>CM048840.1:38227858-38967858 GCA_026545765.1 Plantago major
ACAGGATGGAGAACTGTTCTTCAGCTACAATGCAAATTGTCAGATGATATGAATGAATAGCGTACCTGCTGTGTTGGAGACGCAGATGAATTGACGTACAACTCGATGTGATGCGAAAATGGAGTCGAATCTGCCATTTCTGTATGTTATGGTTGTGTTTGTGGAGGTTTAAGGGTTTTGCTTCAGTTGAAAAAGGGTTAACTTTGAGATGGTGTACGCCAAATGTAATTTATACCCTTTTCTTCATAATTGCCAAATCGGCAATGTTTGTGTTGTGCCCTCTGAAGAAAATGACAAATTATTACCGTCAGTTTGGCTCAAAATTTCGTAAAATATATCCGGTACTAAGAGAGTGTTTGGTTTACAACTAAAGCCAAGAAAATTTAGTTAAAAACATTTAAATTTTTCTTCACATTTCAACTATATACCAAACATTCTAAATCACTATTTAGGCTCGATGGACTCATTTGGTTGAAAAAATCCACGAAATATAGCTAACTCAAAGCAAACAATCAATTAAAAATCGTCATGTCACTATCGTCCATATTTTGGCCACTTTTCAACCAAAATATTATGGCCCCCTCAAAAGTGTACATCGCTTATTACCGGCTAAAGGATGGTGAAGATGAGAAGTGGTCATCGGCCACCTCAACAATTCCCAGTCGAATATTACGATTAGACTGAAATTTGAAAATTCGATAATAATAATAATAATTTAATAACATTAACAATAATAACTATTATTATTATAATAAACCAAATAATTATTATTATTATTATTATTAATATAGTAAAACATTTAATAGTAATATAATAATATAACAAAAATAATAACACAAAGTCATAGGAGGGACCTGTATTAATGAGGGTTCTAATAGATTGAATGATGTTAAGTACCATGTTTTAAACGAGATCAACAATGTTTTATGAGTGAGTATTTTATTTTATTTTTTATGTGCATGTATAACAATGATATTTTTAGTAAATATATGTATGTAATGTTTTTGGCTTCGACTATGTAGTAGTCGTCGTAGTAGTAGTAGTAGCAGCCGTAGTAGCAGGAGTATTAGTAATAATACTACTAATAATAATACTAACAACAAAGTCTTATAAGGGACATATACTAAGTAAGAAATTCAATTTTTCGCCTATTTCTACTTAGTACGGCGACGAACAATCAAATTATCACTATATTTATTAATTTTTTCTACTTCTTCCAAGTGCAGGATAACCATAATTAGTGATCTGAGAGACGGACTGATGCTCTTAAATATAAGTTAATGTTTTAAACGATATCCACATGTTTTACGAGTGAACGTTTTATGTCATTTTATGTGCATGTATAATAACAATGTTTTTGGTAAACAGATTTAATTTTTTTTTTCTATGACTATAATGTCTGTCGGTACATTTTAATCTCTCTATAAAGACAGAGACGGTCCAGTAGGAGACTTATAATAATAATAATAATAATAATAATAATAATAATAATAGTAGTAGTAGTAGTATAGCAATTATAATAAAAGTATTATTAACACCCCTTCTTAGCTAAAGTCTTGGAAAAGGTAAGATTTTCCTAAAAGATAGAAAAGTCAAGGTTATTTTGTGTTTTTCACGGTTTTTGGGTTTTAGCGGTCTGACCGACCGAGTTTTTTAAAAAACCGCCGAGTCACACATTTTTCGTTATGCTTTTAATAGATTATGTTATGGTTTTAATTTGTTAGCATTGAAAGTTTTAGTTACAGTTTTAACGTATTTCGTTAATGTTTTAAGAGATGATGTGATGGTATATGCGTCAGTATTGTATGTTTCAATTATAATTTTAATCTCTCTGTTAATTTTTTAAGAGATGGTGTGATGGTTTTAAAGAGCTACATGATAATTTTTCAGATGGATTATTATAGTTTTAAGTGACATTCTAATATAATTAAACCACCATTAAACAAGTCTAAAAGTTTCAGGGATGCCACTAAAACATCAATAAATAAGCTTAAAATAAACTACTTGAAATATTCAGTCATTACAATATTGAAACATCTATTCTCATAAAAAAAAATTACAATAAACATTTTTGTTCATGCTTGTTGCTTCCATACTAGAGTGACACGTTTGAGAGACCTATCATAAAACTTGATGTCATCGTCAGCACCTGTTTAAAACATTCACTAACTGGGTTAAAACCATAACAACTCTCATCAAAATTATCACATTGGTGCTTAAAAACAAAGAAGGAATATGCAACACAAGCTAAAAACAGTAACATTGATGGCTAAAAACCATAATAGTGCATCTTGAAACCATAATAAAGTAGGAACATGCATCACAAGCTAAAAACAATAATATTGATGCATAAAACATAACATTGCCTCTTAAACTATGACAAAACATTTGCAAAAAAATCAAATCATAAATATTTCTCAAAAGCTAAAACACTAGCGTTGATGCTTAAAACTACAACAATAGGTTTTAAAACTACTCCCTCCGTCCCGGAGAACTTCATACATTAGGGTTAGCGCACAGTTTTATGCGAAAAATTAAAGTAATGATAGAATATAGAAAATGTGGGAAAAATTGTACTTTTAGTGGCAAAAGGTGTAATTTGAGTGTAAAGTTAAGATTGTTCATTATTTATTGGGTGTGGGGTAACTTACTTTTTTTGTAATGTATGAAGTTCTGTGGAACGACTAAGAATGACAAATGTATGAAGTTCTGCGGGCGGAGGGAGTACAAAATATGCGCTTGAATCAATAAGAGGCAGAAATATTCAACATAAGCTAAATGTCTATTAAAACTATAACAAATCACGAACATCCAACATAGCTATAAACATAAGAATGCCTCTTAAAGCTAAAAACATTAATATTGATGTTTAAAACCATAACAATGCCTTTTAAAACAATAAGAACGCCTCTTAAAACTATAAAATAGCATTTGCAAAAAATTCAAATCATAAATATTTCACCAGAGGTTATAAACAATAACATTGCAGCTTAAAACTACAACAATAGGTATTGAAACTATAACATATGCGCCAAAACAATAACAGTCATAAATATCCAACACAAGCTAAAACCATAACGATGATGTTTAAAACTATATCATCAACTCTTCAAACCATAACAAAACACCAATAACATAATTGCAAAATAATTCGATTACTCACTGTACGAATTTCAAATCTGGAGACATCAGATCGTAAAATCAAATGGTAGTGACATGAACCTTCCAAAAATGGCCTTATTCATGATGAAGTAAATCATATTCATATTCATATTTCTATGCCTCTATGTGGAAAAACTAAGACAAGGTAGGGAGAGATCATACGTACCTAAATTTCCTTCATAACTGCACTTGCCAAATAGTAGGAGATCTATTCATCATCATCATCATTTAGTTCATAACAACACTTACCAAATACGTGCCAGAGGAGCCCATAACAGATCTATTCATCATCATCATCCCCAAACCCCTTCCCAAAAGGCGCTAAAGTCGAGGAAGAATCCACCACCGTCCTCCGCCCCCTCCCGAAGAAGAAAGCCTCCCGTCACCTCTACCTCGAATTCGATACCCTTACTGAATCCTCCGATATGCCTCTCCGCAATTATGTCGACTTCATCTTGATGTTCGCCGTGCTCGATGATCAGAGATACCCGTCTTCGTCTGAAACTGATGTTCGCGTGAGCAGATCGAGTGAGATCTCAGATGTGTGTGATTGTAGAGAGAGAAACGGAAAAAAAATGCAGAAACACCTTTGTTATGTGTTTTTCTTTTTCCAGGTTTTAGCCTGATGTTTTGGCTATATATAGGGAGCCGGTCCGGTTCATTTTAGGCGGCCGATTGGCTCGAAAACTGCGTGTTTGGTTAATTAGCCGGTTTTTTACATTGATCCCGATTTGCCTATGTTATGAAACCCGGCGGGTTGACCCGGGTCTACCCGGTTCAACCGCGACTCGGAGGGGGTTCCGGGCTGAAAACCCCCCAAAACCGGAAAAAAATCAGGTTTTGGTAAAAACCCGGTTCCACCCGGGTTTCTAAAAAAAAAAAAAAAAAAAAATCAAAAAACCCCAATCACAACAAAAGTCCTAATCGCTCAGTTCCTTTTCCTTTTCAGTCTTCTTCCTTTTCCTTTTTCGCGGCTCATTCTTCTCCCGTGCTTTAATGTTTTGAACTCAATGTTATGGAGTTATGGTGACTTTGTGTTTGGAATTGAGGCATATGTCGTTTATGCAATGTTTTCTATCTTTTTTTTAGGTAAAAAATGTATATGTTGAATTTTTAAGGCATACATTATGTTTTATTTTTAAAAATATTTTTTATAGGTTGACCCGAGTTGATCCGGTTGAACCTCCTACAGTAGGTAGGCCGGGTCAACGTCCGGATCCGAGTTTCAAAACACAGCGATTTTCCTATTGTATAGGAAAGTCTTACCTTAAAGTATACTTACTCCCCTTCTTATGTAAAATTACAACCAAAAACTCAACACCAAAGAGGCCATACATAATTTGGTGTCTATCACCTATTCCTATTCGGACCTTTTGTTTTCTTCAACCAAACGAAGTTATGACCACTTTATAGATTCAAAGTAGCAAAATTTTAGTGGTTATCCTACCAAACGACCATAACCGAACAAGTATTGGTATTATTGTCTGGATATATGAATAGAGTATTATTGTCTAAATCAGCAATTTGATTTAATGAAGTTGTAATTAACGTTTTTTCAGCTCTCCTCCTTTTCTGTTCTAGTGCTTGTGTAGCTGTTTTTCCTTGCGTTTTGTTATTATACTCTGACAGAACTGAACTTATAGATTCAATGTTTCGTGTTTTGTGATAGATTCAACTCCTTCAGAAACATTATAGATGAACTTCATTTCATATACGCTCCACGTCTTCAACAATGTTCAGGTTAATATATGTAAATTGACCATTCATGCCTTTTATACAACACCAAAAAATGCATGCACCAGGTTGTACATGACCACCAATATATCACTGCTTGCGCCTACTACGCATCAGAAGCCTCGCACAACCGGTCAAGAAATCCTTTCTGAGAAGTCTCCTGTTCAGGTATACTGTTGAAACAAAACCCATCATGAGTAGATGCAGCCTCGAACTTCATCCACAGCTCTTTCTTTAAAGTGTTCTCCCCTGGACGCTTTCCCATCCGGAAACTACTTGTAGATTCCTTCATCATAGGAGTGCATTCTGCTATGCCAAATGTAATGCTACTAACTGCAGGTTGAAAAAGTGAGATTTAGAAACATTAGTTGTTTGAAATTAATCAATTTCATCAAATAATATGACATGACAAAACCTATAGTACCACGCTGATGATCGTTTGTCTTCATAACAGACAAGCCCGTTTGCTGATTATCTGTCAGAATAGCTTTTGGCGGTGAGCTTTCACTGCCAAGGTTCACTGATGTTTCCTCATCTGACGGCTCCATTATAACACATGTTTTAGGAGGTGACATGTTCCAGTTTGGCATTTCTTCTAAAACCTTTGTTCCATGACCCACTGTATGGCCTAATCTTATACCAAAAAACTGAGGATACTTCGAACCGAGATGATCTGAATCCTGTGAGTCACTGGATGATTCAGAATCCAGAGAGTTACTGAACTTTCTGGTAGGAAAAGGTGTACACTTGACGCGTCCTGGATTCTTTTTCCTTCCAAACTCAGATATCGGCTCAAGCAGTACACAAGATTTAAACGGGGACATTTTCGAGGATGGAGGCATGGCTACAAACTTGGAGCATTTCATACTTGAAAACATGGCTGGAGATGAACACTCATTTTCTGAAATGGTTAGATTTTTACCTACTTCCACATTCAAAATCTTGTCGAGAGCTGGCTTGGTTGATGCACCTCCAGGAAGATTTTGGTTCAAGTTTTTGAGTGAATCTAAATGAGATACTGATTGGGCACTTTCATCACAGCTAATCTTTTCGTTTGAAGGGACAGATGTTGGCGGGCATTTGTCTGGCAATGTTATAGTTCGATGTAGAGGTGTAAGAAGGAAAAGTTGCCTGCCTCCTGTTTCTCGTCCAGCACGCCAGGTCACAAGAGGTGATGGAGAAACAAGTGACTCCCCCTTGGTTTCTTTAGGGCTCTCATACATTGAATTCTCTTCCGACACAAAGGTTACAGATTCTTCCCTTGCCTTTTCCATCTTGTTCGCAGTTTGAATGGATGCATTTGACGCTGCCTTTTGTAGTCGGGGTACCCATGGCTGCACATTTACACAGTCATAACCTGAAGCAAAATATAATATAATGGGGAAGGTCCCTAATTACCAAAATCAAGAGAACCAACCTTCAAAGACGTCTGCATTTCAGACAATAAATCTGCAAATTGTTTGACTTCCTTCATCCCCTCACTACTCGTCTGCTGAAGTGCTTGGACAACTAATTCATCAATCTGCAACACGATGAGTTTAGTACATTATTGTTGGAACTAGAAAACTGTAAATATCATCCCCCTAACCAATACAAAACATGCCAGAGATATTGATCGCATCAGTTATCAAGTCAGTAGATTCTAGATACGGTAAAAGAGTTCAGATATAGCCAGTCGGACCAAATTTTACTAAAACATGAGAAATAAACATACAAGTATACCAACAAAAAAAAAACACTGCAAATATAATAAGGGCACAGAAGAATAGAGTTAGTTAAGATGTTGGCGGACAGGTCAATCCATTCTTGGACTAATCCCAGGAGAACATTTGTACAAAGACACAGTCAATTTCGATCACGCAAAAGTCAGACAACTATTTACAACTCATTGAATGAAGAAGTAATATCTCTGGTGTAGTTTGAACTTTCATCTGTTTTCACTATTGCAGGACTACAAATTGCAACTCGCTACAATCGTTTTCATCCTCAAATGTTCTCTCTTTAGCACTTGAATCTAAAATCCTTTCCTCTAAAACTACATTTCCGTATGTACCAGCTTAATGGTATCTTACAATAGATCCCAATTCCACATTCCAAAAGTGTGAATCTTCAGATAATCATGCTCCAACTCACAAACCAGTTCATGATTTCAGAAGCAGCAAAAATACACATATCATTGCAGCAACAAAAAACCATTTGAAATGCATTCTTGCTTCCAACTCCAAAATGACAAAAGTTGGATGACATCAACTAAAAAAGAGAATCGAACTGTTCAGGTTCTAAATCAACAAATCTAAGCATGAATCGAATTATCAGCGAATTGGTCCGAAGATACGAAACCCTAGGTTCCCAAATAGGCAAACCGGGAGATAAAAAAATTAGATTAATTGAGGAAAAAAGAGAAGATTGCCATTACCTGTCGTAATAGAGAGGAGATATCGGAATGCACGAGAAGGAGGTGATCTTGCGAGCAGTCATCTACTGCTTCTTTGATGGTTTTGTTGGCACAAACAAGAGATTTTGCGGCGGTGGTTTTGGTGTTGGAGACATCACGGAGTGGATACCTCGCCGTGGATCTGGATCTCATCTTCGACTTCGTTGTCTCGTTGTTCTCGTTCTTCTTCTGAATCATATCTTTGATTTCTTCTACTTCTCTGGTTTCAGTCTTTTCCAACGGTAACGAACGGGTTCTTGATTGTCTCCCTGTATAAATTTTGGGTTAATTTAAAATATAAATTATACTCCAGGTTGTATCTGTACAGTTTATATACTTAACATTGGCACCGTATAAAATTTATATCATAAATCAACCATCCGTTTAAACATTATACTCCAATCAATTTTGTCATCAGAAAATGGCGCGTGTTGTTCAAACGCCAGCACTGTTCATGCGATAGACGGGCAAAATAGATAAATTATACTCCAGGATATACCTGATATAGTTTATATACTCAACATTGTCACCTTATAAAATTTACACCGTAAATCAACTCACCGTTTAAACATTATACTCCGGCCAGTTTTGTCATTAAAAAAAATGACGACACGTGTTGAGTTGTGGTTAAATCTGTAACATTTTATTTTTAAGAAATGTAAAATCATTTTTTAAATTGGATAAAAATAGTACTACTATTAATTAATATATACTTCCACTAATTAAAAAAATGAAAAAAAAACATGGAAGCTTGACAAATTAAAAAAAAAAAAAGATTAGCAAAAATGTCAGCTGTACATTCAATCAATTGACCGGACATGTGTGAGATGTACTGTTGGAATTAAATATCTCTCCAAAATTAGTATGAATTACCACGAAATAAAGTATGTTCTTTAGAAAAAAATATCCGAGATAGTTCCGTCCAAGGAGCTTCTTCCGAGAGGCATCTTGAGTTCAACCCGCTACAGTTTATAACGCTCAGAGAGTCACATCCTGGGAAAGGGCGACTTTCCACCTGCATGCAGCTATGGTCCGAGGACCCAACACAAGGACTCTACGGTTGACACGTTGACGTCTTACTATCTAGGGCAAAGACCCCAACCAGGGGACATCTAGGCTCACTTATTAAGATGACCAGGTTACTTAGTTGCATGCATACTTACTTTTTAATATTTACCTTCGAGGAACCCAGAGCATACTGCTTCCGATTAAGTCTAAGATCGGTCGATCCAAGCGTGCCGACAATGCACTAACCCCCCTCTTAGATTAATTGTGCAGGATTCAAGGAACACTTCCCGAGGAGCCTGAACAGAAGACCAATCTTTCAGATGAGCTACTATTTTCTAGGCTTTTCATAGACTTATTTTTACTTTTTCAACATGTTTTTATCTTCATCATGTACGTTTAATTTGGGTGTATTACTAAACAAAGGAAAATAAATGTATAACTTCATAAAATGATGGAGCTTCCGGCCATGATTTCCATAGAAGAAAATAATTAAAAAATTATAAGGATTGAGGGCTAAAAGCAATTAAATTTGACGTTATAATTATAATGTTTAAAGAGATGGTTGATTTAAAGTTTAAATTTTATACGGTAACAATGTTGAGTATGTAAACTATATAATGTACAACCTGGAGTATAATTTATCTATTTTACCTTGAGATTATTTTTGCAAGTGACAGGTGTCTAGCGCGTAAATGGTGCCAGCATTTGAACAACACGCGCCATTTTCTGATGACAAAATTGATCGGAGTATAATGTTTAAACGGATAGTTGATTTAATGTATAAATTTTATACGGTGTCAATGTTGAGTATATAAACTGTACAAGGTACAACCTAGAGTATAATTTATCTATTTTACCCTACCAAGGTACTCATCTATATTTTTCGAAATATGCATGAATGTACCTTATGTTCTTGAAATTGCACGGATGTACTTATGTTCTTTAAAACTATGCACACTTGTTCTAATTATGGTGTGTGTATTACACTCTCCTTGTATGCAAGTGGACTTATTTTTTGGCATAAATATCTTCTTTTTTTTGAGAAGTTTAGCATAAAAATCTTAAGTATTCACCAATTATAAGAACAATAAATTAATTTTGCTATAAAATGTAAATATTTATAATAAATATTATGGTAGTTTCCAATAAAATTATTAAGAATTATATAAAAGTAGAAATTTTTATTATAGGTACAAATTAAATATGAAAAATAAAAAATGAAGAAAACAATATATTTTTTCTTTATAAAAACTTTTGAAAATTAGTATAAATGTATTACTATAATTTTCTAATTGAGTTAGACATTTTTCGTTAAATATTTTTAGGATTAAAAATAATCATAATATGCACTATATTTTTAAAAATTCCTTTTCCTTTTTTATTTCATATTTTTTGTAGTGCTATATAAATTTTGATAATATTACTAAAATAATTTTTGCTAACTTTTTTTATTTATATAATTATTTTTCAAATTAGAAGAGCTATTATAAATATTTATATTTCTTTTAATTTTCATAAATTTCTTTTTTTGTTCATTTTTATCAGTTTTAATAATTCTAAATTGATCTTGGTTTAAAAACAAAAAAAATTATTATGAATTTTTAACACTTATATGCTTGAAAAAGTAAATCCACTTGCACAAATGAAGAGTGTAATACACACACCATTATTGGAGCAAGTGTGCATACTTTTGAAGAACATAAGGTACATCCGTGCATATTTCAAAGAACATAGGGTACATTTGTGCATTTTACCCCATCTATTTAACTTCTACTTCCTCCGTCTTGCGAATAGATTTCCGTTTGGTTTTTTATCAACCAAATTAAAAAATGGGGAATATCGAATTTTGTTTAAATGGAAAACTAATAAAAAATTATTAAAAATTGATAGTGGGTTTATAATGTTGAAAAATTGAGTATTGTTTAAATAAAGTAAGAATAAAGAAAGATATTGATTCCATTACAAAGATGGAAATGAGAAGTTTTGTGCGAAACAACTAAAATGACGAAATGAGAAGCTTTGACGGAGAAAGTTTCATAGAAGATACCCACCTATTTTTACATACAAAAGTTTATAAATTAAAGATTACAAGAGAAAGGGGTACAATGAACGACTACGTACAACAACATGAATGAATTGTAAATATACAATTAAAGAATGAATGAAAATAGATTATCAATATGTCATTTAAAAGTGAAGTAATACTAATTGATGGCACCACAAACCCTTCTGATGATTCCATCTTGTCCAACACGAGGTTGAATCTCTCCCATTCTAATCATCGCACTTGCAAAATCAGCTGCAAAAGTTCGTGGAGTTCTCGCATATTCAGATACGATACTATCGGTTGACCCTCCGCTGAAAAGGACTTGATCTGATTGAAGAAGTCCCCTTCTTTGAACTAAATTCCTAAAGTAATTGTTGTCGAATGAATTTGGAGTGACCAGATCAAGGGGTGCTAAATTGTTGTCTCCGCCTGTTTGAGGACATTGGCGTCTTCGTGTGCTAGCAAAGTTTGCATCGATATCAGTTCCGTTGCTGTAGATTCTTTCTCTGAACAGAAAACATTGAGCTTGTCCTAGTGTGTGTGATCCTGCATGAATTATAAACCAAATAAGTCATAATCCAATCTCATATGAAAACTTGAACACAGAGAGAATTGTGAAATTAGTAAATTTATATTTATCCGTTAAAAATTAATATATATTTGTTTTAATTATATAAGAGTATGATTCCACTATTTAGGTTACCTGAGAGAGCAACCAAATCCCTTGTGCTGAGTCCCAAATTATCAAAGCTAGAAATGAGGATGTCAAGAGGAGTAGATGGACTTGGAAGACCGGTGTTTGCTAGATCGCGGCTAGCCGTGGTTGAGTCCCTTCTCCCAAGTCTAGGAATCCATGATGGGCCGCCAACCTGAATTTATTAGCAAAAATATATAATTAATTGCAAGTCTAATATACATGTGCCAATTTAAAACAATTGATACAGTGGTAGTATGATTTTACGTAATGTTAGTAAAACCTGATGTTTAGTTTCGATTTATAATAATCAAGGATAATGTAGACTTACGTATACAGAGGAATCACGTGCAGCTAGTGTGACTACGTCTGCACAAGAAACGACCCCTGGGCATGCTCTCTCCACTGCAGCTTTGGCGGCATCAATGACCTCGTATCCTCTCACAGAATTTTGATTGGGGAAGGCAGTCTTCTCACTTCGAATAGAAGGCGTTTCGTCAAGTAAGATTGATGCGTCACAACCTTGCACAAAACAATCATGGAAATGAAGGCGAATGAGAGAGGCTGCCATGCGGCGGTCACGTGATATCGCTTGTCTGATGGATGTACGAATTATGCTTGCCGCATTAGGGCATGTAGCGTCGTAAAATGTGGTGGAGAGTTGTGCTTCACATTGCAAGGTAGTGAATGTTGACAATATAATTAGCACGGAAATGAAAATTTTGCTATCCATGGTATTAGCTAGAGTTATTAAGAATAGGATATATAAGTGTGTTCTTGAAATAATATACTATGAGATATAGAAGTTTGGTTGAGTTGAATGATGAGTAGAAGGGGATTTCTCTAGTGAATTTATAGGGAATGAACTATGGACCAAGTAAGCCAAATGAATATACGCGTGAAGTCACCCTCCAACATGGATTTATAAAATTGCATTAATTATCCGTTAAGAGTTTACTTTTCACTCTTATACTATATCCGATCTGTTGAAGTTTTCGTTACAAAATTATATTGTACAGAAAAGCTAGTGTTGAGAAAAATGAAATTGTCAGCTTTGACACTTTTTTTTTTTTGGTCAAAGTGAACGTACGTGAACGGTTCTTGTTTGACATGCATGTAAATTAAGAGACAGCCACTTTGTATACTAATCACAATTCACACTGGTTGGTTTAGGAACCTCTTTATTCTAAACCAAAAAAAGTTTAGGAACCTCTTTCTGGGTAACATGTAGTGTATCATGCATATGGGCCGGAATTACATAAAGAGCAAGTACACTCTTGATGATTGAACAATTTTATTTAAAAAAATTATTAATAAAATATTAATTAAAACATCTATGATTTTAATATTAATATGTTTCAATATTTCAAAAAGACTAAGGCTATGTTCTCTTCAACTGAAAATGATTCGGGCCTGCCCATTCAATTCGGGCCATTCTACTTAATTATATTTTATACTACAATTCGATTCGATTCCTGATTCGTAAAATTGCAGTTGAAGAGAACAGAGCCTAATCCGTTAAGTAACAACATAAATGTGTTGATTAATAACATGTATGATTTTCTTGATAAGACTCCCAAACTTTAAATTCTAGATCCTCAATTGATGATGTTCTGAAATTTGAACTCGTCATCTTGCCCAATATATTCATCATTTATGTTCATGAAAATTTCATGTTGAAATTAATTAAAACATTTTAATAAGTATGCGAGCTTACAAATTTTCTCAAAATTTTACGACTGTTGTTCGTCTTCACCATTATGAATTTAGAGGTCAAACACGTTCGACGTAGCTTCCAATTTGTTAACTCTTTGCAAAGTCTTGAAACTAATTAATGGCTCACTTAAATTCAACTAAGATTTTTCGTGGATATTGCAAGTTGCAGCATGCATATACCATTTTCAAATGTTACCACTATCTGCAGCGCGTCACTTTTCGTGAGCTGCAATAAACGAACCGAATATTTCATTTCTCGAGTTCCGCTTGAGCTTAACTCGATCGACTCGTTAATAAATGAGTTCATTTTTTGAGTTTGAACTTGAATATAACTAGCTTAGTCTCGAGCTTGGCTCATTTGATTCGAGCTTTAATCGACATACATATACATACATATATACAAATATAATCGAGTCTAAACGAGCCTAATCAAGTATCAACAAGTCGAGCCCTACTTGGCTAAAACTTGGCTCTAACATCTTATTGAAAAGAATTGAGTTCAAACTTTAACGAGCCGAGTACTCAATAGGACTCGGACTCGTGTAAATCTCTCTAATAAGGAACAATGTAAATAAAGCGGGGGATTTCCATCAAGTAAATATTTAGACACAAGCAAGATAGCCTATCATAGGTCATTATTCTATTTGTTTTCAATTGTTTTTCAAGACTTTATTTTTGATAGTTTGATATTTCATAACTTAAGTGTCTATTTAGGTCTACCAAAATAGAATATGTGGTTCATTATTAATGATGAATAGCAAGATTATGTAACGCCCCGTATCCTTATGGACCGAGAGGTCTCCCTTTGGACCGGTACGATTACTCATAGGCTGCTTTACGGGTGATATGTTGGCCCTACTACATCAATACAAGTCCTTTGCCGTGCGCGCACTATGTCCTCACTTGTGCGCACACCGGTAGAGTTTTGAGTTAGTCATCCATAATAAGGTTGCTCCCGAGCAAACATGCTTAACTTTTGAGTTATTATGAATGGAATCCTGAAACGAAAAGTGCACTTTGTTCGTATAAATAGCACTTTCAATCATTTTAAACACCTCTGAAACTTTTATATATATATATATATATATATATATATATATATATATATATATATAACATATTGGATCTATCTAGGTTTGTAAATTAATCTACTTTCTTGATATGGCGGATATTTTGTAAGGATCAGGATTATATGTTACTAGTACTAACCCGTGGCGATGCCACGGGTATAGTTCACTTATCGAACAAATGAAGGTAGTATGCCATACTAATAAACCAAATGTCAAATAAAATAGTAGCAATCGAAGATACATTTTATTGTAAATAATAAATCAAATTAAGTCATCACAATTTGCATCGAGGAGAGTAGTCGCGTCCTGCACAACAATATAACCGAAAAATTAGTTAATAAATTGAAGCAAATTATTTGAAATATAATGTTTAAAAACCAAACACAATACCTCAAAGAGAGCTAAACACCTCCTTGTAAACTACGTTAGTATCGGTTGGATTACCTTCCTCATCGAGCACCAAAACCTTAAGACCTTTCTTGCTTGTGACTCTCGAGAATGCCACATATAGCTGACCATGACTGAAGACGGGATTTGGGAGGTAGAGTCCAACATGAGATAGTGATTGTCCCTGACTTTTGTTTATCGTCATTGCATAGCAAACTGAAATCGGAAATTGTCTCCGCTGGAATCTAATAGGAAACTTAGTGAGATCAGAAGGTGTGAGTACCATCCGAGGTATATAGACAGGCTTCCCCGCATTCTTTCCATGTATAATCTTCGCCCGAAGAACATGTTTGCCAATCCTAGTGACAATTAATCTAGTTCCGTTACACAACTCCTCTGCCTGGTCAATGTTACTGGGTAGCATAATGGAAGTGCCAATCTTCAATCGAATTATATGGTTTGGTATTCCAGACGCCTTAATAGTGTTTAGGAATTCAACAGAGTAAACGTCTTCTCTATTCACAATATCATCTTCATCAGGACAAATGGCATCTGAACTCATGAACTCGGTGGCATCTCCATGTAAAATGGACAGTATATAATCATTGACCTCATGTACTACCTCATTAGTAGGAGCAAGAATAGCTCTATCCTCAAAGTACTTACCATCACTGACATGGGATAATAGGTTAGGATACGTGCTCTTAACGATTGCGTCAATTGGTTCACCAGTAGGACGTATCAAAATTTCGTCTGGTATTTTGAATTCTACTTCACCGTCATTATCACCACCAACTTTTCCATCTCCAACTTCCAACAACCACTCAGCAAATTCTCTGGTGGTTTCATTCTCAGCATCTGAACGGTCAGCCTGATTAGAAATAAAATTGAGTAAACACGTTATAATACAAATGGTAATATGTAATTTAAAATACACAAAGTAGAATAAAAAGCAATAATGGGCTCATGAAATGTATAATAATACCTGCAGGCGCATGTTCTTTATGAACATGAACTCCATAGCTTTTTAGATGAGCACAAAGAGGCGTGTACTATATCATGTCTACTACCCTTGGGAACGGCGGACAATATTTGTCTGAATGAAGTCACCACAAAATACTGTTGATACGGAAATATGTCCAATCCGACATAAAGGACCTAGGAACGAATCCTAAGGCGTCCTAAGTCATCCAAAGGATCCGAGACACTTAGGTCCGAGCCAATGGTCCGATCCGGGCAGACCATCTATAGTCCGACCCACCCTAAGAGAAAGGGACAAAGGATTTGGACCTGCTAGGCCCGACCCGGAACCCTAGGTCCGACCCACCTTGGTCCGAGCCTCCCTGGGAAAGGAGCATAGTGCTAAGTCAGTACCCTCTCCGACCCAAGGACTCCGATACGGATGTCGACTCGGATCCAGCATGATCGTCTCATAAAGCTACCAAGCAAGTGGGCACCAAAGAGTGAGATGTCCGAACCCAGGAGTTCCGAATCGGAAGAGTTGGACAGGAGGAGAACTTCCTCAGCTGACAACCAGGCGCTGTCCGGATCAGGCATCCGGACCGACCTCTCCGAACCTGGGATCTCGGCAGACTCTGTCACATCCTCAAGAACTCTCCCAATAATGACCAAACTACCCCTAAAGCCCAAGATGGCATGGGCTAAAGCTTCATTATTGGGCTATGGGCCTCATCTTAGCATTGGTGGCTCAATCCTAGCCGTACACATGGCGCAATCCTAGCAAGGCCTTCCATTTTGATGATGGCCTATAAATAAGGCACATATCCCAATAAGCAAGGCACTTCAAGTAAGTCACTTCGAACAAGTCATCTCGCTAGTCACATCACGAGCATTATACAGAGTTGATCCTCAGTCACTCTCAAGTAAAGTCTCATCCCGGTTTGACACTTAGCAAACCGGGCACTAAACCCCCCACTCAAGTGTGCAGTCCTTCACGGAGTAGCCGGGTCACGGTTCTTACGCCTTGGCCATCATCCAGCAAGGAGCCCCTCATCTTGGTACCCATTTGAAGAGTTAAATAAATCTAAGTAGTTGGGGAGTTACACCCTCAACATTTTGGCACCGTCTGTGGGAAGCTTTACAAAAAGTCCCGTTCTCTTCAGCAATGGCAAGAACCAACGCCACTGCCATTGGTACGCCGGCTCCGAGACAAAGGGGAAGACCTCCCACTAGAAGAGGTGGAGTAACAAGAGTCTTAACAAGAGAAGTAGTAGATGATCCAAGCGATGGCCATACCGCTAGTCTTTCTTCTGGCGAGGAAAGAGCCACTAATCCACTAGTAAGGGTCCAGACACTTGGGGACGAAGGACAGGTTCCTCCGTCAGGAACACATGGTCCTCCCCCAGGTAGAAACTTTACCCTCCCGAATGGACAGATTATTCGTCCTAGTGAATTCGGAATGAATGAGAATCAATTTGGCCTCTTACTCACCACTATTCAAGGGCGCTTTGGATCAAACAACCTCCAGCCTCCTCATCCCACCCCGCCTACACCCATCCCAAGGCAAGCTGAACCTGCGCAATCAAGAAATGAGCATTGTCCAATCCAACAAAGGCTGGGGGAGCAAGCTCAACCAGAAGATCTGAGACATCTTCTCAATAGGAGAGCCGCTGCTTCTCATGAACAACGAGGAAGAAGTCCAGAAGTGCCGCGAGTAGACGAAGTGGGAACCAGTCGGCGAGGAGCTCAACAACAAGTGCCTAGAGATCAAATGGCAGAAAGCACCCCGATTGTTCTAATCAATGATCTCCCTCTAGATGTAGCCATCAACCCTAGAACTGGTGAAAGATTGACAGCTGAGCAGATCTACCTCCAACAGAAGGCCTTGGAAACACAAATCGCCACCTTGAGCAGGATGGTCAAAGCACATGAGAAGGTGGTAGTTAAAACTCCCAACCCTCTGTGCGATGAAATCAGAAAAGAAAGAAAGCGCCCCGACTGTGTTATCCCGAACCTTGAGCATTACTATGGAGATACTTGCCCTGTAGGGCATCTTACTAGATACGAGAGTAAGATGGAAAGCAATGGACTCAACGACAACATGAAAGCTCTCAACTTTTCCACCACACTCTTTGGAGAAGCAATGGATTGGTGGACCTCACTACCTAATGGTTCCATCAAATCCTATGCGGACGTCGCCTCCCTTTTCTTGAAAAGGTTTGAGAAGGCAAAAAGAAGGAAGAGATCAGTTGAGCACCTGGCAGGCATAATCCAGAGAGAGCATGAGGACCGTAACCTTCCTTGATCGCTTCAACGCTGAAGTACGACAGGTAGAGCCTCATAGCATCAAAGAGCGGGTCCGACACCTATATGCCAACACTTATAATGATGAGCTTAGAAGGAAGCTTTCCAACGAGGAAATCTCCACTGAAAAGTACTTGGAAGATATCTGCGAAGGAGTCTTGTATGGAGAAGATTACCGAAGGAATGTCCCGATAAGAGCAGGGATCAAGAAGGGAAAAGAACAAGTACGACAGGAACTCCCTCCTCGTCATGGGAAGTTTGAGCAAAAAAGAGATCTCAGAGACAGAAAAGAATTCCACAGAGAAAGAACTCCACCCAGGAGGTTTGCCGAGTATACTCGCCTCAACAAACCAAGATCCGACATCTTGGCTTCTATTGTTGAGAAGGACTTGGATATACAATGGCCTAAACCTGTCAAGAGCAGCAAGAAGAGTAAATTCTCTAAAGACTACTGTAGGTTCCACAAGCAGAAAGGTCGCCCGACTGAAGATTGCATCCAGTTGAATACAGAAATTGAAAGACTAGTGAGAAGTGGGAAGTTGAAAGAATCAACGGGAGAAGAAGAGCCTTCCAGGCATAGAAGGAATGAGCAAAGAAGAGAGGAGCGTGGTTCTGAACCTCCGACAGGATCTTTACCACCACCTCCAGCCGAAATCCCACATCGGCAGGCCCAAAGATATCAAGGGTACCGCGAGGAGACTGAAATGGAGAACCTCCCTTACAGTGGAGTTATCAATGCCATTGCAGGAGGACCAACAGGGGGAGATAGCAGAAATGCAAGGGAAAGGACCGCGCAACACTTAAGAAATAACGACAGGGCTTACGGTCCACCAGCTTTGAAAGGCACAAATGCAATCACCTTTGACGATAGCGAGATCCCCCCACCAACGTCTGGCGGAGGAGATCTCAAGGACCCCGATGTCCCTTTGGTTGTTTCTCTAGTGATTGCCACTTACAAAGTCAACAAGGTACTAATCGACACAGGAAGCTCCTCCAATGTCATATCCAAAAGGACTGTTGAGCAAATGCACCTGGGGCAAATGCAATATGGACGAGTATACACCTCACTGGTAGGTTTTGGAGGGTCTGTAGTGCGCCCCATTGGAAGCATACCACTACAAGTCTTTATGGGCACCTTTCCGACAAGGGTGACCAGGACTATTCTCTTCGTGGTAGTTGATAGCACCTTCGACTATAACGTGATCTTGGGCCGCCCGGGACTTAACCAATTCAGAGCAATTGCTTCACCCCTACACAACAAGGTAAAGTTTCCAACCCCGAATGGCGTAGGGGAAGAAATGGGCAACATTAGAGAAGCCTAGGAGTGCTACATCATGTCAACCAGAGGGGCCACAGAACCTGTCCTTTCGGTCACCAAGGGCCCTCTTAGCCATTCTTCCATTACTCTGACGCCACCAAAGGAAGAAATCGGTATTGGGTCGCTCAGAGAAAAGTTCCCCAAGACAGCTAGGATAGAATCCCATGAAGCCTTGAAAGAGGTCCAACTGGTCGAAGGAAATCCGGAAAGAACAACTCGGATTGGAACAGAGATAAGTGCGGAAGTAGAGCGGAAGCTCATTGCCTGCCTTCGGAACAATCGCGACATCTTTGCTTGGAGCACAGATGATCTCAAGGGGATAGACCCAAGGATCACAGTTCACCGTCTGAACATGGATCCTACGGTCAAGCACATCCGCCAAAAGAGGAAAGACTTTGGACCAGTTGAGGATGCTATCATAGCAGGGGAGGTTGACAAATTGATGAAAGCAGGTCATATCGAAGAAGGCAGATACTCTGATTGGGTCTGCAACGTGGTCCTCGTCCAAAAAGCTCCAGGAAAGTGGAGAATGTGCAATGACTTCACCAGACTCAACAAGTTTTGTCCAAAATATCCCTATCCATTGCCACGCATAGACCAGCTGGTCGATTCCACTGCAGGATGTGCACTTCTAAGCTTCATGGATGCATACCAAGGCTTCTACCAAATTAGGATGGCTCAAGAAGACATCAAGAAAACGGCATTCTTTGCGGCCGGAGGAGTCTATTGCTTCAAGGTCATGCCTTTTGGCCTCAAGAACGCAGGAGCTACTTACCAACGGCTGGTAAATAAGATGTTCAAGGAAGAATTGGGAAAAACCATGGAAGTCTATGTGGATGACATGCTTGTGAAAAGCAAGACTGAAGAGGAGCACATCGAACACCTCAACAATTGCTTTTCTATTCTCCGGAAATATGGAATGAAGCTGAACCCTGAAAAGTGCACTTTCGGGGTAAAAGGAGGAAAATTCCTTGGCTACATGGTCACAGAAAGAGGCATCAGTGCTAACCCAGAGAAGATAAAGGCAATCATAGATCTGCCACAGCCCAAGACCATCAATGAAGTTCAGAAGCTTCTAGGAAAGGTGATGGCACTGAGCCGTTTTATCTCAAGGTCCACCGAGAAGAACCTTCCCTTCTTCAAGATCTTACGAAAAGGAAATAAGTTCGAGTGGACAAAGGAGTGCGAAGAGGCCCTGGAAAATTTGAAAAAGTATCTCCTCTTGCAGCCCCTTCTGTCTAAACCCATGGAGGATGAAACTCTTTACCTCTATTTGGCCACCACTGATGAAGCAATAAGTTCTGTACTGGTACGGCTACAAGACAATGAGCATTTACCAATTTACTATTTGAGCAAAGCTCTTGTAGGCTCCGAGGCCAGATACGTCAAAATTGAGAAGCTCAGACCGGTTTACATCGCATTTACGACTAAAGCCTTACTTCAAGTCGCATCGGATTATAGTCCTTACCAATGAGCCACTCAAACATGTCTTGGAAAAACCGGATCAGTCAGGACGCCTCTCCAAATGGGCTATTGAGCTAAGTGAATATGATATTGGGTATCAAGCCCCATCTGCCAAGAAAGCACAAGTTCTGGCCGACTTCCTGGTAGACTATCCAGAGAAGGCAGAAGAGGAGAACGAAAATTCCCAGGAAAAGGCTAGTCAGGCGGTGATTGCCCTAATCAAGGAATCAAGTGGAGAGAAAGAAGCAGAGGAGACACAGAGAGGTAGCATTCAGCCTATGACTGAATACTACCAACCTATGGATGATTCACTAAGGGTGAGGCACATGTTTCTTTTGGACGAAGAACTCAATACCTCGACAACTGCATCTTCCGACAAGAAGCAGGAGGCTGAGAAAGCACTCACTCCCACTATGGAAGGAAAGGGAGGAAACAGAGAATGTTGGACATTACAAGTGGATGGATCATCAACCGGACGGCTGGGAGGAATAGGAATTTTTCTTGAAAGTCCTGAAGGAGCCAAGCTAGAGTACGCCATCACTCTCAACTTCAAAGTGACGAACAACGAGGCCGAGTATGAAGCACTTATCACCGGCCTAAGAATGGCGAGAGCCCTTCGGGTAAAAAGGATCAAAGCCTACACGGACTCTCACTGCATAATCTCAGTTCTCCGGGTCCTTTATCGCCAAAGGACCTAATATGATCAAATACTTGGAGCTCCTCAAGAAAGAGGTTGAGCACTTTGAAGAATTTACTCTTGACCAATTTCACAGAGAGTGGAATGAAAAAGCCGATGCCCTCTCCAAGTACGCCTCAGCCTTAGGAGCTTTGGACACAAGAAGTGTCATCCTAATGACCCGCGCAGAATCCTCCCTGGCAAACCCCAACGGAAAGATGTTTCTCTTGAGCACAGAAAGAAATTGGATGACCGATATATTCCGTTACCTCAAGGATGGTACTTTACCTGTGGATCCTAGAGAGGCCAGGAAGATTCAATGTCGAGCTAACAGATACTTTATTCTGGGAGAAGATCTCTACAAAAGATCCTACAGCGGGACTCACATGAGGTGCCTAGATCCTCAAGAGGCGAAAACGGCGATGGAAGAGATCCACGCCGGAAGTTGTGGAAGTCATTCCGGAGGAAGAACTTTGGCGCAAAAGATCATAAGGCAAGGATACTATTGGCCAACTATTGACATGGATGCTGCCAACATCGCCCGCGCTTGTGAAGACTGCCAATACTATGCCAACATACCACATCGCCCGACCAACCCTATGATTCCGTCAATCATAGCTTGCCCATTTGATCAATGGGGCATAGACATAGTTGGTCCCTTTCCGCGAGGAACACATCAAAAGAAGTTCTTGATAGTGGCAGTGGAGTACTTCACTAAGTGGGTCGAAGCTGAAGCAGTGTCAACCATCACCGAAAGCAGAGTTCGGACATTCATCTGGAAGAACATCATCTGCCGGTTTGGACTCCCACGAGTGTTAGTTTCAGACAATGGAGCACAATTTTCTGGGTCAAGGCTGAAGGAGTGGCTTCAGTCCTTCAAAATAGAACAACGCTTTACTTCCGTTGGCCACCCCCAAGCCAATGGTCAGGTGGAAGCCACCAACAAGACCATAGTCAAAATTTTGGAGAAAAGGTTGAGAACTTCCCAAGACAGTTGGGCGGATGATCTTGACGCGGTCCTTTGGGCGCATCGAACGACAGCCCGAATTGCCACACAAGAAACACCTTTCTCCTTAGTCTATGGGTCCGAGGCGGTCATCCCTTCGGAGACGGTGGTGGCAACCCAGAGAATCCATCAATACAACCCAGTAGATAATGAGCTCGCAAGGATCTACGACCTTGAGCTCCTTGAAGACAAGCGCGATAAGGCATTGGCCAACATCCTTCGGTACCAAGCCATGACTGCTCGAGCCTATAATAAACGTGTCTTTCCCAAGGACATACAAGTTGGAGACTTAGTCCTTAGAAGAGCTGATATACTAAGTCATGTGGGGAAACTAAAACCCAAGTGGGAAGGACCGTACAAGGTTACTGGGGCAAGAGTTAATGGAAGCTTTGAGCTAGAAGATGAACAAGGGCGGGCCTTGAAGAGAACTTGGAATGCCAAGAATCTCCAAAAGTTTTACACTTAAGAGAAGTATGGCAACGACTGTCACCTTCCTCTATCCTGTCGACCTGTTTTTTGTGTCTGTTTTTTGAAAAAAGGCCTTGAAGCCCTCAAGTTGTAAGTCGATTTCCGTCAAATCAATACAACTGCGATTTCATAAACATCGTTGATAATCATGTCCTCGAAGATATTTAACTACTCGATCCGAATCTAGATCATACATTGATCCGGATCAGACTGACACAATCAAGCAGTGTCCGACCTTCACAAAGGCAAAAACGCTTTTATTAAAACAGTACAGGTTTACAAAGTCAGGGTCCGAAGAGCCCTAATCAAGCTTACAAAAACAAGCTCCTACTCTATCTCTTTTCTACTATTACAGCGAAGCTTCCTAGTTAACTCTGGTCTACCGAACCAAAACCACGTCTGAACACTGTTAAGCTGCATATATAGGCGCTCCGCAGGAAGAAGGAATTCTATCATCCGATCTGTGATTGCTTACTGACAAAGGTTTCGAAGCCCCTTCGGACGATCCAAAGTCTAACAGCAGCCGAACGATGTAACTTCGCCATTCATTGCTTCCAGAAGGATACTTCATCGCTTCTAAACGAAAGAAAGCTCCGAAGCAAGCAAGAAGCACACTAACAATCCGGATCGCCTCATACCAAATACTATGAATACACCCCAGATTCAGAATATTCGGAAAGCGACCAACCCGGATAGTCGGATCAACCCAAGTCACTCCGGAGGCTCCCGTTGGTCCGAGTCCCAACAAGACCGGCATTGTCAGGGACTCCGTTCCAGAATTGTAAGCCGCTCCTTCGAGCCTTCAATTCTGGAACGCAGCCACCAACAAAACCGAGCTGCTCGGACGAAAGACCTTAGGTGCAAGACAAACGAGTCACCAAAAAGGTTACTTCCGGAGGTCCCCATTGATCCGACTCCAAACAAGCCAAGATCGTTGGGGACCCCTTTCCAAAATTGCAAATAGCTCCCTCGAGCCTTCAATCCTGGAAATGCAGTCACCAACAAAACCAAACCGCTCGGATACACATCCTCAAGGACAAGCTAAGAAACCTATTCAAAGGGATACGCCTCCCTCCATCCGAGAAACGAACAACTAGACACAACAGGTTTGATAGAAAGCCTTCCAACATTTCGGGCGGTTTTTTACGACCGAACCACGAAATACTGGAAGGGATTCTATCAAACCAATTCTGCCGACTTGTCGCCCCCCCGGGCACATAACCAGAGCGGAATGCCTCGGGCGCATTGAGTTTCAAAACCAACTATGTGAAGATCCCCGAACCATCCAGCTAATCTACCTCTCCGGGGCTAAAAGTCACGAATATAGACCACAGCCCCGGAGAAAGAAGATTAGACTGACGATCAGAGGAATTGATGAGCAGAAATTTCAGGCCTCACTCGGTACGGACCGTATCCTCGAAGATCAGAAGCTGGTTTTCCGAGCAAACTAATTTCCACGACTCTCACCGAAGAACCAGCCCGGGTAGACTTCCGAATCATCGGAGAAACCCTTGGGACGAGATCACGGGCGAGAGTGATGGCATAAACATGCTCACCAGCCACTCGGACTCGAGCTCCGGACCTTTGATTACTATAAAAGGGCGAGATGTCTTAATGAAAAGCCGTACAAAGCAGGAGTATATATAGAAAGAGAAGACCAATTAAAAGCGGACACGTGCCCCATATTCACCGGAAATGGGCTTGGGCCGCACATGGGCCTGGCTCTTCGGCTCCCATTGGCCCAACCCAGCAATCCGTCCACACGGTTGAGCATACCTACTATGCTACTCACTCGGACGTACCAAGCTCGGGGCTCACATAACAACATCCGAAGCAACTGTGATTCGTATAGAGTCACCCTGTACTTAATGCTGATCATCTTTTCGCTATCTCACAAGTCTGCATGACTCGGGAAGACAAACCAAAACAATGTCCGAATCGTCTTAACTTATCACGATACGAGGCGATTCTTTTTCTCGCAAGCCTGGCCACTCTAAGACGTGGCTCCGAACCAATTCGTGATCGGGTTTATTTCTATTATAGCTTCCGATTCGGATGGCTACAACGGTTGATCGTCCCCCAAGACCCGCAAAGGAGAATTTGCATCAGGCAACTTAAGGTCCTGGCGGTACGGATCTCAAGGGGCCGAACCCACTATCCGAGTCTACGAGAATTGACGAATTTCTACGCAAGTACGAAGTTAAACGCACAAGGATGTAAACATCAACAATAGTATATCAGCAACAAAAATAGTTCCGAGCCATCAAGGGGCCCGAACCAATAACATTCATCAAAGATAAGTATATGTTTGTACAACGAAAGATGATGGGCAAAAATTACAACACTGCTTTTTGGCCCGGAGGCACCCTATTATAAAAAACCCGGGGCATACCCCGTCTTCACTGCCTTCGCCGCTCGGACGAACTAGGTTGAGACCGGGAGGGGCCGCCCGTATCCTTCTCCGGAGGCGCTTGACCTTGCTGTTGGGCTATCCTCCGTTCTCTCCGAGCCTCAACCTCTTTCAGGAAGGACGGACACTCCTCCATCAGGTCAAGGTCGCGATCAAAGCCTTGGACAGGCCCGGGCAAAGTCAGCCAGTCTCGGTTGTGCTCCAAGTGGTCCTCCAAAGGAACGAAAACACTGGACATGAGCACCCGAGGGACGAAGGATGGGAGATACGGACCACCATGGTTGTACTTCTTGCCCTCCGACTCGTCGCAGACCAGCTCCACAAATTCACACTTAAGCAAATCTGCATCCAAGACACCCTCCGGAGCAAAGTCCGAGCCATCTCCATTTTTAAAGGCGGATACCCCCTCAGCCTCCAAGTTACAATCATCCGGTATCCAACCCTTCCTCCGGCACTGCTCCACAGCTGCATCAAACCCATCTTGACGGGCCTCATCATACTTTGACTCGAGCAAAAACTTGTAGGAGTCCGAATCAAGGAAATCTTGGGCCCCTTGTCCGGACTCAAGCTCCTTCAAAGACATCTTATCCTTGAAAGTCAGAGACGGCCACGAAATCGTCAAACTATCTTGGTGCACTTTTAAATCAGCCTCCAAAGATCGAATGGCACTTTTCATCTTGGCCGTCTCCGACTCGCCTCTTGTTTAGCAATATGGCCTTCTTCAGCGCTCAAGTCTTTGGCAACCAGACGCTTCAATCGCCGGGGCCTCGGCCTTGGCTAAGTCTTCCTCCGGGTAGCCCTCCGAGCCACCAAGGAGCATGCTTCAGATGCAAGTCGAAAACAAAACGAAACATCGGAAGTGTTAGATACCTCGAACCACAAAAGATGTAAACCGACGGAAAACTTAAACTCACTTTATACGGCGGTTAACTCGAAATCCGCTCCATTCAAGCAAAGAACCAACCGAGCAACTTCAAGATCAAATCCAGCTCAGAGCCTCGCCCACCTTTCCTTGCCCTTCTTGGCGGAAGGATTCGGACCTTCGAGGAGCGCTTTTTGAGCTCGGCTTCGATCCGCTTATGGAGGATCTCGGACACGGATCTCAAGGCTTCTTGAGCCCTTAGTTCACCACCTTACCCTTGTGCGAGTAGGGATGGTTTGGGCCTTCGCCGCAGCAGCTCTCCGAGACTCTTCCACTCGGAACACGAAGCGTTTCTTGGCTCGTTCATTGGGAGTACGGTGGAAGTCTTGATAATCTGGTCCGAACCTCCGCTAACTCCTTCCAAGGCAGCTTTTGTCGACGCTTCAGCTCCCGCATGGTCGACATCGTATACTCGAACCAAAAAGCTGCACATCCGAATCACAATGAGTTGCAAAATACAAAAGAATCTACAAATGATAATCATATAGTCGACAAACAGACAACCGACTCGGACAACCAACCAGAGGTAGAGAGAAATCACTTACTCAAATCCTCCATATTATCACAAAAACTTGGCTCGGACAAGCCGGCCAAGAAAGGCAGAGGCTGACATATCAGACCTCGGAAGAAATACTTCTCCGGCTCCTGACTACGATGGAACGCTTGCATCCACAAGGGGATGTTCCGAGCCGGTGGCTTCCAATCTGGCAGTTTGCCCCGGAAGATCTTCTTCTCAAAATGCCACGTGGGCCTCTCCGCTTCGGATTGCCCGGGCTTCAGAGCCGGACGGACAAAAATGTACCTCTTGAACCATTGGATTCCCAACGAGGACAAGGGATCAACAAAAAATGTGTATGCCTGGCGACATACGAATGTATAGAACCAAGTGTTCCTACAACTTACACTAATGTTAAACAATTTACGGAAATTGTCGCAGGTAAGCGGGATGCCTTTATATTTACATAAGACTCCGAAGCACATCAAATTTCCGAGGGCGTTGGGGATGATCTGGTGCGGACTCAAGCCCATGCTGTTCAAAATCTCCAGAAACTCGGACGATACCGGTAGCCGCCATCCGCAATGGAGACTTATCTCATAGACAGACATGTAGCCCGGAGGCGGATTATAGAAAGCATGAGATTCATCCGGGATGAGAATCTCCACACACTCCGGGATCTCATATCTCCTCCGGAGCTCATCCACTTCATCGGCTCGGATGGTTGAGGCTCAAGTAGGCAGAGTACCATCTTCATTCAACTCGCCGTCCGGATCAGGGTGAGTGACCTGGTCTCTAGACCGAGGGAACTTCACTTGGAAAACGTCCTCACCCTTCCTCAGCCTCTCCGGACGCTCTTCCTCAGCCACCTGCCGACTCGGCCCTGCTTGCCCGGAAGTTTCCACACGGAGCACCTTCTTCCTCTTCGGAACCAGAATCTTCGCCCCGTACACCTTCTTCTGCCTCATCTTCCTCGGATGAGGACGCTAACTCTACAACAGTCCGAATAGGCGCAGCGACTTGCACACGATCCTCCTCACCCTCTTCGAAGATGCTCAAATTGGGAGGTGCTTCCGAAGTATCATGCACTTCCTCGATAGTTGGCGCCTGCGGATCCGGAACGAACGGGACTCGATTAGGATTACTCCTAAAGTTATAACCTAGGGTGCGAATTAAAGTTCGGATCTCTACCGGAAGTTCGGATTCCTGGCCAGCTCGACCCGGGCGACGAGTTCCTATAACTCGCGAGCTTGTCTCTTGAGCCGCTACAATAACCTGCACATGCGACACTCGCAGGTAATCCGGACGCCTCAGAGGACCAGAATCTGGAACAACTAACCGAAGTAAGGAACTTACCTCGGGCTCTTCCCGACTCGGATGCATGGGGAGCCTGCTCCACCTCCAGCACTTCGTCATCATCCATGATCTCAATCTCCTCGGAGCTATCGGTTAAGGATATCGCCTCGGAGTCATATCCCTCAGCCTCGGATCGATTTTGGCTATCACTCTCGGACATCCTAGGGAAAGGAGAAAGCAATATCGTAAGCTTTAAGATGGCAGTCCGAGAGGTCGTTTATGTATATTAAAGTGGCCAGTTCAAAACCAAAACTAGCGGCTTTACTCGGCGCAGTTAGTTCGGAGTCAGTACTACGCTTATTCGGCGTTAGTCAACATCAAGTACGTATTGGTTATCAACTATACTACACATCATAAGCATACATCCGAGTAACTTGAAGATGAAAGACAACAGAGATAATTTAATCATAAGACGAGACAAGTAAACTTACTTGGACTCGGATGATTAGAAAGAAGTGATTGGACTCTGCACAGGGTCACGCGCTTCGAACCGCTCCTTGCTCGCTTCGGATTACTGGTAGTTGCTTCGGATGTACTCGGAATGCAAAAATTATCTCTAAACGATGAGAAATGAACGCCAACCCCTCTATTTATAGAGGGCCATATTGGGAACTCCAACCGTCGCGATTTTTCGGATTTAATCTCCACCGTCGATCAAGAACCATCCAACGGTATAGTACAATTATACCAAGTGAAATGACGAATGGGTACAACAAATTTACCTCTTGGATAGATGAATACAACAACTCTCCCTCTCTCGGGCGACAGACAACACGAGAGCTCCGGAGTATCATCTTCTCGGACGTCTAGCGGCTTGCCAGTCCAATATATTTTGTCCACACAGGGAACCTCGTATACTCGAGCGATTACCCTTCGGACCCTCCCGCAACCACAGAGGTTGGTTCGGACGGGACACGCACCTACGGTCCGCCACCATAGCTCATCAAAGGTACACCACGCTCGAGCCTAAACTTAGTCTCCATTACAAATACCCTTTTTTCTTTTTTCTTCACTTCGTTGCCATTCGGACCTACTCCCTCGGATGGCGACGATGTTTTAGAAAAAGAAAAAGGGAGGGGGGGGGGGGGAGAGAGACTAAGTCAATGGCCACACGAAGTACGGAGTACACCTTTTTTCAACGAGATCGAGACGGATTGGACTGAAGGACGGATTCCTTTCCTCAAAACGGCTCCCCAAACCAATAGTTCCACGACTATCTTCTACTAAGATACTTGGAAACTAGGGGGACATATGTTGATACGGAAATATGTCCAATCCGACATAAAGGACCTAGGAACGAATCCTAAGGCGTCCTAAGTCATCCAAAGGATCCGAGGCACTTAGGTCCGAGCCAATGGTCCGATCCGGGCAGACCATCTATAGTCCTACCCACCCTAAGAGAAAGGGACAAAGGATTTAGACCTGCTAGGCCCGACCCGGAACCCTAGGTCCGACCCACCTTGGTCCGAGCCTCCCTGGGAAAGGAGCATAGTGCTAAGTCAGTACCCTCTCCGACCCAAGGACTCCGATACGGATGTCGACTCGGATCCAGCATGATCGTCTCATAAAGCTACCAAGCAAGTGGGCACCAAAGAGTGAGATGTCCGAACCCAGGAGTTCCGAATCGGAAGAGTTGGACAGGAGGAGAACTTCCTCAGCTGACAACCAGGCGCTGTCCGGATCAGGCATCCGGACCGACCTCTCCGAACCTGGGATCTCGGAAGACTCTGTCACATCCTCAAGAACTCTCCCAATAATGACCAAACTACCCCTAAAGCCCAAGATGGCATGGGCTAAAGCTTCATTATTGGGCTATGGGCCTCATCTTAGCATTGGTGGCTCAATCCTAGCCGTACACATGGCGCAATCCTAGCAAGGCCTTCCATTTTGATGATGGCCTATAAATAAGGCACATATCCCAATAAGCAAGGCACTTCAAGTAAGTCACTTCGAACAAGTCATCTCGCTAGTCACATCACGAGCATTATACAGAGTTGATCCTCAGTCACTCTCAAGTAAAGTCTCATCCCGGTTTGACACTTAGCAAACCGGGCACTAACCCCCCCCCCCCACTCAAGTGTGTAGGTCCTTACCGGAGTAGCTAGTCGCTGGTTATTACGCCTTGGCCATCATCCAGCAAGGAGCCCCTCATCTTGGTACCCATTTGAAGAGTTAAATAAATCTAAGTAGTTGGGGAGTTACACCCTCAACAAATACGATATCCATTCCACCGAACGGCTTGTTCAACTCCCTTCCGTCAGGACCTCTCATTATATTATTTAGACTGCGGTCAAGGGCCTCAAAACAAAACCTGTTGGTCATGGGTGCTTCTTCCCAAATGATCAACTTTGTACTTTTAAGAAGTCCTGTTAGTATGTGTAGTTCGACTACACATTGTGGTCTCGTCTACCTGCAATGGAATACTGAATCTAGAATGGGCTGTGCGACCACCTAGGAGAAGAAGAGAAGCTAGGCCACTCGATGCAACCGGTAGAACAATGTCACGTCTACCACATAACGCAGAGCATAATGTATTCCATAAAAACATTTTCCCCATACCACCATAACCGTATGGGAAGAAAACTCCACCACTACCAGAATTTTAAAGTGTGCGCTTTTGAACGCACACTAACACGCTCTGATAAATACTGATTTTTATTTTAAGAAACCAGGGCGTTACAGTCCCCCACCTCCCGGCCCCCGATCCGGGTGGGGAAATGTAGTTTTTACTGACATGTGGCAATGCCACGACATAAAATTATTTAACAATCAAGCAGATGAAATATAATACGGTTTAATAAAGCAAATACTACCTCCAAACATTGTTAAACATATCCTTGTAAACCACATCATCGGTATTTTCAATTTAGACTTATCAGAGTCTTGGTTGAGTTTATCCTACCATTTTAGTTCCCAAATTGATATGATCTTACTATTATCATTAGTTTACATTTGAATTGAGACCATCAATTGGAAGTATCCCTTCATTAAAGTACTTTCTACATATAGTATGGTTTAGTTTTTAAACATAGTTTCAAATTTGTAAATATCACAATCTTAGAATTTATTTACCCTCCAAACTGAGTCACCGAATAGAATTATAACATTTTTAGAGTATTTCTCCATATAATGTAGTTTACACTTCTAATAGAGTTTTCAAGTTTCAAAATGCAATTCCATGTGCAGGTTTGACTTTTCAGCGCCTATCTGTAATATCGTAAATTACTCAACTCATTTCTTGGATATGATTGTTATTGTTTTAATAGATGGATTGAATATGTTATTAGCCCAAATCTAATAGACACCATAAAAAAACTTCCCTTTATTTTGTCATTAAATTTCATTTTACTATTTACTTTACCTTTTCTTTAAAAAAATAAAATTTTAATGATGGTCAACGCGTTGAGTCCATTTGTAAAATTTTCAAATAGTTGGTACTAATATGTAATTTGACCAAATAATAATGATACTTTATGTAATCCACACCCTTCCAAAAAAATGGTTTACTAATCCTTGAATAGAGTTTTCCCATTGCAATCATATGATTCCTAGAGGGTTTTTTTTTTTTTTTTTACATTCGAAATGAGTTTCCAATTTAAAATGATATCATTTGTAGAGTTGAATCTAACCTTCTACTTGAGTTAATGACTGGAACTATACCATTTTAAAGTTTGCACTAATCTTTCATATTGAGTTCTGGAGTTGAAATTATCTCCTAGAGTATTTCTTATAGCGTAGTTTACTATTCGAATTCAGTTCTTATATTGTCAATATCTTATTTTTAGAGTAAGTTAACCCTTCAAATTGAATTCTCAAATTGAAATTATTCTATTTTAGAGTATTTTTCTCATGTAGTGTATGTTACCCTCCAAATAAATTCTCAATTTGTAAATCTTATTCTTAAAGTCAGTTTTCCTTTCGAATTGAGATCTCAAGTTGGGGTTTCCTGTTATAAAGTTCTCATATATTGTTGTTTACTCTTGTAATAATAGCATTCTCAAGTTGTAATTATCCAATTCGCTAAGTTGGCGTGCCATTCAAATGTCTCACTCTCAGAGTTGATTTTACGCCATCTGTCATTCTTCTCTTCACTCCTCCTTGAGTTTTTAAACATCACATTATACCTTTCAAATTGACTCGCACCTATTGTCATGATCAAGCGTAAGATAGCAAGATATTTTATATCCTATTTAACAATCAGTTTATTAGTTTGTGTGCTCACTTTTGTCCATCATTTTACTCTTTAATTAAGTTACATGTGAAAGACATTAATTGATTTAAGTACTTATTTACTATTTATCTGTATCAAAATTATATATCAATAATTGTCTGAAGTCTAATTGCAATAGGAATTACTGGTAATTTTAATGATTTTGTGGATGATTTATTTGATTCACAACATCACTTCAATTGCAACTAACCACATATGAGCCCTCCATACATTATGTACTAATCAACTAACTACTCTTTTTGTTGGAAATCATTTTTTAAAATAACCTAAGACCTGAAGAATACATCGTATGATCGTTATAATTTGTCATGTTTTCCTATTGATTTTATTATTATCGGACAATACCCGTTTTTAATCCAGTTATAACTATTCACAACACAATTAGGTTTTCTCTCTACCTACTCTTTTTCCCACACTTTACTTTTTCATTTATTGTAACAATTTTAAACAAATCAAATAATCTTACAAATCTTACAGACATTACTACTCTTACACACCATACAAATAACCCTACAAAATCCTATATAATTTTAACTCTATATTTTTTTAAAAAACTCAATTAAATTTTAGTTGTTATTTTTTCTGTTAAAACTCAATTAAAATCGGGTGAACTTTAATACTTTGAGAATTGACCTATAGTGTTAATCAGTGTAAAATATTCTCTTTACCGATGGAAATACGTCATCTATCCAACTCCATTTACGCTCAAGCGAAACTGCAATCGTAACCCTTACACTACAATTCAAATCCCTCTATTTTAGAATCAAAACTATGTATCGAATCATTTAAAAAAATGAGGCCAAATAAAGAAACTAAAAACATGATACTGTATATTGTCAGACATAAAAAATTGGGGTTATAAGGTTGACTGCACCAACGATAGTTTCTTCGCTTCGTTATATGTTTTCTTCGATTATTTTTATATTATGATTCGTTTGATTTAAAAAAAATCGTACTTCGTTATTACATAATTCGATGTTCACTTAGCACAGAACCTCACTGAGTTTTATCTCACACTTGATTTGTTACCTTCTTGTAGATTTTGGCGCCTTGGAGTCCTAGACGTTCAGAAACAGAGAGAGTGGGGTTTCTTTTATAAGTTTGGGATTGTTTGGAAAATTGTTTTGAACCCTTCGTTTTATTAGTGATTAGTGGATGCTTGTGGCTTTGTTTAGACTTGTGTAAAACGTTTTGCGTCTTCTCTAGACTTTTCAAATAAAGAAGTTTATTTTTGTTACGTAATTTTTTCGGGACGTTACAATTTGTTTCCCCAATTCTTCCGCCCCCGCACTCCATACATTTCCATTGCCATAAAGACTAAGTTATATCGCCATAAACCATAACGTTTCTATCGCGTTTCATCACCACACACCAGATTTCTGGATATTCCATTAATGTGATCCAGAAGTAAATCAATTATTCTTAGATCTCTCTAAATTGGTCATTCCAGTAGCGTCCTTCATCAAATTTATCACTGTCGCATTCTTATTTCCGTCGAAAACTGAAAATTCTTCGCAATTGGTCATGGGATTCTAGAATGTTTTTGTGATCCACAAAATGTTATTTGCACAAATCCGATTATAGAGTTTTTTTATGTTCATATATTTAGATAGTTAAGGTTATCACATCTTATTTCTTTGCAAAAATTGCACTAATTGGACGTTATTAGTATATTTCGGTATTAATGTTCAGTTATCTTTTTGTGGTGTGATCTTTGGTGTCCATATGCTGTGTTGTTGAATGAAAATCAATTGAAAATTATCAACTATAGCAAAATCTTCACATTTAAATGTTACCAACTCTTACCAGATTAAGGTACTAATTGATTCAATAAGTATCAAGCCAAATGATGTAATATACGAAAATGAGGGATTCAAATTCACCTTTCCTTACATATAATTGTTTTGAATTATTTAATGCAAGAAAATCAAGAAAATTTCACAATCAGATCTTGCTTCAAGTCCTATAGTTAGATTTAAGAATAATAACATGTAATATACAGTAAAAATTCCATAGAATTATACTCTATAAATGAATAAACTCATTATAGTAATAAAAAATTTCTCCCCAACTTGGGACCTTTTATAAATAAGAATAAACTCCACATTGTAATATTGCATGACTTTTTATGGTCCCACCTTAAGTAATTATACTCTCATATAGTAATAAATGACATAATATTCAATAAAAATAATTATATAAAGTATATGTTTTCATTGCACGGAGTTTGTGATGCAAAATACTTATCTAAAGATGTCTATGATAGTATTTTAAACTTTTGAGGGATAATCATATCTTTTAACTTCCGTATAATTAGTAGCTAATTTATATGTGAACATTCTAGTTGCATCCAAAACCTCTCTAACTTCTCAAGTAGGTTCGAAGCTTTGTGATATGAACTTATGCATACTTATATGTTATTGTTTTCCAATTATCTCCCTCTGCTTCTTGCGTAATTACTGTGATGATTTCATCTTAAGTTAAAACATCAACAATTTATTATCTCCCTCCGTTTCTTGTCTAATTGATATTTTTACTTATGTGTTGATATTTTATATATATTTTTTGAAAATAATTATGATAAATTTTATCATACAACTTAGTTAGCAATTTTATACAAAACATATTATATTTAAGTTATTTATGTGGTTTTTATTTAGAAAAAACAAATTTTAGATATAAATAAAACTATAATTAGGAATAAACTCGTTATAGGAATATATTTTTTCCGTCCTGACAATATGAATGTATAGAGTTTTTATTGTATATATATATATATATATATATATATATATATATATATATATATTTGTCATTAGAGTACTAATTACGACTATATCATTGTTGATTTGTATGAAATATAATCAGTTTACTTCCAGTAATAATTACTTTGTAATTAATGTACTAATTCAATAAATTAGTGTATAAATGTGAAAGTAATCATCTCCATCACATGATTAATTGCCAGGGGACTCAGGAGCATAAACTTTCCATCACATGATAAATTGTCAGGGGACTTAGAAGCATGAACTTTCAACATAATTAAAATCAATGTTGTAACTCAACCACTCTGATCACTAATTAATACCCTTCCTCGCTAATAGCCAGAACATGTGTCTAGATAAATGATGATCAAGATCACCCGTCCTACAAACACACTTAAAGTCCCAAAAAAAGAAGAAAATAAATCATGCAGCAGAACCTCAATTCCTTCATAAACAGCTCCAGCTTATGAGAGGCATAATAATTGTAAATTAAGAGCCTTAGTCCTTCATCACAACTAAGCAATCTCCCTCCAAGATTAACTCCGGCCAGCCTTTCTCCAATCCATAGCCAATTCAATGCCTTACAGAGCAATAAATGCTTGCACAATTTTTGTGTTAATTCAACATCAATCTCTGAAACGCCACAAAATGGAAAACAACTTGCTGCATCTCCCCACACCACGAAGTGCAGCTTTCTCCATGGCCAAATGGATTGTTCGTAACAAAAGGGTTAATTGTCAATTTGATTGTGGAAGAACATCGTTGGGAAATAAATTTGTACCATGTCGCAAAATCCATTATCAATCAATCCCACAATAAGATAGACAACAATAAACACAAAAAGAGAATATTGTTATAATTTAGCTATATAGAATACAGAAACGCATATGATCAGAATGTTTCAATCAAATATTAACCATTAATATGAATAATCTGCAGAAAATCTGAATCGAATTTGAATAAAATACCATCAGAAGCTAATACATATAAATATGGATTAAATTAGAATCTAGGGATTGTTGAAATGTTAATTTTAAGTAGAGCAAAGCATACTGAAACAAACCTGGAAGTTGTTCTTGCCCATAAATCCGTCGATTGTCTCGAAATATTTTCAAGAATGGTAATTAACAAATCGTCTGGCAAATTTTGAATTGGAGAATGCATATCGTACTTGCTAAGCTGGCAATGACTCTACCGAAAGTATTGTATCATAAATGGGTTTTTCGGAATGAGTGGGATAGCTCATAGCTGAATATTGAAAGGAACTTATATAGGAAGCACGTAAATAAACGTCATCCGTGATTTGTTAGGAATTTTAAATATGATTATCAAATCGCAACAAACAGCTTCGCAGAAGATGGAAGATATGCATTTCAAGTATAACATGGTTTGTTAGGAATTGTTAATGTGACGGATATGAATAACAAACATTTAGTCAATCCATAGAAGTAGGGAAGATTAACAACCAAATTGATGAATTATGTTAATAATGTGTCCAGGAAGAATTTTTTTGAATTTACGTGATATACTTAATTAGCATGAGAATTAACTTGATTTATAAATGAATTTTTTTTTGCTTGGATTTGCCACGTCAGCTTTTTGCATACGTGGCATAGCTCTTCTTTCATCTAGGCCATTACTTTTATCATATATATAGATTTCGCTGCGTTCTTAGTTATTACAATATAAATAAGTGGACAACTATTGGAGTTGTGCAATTGAGTACTTTAATTTAAGTTAAATTGGACTCGTTTGTAATATATATGTAAATATTAAACTTTAATTACAAAAAAACATGTCATCTCCCATTAAATTACAAGTTCTGATTCCCCAACAAAATCATTTTTTTTTTTTTGAATAAGCTAATTATATTACAAGGGCTCAATTACCACTACTTCTTGTCTTCCGCCTCAACCACCTTATAACTCCTTTCCTTGCCTCAACCACCTTATAACTCCTTTCAATAATTGACCCTGCCAGGGTTCGAACTCTGCACCTACTGCATACAACCTCAACTCTTTACCACCGGACCACCTTATGACTCCCCCCAACAAAATCAATTAATCATTAAAAAAAATTCAATCTGTTTTCTCCAATGAAATTCCAAGCACTAATTCAACCACAACAAAATGATTTCTCTGATTTCATCATAAGAAAAACAACGATAATCAATCTTTCTTTCCCATGTTCTTCAATTAAATTAAAAAAGATCAATTTGCACTAATCCAAACCCTAATTCAACTAAAAAAAAAGGCAATCAATTATCAGAAGCAACGATATTACTTATCTTCATATACAATCAATTATCGGAATCAACAACATTACTCATCTTCATATAATTATAACATTATGTAAGGAATATCTATTTACATTTTGATCAGTAAACCCTAATGACTTATCTTAGCTCAGAAAAGTAACTAGTTCTATTAGTTCACTTGAACATTGTAAAAGAGGAAGATTACTGAGTATGTTAGTCTAGCAAATCTTGTATAGGATGTTAGGTCTCTGAATGTAATTTTTATATCTTTGAAGAAGACCAAGAAGGAAGCATCCAGCATAAGAACTTATTTTATTGAAGTTCAGAAGACTGCACAAGATTGCTGAAGACTAAGAAGAAGTGTCACCTCAGATACCTTGGCTCAGATACCTTGAAGAAATTAAGTGTCTTTGGAAGACAAGTATTTCAATAGGTCTCTGATGCACAATAGGTCACTGAGTAAGGACTTGCAAAGCCTCAGAAACTTGCATTGTTCCGTTGACACTACAAGACAAAAGTTAGTACAGTGCATTAATTACGCAGACAGAGATGTCTGAGCAAAAGAGGAAATCTCTGTAAAGAGACAAAGCTCACTGTCGTACTAACTTCAGATATCGTTAGTTTGAATTTCATTGTGCCTAACGGATACTATTCAAACGGCATGATTTTCAACTATAAATATCACCACTTAGAATGCTTGAAAACACACATCTACAAACTTATTCATTCAAGCATACAAGCCTTCAGCCTACTTACTCACTAGCTTACTGTTGCGATTAAAGCTCTTGAATTCTAAGTAGCACGAAAGTTCTAAGTGTCCTGATCCTTAACAAGAATTGCATATTGTGAAAGAGTTGTAATAATCCAGAAGATATAGTTGCGACTAATATCTAAGATTCATTCTCTTGAACAACATCAAGACTTGGGTAAGTAAAGAACAACTTACCATACATTGAAAAGTATATTAAGTGAGCTTGTTTCTACAGAGCACTCCTAGATAACTGTATAAGTTATTAAGAGCCTGCTCACCTGACAAACTACCATAACCAACACCACACAGGCGTTGAGCATAGGAAGTACTTGGCTTTGGAAGCTGAGGAATATCTCAAAGGTTACCGAGTAGATGAAGTACTTGGTTGAGAAAACCAGTGAACAACTCAGGGGGAACACTTGGTTGGGAACCTAATGTTAAAAGGGATCAAGAGAAAGGATTTTGTAAGGGGAACTCATCATCTTATCTTAGTGGATTCATGTCCTGAGAAAGGGCGAGTGGATTAGTTGAGGGATTACGCCACCTTCAGATACCACTATAAAGCTTTGTGTTATTTACTTACTGCACTTTACTTATCGCTTATTTATTGCTTGCTGAGTACGACTTACACACATTATAGCTTGCTGAGCACGTGCACTTATCACAAAACACTCCCGCTCTCTGAATATAAGTATCAGATACCTTTACAGATATCTGAGAAACTGTTTTATCGTCAAAAGTTTGAAAATACTATTCACCCCCTCTCTAGTCTTTTACTTTGTCGTTATCTGGACCAACACATTATTTGTAATAATCTGCCACAATAACACGCTTACGCGTGTTCTGATGTTTTAGTTAGTATATATAAGTGTCAGCATTGGTGCACAAATTTTGTTTGAGTACTAATCGTGGTCCATATTTGAATGAAAGGAAATAATTTCAAAATAGACAGAAGAAGCTCAATAACCTTGTGATTTGTGAAAAAATTACAAAGAATTATTATAAATTAATGAGCTGGGCGTACCAACCAAAAATAATAACAACAAGAATAAATAAAACCTAAATGCAATAATCAAATGAAAGATAGCCTTTTATAAAGTTTAACACTAGTTAATTGATGGCACTACACACACGTCTGATGATCCCATTCTGTCCAACAGTTGGTTGAATCTCTCCCATCCTAATCATGGCACTTGCAAAATCAGCTGCAAAAGTTCGTGGATTTCTTGCATACTCGGTAACAATGCTATCGGTAGATCCACCGCTAAAAAGCACCTGATCCGATTGAAGAAGTCCCCTTCTTTGAAGTATATTTCTGAAGTAATTGTTGTCAAATGAATTTGGGGTGACCAAATCTAATGGTGCTAAATTGCTATCTCCTCCAGTTTGAGGACATTGACGTCTTCTAGTGTTAGCAAAGTTTGCATCAATATCTGTTCCGTTGCTGTAAATTCTTCCTCGAAACAAAGAGCATTGAGATTGTCCTATCGTGTGTGATCCTGCAAGATATATATACATGACATTACATTTTTCGTTAAACAATAGAAATTGTATATTTGTTAGGACTACATCTAACGCCATACTATACGTGTATGCTATAACCATTCCTTAAAGAATATTACTCATCCACTATTTAGGTTACCTGATAGAGCAACCAAATCCCTTGGACTGAGTCCCAAATCACCAAAGGAAGAGATAAGGGTGTCAAGAGGAGTAGATGGAGCTGGAAGACCGGTGTTTGCTAGAGCGCGGTTAGCCGTGGTTGAATCCCTTCTCCCAAGTCTTGGAGTCCATGATGGTCCTCCAACCTAAAGTAGTTATGATTAAGCATAAATAGAGAATCAAATTATAGTTATATATGCAGATATACATTTCAAAATGAGTAGTTTTAAGAGGATGTATCTACACTTACGTAAACAGAGGCATCACGAGCTGCCAATGTGACTATGTCTGCGCAAGAAACAACTCCGGGACATGCACTCTCAACTGCAGCTTTAGCAGCCTCAATCACCTCATACCCTCGCACAGAATTTAAATTTGGGGCCGCAGTCTTCTCACTTTGAATTGAAGGCGTTTCATCAAGCAATATTGATGCGTCACAGCCTTGTACAAAACAATCATGGAAATGCAGGCGGATAAGTGATGCGGCCATTCTACGCCACGCAATTGCTTGTCGGATAGACCTCCGAATTATACCTGCTGCATTTGGGCACCGTGTGTTGTAAAATGTGGTAGAGAGTTGTGCTTCACTTTGTATGATGCATAATGTTGATAATATAGCTAGCGCCAAAATGGCAGAAATTAAAGTTTTGCTATTCATGTAGGAAAGATTCAGAGTACGTTAAATATTATTCAAGTGAAATGCTCGCTCTATATAAAAAATTAAATTAAGAAATATTGAGTGATGATGATAAGAAGGGTTTCTCATAGTGAATTTATAGGACTTGATGGAACCTTGTTGGGCAGCCCACTGGGATAAATGTTTTGTACTCATTTGAATTTCCATGCGTGCATGTTGGATTAAGTCTTTGCTTAATCAAGTTGTTGATTTTCCATACAAATAATTGATATATTAAAATAACTCGGTTGAAATTTCTTCAATTCCTCGTGATAGAGAATATGCATCTTAATAATCATTAATATAATTATACTATAATATATATTGGATGGTCTTTGTTGACATGGAAAGAGCTGATTTTGCTACGAATATTTAACAGTGCGTCAAGGACATCGGATATAATAAGTCTTGGCACTTGCTACTTGTACAAACCTACATTTACTAATTAGGATTTAGGAGTAATTAAGGTTTATGTGCAAGTGCAATTTCGATATTTATAGTTTGATATGTATATTTGATGAGAATTTGCAAATATTTACTGTGGTGCATGGAAGGATACTAGTACTATATATTGGTTGTGGAGATGTAATCTGGAAACTTTAACCATGCACTCACATATTTTTCAACCAACATATATAGCCAAAACAAAGACTAATTATCAAGACATGGTTGTTGGACCAAAACTACGACTTAGTATCTGTTATTTTCAACTGAAATTTCTTGAATTAATCGAATGAACCGAATCGAATCGAATCAAACTAATCGAATCGAATCGAACTAAACTGAAGAAATTATTGTGTAATAATAATAACAATTATATGATGGTATATATAATTACAATTAAAAAAATATATTATTTTTGTCATCTTTCTCACATTCTTCCTACTCTTTTTTCTGTCACTTTACATTTTTATTTATTATTGTATAACAAACTTTAAAACCAACCGCGTGGAAAACAATATGAGAATGATAACTCGATTAAAACCGAATTTTAATCGTCGTATAAACTGTCTTTGTCTAGTTTTGCAACATGATATCAATGTCCAAGGTGGAGTGGATAATGATTTATTGAACCCGACAAGGAAAGAAACGATGAACAGGGTGCCCAAGGAGATAACATTGAGAATTTGGCGCTCTATTCCAGGCAATATAGAGCCCGATGAAGATAATATAGAGTCCGAGAAAGATAATATAGAGTCCGAGGAAGATAATATGGAGGAATAAATGCCATTTTTCAATATTTGTGATATATAATATTATTTTTATAAAGTTTGGCCCGACTTATGGTTTGGTTTAACTTGTTTTGGAGTTTTTAAACATGTAGATTTTTTGTTAGTTCAAATTGTAACTATACTCTTTATTTCATTGATCTACTAAAAGTCGTATTAAAAAGAAAGAAAGAAAAAAAGTTGAAAATAACTCAATTGGATAAATTTTCTTATTTTCCTCGTACAAAAGATCGGGTGTGTAAATAAATGATAAAATAATAATAATAATAATATTATTATTATTATTATTAACAACAATAACAACAACAACAACAACAATAATAATATGAATTTAATGAATCGAATCGAATCAAGACGAATGAATCGAATCGAATCGAATGAACTAAATCGAATCGAATCGAATCAAAGAGTTTTCAGTTGAAAATAACATACCCTTACTAATATATTTTATAAATATCTTCAACTCATCCAGTAGCAAATCCGAATAAGTAAACGCCTCAGCCAAATTGCATAAATTTAATTTCATGCTATTAATAGGGAAAACCGATGATATATTGAAACCAGACAATTTCAATCGATCCAGTTGCTTTTAGACTCCTTTTTTAGAAGATATGTTGCCCCACAGACGTTATGTTCGAAAATTTCACAGTTCATCACTAGTCACATAAAGATTGATACGTACGGAGTATCCTCGTAAGTGAACTCTAAAATTTTTATGAATGAATCTCGAAACTACCTCTTCTTGGTATGAGTATAATTTTCACTAATTTAAATTCTCTAAAATTTTGGGGAGGATGGACTCAGATATCATGTGTAAAATTTTCTATTTAGATCCACTTTCGTTCAAATTGGGTTTTTTGGAAGGGAGAAATATACTACTAAAGTTCAAACATGCCATAACAAGGTATTTAAACGAAAACTATGTTTAATTGCACAAAATGAAATGGGTATTTTGTTACGTGGGCGTATTCGAGATCTGGGGATGGTCATACTCGCAGCCAAATATTCCTATCTGTCAAATATGGCAAGACACCACAAGAGGCTTGTTTTTCACTTCATTCCCCTCTGATGTTTGATCGTTTGTGCATTTTACCCTTAATGTTTGTTTATGTGCACTTTCACACTAAAGGTTTAATAGGAGTCATAAGGTGGTCTGGTGGTAAGGAGTTGAAACTTTAGCCAAAAAGGCATAAATGGTCCTAAAGTTTGGGGGTATGGCGTACGCAATACAATGTTTGCCTGCTCCGGCAACTTCAGTCCTACTATTTCAATTTTTCGGCTTGAACGATCCTTTCGGCGAAAATTCGACATTTGATGCTGAGTTGTCTGCATTGTCATCAGGTCAAACCCGACTTTGACCTCCACATAAGTAGCTTCCTCATTTACAAAATTAAGAAAACTGAAAAATAAATGCAAAAAACGAAAATAAAAACAAAAGGAAAAATAAAATAGAAAATGAAATAAAAAAGAAACAGACTGAAAGATCATTGACCCACGAAAAATGGCACCAAAATTCCCTCCCAATCTCAACCCTAATTATATAATATGCCATCCAACCCAATATCTCCCCCAAATTGAAGTCTGACCCATAAACCCTAATTCGCTCAATGTCATCTTCTTCATCAAGCTCATTTTCGGAGCCACATGTGAGGCGTTGCTTTTGTGGCATAATTGTCGATCGGATTACCTCTTGGACGGATACGAATCCCGGACGGAGATACCTTCAATGCGTCAATCAGGTAATGTGTGTTTCGAATTATATGTAAATCTTCAATCTTTCTATTCAATTTCTGAAATCTCTGTAAATTCGAATAGGGTAAAAGAGGTGGGTGTAATTTCTGGGACTGGTATGATCCCGTAATGTGCCGAAGATCGGTTCAAGTTATTCATGGTCTGTTGCGTAGAATGAATGCGAAGGATGCACGAATTAGAGAACTGGAGATGGAGAATGCTAGGCTGAAGGACATGGAGGAGCGTATGACAGATTTGGTAGAGGCGCGTATGACAGATCTTGTGGAGGCAAATGACAAAATGAAGAAATTGGAGGCACAAATCAAAGCACTGACTAAGGAGAATGCTAAAATGAAGGTGATGGAGGCCAACCTTGAAGGATTTGTTGAGGACAATGATAAACTGCAAAAATTGAAGAAAATGTTGGCAATTGTTGCTGTAATTTGGTATATTTGGAGTGTTAATAGGAAGTAATTGTTGTACTAAGTTGCCACTAAGTTTCATTAGTCTATGTTTTGGTGTTATGTGATCATTTGGGAAGATGTATTCCCTGAATTTTGATTTTGAAAGCTAATGATCACTAGGCTGGTAATTAATGTATGGTTAAGGAATGAAGATTGTACTTTATTTAACTCAATTGCGTGTATTTTCTGAATTTTGTCTAAATGATCAGTGTTATTAAGCATTAAACTCATCATCAAAGAAGTGACTAAAACTGAAAATGGCACTGTATTTAGGCTAATCCATAACAGAGAATCATCATTCTACATCAGCAAATCAAAGACAATAAGTAGCAGTTGGCATGACATTAGTTCACAAAATAAATGGACTGGCAAAACAAAAGAAGCATAGCAATTGGCATGACATGAGTTCACACTTTTTCCTTTCCTTTCCCCTTGGTGAGCACATCTTTTAGCTTGTTCATTACCCTGCCCACTCTCTTCAACACCTTCACCATTTCCTCCTTCACCCTCCTCTACTCCATCATCTGCCACAACCTCAGTGAAAGTCTTTGTCCTTAGAATGCTCCTTGTAAGCTTTTTTTAGGTCTGCATTTGTTGATATGCACCACCAGCTATCTGGTATCCTAACATGGATTTTCTTCACTACCTTAATCCCCAAGTCATCATAGTAAGCAGTTATAAGTCCAACACTTAGGTTCTTTACTTGGAAGTAATCCCATTTCTTAATCTTCCCACCCACATATGAAGCTCTCGAGTTCTTAGTCACAAACTTTCCACCATAGTGTAACACAACTGTGAAGCAGTTTTTGGCGCGTGCTGTAGGTTAAAAAATGAGCACATATGAGATGCTAAAGCATAACAAGACAAACACAAAACAATAAATTATGCAACATCACAAAACTGGAAAATGAGTAAACAGACCAAAACTGGAAAAAGAGTAAAGAGGGGGTAGACACAAGGAATCAATGCACACAAACCTACCATTAATCAACATCAAAAAGGGACCCTTTACATACAACAACAGTAAACAACACATGGTGATGGGAAAAGGGACCGCTTTTGTAAAATCCCGAAAATTTATTTTTCGATTGCCTATTAAGTTTACAGAGTTGAATTAATTGTAGAGACGTGAGTTGTTTGAGATTTTATTAGTCGCTTTATAGATTGATAATTTGAGATGGACCATGTTGATTTAATTGTATTGGGTTGGGAGTAAAGGTCCAATTGTGTAAAGCTCTACTATTGCTTAATCCCTAACCCTAGTCATCATCTTCTTCATTCCTCCATTTCAAATCACATCAGTCTGCTAACACCACCAAGCTCCACCCTTTTTCTCCTCTCACCGCCTCCCACTGTCACCACTATCTGCTCGTTCACCACCCATATCGAGCCGCCTTCTCTCCGCTATTCTTCTTCGTAATCACCATCCCGTACGCCTTGGATCGGGAGTTTAGATATGTTATTGCTCAATCTTCACCTTTACTTGATTCGTAAAGCCGGATGTTGACTGCAATCGAACTATAATTGATGGTCATGGATCGAGAAATCAGATGAGAAAATGGAGGTCGAATTCGCGAGTTGATTTGGACTGATTCGTTGATGTTTGTGGACCGTAAGGTCGTTTTGGATTGAGGAGATGATGGGTAATCGGTGGTGTAGCCTTTGCTTGGATTTGGACGAGTTAAGATTGGGTTCAGGAAGTTTGGATTGTTGCAGGGACCTAATTGAAATATTGCAGAAAGTTGATGGACTGGGCTTTTGAGAATTTGAGTTGGCCAAGGGACTGCGTTGTAAATTAATTGGTCTTACAGTTGATTCAGACGAGATGTTTATCGTTGACAAGTAGTTAGTGTAATCGTTCTGGTTGAGTGGCAGTAGCTTGAGGCTTTGGTGTTTGTGAGGTTTTTTGTGGTTCGAACCTCACTGGAGCCAGATTTTTGTATCCTTTTATTCCAGCCTATTTTTGGACCGTTTAAATTATCGTTTTGCCCCTGAACGTTGCAGAATTAAATATATGCCCTTCCACTATTTTTCCTAGCTTCAGAAAATTACCGTTTTTCCCTTGTTACCCTATTTCCTCAATATCGACCTATAAAACCCTAGTAGAGACTAGACGGAGTTGGCAAGTGGTGCTTTGGATGAATTGTGGTTGATTGTGACTTTGGAGGACTCGATGTGCAACTATTGGAGGATTTTGTGGATCATTTAAACTGGACATGGATTCGTTTCTTCTTTGAGGTAAGGGGTTTCTTTGACACTTTTGCTCTTATTTTTATATTATCGTATATATATATAGTTTTAATGTTTGATAAACAACTTATGGTTATTATATCAAGATATGAGACTTGGTATAATAATCTATTTGAAAGGTTCAAGTATGTGAATACCCAAAACATGATTTGTGATGTGTGCGATGTGTGAAACGATTTTGTTAAAGTGCATGGATAAATGTTATGTTTGAGCTCTCAGTTGTGATTATGAAATGTTGTGTGCCCTTCGGGGAATTTGTCTGGCTGGAGTACTCCCTTATGTTATGTTACCCCTTTGGTAGGGGATTATGTTTATGTTATATGAGCCGACCTCTGTGCCACCGGACTTATACTAGTGGCCATAGGATCATGTCTGATTGAGCCGAAATGTTACGTTTGTTATGCAATGCAACTTTTGTTTATGTGTGATCATACGGTGTGTATATATATATATGTATCTTCGAAACTCTGCTTGATCCGGTAGAAGTGTCAATGAGGCTCACCCTTACACCCCCTTTCAGATATTTAGTAAGTGAAGTGACACTGGATGGTACAGTAGAGTGGAACCCGGTAGACGGATGGTGGATCTTGTGAAGACTTTTAGTAGTTGTAGCGTACTCTGAGTTTTGTATTGAAAATGATGATTGGTACCGTTGAGGTGGTTGTTATGTACTGATGACTTGTAATTATTATTGTAATTACTGTTTATGGGATTTTAGACGCTCTGTTGTTTACCACTCAGAGATTATTTCATGTATTTGAGGATTTAAGTAGGCTTCGTCTTGGCGTGAGCCCATCTCACGATAGATGGCCGGTCGCGCCAAAGTGATTTGGTTTTGGAGCGTGACAGCTTTACTTAAACAAACACTAAATTCCCAATACAATACACACAATCGAAACAAAACAAGGGAAAAAATACTCACGATGGGAAGACGCCGGTATGTTCAGCAAGAAATCTGGCCGCTCGGATATCATTGTCGTCGCCAGAAGATGAGTTGAAGTCGATTCTCTCTGTCGAATAGTTAGGTTTTGATCGATTGTCTGTTGGTTTGCCTCATCAACGACACTCTTTTTGCTTTAATTGGGTCTTTTTGTTTTTAATTTCATTTTTTATTATAATTTCATTTTCTATTTTATTTTTCCTTTTACTTTTTATTTTTCAGTTTTCTTAATTCTGTAAATGAGGAAGCTGCTTATGTGGAGGTCAAAGTCGGGTTTGACCTGATGACAATGCAGACAACTCAGCATCAAATGTCGAATTTTCGCCGAAAGGATCGTTCAAGCCGGAAAATTGAAATAGTAGGACCTGAGTTTTAACAGTAAACGTTGATCACTGTCGCCATACCCCCAAACTTTAGGACCATTTATGCCTTTTTGCCTGAAACTATATGCAGGAGGTGAAAAGTTCGAACCCTGGCAGCGTCGATTATTGAAAGGAGTTATAAGGTGGTTGAGGCGGAAGACAAGAAGTAGTGGTAATTGAGCCCTTGTAATATAATTAGCTTATTCAAAAAAAAAAAAAACTAAAGTTTTAATATTTGTGCAACCTTGATGCACAAATATAATTATTTGTTCAATTTTCTTGTTAAATTGCGTTTAAAAAATGTAAAAATGGATTTACTTTAAAACTTCAGGGAGTATAGTGCATGAAATTCAAAACATCTGGACGAAAAGTGCACCTACATGAACTTTTTTGGGGGGGGGGGGGGGCACAAATTGTCAAACTTTAGGGAGAAAATGCTATTTTACTTAAATCAGATATAGGTTTTTGTTTGCCAGGAAAATATAGGGGAAAGTAAAACAAATAAGGCAGTGGAAAAATTTTGGGTGTCCCACTTAATGCCAAGCGACTCTCTATACTTCAGTTCCAGCCTCTTCTGGAGAAAATGCTTGCGAAAGTAAAGCATTGGACATCCAAGCTATTGACTTATGGGGACAGAGTTCAGCTTGAGCTTGTGAAAAGTGTTCTTTATGCTATACAAAATTACTGGAGCCAGGTGTTTTATTTTCCAAACAAAGTTCTCAAAGTTGTTGAGAGTATTTGCAGGAAGTTCATCTGCACAGGTGAAGTTGGGGATTCTAGGTGTGCTTTAGTTGCTTGGGATGATTTATGTAGACCTGTTTCAGAAGGTGGATTGGGCATACTTCACATCACCTCTTGGAATAGGGCGTGTATTTTGAAGCTTCTTTGGGCTTTGTCTACTAAAGTAGATAAGTTATGGATTCGTTGGATCCATTCTTATTACATTAAGGATCATACAGTTATGAGCATGTCTATACCAACTGATGCTTCTTACCTATTGAAAAAGGTGCTGAAGGTACGAAGCTTAGTGGTACATTCTACTATTTGGCAGCAACAAATTGAGTCCGCCAGATTTTCTGTATCTGCTGTTTATCATAGTATACGGCCAGTAGTGGAAAAAGTGGAATGGAGGGATTTTGTACTCAATAATCTGGCTACCCCTAGAGCGAGATTTATTTTAATTTATGGCTGGCCATGCGTAGGCGCCTCTCCACGAAAGACATGCTCATTCAGTTTCAGCCCAACTTAGATCCTATGTGTGTGTTTTGTGTGCGGAGCAGGTAGAGAATGTGGACCATCTTCTGTTTTCTTGTTCCTTCACATGTCGACTTCTGGATGCAGGTTTTCATTGGTGCAAGCGACCTAGCTTTCTGGTGACTGGAGTACTATTGTTCCCAGACTCAGTTTGCTGGTTAAAGGTAAGAGTGCTGCCAATCGTTTTCTGAAAGTTGTCATTACGGAGTTGATCTATGCAGTGTGGAAAGAATGCAACATGCGTATAATTCAGGATACATGAGTAGATGCTAATATCTTGTTGCGGTTGGTTATACAAACTGATGTGGGTCGTTGCCTTTTGTCACCCAAGATGCAACCGCTGTGTAGTGCTATTTCTAATTACTCTACTGTGTGACTCCACTTGATTAGCACAGTTGTGGCCTTTGTATTTTGTTGTTTTTCTAGTCTTTTGTTTGCTTCCCAACCTTGTGCTGTAGTTTCGCATTTGAGCATATTGTACTTTATTTGACCCACTTGGAATGGAAAGCTATTTTGTTCCCACAAAAAAAAAATTGTAGGAAAATAGAAAAATATTATTAATTTCCTGTTTGGCATCAAGTATACCTTTCCTGAAAATTAATGATACATGTTAAAATTACCATTTTTATCTCATAACACACAATTGCAATCAATTGAATCTTCCATGAAATGGTTGTAAATCATTTTCTAAGGTATCACATGAAAATTCTCCCAGTTATTACATTTGCTTGGTATTCTTGAGCATAGGTTGCAAGATTCATGAGCTCAAGTAATTCCAATCCAATTACATATTCTTTATTCATGAGGTCAAGGAATTAATTGTAGTGGTTCAATAGACACAAAATTGGGTGATCTCGTTGTGTAATATGGAAAAGGTACACATCAACCAACCTATTACTACTTAGAAACCCTACATAAAACGTTGAGATTATAAGAATTTTGAGACAGATTGAAGTTGCTTGGAGAGGAGAGTGGGAGGGATGGAAAATGATGATACAACCGGTTTGCTTCTTTCTGGGAGATATTAAGGATTTTTTTAGCAAAGCTAGCTGCATGATACATCCGGTTGGAATATCCATTTGAAAAATATATCCGTTGGTATATATGTTTGAAAATTTTAGCCATTTTTATAAAGTAATCACACGGATTCATATATTAAAATCATACGGTTATAACAAAACAACATTACAGTCCTAATACATGATTAAAAATAAAAGCACACAACAACAAACAATAATGAAATCCTACTTGAAATAACAACAAACATAGAAGCAATCACATTCCAAACTCGAACTTCAGCTTCTGCAGGATAGCATGCTCCATCGGTGTCAAGTTGTCGTACTTGTTTTGCAAGTCGATCATCATTGTGTACTTGCCCAATGTAGTAGCTTGAAGTTGACTCTGAACAAGTATCCTTGTATCCTCATACTTCTTCTCCACCTTGAATCGCATCACTTCAAGCTTCATCTCCTCAAACTCAAGCCTCTTCGCCTCAGCTTGCTACTTTTCTTCAATCTTCTTCAGCTTAATCTCAAGCCTCTTCTCCTCAATTGGATTCATTCCTTGGAAGGAATCGTTGAGACCGTCCATGTAGGAGCTGCCACTTGAAACCCCTTGTTCTGAAGGCTCTTTGCCTTATCACGATCCATAGGGCGCTTCGATACAACTTCACTCCCAGCGTCACTGAATTTGAAACCTCGTTTGCTCCCGCTCCCACCACTTTCCTCCACTGGGATAGCATCATTAGCTGAATCTCCACCCTTACGAGGTGCCGACCTGTAACTTTTCATCACTGAGCTCTTGAAATTCATGTGGGATTGCCACAACGGATAGGTCATCATTGCTTCCCAACAATGAAGATGCTGGAATTTACCTTTATGTTTATGTTTGTAGATTTTCTTAGCTAGACTGAGAATATCATCTTCACTGTAACCACTCTTATCCCCAACAGCCTGAGCTGCCTCATCATAATATGAGATGAAGTGGTTAACATCTTCTTTCATCCGAGTCCATCTACCACGGAGTGAAGAACTAGTTCAAGGTTGAAGACCGGTAAGAGGTTTGCCATCTCTAATTGCTTGATCCCAAATTGCCTTCAATTCCACAAACATCCCAGTGTACGTTCGGATGGTGGATTTTGCTGCATCTTCGCTTAACTGCATGAATATCTGGATGAGAGAAAGATCTTCATTCTCTGTGTACGAAACCTGTGGGCCAGTATCTTCCTCCTTCCATGTGGCTGCCTTTTTTGTAGCCTTGCGAGGTTTCTTTCCCTTCGGTTCCGGTTGTGTCTCTGGAACAGACTCCGGTGGTGGCTGTGTAGAGTCGGGTTGATAATAGCTAGAGTCTGGGGCATATGGATTGTAACAGTTGGTCGTATCGTAGAATGTTTGATTTTGGATATGGGGTGAGTTTGGGATTTGGGAGTTCGAATTTTGAGCCTAGAAACTTTCCAAAACCGCCGGTATCTAATCCTGCATTCCATTAGTAGACAACCAAATGTAGGTAGGATGTTCAAATGGACTTGATGGAGTGGAGTTAGGAGTAGACATTTAGTGTTTTGAGTTTAAGAGAGGAAGATGGGAGAAAATTGAAGTGTGGTGAAATGAGATGAAATATGGTTGTATATATAGATCTCGAAAAAATATAGCCGTTGGTGTAATTTTTATATTTTATTATTTCATAAATATTTTTTTTTAAATATCAAAAAAGAAATTAAAAAGAGAAGCTGGCCCAACAGCAACCCAGGCGTTTAGGCTGGGTCCCAATCCAAACGGTTGAGACGGCGGAATTTCAATCCTGCCAGCACTACGACGGAGCCCATGACCACTGGCCTTAAATTTGTATGTTGGTTTTGATACTATGTTGTATGAATATAAGGGTGATTAATTGAATTGTTCCTTTCATTAATGACCAACCAAATACTCCCTCCGTTTTTCACAAACTTTCCATTTTGACTTTGACCGGTCAACCGTAATCACATTTAACAACAAATTACTTTTAAAATATTATGATAAAAATTTAACAAAATTATATAATGAAAATTTAAACTAATATTCATAATATAATTCTATTAAGTATTACATCATATTTAAAAGTAATTCACTGTCAAAACTAATTATAGTTTACCGTAGAATACTAAAGTGGAAACGAAGTAAAAACGAAGGGGGGTATTACCTCATGATAAACTTCTCTTTTTGCATTTTGGAAAAGACTAAAATTGAATATTATTTAATTTAAAAAATTAATAAAGAACAAATGATAGTGAGATGATTGATAAGTGTAAAGTGAAGTATTTATACGGTTAGCCTAACGAAACACATCTAGGTAATTATTACTATCAAAATGATGGTTATTACACAAAAGTCGCAATGTAGAAGTTACAAAATGGTAAAAAGAGAAGGGAAATAAAACAAAATAAAATGATGAAGAAAAACTATCCCTCATTATTCATTCTAAATGCCATGTATTCCATACAAATTGAATAATGAAAAACAACTAGCCAATGTAATTATGGATGTACAACATTATATTAGAATATTCATGCCGGTCTACTTAAATGAAGAAAAAAACTGAATAAATGAAAAATAAATTGATTGAACATTGATTGAAAATATCTTCCTCCATCTGGGAATAGCTTCCCGAACATCCACTATATCTTACATAACCATTACATAATGAACATTGATTGAAAATATCAAGACAAATTTACAATTACAAAAATGTTAAAAGAATAACTAACAGGTTTATCTAATCTTGTTGAAAACGCACACAAGGCTCATTTCACACTAGTGTAAATCGGGGGATGTCCCAAAACTCACAGCGGATCGTTGTATGGTTTTCCTTGTGCTAATAAAAGGTAAAAACTGATCATTTCCTAGAAATTTAAACACGGAGGAGAACAGTAGAGGCCGGTAAAAACAGGAAATTTGAAATACAAACAGGACGTAATTGGCCAGGAAAGGATCGAGCAGGTTATAAACACTGTAGTTCTTTTCCTATATGATGAAAATCCTGTTGTTCATCAACAAATGACCAACACAGAAAACCCTTAACCAGGGCAGAAGCTAAGCAATGGGAACGAAATGAAAGCAGCAACTCTAGTACCAGCCAAACCAGAAACGAAACAAAACCCGTACTAAATGTACTTCTACCGATACTTGTACGAAAGAATAGTTTAAATTAATCAGGGGTAACTGGTCACTCAGACATTTCATCCTCGTCCCCACTATATTGATCACCATCATCTCTGTCCTGCACGATCCGTTGTAGCCTACTGGAGCTACCTTCCATTCTATCCCTCCGATTCACAGAGCTACCCCTTGAAGCAGCATAATCCTGCATATTATATACCCTTCTTTTCAAATGTTACAACTTACGTACAACGCGTCACCTTCGAAAACAATTAATGAAATTAAACCAACAAATAAAAACTTAACTTCCCCGGGCTGCATCTTATCTTGTCTTCACAAAGGTTGTAACATACATACATACATACATACATACATACATACATGCTTCTTCAAAGATTTTAACTATATGAGAATGGAAAATTTAAGGTTTGTACCTAACAATTCAAATTAGGTGGCGCAACGGATCGGACCGGATATCCACTTACGGATGAGGGAAATGTCCATCTCAGTGGATCGGATTACAGATATATCCCACTAATAAAAAAACACAAAAATAATGACAGTAAATTTTTGACAGGAACATGGCTGTCAATTTTATGTTTTGTTTGTAACAGCTTAAAGCCATAATTTTGACAGCTAGTTGACATAGATTGATAAATGGGCTCCATCTGAAGCCATTCTGTAAATGGAATTAAAAAACATATCAATAAATGAGAGGTGACTGTCATTAATAGGTTTGAATATTTCAACTTCGCTATTTTTGACAACGAGTTGTTATGATTTGAAGCAAATTGGGCCCGTGTGTAGTGGGAAATGAATTTTACAGTTGGTTGTCAATAATATCTTGTATAATAATTAAGGTATATTGTAGATACGTGTTAGGTACACGATATATACAACATAGATGTATAATATACGTATAAATGATCTACACATATTAATAATGTATTTTTTTTTACACTTGCCTGTCATTATCCATCATTTATGTTATTTTTGTTAATATCAATTGATTCACTACAAATCTCTTGAGAGACGGTTCTGTGTAGATGGTCGTATATGTTTTCAATATAATCATCGATATTATCAATTAAAACATCTATGTTATTACCCAAATGTATTTTGTTGTATATTCAAAAAAATATCAATGTTGAAAACGTAGACGTTTTACTTGATAACATCGATGATTTTCTTAAAAATGCAGCCCGTCTCTATAAGTCTTGATGCAGCGTACGTGGCTAGGAAGAACTCTTTATCAAAGTTCGTTGATTACGTAGAATACCGAAAATTGATAGATTTTGAGGAAACCTAATACAAAACGAATTCTAGCAACTATTAAAAATTACAAAAAGTGCCCAAAACTTATAAAAATGCGATTTTAACCCTCCAGACGACCTCCGATGGCCGAAATCCATCGTACATCATGGCAAAGCGATGACTTTGACTCAGAACACCGTTTCTGCATGGAAAACACTAAGCCTTTGTCGAAATCTGACACTTCCGCAGCAACTTCGGATGCGCCATTTTCTCCATATAAACCTCCTCGAATTGCATCGCATCAAGTCTTTTGGAGACTTTCTCTCAAGAAACTTTCACTTAATTAATCTATTATGTCGTCTGTAAATAATTTGCTATAATATTATGTGATAGATTGAAAATATTTTATAACATATTATTTTAGTAAAAGAAGAAAGTACCGTTGCCTTTTTAATGAGACAATACAAAGTGAAAAGAAAAGGAAAAAATGATAAAATATTTATAATTAAGAAAAATAGACAATTAAAAATACATTAAAATTTGGTCACCAACATGGTTCGAACTTGGAACCTGGTGCTTCAATAGTAACGTCTTTACCACCGAGCCAACCGAATACTTGATATTTGTTTCAGACAAATAGTATTTATCCTTATCGCAATTCCCAGTAGATAAACATACATATTAATTAATTCTATCTACTTTACGAATTCACCCACAATCGTTTTCTGCTCTGAAAATCTTCCAACTCCTCAGCGCATCAGCCATCATCCATCGTCGTGCATCAGCCATCATCCATCGTCGATCAGCACCGCTCCTTTCAACCGCCTTCCGTCCAATTACACCACAATCAGAATCATCAATCGAAGGTATGTTATTGCACCCAAATTGATTTGTGAATTCTGGGATGTTGTTTGATATATGGAATCTGCTATTTTTCTACTTTAGCTTGTGTGTTCGATTTCGGAATTCTCTTTTCCTCTTGGTAGATTGGTCTTTGTTATTTATTAAAGTATCATTGTTAGTTGTTGATTCTGTTGTTTAAAAATTGTTGGGTCCGTAAACCTTCATCACCAATGGTTGCTCAATTTTATGTGGAATAAAACCCGAAAGATTTTGTACAGCTCTTTCTTTGATAATTATAACGACTGAGAACAAAAGTTTGAATATTTACATATATTCATCTATTTTCAGATGTTTGGAGGGCGTGGTGGTGGCCGTTCGAATGTTGGTCCTAGTTCAGGGGCACCATCTAGTCATCATCCTCGGAGGATGTCGTCGAGCTCTTCATCCTGGGAGGAAAGTTCGTCACAACATCGGCCTGGGTTGAGTTCACAAAATGGATCTGGACAGAGTTCAACGCAATTTTCTCGTCCTCCGATGCCGAATAGTCTTGCTTTTCAGCCTGACTGCCCGAGCCAGATTGGGTTTAATCAACAAGCACAACATATGTTAGGGGTTTATATGCAGGGGGTCATGTGCCAGGGGGATTCATGCATATTTTGCACGGTGTTAACCAGAACGTAAGACCTGCACAAGTTACTTTTCCACATGACTACGCTGGAGAGACATTCGGGATTGATACTGCTGCGGTAATGCCTCAATTTCCACCCACAGGAGGTCCTATTAGCCAGACTATGCATCAAAATTCCCCACAAAGAGTTGCACCAAAGAAGAGATGAGAGATATATTGGTGCTTGTACTTCTCGTCTTGTGGCTGAGAATAGGACAGCTTCACAGCAGTCTATTGTCAGGTCTGCAGATTCACCGTCTGGCGACAAATTGTATCATCGGGGAAACACACGACCATTCCAGTTACAATATGACGCTTACCCTCCAACACTCGAAAATGAAAGTACACCGAAATAAAAAAAAAAAGCAAATCATTCCACAAGCTTTCCCCCCCAGTACTTGAGTACGAGAAGAGGTTGTTGGTATCCAAACCACCTTTACTAAAAGCATTCGACTTGAGGGCAGAAAATAAGGATGTTGGTGCTGCCCTTCGCTCATATTACAGAGGGGATAAAGAATGGGATGATGTTTGCATTGCGACACGTGATGCTTTGTGGATAGAATTCAGGGTACGTTATTGTTGACGATAAATTATATAATTATACACTTAGTCGTAGATATATTAGTATGATAATAAGTGGTATTCTTTCTTGCCTTCCATGCATTATATATTCTGAATGCTAATTTCCTAATTTAACTTACCCGCTATTTGATCAATTCTTGGATAATCATATCAAAATTAGTCTAACTGTTGTGACATGACATGACATGTTATAATCTTTTAGGTTATATATTCTCAATGCTTAATTATGTTTCGTATAATTGACAAGTTGAAAGTGCTATCATACATGTTGTAATCTTTTAGTTTATATATGTTTTTTAGATGAGGTATAGGTGGAATAGTGAAGCTCAGCTTGAAATTGCGGAGACATGGGATACTGTTTGTAGGAATAAGTTCCGTACTATGATGAGCAGCGCGAATACATTATACAGGGAAGGCCTTAAAAAAATCAATTGTGGAGACCATCGTGGATGGAGCTACCAATGCTTAACATCGCAAGAAAGAGATGGGACAGCCAAGCCTCTATGCAACAGTCGATCCAAAAAGCAAAAAATAGAGGTGTTAAGTTTGATCTGGATGGAAAAGTTGTGGAAAAAGCACCACCTAGACATTTTGGTGGTGCCATTAGCACTTTGGAGATTGCACTGCAGATGGTATATGTAATTGACTTCCTTTCATTTTCTTTTATTTAACTTTCTTTTTGTATTTCGAATACACTAAATTTATGTTCGTAGGAATCAGGTGGTAGTAGTAACACCACGACTTCTTTCAAGAAAATGGAACAATTTCCATTGCAAATTGATGGTTTGCGGAAAACATATGTTGAAACTTTCCGTCGTACGCATATTTCAAATATAAAGGAAGTTGATAAAGCTCAAAGTCGTGAATCTGGTGTGCAAGATGTTGGAGATCAGGCAGAGTCTGCTATAGTCCCAGAAGTGCAGGAAAAGTGGGTAGACGGTCATTCACATGATCTATATGTAAGTTCTCTTGTTTTATATATCCAATATTTAATGCCCGCCTTTTGGCAAAAAACTTAAGATTATTGTGAATTGATTAGAATCGGCTAAAACTAGCTTTTATGTGAATCTAGTGAATATACTCGAGTTTTCATCTTTTCTTGATTTTGTAATGTTTAGAGATGCATAATATCTCGTGCGGCTTTCACTTGTTTTTCCTTGATTTATGTATGCAAGATTCATTGCCTGCCTGTTTACCAAAAACTTAAGATTACTATATCAAGTTATTAGAATCAGCTAAAACTAGTTTTTTTTTACTAAATTTGCAAGTCTTATTAATGTTTTCATCTTTATTTTTTGTCTAATGTCTAGAGATGCATATTTTCGATTTTGTTTTCACTTCTTGTTTAAAGTGATTATGTGGGATATACTAAAGTTTAAATCTTTTCTTGGTTGTCTAATGTTTAGAGCTGCTGAAAAACTGATAAAATTGCAAGATTCAGGACTTCTATAAATAATTATTAAGGAGTTTCATGCTTTCTCGTAGGTGAATTTAACTCGGCGTGCTACCGAATCTCCCGAATGTTCTGATGGAGTATCTGGTAGATTAAATACAACCTTGTGGGCTGAATGTGTTGGGGGATATTCTCATGGTAGTATGAGGAGAATATCAAAGGGGATTGTGATCCGTGAAGCTGGCCTCGCCCCGCCAGGGGGGCGTGTTTTACCACCTGTGCCACATTCCAAATTGGCTGGAGAAGCAGGAACGAAGAGGCAAGCTTTCCTCGAAAAAAAGGTAAACAAACAGAGTAAGAAGATTAGGATGCAAAGTGATGCGATCAAAAAGTTAACAGCATCTACAGCAGCACTTTTCCAAATGATCAAGACAATGGGTGCTAGTTCTAGTGGCGAAGCTAGTCAACTTCAAAATATCAGCATTCCTAATGTCGAGCTAGGTGGTGATGATTGTAGTTCTAACGACGAAGATGGCATAGACCAGTCTGGGGATGAGATAGAAGACGAGTGTTAATGTATGTTCCGTGTCATGTTTATGTTGGTGAACAGGTTGTTTTTTGTTTGTTGTTTTATACAGGTAGTCCTAAAATCAGTACCCATGTCATGTATGGTGTTGACTGTATGTTCCATGTCATGCTATTTCAAGTTTTGGTTGACTTCTTTGATATTTGGTAATTAGATTTTGGGTTTTATCTAGTGAATTTTGATTATGATTGTCAGATTATTTTGGCGTGCGGTGTAACGAAATGTAGGGGTTGCCATGCCGAATTTTTGTTATTGACAGTCTTACAAATTGCGCTGTTCCATTTTATTACAAGTAGCCGAATGGGTTCCAATGTTTTGTCCAAACTGAAGTCATAGTGCAACAAAATATATAGGTAAACATTATCACACAGTACAAATACTTAAAACATAGGTGTTCATTCTGCATCGACTTCTCCTGCGACCGTGTCAGCAAGTGGAATTTGGAGGTTGTAACTTGTAAAGTCCATGAATAAATCAGATCCAGGAGGTGCTTCGTCCTGATAGAATTGTTGATCGTCATTGGTTTGTTGTTCATCACCTCCAACATAAGACAAATCAATCCAGTGTCGTGCCCTTATTGGGCACACTGCCCACACTACAAAACAAAGTGAAGTAGATGCATTTAAATTAGTAAAGTCGATATATTCGAAACTAATCAATCTGAAAATTGAAAAGCCATAAAAAAAAAGTATACCTTTTCGACTGCGACGTCCAATGCTTGCATATGGGTACGGTGAGTAGTACACTTGACTTGCTAGATCTGCAAGTATGAACGGCTCATTCGTCCTGAGTTTTTTATCATGACGTAGATTTACCAATCCAAACTTGTCTATAACAACATGTTCACTATCAAACCAGTCGCACTTGAAAAGGTATATACGCTGTTGTTCCCGCCCAGGACAGTTAAAGCTCAACATGATAATTTCTTTTATCAACCCATAGTAAAAATTTGTAGTGCTATTTTCATTGTCCAGCTTCACACAAACTCCGTAGTTCATTGTTTTTTTGTGCTCACCATAATTCTCTGTTTCAAATTTGTATCCATTGACGGTGTATCCTTGGCACTCAACAATCGCATATGACCCTCCATTGAAAATGAATTCAACACTCTCGATGCTAGTTGTCCGTTTGCACTCAAACCCCTCAACCATGGTAACAGTCCGTTCATTCGAGCAATCTCTCGATCTTCTATAGTATAGTGGTCAGGAATCTGGCTCTCAAATTGGCTACATCATATATGCAAAGCAAATACAATATTTTTACGCTTTCATAAAGAAAATCATAGATACATAAAATAGATGTGTGATTAGTTAATATACTCGTACCTTGTCAAATCGAACAACTCGGGACAGTTCATGACAATGCATAGAAGTGCTTGTTCGTATTCATATTCACTCAAATATTTTACACTCATATGTCTATGGAGGGGTTTTCCTTTCGGTATGAAGATTGACAATTGTCCGGGAAACTGAGGCTCCCATGTTGTCTCGTTTCGTCTGAGTCTAGTAATTGCATCTTCATCTTCATCACCGAAGAAGTACTCACAAAAATGCACAATTTCCCGCATCAAGTACGCCTCACACATGGAACCCTCTAATCTATTCTTTTGCCTGGCCATCCTCTTGAGAATACCCAACTTTATGCGAAATGAAGTGTTTCATCAATAATTTTAAGGCTAAACTATAATTAGTAGAGTATAAGGATAAATTACAATCAATAGATTCAAAATATTAAAAAAAAAAATTATACCTCTCGAATGGATACATCCAGCGGTAGAAGACAGGCCCGCACACACGAGCCTCATATGGTAAGTGAATGAGTAGGTGTTCCTTACAATCAAAAAATGCAGGAGGATATATCATTTCGAGCTTGCACATAATCTCGACAACTTTTTTCCCCAGCGCATCCATTTCTGACACACTTATGACACTCCCACATATTGATCGAAATGCATTGCTCACCTCTACCAATACTTCCCACACGGCGTCCGACAGGAATTTTTTGAATGCTATAGGAACTAGTCGTTGCATGAACACATGACAATCATGGGTTTTCAATTGACTAATCTTGTGGTCTTCTATTTTTACGTTGTCCTGCAAGTTCGATACGTCCCCATCTGGGAAACGAAGCTCTTTGATCCATTTACACACTGCTCTCTTTTGTTCTAAATTCAACGTGTATGCAGCCTTGGGCTTCTTCGTCGCAGTGGGGCTTGACATGAACAAACTTTGTCTTCCAGTAAGCGATTGTAAGTCCAGACGTGCTTTCTTGCTGTCCCTGGACTCTTTTCCTTGATCCATTGTAGTAAGCAAGATGTTGTCAAAAAAGTTCTTTGTACAATGCATCAGATCCAAATTGTGAGGCACAAGAAGTGTATAGTAGTATGGGAGCTCTGAAAGTATCGGAATTTTAAACCAGTTGTGATCTCTCCCGAACCCTGGAAATTGTGCATCCTCATCATGTATATCAATACCTCCTAGTTCATCAAGTTTTCTCTTATTTTGGGCTGGGGTCTTTCTCTCAGGCATGACCTTTTCGACAAAATTACTTGACTTGAAATCTACAGTATTGTACCTCAAGGGATGACCGGGTGGTAGAAAAGCTCGGTGACAATCAAACCAACAAGGTTTCATTCCGTGTTTTAGGCGAAATGCATTTGTGTCACCCTGACAACATGGACACGATAACCTCCCATGGGTACTCCAACCTGACAACATTCCGTAAGCAGGAAAGTCACTAATCGTCCACATGACAACAACTCGCATCAGAAAATTCTCTTGTTTGATACAATCCCAAGTGGCTGCACCATCAGTCCATAATGTCTTAAGTTCATCAATTAGTGGTCGAAGAAGTATGTCAATTTTCTTACCTGGACTTCGTGGGCCAGATATCATCATACTCATAAAAATGAGTTCTTCTCTCATACACAGATCGGGTGGCAAGTTATACGGAGTGATGAAAACTGGCCAACACGAGTAGGAAGAGTTCTTTTCGTTTGGACAAAATCCGTCTGTGCACAAACCAATACGCACATTACGAGCCTCAGCTGCGAAGTCCGGGTATGCATGATCAAGACTCTTCCATGCCTCGCTCTGTGCGGGGTGAACCATTCGATCTAACCATCCTTGGCAATTTGTATGCCATGTCATGTGCTTCGCTATTTTCCGTGACATAAACAACCTCTGCAGTCGATGAGTAATCGGAAAGTACCACAACTTCTTAAAAGGGACTTCTGTTTTAGCTCCATACCCTCGACTTGTGTACCTCGGGTGATTGCAAGTAGGGCATGATCTCAAATTGGCATATTCTTTGTAGTACATACAACAATTATTCTCACACACATCATATTTGATGACACCAAGACCAAGTTTCATCATCATTTTCTTCACCTTGTAATAACTATTAGGGATGGCATGCTGATGTTGGGGTAAGGCTGTACGTATACATCCATCTATAAATGCTTGAACATGTGCCTGTGTTGTGTTCGGTTGCGTTTTGAATTTCATGACCTTAGTAATCCAATCAAGCTGTGACATATTGTGTCCTTCATAAAGAGGTTGATCGGCAGCTGCAATGAGTTCATAAAACTCCTTTGCATCCAAACTTGGTTCCTCCCCCATTTGATGATGTCATACTGATGATGTTGCGGAAACCAACTATGAACAAAATCCGTATCATGTTGGAACATGTATTCTTGCTCCAAAACAGGTGCGGAAGACGGACCGGCACCTCCTATGTCAAATGTAACCCCCTGTTACCCATAATCCTCCCAATGACGGTTCCAAATATAGTAATCAGGTCGAAATCCATTTGCATATAAATGGATTGTAATAGTATCACGATCAAGAGGAGGCCACTGACAATCACATTTGGAGCATGGACACAAAATAACATCCTGATTTTGTGTTATGAATGACCAGTCACAAAAATACTCAACGCCACTCATAAATTCCTTCCTCATACCCGTACCACCCCACCTATTGTACATCCATTCTTGAAAATTGTTCATTTTATACCCTGAAGTATTGAAACAATTACGTATCAATCGTTAAAGTAACACCGCAAAGTAAAATGATAAAGATGTTCTGTACGCAACAGCATAACTAAATTACATTCCATCATTATACACAGATATTGTGTTAAACTATGGATAATTTGAAACAATGCCCTAAAAAATTAAAAATTGAAAAAATCATCAAACTAACATAACTATATCCAGTAAATCTCTAGTCAATTCATAACATACATATTTAAATGTGTAAACAATTGACAAACATAACGAAAACATTAAAAAGCTAAACTAATGCTAATTAGAAAAATAACCTAAAATATAAATAACTACTACTTAAATTACAGAAGTATTAAATTATCCATTCCCAAAAACAACCACTCACTATGATATATCGCACATTAACAAGGATTACTAAGATTAAATCTACAAATTATAGTATATACTAACTATAGTAAATTACGTAAAAATACATTATAACGTACCTCTTTAAAATTATGAGATGGATAATATTATAGATAGATCTGAAGAAAGGAGATGAGAAGAATTGTGAAAGCATTGCTTTCTAGTTTCTAGCTGAGAATAACATTCTGCTTTCTAGTTTGTAGTAAGTGAGAGATGAGATGAGATGAGATAAGAATAGCCTTACATTATTATGACAGCAGGCTGTCACAATTCATTTATTTATTACTCGTAAGGTTTCCTGAACAATTTACATTTACAGTTTAGGATTAAATCCGAGTCAAAGTTAAAAAATGTTGACTGCAAAAAGTCAAAACGGAACATTTATAGAGGGACGGAGGAAGTAAGTTATATTTTAACTTTTAAATTATGGTATGTAATTGATAACTCTGAATACATTGTTACATCCAACCATCATAGATCATAATCTAATTGTGGAAAATTCCCCCGTTATGTTTTGGTTTTGGCTTCAAAATTTTTGATCTACCCGCTAAAATACTTTTTCACTCCAAAGTATAATATGTTTTCCAAGAGTTACTGAGCCATTCCCAATATTTTCGCTCCCAAATTTCATCTCTTCTTCTTCTCTCTCAATTACGGCCGATATCAAAACCGCCACTCTCACTCCTCCGCCGCTTAGCACCGCTACTCGCACTCCTCCTCCGCCGCCACACGCTCGATTATACAATCCTGCCTCAATATCAGTCCTAGGCGGCGAAATCTGAAACTGAATAACCCCAATCAGGCATAGACATCACAATCAGAATCTCCTCCGCCTTGACAGACGCCTTATGAATCGCCTCCGAGACGACAGTAGGGTGAATTCCTGCAGTGAGAAGAGCGATTTGGAGAGCTCGACTCTGCTGCACTCGCCGCCTTCTCTCCTGTTGGGTTTGATTTATGGGTTTAATTTTTTGCCTTGAGCGAAATTTGCAGAGCTCGACTCTGCACTCACTCGCCGCCTTGAGCGAATTGTTTTGCTTTTTTTATATCCTTTTCTTTTTCTGGGTTTAATTTCTACGGTTGCCTGCTATTTTGTGGGTTGGGTTCCCTTGTTTGTTTGTCCTTTCATTTGGGTTGTCCTGTTATTTCCAAGTATAAGCGCAAAGATTCTGATTTTGCTGTCTTCCTCAACGTTTTTCATCTTCAGCTTGTGTAGGATGGCACAGAAGCTAGGCAACACACTGAAACAGATGGATGCCAGAGACCTTTACAGGATTGAGATGACAGATGCCCTTCTTGAAAAGATGTGAGCTTTTTCAAGATTTGATCTTTGCCTCTCGTTATTTTGAGCTTTTTTTGTAGTCTTGTTCGTTTTGTTGCACATGGTTATGTTGCCTGTATGCAGTTTGTAGATGTGTGAATTAGTCGGTTGAAGTGTTTGCATTTCTGTGATTATCAGCTCAGTGTGCAGTAGATGTGAGCATATGCAAAATAGGCTCTTTCTTCTTGTTTGAATCTGTTCTGGTAGTCTGCTTGTGTTGTTTAGCCGAATTCCGTAATAATATGACCTTTATAACATGTTAGTGTATAACTTACTAGTTATAGTGCTCACATTTTTGTGATTTGATCTCAACGCACACTAGGACTGGCAATAGATATCCAAACTGCAATATAGTCGTACTAGGTTGGATTCTAGCTGAGGTTTGGTGTTGGTGGCATAGGTCGAATAACAAGTTACAGACTTATGGTTATAGGAGTTCGGTTAATGCTTGGAGTGTTAATGTTTCCTCAAGTATAAAGTCAACACTGGATCATGGGGGAATTATTCTTTTGGTAAATTCCTGTGCTATACAATATTGTAAATTGTTGTTCTTTGAGTTATACTACTATTCAAGAATGCTTTGTTGTATCAGTCTTCTGCAGTGAGAATTTACTTATGGTTGGATGTCTGTAGGTATTTTGGTTGTGGACTTTTGTGATTCCGACGATTGGAACTTCGTTTCGGTTGGGTTCGATTGGCTTTTGAATTACTCCCTTCATAAATGCCCTAAGGTGTGTGTACATAATACTGCTTCTCTACTTTTTTTGCACATAATTAGTAGCTGATTATGTTGTGTTGAATGTTTATGCAATTGCATAGCTTATTTATTGCTTATGGGAAATGATAGAGTGTGGTTGACATTTATAGGTACATTTTTCTACTTCAGCTATGCAGTTGTTTTGTGGTAGTAATTAATATTGAATCTACGACAACAACGTTTAGGGTATCTATTTGTCTGTTTTATCTTTGCTTTGGTTATTGAGATCGTATTTGAAGAATTTAATATCTGAAATACTCGAGATATATAATGTATGGTTAATTTTCTCATTTCTTTTGCAAATCTAAGAGATTTCAAGGCTGTACATATGGTATGCTTGGAACCTCGGAGATGTATAATGATGACGAATCTGATTCTGCAAAGGCACCGCACCACGAAGACTTTAACTTCAGTGAGGTTTTTGTCCATCAGGTGATACATTCCATTGAGTTTGTACTAGGTGCAGTTTATAATACAACGTCATATCTCCGGTTGTGGGCTTTGTGGTACAATCAATTTTATCTTGGTCTGCATGGGTTTCATTCATGCTAAGTTTATCTTGTAACTGTGATTATTTTGGCATTGCAGTCTGGCGCACTCTGAGTTATCAACTTTCTTCTATAAAAAATTTCTACTTGCATTTGGGTAAGATTTTTGGTATAATTGTCCTACTTCAATAAAGTTGGTATAGCTGAATTTAGTCGATGCGTGTCATTTACTTGATTGTCATCTGAAATAAATTTGCCAACCTTCTTTGCATATGCCCCATTTTGGAGGATCAAAATTCACCCAACTTACCCTGTAAACGGTATATATAATATATTGAGTCAGAATGGATGTGGGAAACATTAAAGATTAGTTTCATTCGTGAATATGTATTGCTGAGCAGTGTTCTGATGCAAGTTGGCCTTTATCAGCTTGCAATAGTAATAAGTTGTATGCGTGTTATTAAATCGGTACTCTGCAAGCTCAGTTGATTCCCTATCACTTTTGTCAATAACTGCAGATATGACAATCTTGTCGTACTTATTTCTAGGAGGTTTCATGCTTTTTGTGAAGCTTGATAAGCTTTTATTTTGATCGTTCTCAGGTCCGGAAGCTTCAATACATAGCTGAACTTCAAAGAAATGTTCAAGCTCTCCAGGCAAGCAGTAGCATTTCTTGGACAAAGTCTTGTGATGGAATTCTCCCCATGCATTTGTTTTTTTCACAATATTAGTTTTCTTCATGTGTAAAATAGCTCATGAATTGCTAAAAACATTGAGATACATAGCCATGGATGTTTTGTAATTGCTGTAAAAACATTTCTGAATTTATGTAAAAACATTGAGATACATAGCTCATGTGTAAAAACATTTATGAATTGTTGTAATTGTTGTTCTCAATGTATGCATTTGTTGGTGGCTTTGGATGATTAATGTATTGATCTCATATAGTTTGGTATAAATTTTTTTTATAAATCTAATTAATGTTTATTGACAGCCTCATGTGATTATTAGTATATGTTATTTTACAATTTCATTCATTCTAAATTATTACAGCTTTCTGTAAAACATGTATTGACTAAATAATGACAGCAACCTGTAAACATATGAAGCAAGTACACGTACCAATACAAATACAATGTGACAACTAGTTGTTAAAAATGAAATGTATTTCTTGTGTATTTTGCCTTTTTTAAATAATGTATTATGTCAATTATGACAGTAAGCTGTAAGAAAAAAGATATTGTTATAATAAGGGGTGGGATAGCGTGTGGTGGTAAGTTTATTTGTGTCAGACAACTGTCACTAATTGGCTGTCAAAAAATAAAGTATTTTTGACAGGCCGTCACAAATAGTTCAATTGGTTACGGGCTGGCTATTTATAGCCCAATTTCACAGCTTGCTGTCACTATATGGTATATTGTGACAGTTTTTTGGTTTTATTGACAGCTTTTAGCTGTAACAAAAAAATGGATTTTTTAGTAGTGTCCGTCCGTATATGGATAAATTTGTGGATATCCAATGATTCATTTAAATTTAATTAAAACTGCACATTTGAAAATACAACAAACTCTCTTAAGGTTATCAACGGAATTACAAAAAAATAGTAATAATATATAACAACAAATTTATTTTACAACATAGTTGAAAATATTAGAGCAAGCAGTTAACACTTAACAGCAACACAAACAACGTTGTTTTCTGAGTTGAACCGAGCCGAGTATTTCATTTTATTACTCGTGCTAGGCTAGAGTTGTAACGAGCCCGAGCTTGGCTCGGCTCGTAAACACTTGTTCATTCACAACTCCAACCAAAGTCGTACTCGAATTTTATTTGTTTCAATTAACATTAGCAATCCAAATTAAAACTCGACTCCAATCCCGATCCTGAGTGGATTCGATCCTATATCTGGCGTAAGTGCCGGCCTTGGCTAGCCAATGAGGACGAGTACATCGTTCTCAGGAGATTAGGGGAAGGACAGGAGTGGACCAACAAGACGATCATGTGTTTTCTAGAAGTGTACAACATGAATTTGATAGCTACCAAACAGAGACGATCGTGCATCAATGTTATCATTAAAATGATCTATGTTATTAATTAAACGTCTATATTGTTAATGAAATTAGTTCTTTTCTAATGTAAAAAATATCAATGTTAAGCATATGAACATTTAAGGCAAAGTTATAAAAACCACCCCTTAAATATGCCCCCTTTTCACATTCACCCCTAGATTGGCGTTTATTACAGATTAGTCCAAAATTAACAAAGCCCTAATTTGAGAATTACATCCAAACCCAAAAGTCAACTTTTTCTCCTATTTTATCTTTTCTTTATTATTCAACAATTATATTAATTTTACTTATTGCAAAATAAGACCATAAAGTTTGTAATTCTTGTAAATGAATACCCAAAAGTTCAACTTATTAACATTTCAACCCTTGTTCTCCCACCTTCTTCCCCACCACATCCAACCACCATCTTCTCCACCACACCACCACCTCCAACCATCTTCAAACTTCATCACCACCTCCAACCTCCATCTTCTTCCCCTCCTTTACTTATTAAAAAAAAAGCTCCGATCGGAGCTATGTACTGCTCCGGGGGAAGGCTCCATTGGAGCCTTTTTTTTTAAGGTGGGAGGAATAATTTTTTTTTGAAGGTGGGAGGAAGAAGAAGATGGAGGTTGGAGGTGGTGGAAATGGTGGAAGACGGTGGTTGAATATGGTGGGGTTATTTTGTGAAATAATAAATTTTAGGGAGTATGATTTAAGTGAATAATGTAATTTATAAAATATTTGAGTATAATGTGTAGTAAAATGAAACATGTAAATTGCAATTGAGTCCAATTCATTTTCTTTTCCATTTAAATTTTAGTTGGTCAACTCAAAATATAGATTTTGGACTTGGATGTAATTGTTTGAGATCGGGGGTTGAATCTATAATTAGCTCGATTTTAAGGGGTACCTTATGTAATTCGCCCAACATGTACCAAGTCCGTCTCTATATAAATTATCTAAATTTCGTCTCTGAGCAGATTTATTATTTGGGTGTGTGTTTCCAGCTCAATGAAAAATTGAATAATTTGGGACTCTGGTATAATATTAGTTTTGAACATAATCTAGATAGTTTTTTGGTTACATTTTACTAATACTAGTGTTCGTGACACACGATTCCCGCGTCTAACCTTTTAAATGATCAAATCAATTTCACTTCGACATTTAAAAACTAAACATAAATTGGATTATAGCCAATTTATGAATTTGTATCATAAGATGTTTTGATTATATGAGAGGTTAATTGTTCTTTTTTAAATAAAACACTATTTGAACCTCTTAATTAAGGGGACATAATATCTAGATGAAGTATTGATATGTACTGAACTGAATTAAATTGTAGTATAAAATATAACTAAGCAGAACTGAACTGAACTGAACTGAATGAGTTTTCAGTTGAAGAGAATACAACCTTAGTGTGGATAAACTCTTCTCTTGTAAATAAGCCATGGTTATTGGAGAAGTTTTCATTTGTATTCGTATTATTCTTTTTCACAACTTTTTTTTTGTAGTAATAACTACATGGTTGGATTTAATTAGGATAATAGTATAGATGGTTGCCGGCTTGTCGCTAACAGATATTCAATTTTTTTTGAATTTTTGTGATTATTTAAACCTCGTGCCAAAACTATATAGAGACTTAATCTTGTGATTTGTGAAAAGTTACAAAGAATTATATTTATGCATAATTAATGAATTGCGCGTACCAAGTGGCAAGTAGAGATCACAACGAGAACAAATTAAATGTAAATATAATTAATCGAATTTGAGAAAGCATTTTATTTTGTAAAGCTTGATCTAACTAATTGATGGCACTGCAAACACGTCTGATGATACCATTTTGTCCAACAGTTGGTTGAATCTCTCCCATTCTGATCATGGCACTTGCAAAATCAGCTGCAAAAGTTCGTGGATTTCTTGCATACTCGCTAACAATGCTATCGGTTGATCCACCGCTGAAAAGTATTTGGTCTGATTCAAGAAGTCCCCTTCTTTGAAGTATGTTTCTAAAGTAATTGTTGTCAAATGAATTTGGTGTGACCAAATCTAGTGGTGCCAAATTGCTTTCTCCGCCCGTTTGAGGACATTGGCGTCTCCTGGTGTTAGCAAAGTTTGCATCAATATTTGTTCCATTACTATATATTCTTTCCCTGAACAAAAAGCATTGAGATTGTCCTATTGTATGTGAACCTGTAAGATATAAATATGTCATTACCTTTTTCAAACATAAGAAAATTGTAAATGATATACCATGCACCAGAACTATGAAAATCATGTAGTATAAATCACTATTATGTAAATGAACAAAAGTTTTCTAATGAAGAATATTACTCATCCACTATTTAGGTTACCTGATAGAGCAACCAAATCCCTTGGACTGAGTCCCAAATCACCAAAGGAAGAGATAAGGGTGTCAAGAGGAGTAGATGGAGCTGGAAGACCGGTGTTTGCTAGAGCGCGGTTAGCCGTGGTTGAATCCCTTCTCCCAAGTCTTGGAGTCCATGTTGGGCCGCCAACCTGGATTTATTATTAGCAAAAATAATTAATTGTAAGTCATGTGCCAATTTAAAACAATTGATACAGTATCGTATGATTTTACGTACTATGTTAGTAAAACTTGATGTTTACATAGAGTTTCGGTTTATTATAATCAAGCATAATGCAGACTTACGTATACAGACGAATCACGTGCTGCTAGTGTGACTACGTCTGCACAAGAAACGACCCCTGGACAGGCTCTCTCCACTGCAGCTTTGGCGGCATCAATGACCTCGTATCCTCTCACAGAATTTTGATTGGGGAAGGCAGTCTTCTCACTTTGAATCGAAGGTGTTTCGTCAAGTAAGATTGATGCGTCACAACCTTGCACAAAACAATCATGGAAATGAAGGCGAATGAGAGAGGCTGCCATGCGACGGTCACGTGCTATCGCTTGTCTGATGGATGTTCGGATTATGCTTGCCGCATTAGGGCAGGTAGCATCGTAAAATGTGGTGGAGAGTTGTGCTTCACATTGCAAGGTAGTGAATGTTGACAATATAATTAGCACGGAAATGAAAATTTTGCTATCCATGGTATTAGCTAGAGTTATTAAGAATAGGATAAGTGTGTTTCTTGAAATAATATACTATGAGATATAGAAGTTTGGTTGAGTTGAATGATGAGTAGAAGGGGATTTCTCTAGTGAATTTATAGGGAATGAACTATGGACCAAGTAAGCCAAATGAATATACGCGTGAAGTCACCATCCAACATGGATATATAAAATTGCATTATCCGTTAATTAAGAGTTTACTTTTCACTCTTATACTTACTATGTCCGATCAGTTGAAGTTTTCTTATTTCGGCTTGGATTTGATATTGTGCATAAAAGTGTTGAGAAAAATGAAATTGTCAGCTTAATTTGACACTTTTTTTTGGTCAAAGTGAACGTACGGGAACGGTTCTTGTTTGACATGCTTGTAAATTAAGAGACAGCCACTTTGTATACTAATCAAAGTTCACATGCAATTCACAATGGTTGGTTAAGGAACCTCTTTCTAGCTGTAACTTGTAGTATATCATATGGGGATTCCATAAATATCCTGTATATACTTAAATTTCATTTTAATCCGAATCTTTTAAAATTATCAGAAAGCCTCTAAAGAGACGGTCGTGTAACTATATTATTTAGAGACGGATCTAGATGTTTCACTGATAATATTGATGATTTTTTTTTAAAACATAGACCGTCTCTAGATCAATTATGTCTCTTAAGAAACTTACTCTTTCACGTGTGTGAGATACGGTTCAATTTTCTTGTTAAATTGCGTTTAAAAAATGTAAAAATGGATTTACTTTAAAACTTCAGGGAGTATAGTGCATGAAATTCAAAACATCTGGACGAAAAGTGCACCTACATGAACTTTTTTTATGGGGGCACAAATTGTCAAACTTTAGGGAGAAAATGCTATTTTACTTAAATCAGATATAGGTTTTTGTTTGCCAGGAAAATATAGGGGAAAGTAAAACAAATAAGGCAGTGGAAAAATTTTGGGTGTCCCACTTAATGCCAAGCGACTCTCTATACTTCAGTTCCAGCCTCTTCTGGAGAAAATGCTTGCGAAAGTAAAGCATTGGACATCCAAGCTATTGACTTATGGGGACAGAGTTCAGCTTGAGCTTGTGAAAAGTGTTCTTTATGCTATACAAAATTACTGGAGCAAGGTGTTTTATTTTCCAAACAAAGTTCTCAAAGTTGTTGAGAGTATTTGCAGGAAGTTCATCTGCACAGGTGAAGTTGGGGATTCTAGGCGTGCTTTAGTTGCTTGGGATGATTTATGTAGACCTGTTTCAGAAGGTGGATTGGGCATACTTCACATCACCTCTTGGAATAGGGCGTGTATTTTGAAGCTTCTTTGGGCTTTGTCTACTAAAGTAGATAAGTTATGGATTCGTTGGATCCATTCTTATTACATTAAGGATCATACTGTTATGAGCATGTCTATACCAACTGATGCTTCTTACCTATTGAAAAAGGTGCTGAAGGTACGAAGCTTAGTGGTACATTCTACTATTTGTCAGCAACAAATTGAGTCCGCCAGATTTTCTGTATCTGCTGTTTATCATAGTATACGGCCAGTAGTGGAAAAAGTGGAATGGAGGGATTTTGTACTCAATAATCTGGCTACCCCTAGAGGGAGATTTATTTTAATTTATGGCTGGCCATGCGTAGGCGCCTCTCCACGAAAGACATGCTCATTCAGTTTCAGCCCAACTTAGATCCTATGTGTGTGTTTTGTGTGCGGAGCAGGTAGAGAATGTGGACCATCTTCTGTTTTCTTGTTCCTTCACATGTCGACTTCTGGATGCAGTTTTTCATTGGTGCAAGCGACCTAGTCTTTCTGGTGACTGGAGTACTATTGTTCCCAGACTCAGTTTGCTGGTTAAAGGTAAGAGTGTTGCCAATCGTTTTCTGAAAATTGTCATTACGGAGTTGATCTATGCAGTGTGGAAAGAACGCAACATGCGTATATTTCAGGATACATGAGTAGATGCTAATATCTTGTTGCGGTTGGTTATACAAACTGATGTGGGTCGTTGCCTTTTGTCACCCAAGATGCAACCGCTGTGTAGAGATATTTCTGATTACTCTACTGTGTGACTCCACTTGATTAGCACAGTTGTGGCCTTTGTATTTTGTTGTTTTTCTAGTCTTTTGTTTGTTTCCCAACCTTGTGCTGTAGTTTCGCATTTGAGCATATTGTACTTTATTTGACCCACTTGGAATGGAAAGCTATTTTGTTCCCCAAAAAAACAATTGTAGGAAAATAGAAAAATATTATTATTTTCCTGTTTGGCATCAAGTATACCTTTCCTGAAAATTAATGAAACATGTTAACATTACCATTTTTATCTCCTAACACACAATTGCAATCAATTGAATCTTCCATGAAATGGTTGTAAATCATTTTCTAAGTTATCAAATGAAAATTCTCCCATTTATGAACTTTGCTTGGTATTCTTGAGCATAGGTTGCAAGATTCATGAGCTCAAGTAATTCCAATCCAATTACATATTCTTTATTCATGAGGTCAAGCAATTAATTGTAGTGGTTCAATAGACACAAAATTGGGTGATCTCGTTATGTAATATGGAAAAGGTACACATCAACCAACCTATTACTACTTAGAAACCCTACATAAAACTTTGAGATTATAAGAATTTTGAGACAGATTGAAGTTGCTTGGAGAGAAGAGTGGGAGGGATGGAAAATGATGATACAGCCGGTTTGCTTCTTTCTGGGAAATATTAAGGATTTTTTTAGCAAAGCTAGCTGTATGATACTGCCGGTTGGTATATCCGTTGGTATATATGTTTGAAAATTTTAGCCATTTTTATAAAGTAATCACATGGATTCATATATTAAAATCATACGGTTACAACAAAATAATAATGAAATCCTACTTGAAATAACAACAAACATAGAAGCAATCACATTCCGAACTCGAACTTCAGCTTCTGCAGGATAGCATGCTCCATCGGTGTCAAGTTGTCGTACTTGTTTTGCAAGTCGATCATCATTGTGTACTTGCCCAACGTAGCAGCTTGAAGTTGTCTCTGAACAAGTATCCTTGTATCCTCATACTTCTCCACCTTGAATCGCATCACTTCAAGCTTCATCTCCTCAAACTCAAGCTCCTTCGCCTCAGCTTGCTTCTTTTCTTCAATCTTCTTCAGCTTAAGCTCAAGCCTCGTCTCCTCAATTGTATTCATTCCTTGGAAGGAATCGTTGAGACCGTCCATGTAGGAGCTGCCACTTGAAACCCCTTGTTCTGAAGGCTCTTTGCCTTATCACGACCCATAGGGCGCTTCGATACAGCTTCACTCCCATCGTCACTGAATTTGAAACCTCGTTTTCTCCCGCTCCCACCACTATCCTCCACTGGGATAGCATCATTAGCTGAATCTCCACCCTTACGAGGTGCGGACCTGTAACTTTTCATCACTGCGCTCTTGAAATTCATGTGGGATTGCCACAACGGATAGGTCCTCATTTCTTCCCAACAATGAAGATGTTGGAATTTACCTTTATGTTTCTGTTTGTAGATTTTCTTAGCCAGATTGAGAATATCATCTTCATTGTAACCACTCTCACTACAAGAAAGCAGGGAAAAAATGATGGAAAGAGGCGATGGATTTTTATCCGTCGCCCCTATAGCGACGGATAAAAGTTATCCGTCGCTACAGAGCGATGGATAATTTTATCCGTCGCTCTGTTAGCGACGGATTATCTATCCGTCGCCACAGCTCCATCCGTCGCCAGAGCTGGGGCGACGGATCGCTGGTCTGTAGCGACGGATCTATCCGTCGCTACAAACCAGTATTTTTGTAGTGTCTTATCCCCAACAGCCCAAGCTGCCTCATCATAATATGAGACGAAGTGGTTAACATCTTCTTTCATTCGAGTCCATCTACCACGGAGTGAAGAACTAGTTCGTGGTTGAAGACCGGTAAGAGGATTGCCATCTCTAATTGCTTGATCCCAAATTTCCTTCAATTCCACAAACATCCCAGTGTACGTACGTTCGGATGGTGGATTTTGCTGCATCTTCGCTAAACTGCATGGATATCTGGATGAGAGCAAGATCTTCATTCTCTGTGTACGAAATCCGTGGGCCAATATCTTCCTTCTTCCATGTGGCTGCCTTTTTTGTAGCCTTGCGAGGTTTCTTTCCCTTAGGTTCGCCAGGTTCCTAATGACTCAAAGGTGGTGGCAGTAGTCGGGTTGATAATAGCTAGAGTCTGGGGCATATGGATTGTAACAGCTGGTCGTATCGTAGAATGTTTGATTTTGGACATGTGGTGAGTTTGGGATTTGGGAGTTGGAATTTTGAGCCTAGAAACTTTCCAAAACCGTCGGTATCTAATCCTGCATTCCATTAGTAGACAACCAAACATAGGTAGGATGTTCAAATGGACTTGATGGAGTGGAGTTAGGAGTAGACATTTAGTGTTTTGAGTTTAAGAGAGGAGGATGGGAGAAAATTGAAGTGTGGTGAAATGAGATGAAATATGATTATATATATAGATTTCGAAAAAATATAACCGTTGGTGTAATTTTTATATTTTATTATTTCATAAATATTTTTTTAAATATCAAATAAGAAATTAAAAAAAATAAAAAAGAGAAGCTAGCCCAACAGCAACCCAGGCGTTTGGGCTGGGTCCCAATCCAAATGACTGAGACGGCAAAATTGCAATCCCGCCAGCACCACGACAGAGCCCATGACCACTGGCCTTAAATTTTTATATTGGTTTTGATACTATGTTGTATGAATATATAAGGGTGATTAATTGAATTGTTCCTTTCATTAATGACCAACCAAATACTCCTTCCCTTTTTCACAAGTTTTCCATTTTAACTTTAACCGATCAACCGTAATCACATTTAACCATAAATTACTTTTAAAATATTATGATAAAAATTTAACAAACTTACATAATAAAAATTTAAACTAATATTCATAATATAATTCTATTAAGTATTAAATCATATTTAAAAGTAATTCATTGTCAAAACTAATTATGGTTGACCGTAGAATACTAAAGTGGAAACGAAGTAAAAATGAAGGGAGTATTACCTCATGATAAACTTCTCTTTTTGCTTTTTGAAAAAGAGGAAAATTGAATATTATTTAATTTAAAAAATTAATAAAGAACAAATGATAGTGAGATGATTGATAAGTGTATAGTGAATTATTTATACGGTTAGCCTAACGAAACACATCTTGGTAATTATTACTATCAAAATGTTGGTTATTACACAAAAGTCACAATGTAGAAGTTTCAAAACGGTAAAAAAGAAAAGGGAAATAAAACAAAATAAAATGATGAAGAAAAACTATCCCTCATTATTCATTATAAATGTCATGTACTCCATACAAATTGAATAATGAAAAACAACTAGCCATGGACAACATTATATTAGAATATTCATGCAGGTCTACTTACATGAAGAAAAAAACTGAATGAATGAAAAATAAATTGAGTTATGTACTTCCTCCGTCTGAGAATAGATTCCCGAACATCCACTATATCTTACATAACCATTACATAATGAACATTGATTGAAAATATCAAGACAAATTTACAATTACAAAAATGTTAAAAGAATAACTAACAGGTTTATCTAATCTTGTTGAAAACGCACACAAGGCTCATTTCACACTAGTGTAAATCGGGGGATGTCCCAAAACTCACAGCGGATTGTTGTATGGTTTTCCTTGTGCTAATAAAAGGTAAAAACTGATCATTTCCTAGAAATTTAAACACGGAGGAGAACAGTAGAGGCCGGTAAAAACAGGAAATTTGAAATACAAACAGGACATGTAATTGGCCAAGAAAGGATCGAGCAGGTTATAAACACTGTAGTTCTTTTCCTATATGATGAAAATCCTATAGTTCATCAACAAATGACCAACACAGAAAAACCCTTAACCAGGGCAGAAGCTAAGCAATGGGAACGAAATGAAAGCAGCAACTGTAGTACCAGCCAAACCAGAAACGAAACAAAACCCGTACTAAATGTACTTCTACTGATACTTGTACGAAAGAATAGTTTAAATTAATCAGGGGTAACTGGTCACTCAGACATTTCATCCTCATCCCCACTATATTGATCACCATCATCTCTGTCCTGCACGATCCGTTGTAGCCTACTGGAGCTACCTTCCATTCTATCCCTCCGATTCACAGAGCTACCCCTTGAAGCAGCATAATCCTGCTTATAGTAAAAGAATGAGGCTTGTACAAAGTCTAGATGAAGCAATTGGAGCATAAAAAGAAAAAGTAGAAGTACCACTTCTTCATCTCTCAGTTCCAGAGCTGCTACTGTGGGCCGGTTCCTTACTGTCACTGCCTTGGGCGCTGGGAAAGGTTCCATCTCTTGGCTTGATTTCCCATCTCTGGCCCTCTTCTTTCGAAGCATGAGCTTGGTCGGAAGCGGCTGTAAAACAGTAGCGCGTACATGAATGAGCTCAAAAGGATGGATACATGCCTAAAGAAGGTATCCGTATTTTAAACCTTGCACTTCTGTACATCGGAAAATTCTCTACCTTGGGTTTTTTTTTTTTTTTTTTGGTTTTGTTTCAAGTATCTATAACAGAAAGTACCATGGAATTATTTACAGTTTCCAATATACGAGGTCAAGTGTTTATAACAGAAAGTATAATCAGCTCACTTGAAGAAGAAAAGGAGACTAACCAAGTATTTAGCCTCTGAATCATCAAATGCTACAAGGAATGTTGTGGGATCATCCACATCGTCACCCCGAACCTACCACCAGAACCAGATCATTCGCAGATATATAATATAAGAAACAGTAACATACACATACTCATACACCAACGGGTGGAGATGATAGAAACGTACATCCCAGTGATACTCCCGGATCCATGAATATGACACGTCTTCATTTTCATCATAAATATCCTTCTCGAGCTGCCACCATGAAAAAGGCAACGATAATTTGGTAAAAATACTGATCGTCATACTCTTTCCACTTGCGTACTTACTAGTTAGAGCATGTTCAACATCTAAAGGAGTGAAAATTCTACCTCACCAACAGATGGTACCATATATGCCAAAAACTTATCCGGCTGTTCCGCGTCCGAGCTTGAGGCCACATAGCTTTTCATAATAGCCTGCAAAGTAGGAGATATTACGAAGATTTCTTTAAATCTCCAATCTAATCCCTGAAAATCTTAAAAAAATAAACCTCTTCTTTACACAACAAGAGCAGACAACAGTTACTGAACCCCAATAGGGAATGACCATTAGAATTTTAGAGGAAACCATATGAACTGTATATATAATTAGGCCCAAAAAAATATGAAACATGTTCTCATATACATTATCTTATTAAAGGGAAACGGAAAGATAACTTCAGACAGTCAAGAAATGGTTCAGCAATTTGATAAAAGGTCACGAAAAGGTTCAAATGAAACATCTTCCTAAGATGAAACATGCGTTCAGCAATCTGCTAAAAAGGGTCCGTGTGAGAAAGTGGTCCGTATTGTAACACAGCATAAATAACTTGTAATCTGATTGCGCATATCACGCCAAATGTAGAAAAGCACATTTATCTAGCAATCACGGTTTCAAGAAGAACAAATATTATCTTATCCTCACTTTTGAACATTATCACTTGAGAAAAGTGACAAATTATACTGAACACATCAATAAGTTTATTATTGATAGTGATATATGACGACTTACTTTTCGCTCATGCTCAGCACGATCTTCTGCACTTAATTTGCTGTAGATCTCAGAGTCCGTGGTGGGAGCATTATCAAAATTCGCAACCACAAACTGATCTTCGTACCTGAAAAAATTAGAATAATGTGCAATCAGGTTCGGTTTAGTGAACCATACAATTATTATTATTATTATTATTATTATTATTATTATTATTATTATTATTATTATTATTATTATTATTGTGATCATCATCATCATCATCATCATCATCATCATCACTATCATTATTATTATCATTATTATCATCATCATAACATAATTAGATAGTGAAAGGAAAGGACTACATAAAAAATTCACTCCCCACCTCTTGCCAGAAAAAAAAAGAAACACACGTGGTAGATGACATAATAAACGGAAAATATTTCACAAGAGTGTCTACTGGGGGGACCATTCTTATAGAGGGACTAAAAGGGATTGACCAATATTATAGTTATAGCCAGAAACATTAAAGGTTTTTATTAAGAACATCAATGTTATACACACACATAAAGAAAATCTTCACTTATAAAACATTATTAGTATTGTTTACAACATTATACTTAAATACATAATAGCATCAGTCGGTCCCTAGGTACATCACCTAGGCAAGTCCCTTTTAAGACGCGTGGAAAATTCATTGTTTTTTTAATTAACAAAGTCTATCATATGCTACTTTATATCATTCCCAACAGACGCAAGAGCACGATAGAAGTGACTGATATACAAAACATAGTCAGAGATTCACAGTGATGAAAATGGAGTGTACCTGTCAAAATTAGGAAATAGAGGAAGAATCCTTTTCACTTTCAGTGCTGGATTTTCTTTATTAACAGGCTTGGACTTGCATGCCTCAAATGAAGCCTCAATATTTTTAATTTGCATTTCCCTGAAAATCAATGAATTATGTTACTTCAAAACCTCAACTGTGAACTATCTGATACAAGCATGACAAATAAGATTTTACTAACCTACTGTTAAGATTCTCCAAAAGGTCACGTCCCCGAGATTCTCTCAATTCTTTTGCTAGTTTTTCACTCAGTGACTGCAGATAACATCAGCATCATATAATTGAGCTAAAAAGGGACCATCGAAAAGAGGGAGGGGGTGGAAGAGAGGGAGAGGATATTGTATGTGCATTACCTGCTTAGTTGAATCCATACTGAGCGGAGATATATACTGGGTTTTGACAAGCCAAGAAACACCTTTGTCAGTTGGCCTTTCTTTCGTCTTTAAGCCATCTGGCTTGATTGGCGTTACAGGATCATCATCACGCAACAACTCCTCATCCTCTGGATCAAGGGGTATCCTCTCACCCACGGGAGGACTGGCCAAGAAGAACACATGATAAATTACATCAGTACTTCAATGAAAACTGTGAACATGAGAGCAGTTGATGAAGCTTACTTGTATACACTCAGATCAAGCAAGTCCAGTGGTATCCCAAGGTCAGGTTCAACATAAAGCTGAGGCTTCCAGTTCTTCTCCAACGAAGTAACTTGGTACTTGCAGTATCTGTAGACTCCAATCATGAGCTCTATATAAAAAAATTGAATAATTCGAAAGAACGTGCGACTATGTTAGCTTTTCTCACATCTTTTTTTAGTTTCTGTTCCACCTTAGGGTGTTTGACTTAACAACGAAAGGGAAGAAATGCAACACTGAGTACCCTACTACTCTTGTCGGTTTACTTGTTCTCAATTCAAGCGTGCTTTCTTGCTTCTCTCTTTTTTTCCCACTGGTTGTCTCATCTAATTTAGATTGCCAAAATAATTAATATGACATGCAAATGCAATCATCATGCAGCAAAAGGTCATAGTAATCGTCGTTCGACATCTAAGAGAGATATAACAAAATAGAAGCTTAACATGGAGGACAACCACAAAGATATAGATTCTTGAAATGTTTATCAATGTATGATCACCAGTGACAACATACAGCAGCAGTATGCTCTGCCTCAAAGATAAACATAATTGATTAAGATAGTAACTGCACTCATTACCACTTAATTACAAGTACCATGTATTAGTTGCAAGGGAAGTTGAATAAACACCAGCAGAAACTCCCCCACCCCTCATATTAACGCAACAGATATTCACCTGACTAAATGCTGTGCAGAAATGCCAAGGTAGGGGATAAATTTTCTACTCAACAACCTCTACCCCCAAAATAGAGTTTCTAATGATCCAGCAGCCCTTGGCAAATACAGTTGATTGTGACAGATTAGCATGTTATAAGGTATATAACAGCACATGTTAATGCAAACAGAGAAACACATAATTCAACCAGTTTTACATTGGTTCCACTCCTAATCTGCAATTTTGTGTGAAATAGTCTAAGCAATCGTGTGGTTAAATGGCATAAGCATAGGCAACAACAATGAACAGAAAAGTGTGAACAATACAAACAACTTAGTGATGAACAGAAAAGTTTGAACAATACAAACAACTTAGTCCTGCCTGTGGTGATTAACAAATTAGAGTTTTTGGGGATGATGCTAAGAAGTAAAGGGCTTCCATCACATTTGAACCTTCAATTCAGTTAAATCAGCTACAATATGTCAAACCTCCATGAACAAAGTTTTGTTCTACAAAGTTTTATCCTAAAAAACATTTTGCAAGTACAGATAAAACGCCTTACCCTTAAATGAGCTTAGATTTGGAAACAAAAATAAACTAAACAATAAACTTGGGAATTCCTATAATAGAAAGTAAATACAGTAAATGGCAAGTCATTTATCAGGATTTGGAATCATGGTTTTTTCTTTGAGCAAACAGAAGATTTGCCAGGGCGTATAAGGAAAAAAACTAACTAAATCAAGATACTGGTACGAAATTGGACAATCACTTTCATACTCTATTTAAAACTAATTAATTCAGTAGTCAATTTATTTATCATGTGCACAGTTGAAAACTAATCCAATGCGGGGAGTGTGAAATCAAACAAACATCAAATTAGCATGACGCAAATCTGTCAGGAGAATGAGGATGAAGGTTGAGAATTATGTGTCTAGTGGAAAAATGTCTCATAAAAAATCACTTGCAGTTTCTTATGGTTCCTTTTAAGATATGTGCTCTTTTAGCTAGAAAATAGAATGGAAAAGACCTAGACTAACTAGAGGCCCTACTCACAATTCTCAAATCAAGACTAGTTATCATGATTGACAAAAAGTAGAATATGGCAAACAAATAATGCGATTGTAAACAAAGATAAATTTCAACAGCAGTAAAATACTTAGAGAGTTATATCCACTGGAGATTCACACAATTGGAAATAGTAAATAATATATCAACTTAACGACAAGGTTCCATACCGATCTGGGTCTTTGGGTAAAGGCAAAAGCTTCATCTTTGCAGATGGATCTGGCAATTCATTCCGGAACCTACAGAGCAAAAATATATAAATTAAATTAAATTAAAGGAAGGAAAGAAAAATTTTAACAGTGGATATTCTGTTTCACATACAGATTAAAACAATTACGTTCTGCTAGCTCAACCACACATGAGCAAAGAAATGAATTAAATTCAGTGAATCAACAGAGTGCATATTTAGTCCTCCAATCATATAGTGATACTCTCTTATATGAAAAAAGAGTACAAACAAAATGAAACAAGTCAAATGAGGTCTGCAGTAGCAGTTTTAGTCAAAGTCATGCATTACATGAAGGATTAATGGAGGGAATCAAGACAAGTGTTCCAGCTCCCTGCCTGGAATTCGATAACAAGAATCCACCTAACCCATACAACCAAAAAACCAATCGAGTATCGATGATTCTTTCAACAAAATCTGAATATATTTATCCCATACCTACCTATGGTCACACAAAAAGTCCAACATCCTAGTCTTCTTCAGCATTGAAAAAGACGAAGACTTTGTTGGCTTATCAGACATAAGACCTATAAGAAGTAACAGCTCGGCAAATTTTATACCTTACCTCGTCGTGATATTTTGCTAATACTTAAAAGTTATAAAACCAACAAAAGTGGAGATGATGAAATAACTAATCCAACAATATACAAAGACAAAATGCTAAAAACTGCAGAGTATGTGGAAAAGCAAAACAAGAGTGGATTAATATTGGGCATGGATGTGCATGAGGCAGTGAGGATGAAGAAGCAGAGATGGATTGGATGAGGACTGAAAGGTGGCTGCAGGTCTGGAGGATCTGAGTGTGCAAAAGGGATCACAGACCATAATTCAACCTTCATGTTCATACTCAATAACACAGACTCATACTTATAAGGCTATAAAACAAATTGAACTTACCAAAAGTTGGCGTAAAACTCCATTCAACGGCACATCAAAAACCAATAAAATTTCATAAATCGAGTCAAAAGTAATATTGCAGAAATCTAATGTAGACATTCCGTAAAATTATGTCAAGTATACAAAATTAAGATACATGCACTTACTAAAGTTATTCAAGTTTCCATGTAACGGCACATCACATGAGAAATCTCTTTATCAGTATATCAGATAGTAAGCAATGTAATTGAAATCTAATCCAAATATTGTTATGCAACATAAATGTGTTTAAGCATACCAACTTAGAGCGACAACTAGATCCCGAATAAATGAGAATGTCACAAAAATCTTGAATTGCTTGCATAGTTGACAATAAAGATACCTCACAAGTTATTTACATAATTCAATTCACAAAATGTATTAAAGTTAAATTAAAAATAAAAAAATAAAAAAGTAGCCCACAAAATGTAACCTCATTCTCACTGAATAATGTCCAGCAGTCAATCAACCAGTGTCATCTTTTCATAATAATATTTATTGCACAAACCACATAATGCCTTCATAGAATATCTAAACAGGTTAATTGATAAGCACAGAAAGATATCGGGTTCAGATGTACTCACTTCATCTTGCAGACAAATGTTGTCGGCTTCTTAAGTCGATTTTCAATTCTATCACCACTTAGTAATGGGGTACTCCGGCGGTCACCCATATGAGAACCGCTAATCGATCCATGAACCTTGGACCCTGAGGCCAACATTTGGGTCTTTTGAAGCACTTTATTTTGAGAATCTTTTAAATGTTGCTTCATCTTCTCATCATGCTTTTGCTTTTCAAACTCCCTTTTCTTCCGCAATCTCCTTTCCTCTTCTGTCTCCATCTTACCTCCTGGCCCAAACCCACCGGGCTTTTTACCACTTGACGGCAAGGGAGGCTTTGAATCTTGTTTAGCTGAAGTTCCTGCGTTCTTACTCTCCCTGGTTGTGCCTGCAGGAGGCAATGGTGGAGGTGATGAAGGCTGTGATGGTGGTGGAGGTGGCGGAGGAGATGCAGGAGGCGGTGGAGGTGGTGGTGCGTCTAGTGGCTGCCTGGGCTGATTGAACTGTGAATATTGTGATGATGGAAAATAATTAGGTGGAGCTGGCAAAGTTTGTGATGGAGGAGGCGGAGGGTAGGAAGACGATTCTGGTGGTGGAGGAGGAGGAGGCTGGTAAGGATAAGGTGGCGGCTGATTTCTTTGTTGTGGATTAAACTGTGGCTGTTGTGATGATGATGATCCAAAACCCGAATGTTGATAGTTTGAGCTTTGATTATAGTTCTGACTGTAATTTGAGCCCTCAGGGCCATTGTAAGGACCCCAACTTTGTGAATACTGATTGCCCCGTGGCGGGGGTGGTGGTGCAGCTGGAGGCTGCAGAGGATTTTGATTCGGAGGCGGCGGCGGAGGAGGAAACGTAGACTGAGGTGGCGGATGGAATGGCCTGTATGAAGCCATGTCAAGACTCTACCGTACAACTCTGCCAAAACAAGGTGCAAATCAAACTTTCAGCTCAAAATTCAGTCCCAAAGTAACAGAAGTTGTATTCAAAATTCATGCTTAGACGAGATTTATACGAACATCCAGATATAAATACTTAGGGTAGGTAGAAAAGGGGGAAAGAAAAGAGTACGATTCTTTATCCAACAACCGAAACCCTTGCAGCAGTAAAGCAAGATTCAAACTTTGAATCAGAAACTTACTTAGCTTCAAGAACAGGAAAGGTGAGTGGATTGAAATCTAACAAATCCAATAGATAAGCTCACGAACTTGGCCGAAATCAGGTTGCCGCCGTTGAAATTGAAAATCCTCCAATGGGGGAAAATTAGGGCTTGAAAAGTGAAAAACCCCTAATTCGTAAAACCCCAGAAGATGAATAAAACCAATGCGCTCACCTCATACATGCATCAGTGTATGTATGTATATCATCGGCTTGTAGGCTTTCTGCAACTAGGTTTTCACACAGAAAAACAGAGTGTGAAATTTGAGGTCAGGTGTATTATACGTTGACAAGGCGGGTACTTGACTGATTTTGTAGATGAATGAATGAATGAAAGTGAAGCGATCGAGTTGAGTTTTTACTAATCTCTCTCGCAAAAAGACTTTCCTTTCAAAATCTTGCCTGTAAATTTCCAACTACTGTAATTTTACCAGCTCAGGAGGAAGGAAACAAACACTAATTTTATTTGCTCCTAGGAGATGACTCTATACTTGGGCGGGCGGGCTGAGCTCTGTTTACAGTTTTGTATATTTAGCAAAAGGAGGGAGTAAAATTCATTTTTTTGTACTTAAGTTGTAACATTTACAGTTTTGTATATTTAGTTGTGACCGTCTAATTTTAATATCTTATGTTTTGTATTTGTCAAATTTTAATATTTTGTCTGTCAATTAACGTGAATTAGTCGATTTTTCGTCAGTTCGCACGCTTTTAATGTGCACACCTAATAGCAGTCTATTTAGGACTAGAATCTGGGTAACACGCTACGCGTGTTACATCGTCATATTTTTTTACGTATAACTTGTTCCCAGAATGTAGAATTGAAATTAAGAAGATGATGCGATTGAATGTGAAATACAAAATATGCAAGTGAATATGATTAAGATATTATCTACTGTTGGCTTTGATTTTCTAGGATCTCCTTGTACACAACGTTCTTTGTCTTGGTGAACTCGTCGCTGTCAACTGTCGGGGGCTTTATCAACACCCTGACTGCGGACAACCTCCGCGCCCTTGACAACGCAACGTATAGCTGCCCGTGCGAGAAGATTGGTTGTGGCAAATATATCCCGACCCTATCAAGCGTTTGTCCATGTGCCTTGTTTATAGTAATTGCGAAGCATAACCTGATTGGGAACTGTCTCCTTTTGAAAGGTATCGGACATCTGAGGGCGTCCTTCGGTGCCAGTTCTATCCTCGGGATTATGATGTACTTTCCTATGTGCTCACCGGAGGCTATCGTCACACCGATCACTCGCTGTCCGAGCTCCTTTACCACCATCCTCGTCCCGTTACACAGACCTTCTGGCACGTTAAGATTTCGCATCATCATTAATGGGCAGTTTACCTTTAGTCTCAGGACGTGCTGGGGGAGGCCCGGTATGTTTGTGGCGTTGAGGAAATCTTGATACTGAGTTTGCTGGGCTGCATCGTCTGCTATGTCGGTGCTATAGTACTCGAACATCTGTCCTGGAAACTTGTCGATCAGCGACTCGTTTATTTCATCAACGCAGTCGTTCCTCGGCGTTAGTATCGCTCTATCCATCACAGAGTATGGGTTGGTGCTGAATGCATCGAACGATGGGTAAATCTCCGAGATCAGGTGCTCCAGCGGCTTCTCGTAATCTTTGTACTTTATGCACATATGCTCGGGAAGGTTGACCTTGTGTCCTCTCTCACACGCTCTTTTCCATTGCCTATTCTTATCAGATACTCCATAAACTGCGGGTCGTCCCTTGCTCTCATGTTCTCGGTCAAGCTCAGTTTGCGGAGCATTGGCCATACGTGTGATCTCACCAAGCATGCATCTACCGTTTCTTTCCTTCCTCACCACCGGGACAGTCTGTCGAAAATCCCCCCGAACAACTCATGTTTGCCCGTCAGGTCGCGGAGGAGGTTGTCAAGTCCTTCTATGAGCTTGCGATGCGCCATTGTTGCCTCATCCCATATTATCAGTCTCGACTCAATTATTAGGAGTGCATTTCCGCTCTGCTTGCTGATCGCTGACGACACCTTCTCTTCGATCTCGAGTGGGAATCCGAATCTGTTGTGGGCAGTTCGTCCTCCTGGAAACAGGGACGCGGCTACCCCCGAAGATGCAACCGCCAATGCTATTTGGTTCTTGGATCTCACGGATGCGAGTAAGGCTCTGTACAGGAATGTTTTCCCTGTGCCTCCCGGTCCATCGAGGAAGAATGCTCCTCCGCGTTGACTGTTTACCGCATCGGTTATCTCGTCGAAAGCCTTCTTCTGACAGGCGTTTAGTAGCCTGGCTGCATTCAGGTCGGATTCGGAAACTATTATCTCGACCTCGCTCCTGTAGTTCCTTGACACCCTCTCCTCCCGAGTTCCAGATATGTCGTACGGAACGAGCTTGTAATCGTTGATTGATCTGTTGTAGTTTTGCAGGAAAATATCTATGGATTTCAGGGAGTTCTGGTATGCCTGTTCCTCCGTGGTGTTTGGTGCATTCAGGAAATCGTGCGACATCTCCTGCTTGAATTCTTCCCACAGCGCACTGGGGTCCGCCGGGGAATTGTAGTACAAGATGGTCGCAAAAAGGCCGCGGAGTGAGTAGGGCATCCTGTATCCGCATGCTTCATGTATTGTTTCTCGAATGTCTGCGTCCGATTGGAGAAGACCTCTCTCCCTCGCCACCTCGCTGAATGTGTCGTATGTTACGTTATTCACCGTCCTGAGATATTCATAAGAAGTCGGTGCACGTACATGATTCAGCAGTACCCTCAGGTAATATTTTGGCCCTTCGGTTGCACTCACTGTGACCAGGCGGCCAATCTTTTTCTTTTTCACTCGTCTTTCTTCCCACATTTTTGTGCTTCCGTCCCATTTGTACTCCTCAGGGAATTCTCTGTAAAGGAGGTTCTTCTCTCTGGCCCGAGCGTCATCTCTATTCATGCGGAAGAACTCAGTTAGCTGGGTTCGTAATTTTCTTGGGTCACTCATCACTCCCTCGACGGTTTTTCCCACGGGTAAGTAGATCAGCTGCTTGTTCTCTAAATGCACTTGGAGCTGGTTGACCGGTGGTTTCATCTCGTTCATCTTGAAACCGTAAAGTCGCCATATTGATTCTGGGGCATAGAGCCACCGTGCATCCTGGAAGTCCTCTATCTCGTCGACCTTACCTCCCTTGGAAGGCTGAACAACTGAATACTTCACCTTGTATGTTCCCTTGCATACGTACTTGTACAAGTACTTCACGAGTTTGATGTCCGAGCAGATCTCGACATTCATGTGGCAGTCGAACATTGCTAGCAGATATGGGTTGTATGGTATGACCCACCTGTTGTCGAGCTCATGGTTTCTTGTAAAAAATGTGGCACCGTTGTTTCTGCGCATGTAGTTCGGATAGGAGTTGGGCTTGTGGGTCGTGCAGTCGGCAAACTGTTTGGGATACTTGTTCTTGCAGGTCTTGGTGTCATCCGTCTCCCCTCTCATGCGGACGTTGTTTTTGTTCAGATCACCACACGGGCCGTGCATCATGTGCTTCGTGACGCAACTATACAGGTGCAGTTCTTTTTCTTTGTCTGGTATCTCTGCGCTTACGAAAGTGTCGTATGCTTCTGGGGATGTGAGCGAGTGCTTTTTGTCAAGTATGAGTAGCCAGTGAGAGGCGGAAGGCCCCTCTTCTGAAATTCTATTACATAGAAATATGCGACGACGTCTCCTAGGACTCCTTTGTTTATTAGCTCTTCCTTCAACCTCTCATTCTTGGCGTGGAAAACTCGTGCCAGGAGGTCTGGCCTATTATGTGCCTCTTCCCCGGGTAGCAACTCATCCTGGATCTCCTTCCATTTTGTGTTGCATGTCATCATTATGAAGAATTCCGGTTTGTCGTATCTTTGCACCAGTGCCAGAGCATTCATGAGTCTACAATAAATATCTCTCGGACTCCCCGGGTAGGAGCTCGGAAGAAATATCCTGCTACCGATGTCGTCTGTGCTTACAATCCCTTCACATGCTATTGTGTCTGTTATTCCTTGCAGAGTGTCGAACCTTAATTGTTGTTGCTGGTTATCCCTGATGAAGTCCAATCGCTGGGTCTCGAGCTTTATGTAGGAGTCGATGATGAACTGTTGTGCTAATCTTCCGGTGCGAAGAATGTTCGTTGTGTCCGACCTCCTTATCTGGAACAGAAGCAGTAGTACTCTCGTGCTGATACGTTCTGACGTTTTCTGCTGTTCTCTTGTAAATCTGCAAGAAATGTTCGTAGTCTTTATTTTACGCATGTTTAAATTTTTATAGCCCAGATGGGGGGGGGGGGGGGGCGATTGTTTGATATGTAAGATTCACTCACTCTGATCTTCATCATGCAGTAGTGACTCTCCAGTATCGTGTTCAGTGGGTGATGTTTTTCCTTGACGGATGTTGTATATCTTCTCCCCGTTTACTCCTGTTGATCCTCCGGGTTTTAGCCTTTTCAACCCCACCTGCCAGCCGGGTTCTCCATACGGGAACAGTAGGGGATACTGAAGTGGATCGTAGCATCCGTAATAGTAATTCACAAAATGGCTATCCCCTTTTGTTGTGTAGACCCTGAATCACGTGTGTATTCTTCCCCGCCCTCTTCTTGTTGCTCCCATATAGCCGCAACATGGTCCGTGACTGGTAGATTGTATACGTTTTTATCAACGCTTGGATCTGCACGGAGTATGATGATGCGTTGGTCCAGGTCTGTTTCTTCTCTGAGGCTCCTGAAGAACTTCTCGTATGGGTTGCACTTCAATATGGCCATTAGTTTCTTGATGATGTCTTCATGTATCCCTTCGAACATCTCCATCCTGTTGTCCACCTCTTGTTCCGTCCCATAGAAGTATAGCTGTGCACATCTTGGCGGGTACTTATCAGGGATAAGATCGTCTATCAGATGGTGTATAACACCCTGGACTTTTAATGTGTACACTCCTTTGTTGTATTTGCAGAGTTCCCCGTCTGTCCTCATGCGAATGGATGTGAATGCGAATGAATTATTATACGATCTAGCACGGATCCTGAAGTGTTTTGCAATTCGACATTCCTGGTTCCTGTATAGGTCCCAAAGTTCGGGAAGCATGCGTGGCAGCTTGATCGACACACAACCATTCATGCAACAGAAAGCGGGCCGTTCCTTGTAGAATCTTATAGCCCAGCGAAAGGGCGTCGCTAGGAAAGAATTCGGGCCGAGCATATACTCTTTAGGTGAGCAAACCTCTGTTCCTTTTGATCGGTCTCGGTTGTTGCTTTTCGTTTTCTCTTGAATGACCTGCGGCCGCTCAGGCTTCTTTCTGGTTGTGATGCATCTTCTACCATTATATCCACTGTTGTTCTCAAGTTATCCGCTTCCGATGCGTATTGTATAGGGACATCGGTAAGGCCTTCATCCATGGCTCCTGAAAGGAAAAGAAAATCATTAAGTTGGACATCTACTTCATAATACTGGCGCCTTGGATTTTCAACTAATTAGAAGATAAATTTTTTATGAAAAGAATTATAACTTAAAGCATTATCATAAAATTGTAAAGGCTACGGAAGTCATACATTGGTATAGAAAGTAAACTTTAGATAATAAACTGTTTCATTTAATTATATTCCAATAAATACTTTATAAAGATACTATAGCAGCTATTAACTGTCACCAAAACTAACAACTAAAAGTTTACGGGAGGATTTTGTATAGCTTGATATTGTGCACGGTTACTGGTATGCGGGAGCTTTTGGAGTAAAAATTGGACTAATGAACGAATTGATTTGAAATTGTAAAGGGTACGGGAAATATACAAATGTATACAAAGTAAAGTAGAAAGAAAAACTTGTTTGTATTAGTAAAAGTTGAAATCGGACGTTTGCGGAAAGTTGAATTCGGGACAGATGGAGTATATAATACGAGTGTACTATAACAATTAATGTCTTTTTATATTTTTTCAATGAATTAATTTTTAATGTAACTACGAATTAATTTAAATAATAACTGTTACATAATATTTTTATTTTTCAATAAATATTTTTTATGGTATTTAAATAACTTATCTAAAAACATGTCTATGTTGTTAATAAAAATATGAAAAAGCATAAACGTTAGGAATATAGATTTTTTTTCAATTAATAACATGGATATTTTTATTAACAAGATAGGATAACTTTTTCTACTATTCCGGATCGAAGCTAAACCTTGAACTAAACTTGAAAAATCAGAAGTACTACAATACATATCTAATTTGTGTTGTTCGCATTCGAGAATAAGACAGAATTTTGTTGTTTTTCTGCAGTGTCTCCCCAAGATCAAGACCTAATTAATATGTTAAATATCGTGAATTTATTTAATCTTATAAGCCATTAGTTCCTCAAGGTTAGTTAATTCGTGACGGTAGAAAAGTAGTGGTACATGTAGATAAGTACCTTTTTGAGTATAGGACTGACTCTGGTTTTCGATCTGTTCGGTGACTTTCTTCCAACTTCTTTCTTTGCTCGTCAATCTAAATTTCTTTTCGTTTCTAAGCGCTATCACAAGATTTGGACTTCTTTTCTGATTTTTTGTATATGTTATAAAACAAGAGGCCATATGACCCTTATATATAATTACATGGCCTAGTTACATACGTTTTGTAATACTTTCCTAATTGAATGTGGAATCAAATAACATCTCCAATTCCCTCCCCTAAAAGGTAATCAAAAAATAAAGAATAATAAAAACTTATCAAAAAACACCCATGGTCTAAAATATGGCTGGAAATCTATTAATAAAGAAAGAAAAAAAGCATCCAAGGTATAAGATCAGGCAAGATGAATTACTTAATTTGTTTAAGAGGAATACAGGAAAAGAGAGAAACTTAAACAAAAGGAAGCTCAGAACCTCCATAATTCCAGTACATGTCTACATCATATTAACAACAACAATACAATTTCCTTCAGGACGCTTGGATGTCAAATACATTCTAAGTGTAAATAGTTTTCAATATGCACATGGAGTACTACAATATCACACAATCTGGAATTACAGACGCATCTGTTTGCCACACAATACAAAAATCTGATCATCTCAACAAGATCTACGAACGGAGAACTAAACAATGTTCACAAAATAGAGTAAACCAAAAAGAGCTGCATGATATAGACTGCAATAACCATAGCCATAGTCACTTTACTATATGTTTCACATGAGTTCAATTTAAAATAGCTTGAAAGGTACAACTCGAATTACGATCTTTTGGTTCAACAGTTTATACACACACAGAAGGTGGATCAGGTGATTTACCATAACATGTTTATTCAGCCACAACAAGCTCCTCTGCACAACCCATTCAATTCTTATAAATCACTACCAGAATCATCAATCCAAGAAGGGGAACAGGAACGACAGACCACTACGATATTCAGAAATTCAAGAACGGCAACAGCAACCAAAATCGAACACATAAACGCATCTCAATATATATATATATATATATATATATATATATATATATAGGTATCAGGTAGCATAGCGAAAATATAGGTTTACATACTGATGAAATGATTGACAAGATTATTTACTGTAGAAAAATCAAAATTACTGTAGCAATGAAGAAAATAACCAGAATTATACCTGAGATAACTCTGAATTTAACTCTGACTTGAAATTTGATCGGATTACAATTCTGACTTTAACTTTGAAACTTGATCAGATTACAGGAATCTGAATATTGCTAAGCTAATATTTTTGGGTGAAATTTTTACAAACACATAAAAGAATCTGGAGGAATATAATACAAAGAAAAAACTATCTGAATACATTTTTTTGCTCTGGGATTTCCTTTCTTATGTCTGTTTTTTCTTCTGGTTTTCTTCCTTCTGATTGAAGCCTATTTAAAGGAATGTCAGGCTTCTGTGCGGACTTGAAAATCTTCAATTCACATCCGAATTTTGTTACTTTGTGCTGATTTTTCTCTGATTGAACAGTCTGTCGTGATTTTGTCTTTCACTTTATCTTTCTTTTCTTTAATTGAGCAGTTTGTCGGGAATCTATCTTGTCACTTTCTCTTGTTTTTACCTCTTTGTATGGGAGTAAAAATCCCATAACAATCATCTTCATTGTCTTGTTCAAAATTGACTGAGGAACTTGATTCTTCATCTTCACTTGCAGTTTGTAGAATTGCTTTCATCTCATCCAATGAGCTTGCTTGTGCTAATCTTGTTTGAATGGTATTTTTCATCATCATGAATTCTTCATTTTGTTGAACCTTTTCTGGGGAGACAATAATTTTGCTAAACTTTGGATGAAGCTTGAACCATTCCGATATGCTGTCCAGTTCCAATGGGCTGGTGTCCATTTTGTTCCACCATTTAACTTCTGCTTCTTTTGTTAACCAATATAAATTGGTATTTTCATCATACCAAACATTTTGTAGGATTCTCAAAATCCAAGTTAAATTGAATTCTTTGTAAAATTTGATCATCAGGGGGTATTTGTGAGAACAACTTTGTTTTTTGTACCTATCCGAAAAGTACTCAAAGATTTTTGAACTTTGTGGGGGAACATTTCTGGTAATGGTCCAAAATCATGCCACCATGCAAGAAACCAGTTAGGAAGTTCTTCTGGAGGTGGTAGAGTTTTTCCCATTAAAAAGAAATATGACATGGAGTTGACTGCATTTTGTTTGTAGAGGAATTTTGTCCAAGCTTGTATGTAATCAAAATAATTACAAATAAGATGGGGTCTTATCTCTCTCAGAGTATAAGGGTTTCCCCAATCAGCTAAACTAATAACTTTGTTGATGAAAATTTTTCGATAACCAATGGCTGATGAGGTATCTGGATGGTTTTTTGGAACTTTGTTTTGAATATGAAGAGAATTTGTTTGGACTAAGATGTCCTCATAATATTGTTGTGGTTTCTGATGATTTTCATAGATCCTGCAAAATTTGTCGTCTAAGATAAATTGTGAAATGATAGCACCTTGTTCTGCAAATTGTGAGGCATTATCATTATCTAATTGTTTTGGAAAATTTTCTGGAAACCAGTCATCTTCAATGACACATTCTTTGTGAAAGTGTCCTGTGCTTAAATAGGGACAATTTGGCTAGTCATCTCTATTTGAAATTTGGGACTTGGTTCGTGTCAAAGTTTGTTGGGACTTAGTTTGTGTCAAAGTTTGTTTGTAGGTAGGTAATGTGGCTAATTTTGAATGCAGAGGTGGAAATTGTTCAGTTTTGGGATATGGTGTTAATGCTACTTTGCTAAGAGGTTGAAATTTGTTGTAACTGCAGAGATGTCTGTTGCCTTGTTTGTGGGCTATTTTGTAATGGTTTTGGTGACAAAGTTTGTTCAGGCTTACTTTGTGCATATTGTGCTAAATTTACCATTGGTCTTTTCCCGGAACTTGCATTTCGCCGCCAATGGTACTAATCTTCTTTCTTCCATTCCTGGAGAAATTCTCTTGTCAAATAATCTGGAATACAATTGTCAGTTCCTTTTATGAATTCTATATCAAAATAAAAAATGGATAAGATAGCTTGCCATCTAGCAAATATTTGTTTTGATGCCAAATTTTGTACATCTTTTGTCAAAACTTCTTTTGCTGCTTTACAATCAATTTTAAGTAAAAACTTTTGGTTTAATAAATCATCTTGAAATTTGTTAATGCATAAGACTATTTAAAGTATCTCTTTCTTAATAGTTGAATAATGTTGTTGTGCTCCTGATCTCCAAGTACCCGAATGATATCTAATAATTGTCTCTTTATTATCAATAATTTGTTTAAGAATACCTCCATACCCTAATTCTGATGCATCTGTTTGAACAATCTTAAGAGTATTAGGGTGGCAAATGGTTAAACAGGGAAGAGTTTTGACTTTTATTTTTATTTCTCTAACTATCTCAGTATGTTTGTTTGACCAAATTGGCGGGTTCTTTTTCAGTCTTTCAAATAAGGGTTTACAAACTTGTCTTAAATTAGGGTAAAAATCCCTTACATAATTCAAAGCTCCAAGGAACCTTTGTAATTGGGTTTTATCTCTAATCTCATCTGGGAACTTATCTCCAAATTCTAAGGACTGTTGGATGGGTATGATAGTATTTTCATGAATTTGATGTCCTAGAAACCTTATGTTTATTTGAAATAATTTTATCTTTCTGGCAGAAACAACCAAACCATTTTCTTTTATGACTTTTAAGAAAATATTTAGATGTTTCCAATGTTGTTCTATGTCCTGGCTAAATACTAAAACATCGACTATGTAAACAATTGTAAAGTAGTGTAAGGGGTGAATATATCATTCATAACTTTTTGAAATTCTGATGGAGCATTTTTTAATCCAAAAGGCATAACATTCCATTCAAATTGTCCAAATGGAACTGTAAATGCTGTTTTGTACTTATCTTTTTCTGAAATTTGTATTTGCCAGAATCCTGACTTCATGTCAAATTTTGAAAATACCTTAGCATTATAAAGTCTCTTGAGTAAATCACTTTTATTTGGAATTGGATATCTAATCCATTTGAGAACTTTGTTCAATGGTTTGTAATTTATAACTAGTCTAGGAGTTCCTCGTTCAAGTTCAGCATTCTTTTGTCAATAAAATACAGAACATGACCATGGTGATTTGCTAGGCCTAATAATCTTCATTTTTAATAATTCTGAAATTTCTTTCTTACAGTATTCTAATAATTCTTGATTCATTTGTATAGGCCTTGCTCTAGTAGGAATTTTATTTTCTTCAAAATCATTTTCATTGGGTAAAGTTACAATATGCTTTTTTCTTTCCCAAAAAGCTGTGGGAAACTCTGAACAAATCTCTTTTTCTATTTTCTTTTGATAAAGTAAAATTTGTTGCTGAAGAACTGGGCTTTTAATTTTTTCTTCAATTCTTTTATGACTGGGTTCTTCTTTTAGATACATAATTTGTTTTTCTTTGTTTTTTATTTTTTGAAAAATTCCAGTTTCTTGTAAAAGATTTACATCTATGGTTGTTACCGGATATTGGAATTGGAAAAGTATTTTCTTTCCTAGGACCGTAGTTCCTACACCTTGGTTATCTACGTGTAAAGGAAATAACATTTGTAAGAATGGGTTTCCTAAAATGACTTTGGTGTTCAAGTTTTTTATTAAAACAAAACTTGCTCGGAAACAAATTCCATCATTGCAAATGTGTGCATTTGAAAGTTTGTAATTTATTTTTAGGTTTGTTGCATCTGCAGTTGATAACCTTTCTTTTGTTTTTTCAAAATATTTTGTCGGTATCAGTCCTTCTTGTATGCAATTCATGTCTGCACCACTGTCCATTAAGGCTATTGTTTCTAGGGTAAATGTCCCTATAACAATTTTAATTTTGACATACCATCTTTGGTAGGTAATTTGTGATAGAGCATTTATGAATGATTCTCCATTATTCTTATTTTCTACATCATCAACTTTGTCGGTAATGCTTTCTTCTTTTAATTCATCTTTTAGTTTTAAAATTAAAATATCTTGTTTTATTTCTTCATTTTCTTGCCTTAATTGTCGTATTTCTGTTTTTACTTCCTTAATCTCTCGTTGAATATCATTAACAGAGATGCTGTTTGTTTTGTGGGAATTGAATGTTTTTATTACATCTTTGAAATCTGTTTTTTGTTTATTTGAAGTAGAAGTTTCTTGTCCTTTTTCTAAAATCATATCTTTTAATTTTTCTTTAGATAATTATCTTTTTGTTGAGGGTCTTTGACCTGATCAATCATTTCAAATATTAACTCATATTGATTTTGTTTTGTGATTACTAAAAGTTTCTTACTACAATTCCAAACACTTTTTCCCATTTGGTCAGGGAGACGAATACGAATCTTCTTCTTCTGAATAATCAGAAGTTTCATCATTATCTGATTGAATCTGATTAAATTGATAATCTTCTTTATCTGTTTCTATTCCTTCTTCATCAGAACTTATTTCAGAAATTATATTTAAAAGTCGATTTTTAATTGTTAAATGCGAAATTAATTCTTGTATCTTTTGCCTTACCTTGCAAGTGTTGGCATAATGTCCAGGTGTCTTACACTTGTGACATATTATTTTGTCTAGAGGGACTCTTTCTTTTTTATAAAATCTTTCTTTTTTCTTATAAAAATTATTTTTATTATTTGGTTTGTAATCTTGATTATTGACCTTTTTGTTGGAATATTTTCTTTTGTAAGTTTTTCTGTCATGGCTATGAATTGGGGGTTTGATTTTATCAAAACCAAACTGTTCGCACCAGCTTCCCAATTCTTTTCTACTTACCATATTTTGTTTCTTTAACTGGGATTTTAATTTTAAATCATTACAAATTTGTAATCCAAATGATTTATTTGGTTTATAATTTCTCCGTAAGGCATTGTTTCTATATTCCCATTAATGTTTTAATCTTTTCTCTTACTTTTTCATAAATAACTTTGGTAACCTGAAATAAATTTTTCTTCCAATAATAATTATTCGGATCATCCCTCTCATAAATTTTCGTAAGAAAACATCTTTGTACCATTTGAAATCTGAAGCTTTCTACATTTTAGATTTTGTAAAATTTCAGTATTTCTTTCACTATACCAATTAGGATCCCCAACAAAATGAAGTAATATAGTGTAAATGAGAGAAGTAACTGCTACTGAAATTTGTCTATTATTATCATCTAAAATTGGTATTCCATTGTCATCTTGTTTAATACTATCTAATATTACATTTTGTTCTAATGGTGTAAGGGAGTTATCCCACCATCCTTTTAATTGTCCATTAAATCCTAAAATTAAAGTTTTTGCACAATCAACTTGGTCCATTCTATTTCCGTATATGTTTGATATGACTACCATCTCTTGACAAATTTTTATAATCTGGTATTCTGCTAACCCATCTATATTCCACTCATAAACTGTTGATCCATTAAAAGTCCTTTGGGTATGTGTTTCTTCTAATTGGATGTCTGGGGGAGTGGGTATAGGATAGAAATTTTTGTGTTCTACAGGGAAAATATGATTACCATCTTCAGACTCATCACCTGAATGGACAGTTTCTAATGATTTTTTTAAAGTATTTAATTTTTCTAAATTCAAATCTCCTAACTTAGAATTTATTTTCTGAAGAATCTCTGTCTCTGTTAACTTAGGTTTATACTCATTGATTTTAAAAGGAAATCTGTGTATCTGCTTATCTGGTGAAGTATGTTCTTTACTTGAGGATGCTAAATTTGTCTCAACTGGAGATTGGCTACCTAATTTCTTTTCTATACTATCTTCTATTCTTTCTAATTGTTTTCTCAGACAATGTAAACTTATATTAGTGTAATTTCTTTGTTTCATTCCTGACTCATCTTCTTTGTTGTCAGTAAGAACTGGCGTACAATCTATGACATCTGTTAAAACCTTTGTTCTTACAGGCTCTAAAGGTGGAAATTCATGTAAGATACTTGAGCCATCTTTCTTTGTAAAATAAGATTTTGTTTTGGTTAAAACTGAAAGTTTATCATACTTTTGAAAAAAATAAGTAAAAAATGGTATATGATTTTGTATAGTAACCATAAATTCATACCAACTGTTTCTTATGACATTCCTTTGTTTTTCAGAGAATGTTTCCATGAACCATTTTCTTTCTTGTTTGTTTTCACTCATAAAATCTTTTTTTATCAAATTCTTATCTATACAAAATTCTTTTGTCAAAACATATATGCTTGAAAGATTTGGTGAAGTTGGTTTATCCTCTTCTTGTTGTTCTAAATCATTTGTGCTATCACTAAAGCCTTGTGAAGTATAAACTGGTTGGGCAACATTTTTATGTGTTCTAACTCCTTGAAAATTATGTCTATCCTTTTCAAAAATACTAAAAGAATTTCTATGGGAATTACTCCGAGATAAATATTCACTATTTCTCTGTGAGCTATAATCTCTAAATGACATAGAACTTTGTCTGTTAAATCTTATACTAACCCCTCCATCTGGGTGGTCTACTATATTTTCTATTTCAGTATTTTCTATTGGTTGGGATCTTGGTATTGTTCCAGAAGGAAGCAACCAAGCTTCAGGAAGATTAACATTTTTCCATTCTATAGTCTTAGGGACTGTAAGATTAGACTTTGACTTATTAATTTCCCAAAAGATAGTTTGTCCAGAAGGTTTTTCATAATGTACTGCTTTGACATTTAAACCCGTATTCATAACTTTGTAATGTATCCTATAAAATACTTCATATATATGAGAACCATGCTTCATTTTGTAATTATGAGTTTTTACATTTAAAGTAAGAATATCTAAAATATGTGGGTCAGTCAGGGATATGGTAAAATTCGGATAACAATTAAAATAAATTGGTCCATTACAAAGGCTTGTTTCAATTAATCCTAAAAGGGAATCTTGAAAACCAAAATGTCTAGCATCTCTGAGTGCAACAAAAATGCTAGTATCTAATCCTTCTCTTGTTAAAGGTTTAATAGCAATTTGTACAAGACCTATATGTAAGAATTTGTATCCACTGGCTATGCTTTCTAATTGACTTTTCAGTGATTAAATGTAAAGTTTGTTGATCACTTACTAAAGGAAGGACTTGTTCTTCTGTTTTTTTAGTATAAGCTGATCTAAAGTCTAATATGCTTTGTTTATATATTGTACTCTTATCTACATTTGGTGGTTTCCAATTGAACAAATCTTTATCTTCCCAAGTATTTTCAATAGTAGATACTACATTTTCATTAGTATCTGGTACAGATGATGAGGTAGAAGCCATATTGTTCCTAAAAAGCTTATTCATTAATCTTACTGGCTTGATTTCGTAAAAGCTAATTCAGACATCGTCTTACACACCTATCCAAGGAATTATATGCGTGTCTATCAGAATCAAAACTTACTACTAAATCAAGTCTGTTTAATTAATTAATACTCTCCCCGGGGACTTTATGGCTCTGATACCATTTGTATCGGGTAGCATAGCGGAAATATAGGTATACATACTGATGAAATGATTGTGTGTGTGTGTGTGTGTGTATATATATATATATATATATATATATATATATATATATATATATATATATATATATATATATATATATATATATATATATATATATATATATATATAATCAGAAAATAAACAATAATAAAAACTTATCAAAAAACACCCATGGTCTAAAATCAAGGAAAATATCTCATTATTAAAAAAATATGGTTCTAGGAAGCGTATATCGTTCGAAAAATAGGAATAGAAACAACTACTTAGTGATTGAAGTACATATAAAATAAATTGTCGAATCGGTAATAAATAATCTTTGATTGGTTATCATTCAAGGGTCTTCCGCTTGCGTTCTCTTGAACGAGTTTTTTTTTCTATCATCTTGCAGTTTTTCACTTTCTGAAAATTATTCAATAGAGAATTAATTAGTTCATCTATATAATATTATTTAACTTAATATACAAAAAGCTTTTACCTCCAGCTTCATCTTCAACATCTACATCAATTAATTCATCATCAACTTCGACATCTACATCGATTAATTCACCATCATACTGTTGTGTTGCCCTTTTCCTTGCCTCATAAGCAACAACCCTTTTTGCATCCTCTTCTGTTATTTGTGAATAATAATACTGCGAATTCCAAAAAAATTAAAAAATATTGATATGGATTGTTTCATCAATTGATTTGTTAAATATATGTTGAGATAAAAATTTGATTTGGGTGGAAAGGACATGGAGGAGAGAAATTTGTGGAAAGAAATCATCATCAGACATTCATAAAAAACGGAAAGAATCACAAAAGAAATAGGAAGGAATACACAGAAAAAATCAATAGGCGACTTCAAAATAAAATGTCATCGTAAACTGACCTTCTTCAATCTTGACTCTAACTGGTGTATCACCTGTTTGAGGAGGTGTAGAACATTCTATATTATCACGGCATTCGAAACCCGGGCTGGATTGCACTTTTTCATTCTCTGGTTCCATGTTGTTTAACTTTATCATATCTTCAGCTGTATATGACATTGTCCTTATTCCACGCACGCCAAATGAATTCTTCATATCGTCATTTTCCATTTTATTCCTTTCAACTTATTATTTATGTCACCCAATAAAATCAGGTAGTCCTGCAAAAAATTGTATGGTTTACTTTTTGTAAGAGAATAGAATGAATAAACTAAATAGATATGACAACTTATAGTGATTGTTCAATATGCAGCCTTACTGGATGATATTGATTTATGGAAATCATCTTCGTTCTTTTGTAAGACCAACTCTCCTAATTTACCGATAAGAGTCACCGAAAGATCTCCACTCGAGTCGCTTGCTTGTATACAAAAACGGAACCTATATCAAAGGAGAGTTAAATGATGATTTTTTTTTCTGTATTACACCTGCTATTGAATTGTAATATATCTTAGTTGATTACCTTTGAATAGAATTCTTAAGACCATTGCATGATTTACTTGAACACTTGAATAATCGGTTGTAGGGTACATATGCTCTACGATGGCATGTCTCACAACATATATATGTAAAAGAATCAGGGATGGCCACTAATCTTGCTTCCACGGTAACTGCATACTTCCCATCCTGGTTTTGAAGGAAGCAATTAGATTAGATGGGGAAGTCCTTAAAATCACTTAATGTATATGAATAAAGAATAAGATCCCTTACTTGCTTGGATGCAAGCACTTCTCTAATGGAACTTTCACGATGTACTGCGGTGGCTATGGTAGCATGTTCAACAGTAACTATAGCTGAGTTTGTTCCATCTACTTCGACCATGTCATCGACGTTGTATGGCATTGTCATGACTCCTCTTAAATTATACGAACTTTTCAGAATGGTCATCTTCCACAGTACCCCTTGTAGATTGCTATTTATGTCATCCTTCGGAATTTTCCAGTCCTAACAAACAATAAACACGAAGCGGGTAAATTCGCCTGTTTCGTTTCAATGAGGTTATATTTTGAATCTCTGTACAACTTGAAAATTAATATTACACTGACATATTAATATTGCAATATAAAATTTGACTATACCGGATAAAATCTTTTGTGAAATTCATCTTCATCAAGGCCTAACACATTCTCTCCAAATTTACCAAACAAGGTTACGTCAAGTTCTCCACTTGAGTCTTTCACTTGTATACAGAAGTGGTACCTGAAGTAAAGTAATTTTAAGTTTATCAGCCTTTGATTTATAGTAAAATACAATGATATGGCTCTTGTAGTCTGAATTCTTACCTTCGTATAGCAAACTTGGTACCATTGCATTGTGGACTATAGCATCTAAACAGATTCCTACATGGATATTCAGTTCTACGATGGCATGTTTCACAACATATGTACGTGAAATCTGCCGGAATGACCTTTAGCTTTGACTGAACGGTGATGATGTACTTCTGCTTCTGATGTTCAATAAAAACCAGTATTAAAAACAATATAAGTTGTACATGTGAAGAATGAAAATTTTAATCTCTTACTGATTCGGCCTTCAAAATTTCACTAATGGATAGTTCTGGCAGATTCACGTTTGATGCAACATCAATTTTTTCCATGGAGGAACCACCTACTGTTACTTTATTTTGTATCTCATGCATGTGTTCAGTACGCCTACAAATAGATGTAAATTTTGAAGGTGCGTCAAATATGCAATGTTGAATTAATTAATTTATAATTAAAGTTGTAGAGATATCCTTACCATTGTTCCATTTTCATGAGATCAGGATGATCCATTTTTGTTACGACAAATGAGTTTGTGCTCGAACTCAATGATAATCCTACACATTCATGATCAATATAAGCAAGGCACTTTGTAATCTAAAAGAAATATTATTTCCGAAAATACTTACCATGAAACGAGTTAACCTTGAAGTTAATAAGCATCACCACATGATTCATATCAACCAATAAAGAATGTGTTCATTCAGTCACACCTTCCTCATTCCAAAGAGAAATAATTATTTCATTGAACCTGAATGTAAAGATATAGAAAAAGTAAAGAGAAAAGAAACTATAACATGATTTTGAAGTTACAGTTTGTGAGTCCAAAGATTAAGTGACTATTTTGTTACTGCCATATTATAATTGTTGAAATAATGGTATTTTAAACTAACTCAGGTGCTTCTAAATACCAACACACAAGTGACTCTTACTCGTGATCAAGACCCACATATTCAGTCACCACTTGTCCAGTACGGGTAGGACGTGGAGGTTGTGCCTTTATAATGACTACAATCGTATCTGCAAAGTTAAAAGAGTCGTGTTAATTTGTTAATTTGAACTATGTGTGAAAAATCTATTTAAAAATCACTTTTATATAAGAAACACTTACTTATAAAAGAACCGATGGCAAATTCATTATAACTGGAAAAACAGCCTTTAAATGGACTTGCAACTCTTGTAGGATATTCAGTATTCTTAACCATAGTATTGGTATTTATCGTCCAGCTATATCTTGTGTTGGCAAAAACAGACTTGTACTTATGGTTTGCAATTTCTATGCTAGCATTTGATATGATGTATGCCATATCTTGATGAATAATTTCCTTGTGTAGCTCAATATCTGAGTCGTACATCACAGCATCAACACAGTTACCCTGATATTTAAAGTACAATGTCATAGAAGTCTTGGAAGGTGGAAAATAATAAATTTAAAAATTATAAAAGAGGAAAATAATAGTTACCCGTTCATCAGCAAGAACCAATCTTTCATACTTGGTTCGTCTCTTATTTGATGATTCCTTCAATGGTTTCTTGATTAGAACAATGACTCTAGCCTTCCAATTAGCCATGTGCTTGTCAATAACATTTAGTTTATTGTACTTTTCTTCTGCCATCTTCACCTTGAGGATAAATAAAATAGATATCAGCAATGTCGAATAGATGCATATATTTTCCCTTGCTAATCAGGGTAAACTAAATGAAGAACTGCTGGACCAAACTGAATCAAATCATGGTAAAACCTCTAACACAACGACTAAAATTGAAACCCATGGTAAAAACTCTAACTCAACGACCACAATTGAAACCGGACTATCTTGCTACATATATAGCACTCAAAAACAAATATAGAATATCTAGAGTAAATGCAAAACACAGATTTCAACATACAATTCTATACACATATGATTTAAAAAATAAATACAGTAAATCCAGATTGAATGCGGAACATAAATATCAACACAATATAATATACTAATCGATGCAGATTATTAATCTTTCATCCCTATGGAATAATATATAAAGGTATGTTCACCTGTATATATGTATGCATGTTTCAATTTCAGTTTGCAGCGTCTTCTTTGTATCTTCAATGGTGTATATTGGCTTCTATATATAAGATATACAAAAAGTAGAATTTGAGTTAGACTTGTATTGTAAAATCTATGTATCTCTTGTACAATCATACTTGAATGCAAGTCTTATGTATATGAAATTCCTGGTCCTGGTCCTGATATAAACGTTGTAGACTTGAGATGGAAATCTTATGTATATAAAAGTACTGATCTTGAAATTAAACGTGAAACATTCTTTTTAACGAAATAGCCTAAATTAATTATTAATAATAATAACAAAACCAAGGAGAAATTGGACTTATTGATAGAAATCTGACCCGATTTTATGTTAGAAGATTCATACTAATCATATACCATCGCTTTTATTTCACTTGTTTATTCTAGCTTTTCATCTCCTCATTCTCTACATCTCTCAACATTTCACTCTCAGCCATTATCAAGAAACAAGCTCACCTTGTTGAATTTTGCTAATGCCCTCTTCTCGTTTTCTTCCTTGGAGAAGAAAAGGGCCAATTTCAGTCTCTTCTCAAAAGCAATCGGAAAGCCCTCTTTTTTCTGTATAGCGCCAATAGTATATATAGTGATTATAGTTCAATGTCTTTTCCATCATTTTCAATAAAAGTAAGCCAGCCTATTTCCCCAACAGCAAAATTTGGAGAAACGCATTCGAAATTGAAGAGGAGTTGGTGGAGATAGTTCACCTGGAGTCACGGTGGTGAATTGCGGCGGAGAGATCAGCTGCCGGTGGGAGGGAAAAGTGAAAATCTAGAAGCGGGCGAGCTCATTCATGGTGACCGCTCAGGTGTGTCTTACCTCCATCTTCTTCATCTCAATCTGCTTACAACACGATAGATCTTTCTAGCGCAAACTTTGAAGAATCAAGAATGGTCTCAGATCCGCCGGAGATGTTGATCGCCCACTCTGAAGATGACGAACAAGTATTTTCCGGTGGCGAAGAGGAGGGCATCGGTGGAGATAAGAGCGAAAATGAGTGAGCTCCAGACCACCGCGAATTCCAAAAAAATTATATCAACATGAAGCTCAAAGTGAGATAAAAAATATTGATATGGATTGTTTCATCTATTGATTTATTAAATATATGTTGAGATCGAAATTTGATTTGGGTGGAAACGACATGGAGGAGAGAAATTTGTGGAAAGAAATTTTCGCTTGGCTTGAGAATAAGAAGAAGAAAGAGATGGATTTGGACGGTCTGGATGGTTGAGAAATATCGCGTCCTTACACGCGCTTGTGTGAGACTGGGTCTTCTCATGCTTTGAATGGGATTTTGTACTGTAAAAGACGAAATTGAGTTAAAATCGGACAAAAAATTGCTTTTCCCCACTCTCTTTTAATGATGCATTATACTACTTTAAATTAAATCCAAAATATTTAAAAATTTATATTTGCATCCAAGAGTTATCTCGCACGGTTCTAAAATGTGTCGTGTATACCTTTTTACGGCACTTTTTGACTGAGTATATAAATAAATATATAAAAAGTGTCAATAAATTTTATTTGATGATCCAACGAGTTGGAATGTGAACGAGTACTATAAATATTTTTTATTTAAATTAGAGTGTGTTTATGTTAGATGGATTAATTGTTGTATGATCAAATTATTTAGAATTTATTGATACTGAATTCATCATAAATTTATACCTCTTACTTTATGATACTTCCTTTTATGTTGGATATATGGTTCTGTTGATACGGATATATGTCCAATCCGTTAAGGGCGCCATAGAGCGTGTCCTAGAGCGCATCAAAGCAAAAATAGCCAATTAAGTACTTATCCAATCTTGGCTAGTCCGCCTTAAGGAAAGCCTTTCGGGTCAATCAGTGCGCTCAAGTCAATACAACTCTTCAGCTGGTCCGACCTAGCTAGGTGCACGACTTCCGGACCTGACAAGAGGTCACATGGTCTCACCAAGTACCACACACTGTCAGTCCTAGGATGCCAAACGGACCGGACGAGATAAACTCGGACGCCACCTTAACAATAAGACCAAACGTATACACTGGAACCTCAAAGATACTTCCGAGCAACTAGTGTCTCGGACCGTCACTGAGCTACCTAGGAGCAGACCAACTCAACAGAGCTCGGATCATTCTAAAAAGGTCTCACACGGACCCATCAATGGGAATAGTACTCGGAGGAGCAAAAGGACAAATTTACCCTCCCAGGCCCATCTAATTGTGTTGGACTTTTACATACTATTGGGTCATGGACCAAGGGAGCATTGTTGTCCAAATCCTGAACATACACTTGGCATCATCTTATGAACCATTTCATAAGTACATGATAACTATAAATATAGCACAAGGTCCAAGACCTTAAGGTAAGTCTTAAGTGAGAAAGTTTCCAATATCATAACCTTCCTCATAACTACTACATTGAGAGCCTTCCTCTCTCTCTTGAGTAAAGTCTCTTTCCGATTTGACATCTAGAAACCGGGTTACCTATCTACCCCCCCCCCCCCCTCACTTAGTCTTTTCAGGTGTTCCGGCTCGGACCAAGTCATCAGGTCAGACTTCAAGTTGTAGGCGGACCTTAGATTAGGGACTTGTAGTAGTTTAGTTAGTGTTTGAGGCTCAACCCCTCAACATTTGGCATCGTCTATGGAAACCCTTACAAAAGGTTCCGTGTTTAAGCTGAGCTGATAGCAAGAGCGAGACGGACAGCACAGACCAGTGCTGCTGGCATAGGGACTCCACCTCCACGCCCTCGCGGACGCCTACCTAACAGAGGATGGAGGGTCAATGTAGCAGAAAGGAACGCTGAGGGAAGGAGATATCCGAGCGATGGTCACACAGCAAGCCCATCCTCCGATGACGGAAGAGATGTTCCGTCCAGGGGAGTCCGTAATGTTCTTGAGAATGTTGTGCCTGAAAATCACGGAGAAGAGGCCGCTCAAGTTCCTCCGGCAAGGACACAAGGTCCTCCTCCAGGTCAGCACTTTACCATGCCAGATGGTCGTATAGTCCGCACTAGTGACTTTGGATTAAGTGAGAATCAATTTGGTCGACTGCTCATGATAATCCAAGGTTGTCTTGGGTCTAACAATGTCCAACCCCAGCAAGTCACTCCGCCAGTGGCTAATCCGAGGCAAGCAGAGCCCGCTCTATCAAGGAACGAGCAACGTCCGATCTAGCAGAGGTTGGGGAATTAGCTACCACAGGAGGATTTGTGGAATCTCCTAGACAGGAGATCCTCTGCTTCCCAGGCTCGACGAAAAGGAAGCCCAAATGGGAAGAGAGCATATCAGGAAGACGGAAACAAGCTACCTAGAGCTCCGCAACTGATACCTCCGCAGGCTAGAGATCACGTAGCGGAAACCATTCCACTGGTCCACTTAGATGAACTTCCCGCGGATGTAGCAGTTCATCCAAGAACGGGAGAGATGATGAATGCGGAAGAAATCTACACTCAACAAAAATCCTTGGATGCTCAGATTCTCAATCTCGGACCTTGGTGAAGGATCATGAGCAAATAGCTAATCCTTTATGTGATGATATCATGAAAGAAAAGGAAATAAAAAGAGATTGGATCAAGTGATTCCGAACTTGGAATACTACTATGGAGATACTTGTCCTGTGGGCCACTTGACAAGGTACAACAGCAAGATGGATTCCAAAGGGATGAGTGATAATACAAAAGCTCTCACTTTCTCATCCACTCTCTTCGGAATAGCCATGGATTGGTACACTGCATTGCCAAACAAGTCAGTAAGATCCTATGCGGACCTCTCTTCCAAATTCCTAAGACGATTTGGAAAGTCGAAAAGAAGGAAGCGAACTGTGGAGCACCTGGCAGAAGTTATACAAAGAGAATAGGAGGATCTTAGGACTTTCCTAGATCGCTTCAATGCGGAGGTCCTCCGAGTTGAGTCTCACAGTATTAAGGAACGGGTCCATCACCTGTACGCTAATACTTACAACGCAGAACTCCGTAGGAAACTCTCTAGCCAGGAAGTGAGAAGTGAAAAGCATTTGGATGATATTTGTGAAGAGGTAATGTACGGAGAGGAGTACTGAAGGAATGCTCCAGTGAGAGCTAGTTCCAAGAGAGGAAAAGAGCCAATGAAGCAAGAGCAACGCCATGGAAAGTTCGATCCAAAGAAGGATTACAGAGATAAAGGTTTCACAGGGAAAGGAGTCCGCCAAGAAGATATGCGGATTACACCCGTCTCAATAAACCAAGATTCGACATCTTGGTAACCATTATTGAGAAAAAGTTGGATGTTCAATGGCCAAGGCCGTCCCTCAATAACCGGGAGGGTAAGAATGCCAAAGGATATTGCAAGTTTCACAAGAGCCGTGGCCATGAGACGGACGATTGCATTCAACTGAAAACTGAGGTTTAGCACTTAATAAGAGAGGGAAAGTTGAAGGAGTACGTCTATACGGACGAACCTTCTAGGCATGATGGAACGGAACGAAGAAGAGACGACAGAACAGCAGAACCGCAGCCATGTCCGCTATCCTTGCCTCCTCCACCAACCAATCATCTACCTCGGACAGATCACCACCAGTACAAGTGTGATGATGATATTGAAATGGAGAATCTTCCATACAGTGGAGTAATCAGCACCATAGCAGGAGGTCCGACTGGGGGCGATAGCAGGATTGCAAGAGAACGGACGACTTAGAATCTGCGGAACAATGATAGATCCTACGCTGCTCCGGTGATCCGTGGAACCAACACTATATCCTTTGATGATAGTGAGATTCCTCCTCCTACGACAGGAGTTGAGGACATAGATGACCCGGATGTTCCACTGGTGGTTTCTTTAACCATAGCAACTTATCGAGTGAACAAGATCCTGGTAGATACAGGGAGTTCCTTGAACATCATTGCCAAAAGAACAATAAATCAGATGAATCTGGGAAGAATTCGATATGAGAGAGTCAATACCTCCATATTAGGGTTTGGAGGAGGAACTGTCCGCCCTCTAGGAAGCGTCATGCTTCATGTATCGTTGGGGACACATCCCGCGAGAGTGACACAGATGGTCCGTTTTGTAGTGGTGGATCGAACTTTTAACTACAATGCCATCTTTGGTCGTCCGGGGCTCAATCAATTCCGAGCTATACCTTCCATCCTCCATAGTAGAATGAAGTTTCCAACTCCCTGCGGAATTGGAGAGGAAGTAGGAAACATCCGAGAAGCTTGGGAGTGTTACATCATGTCTACCAGGATAGCATCCGCTCCCGTGTTAGCAGTCTCTTTGACTTCTGATCCGCAGATTATTCTCCCTCCGAAAAAGGAGGATCCCAACATTGGAATAGGGAGTCAGAAGGACAAGTTTTCCAAAATAGCACGGATCGAACCTCATGAGACTCTCAGGGATGTTGAACTTGTTGTTGGAAGCCCGGGCAGGAAGATTAGAATCGGAACGGAGATGAATGCGGAAGTGGAGATGAAGCTTATTGCTTGTCTCCGAGACAACAGGGATGTCATTGCTTGGAGTTTTGACGACCTCAAGGGGATAGATCCGAGGGTCGCTGTTCACCGTCTAAACATGGACCCCTCGATTAAATATATCCGCCAAAAGAGAAAAGATTTTGGTCCAATCAAGGATGCTATCATATCCACGGAAGTTGACCGGCTCATAAAGGCCGGACACATTGAAGAGGTCTGTTATTCCGATTGGGTCTGCAACGTTGTCCTAGTTGAGAAATCACCGGGTAAATGGAGGATGTGCAATGATTTCACCAGGCTGAATAAGTTTTGCCCAAAGGATCCATACCCTTTGCCACGGATTGACCAATTGGTTGATTCTATGGCTGGATGTGCGTTACTGAGTTTTATGGATGCGTATTAAGGCTTTTACCAGATTCGGATGGCCAAGGAGGATATTAAGAAAACAGCTTTCTTTGCTGCGGGAGGGGTGTATTGCTTTAAAGTGATGCCCTTCGAATTGAAAAACGCAGGAGCTACTTACCAACGGCTGGTAAATCAAATGTTCAAGGAAGAAATCGGCAAAACCATGGAGGTGTACGTGGATGACATGCTTGTTAAAATCAAAACTGAGGAACAGCATATAGAGCACTTGAACAGATGCTTTGCTATCCTTAGGAAGTACAGAATGAAACTCAATCCGGAAAAGTGCACCTTCAGAGTAAAGGGCGGGAAGTTCCTAGGCTACATGGTCACAGAAAGGGGAATAAGTGCAAATCCCGAGAAGATAAAACTCATCCTAGACCTGCCCCAATGAGGTACAACAGCTTATCGGACGCCTCATGTCCTTAAGTCGTTTTATTTCGCGATCCACGGAGAAGAATCTTCCATTCTTCAAAATCCTCCGGGAAGGAGAGACCTTTGAGTGGACTGCGGAATGTTCCGAGGCTTTTGAAAACTTGAAAAAGTACCTCCATTCCCCTCCACTGCTCTCCAAACCCGTAGAAGGAGAACCACTCTACCTCTACCTAGCCTTTACGGAAGAGGCAATGAGTTCCGTATTAGTACGGATCCAGGCTAATGATCACATGCTAATCTACTATCTTAGAAAAGCCCTTGCTGGGGTAGAGACAAGATACGTAAAGATTGAGAAATTTACATATGCTTTGGTTTACACCGCAAGGCGGTTAAAGCCCTATTTCAAATCTCATAAGATAGTGGTCCTAACTACAGAACCTTTGAAACAGCTCCTTGGAAAGCCCGACCAATCTGGACGACTCTCTAAGTGGGCAATTGAGCTGAGTGAATACGACATTAGCTATCAGGCTCCGACAGCCAAAAAAGCTCAAGTTATAGTTGACTTCCTAGCGGAGTATCCTGAAGCGGAGTTAGAGAAAGTCTCGGATAAACAGGCATTTGAGTGCTTGATTACCAAGCAGATCAAACGTAAGTCAGTTCCGCCAAAGATCAACCCAGATAACCTTGAAGATGCTCGATTCATCAATCAATCTTGGACTACGTCATGGGAGGAAACTCAGGTTAATCACATGTTCCTCCTTGATGATATCTCAAATGAATCAAGAACTGATAACTCCGACCAGGATACTCAGAAGGAGGAGGAACAAAGGTTAAAAATTCAGGAGCCTATAGAAGATCCCCAAACCAGGGAACAGCCCACCGATGTTTGGACATTGGAAGTGGATGGTTCATCCACCGTGTTAGAACGTAGGATCCCGGATTGGTACTTAGAACAAGATCAATAGACAATGTTGACAACAATGTTGTTCAACAATGTCTTCAACACAATAAACAATAGGCAGCGGATGAATATGAATGAAACTTCTATTACCAAGCCAACAATATATAAATATGTTGGCCGCACCTTTAGGCAAAATATCTACTGACAGGAAAAGTATATCTAATTAACTAGGTTTAATACAATCACAGATGATTGATTAAACAACCAAAACTAGCCCTAGAAGAACTAACAGTAAAAGCTATTCTAGGTCGATGTTTGAAAGAGTTCTTCCAACAATGAATACTCTTAGACAAACTCCAAAGCTAGCAGAAAACAAGAAGCCTAAATTCTTTAATAAAATCTTGATAGACAACCCAAAAGGCATGTCGATTGCTCGGCTGAATCCTTGTATATATACTTGAGATATCGATAGCTTCCATCCAAGTCGAAAGGCAATAGGATCTCAGCAAGGGCAATAGAATCTCAACAAAGGCAATTTCCTTTTTCTAGTTTTCTTCAACATACGCATAGAAGGAATTTTTCATATTTTGATTCTTCATAAAATATATTCCATCTTGCTTTCACCACAAGTTGTTCTTTTTCCTTAAATCATCTCTTATTCGATTTGTAAATACTTCCAGTCCAAGTTTCCTGTCCAATGTGCTTTGTTCTTTGATGTCGACTGCAATGTTATATCTTCAATGTTATGCCAGCATTGAATTCTATCCTGTCACAATGTTATACAACATTGGTAGTCCTGCAGCTTCACAAACAACAACAACAAACACAAACTTGGAACCGATTATTGAAAGACAAGATTATCAAAACACAAGTGCGTACTGCACTTTCAATCTCCCCCTTAATCTTTGTCTTTCATCACAAAACAAAACAAGAGGTTAGTAGAAACACAATTAAGAACAACTTAAGAGCTAATCTCCCCCTTAACCAGACAGCTAAGATAATCTCCCCCTTAATCAGACAGCTAAGATATGTTCTAGAATATTTAAAATATTACAGACCCAAAAAGAATAGAAATTGTTCAGTATTGAAACAAATTTAAAAATTTCAAGTATCTATTCTCCCCCTTTTTATGAGGAAAGAAAAGACACTAGAGTGCTTCTGAACATCAGATTGTTGGAAATCTGCTCATCAAGTCCTTTGATTTGCTCCAGAATCAGCTTGTCCTGATCAGTTAGGGTACCTGCAGAAAGAGTTTCAATGCTAGGGATCAATGTTGAGCCAACATGTAGGCCAACATTGGAGCGTTGAGCAGCAGCCACATAACTTTCTGGTGCATCCGCATTGCCTGTAGGAAGAGGAATATTCTCCTCCACATCCATGTCCACAGGAACTTCAGGATCCACCCATGGAAGATCACAGATCCTGTCATGTGTTTCCAGCAGTTGCTTGGTGACTGTGATGGATTTAAAGTTGGAATGATAGACATCATTGGCTTTGACCTCAATACCCTGCAATTGAAGGACTGCAAAGATGGTGGATGGGAGAATCAAATGGCCTCTGATCCCTCTATTCTTGGAATTCTCTAGGTGCTTGAGAATTCTTTCTCCCAGATTGACATTGTAGCCCATTTTGATCCTGTAGAGCAACATGGCTGCCTCTTGACTGAGCTTGTTGTTGTTGGAAGATGGCAACCAGTTGTACAAGCAGATCCTGTCAAGAACAGAGACTAGAGAACAACAATATTTCAAGTCCAAAGTCCCACTAGGCCAAGATTGTAGTTTTCCTGCAGTTAGCTCCCTAGCAATCTCATCCATAGTTACCTCTACAGGGGTCTCAACCTCATCCCTATTTCTATGCAGCACAGTATTGATATCCTTAGAATTCAAGAAAAATACATCACCCCTAAGATACACACAGTGATGTTTACCATGCCCTTCAACACCAAAATTCTCAGATAAATGTGCATAGAATTCTTTGATGATTTCAGGAACAAAGGAAGCATATTGGGTAACAGCATGATAGAGGTTCCTTTTCTTCAGATAAGCAACTAATTTATACTCTTCAAATGATTCCTCTTTGATTACCTTTTCAACATCCATTGCATTATTTTTGATTTTTCCATATTTTTCTAAGTTCTTGTCAGCATAGAATAAATGGGAGACTGCATCTTCATCCCAATCAGAACCATCTACATAAAACAGGTTCAGAGGATAGATCATTTACCTCAGGATCTTCAATTTGTTCTTCTCCAAGAATGACATCCTCATCATCAAGTGATTCATCTCCAGACTCTACCTCTACTTCAGCCTCATAGTCTTCAGAGTCATCTGAGCTTTCATCGGAATTGCTCAGATCTTCTTCATCAATCATTGACTCATCCTCAGAGTCATCTTCCGTTTCTGGCTTATAATCCTCCAGATCATCAGAACTTTCATCATTCACTTCATTGTTATTATCATGAGCAGCCGATGTTGAAACAACATCCTCATCTACATTCATAGGGTCGCTTTTAGTTTTCTCTGAGTCATCTGACTTCCAATCTTCCACAACAACTGGTTCAGTAGTAGGCTCGTTTGCGGGCTTCTCAACATGTTCAGAGTGCATGTTGGTCTGGTTCTCATCACCATTCAGGCCATCAGTAGCCTTTTCCTCTGTTTTGTCAGCTTGTTGCACATCATCCTTCTCAACAGATGAAGGGTTTTGGGGGTTTTCTCCCAAATCTGCATGTTGAACTTCAGTATGTTCAACATCTTTCCTAGCATCTTCCATGGGAGTATCTTTCTCTACCCCCATTGGGCTTTTATCATCATCCCTCAGATCCTTTGGCAGGTCGACCGGCGCAGTTCCCAAATTAACAAGGGGTTCTGCAGCAAATTGAGAGGGGTTTGATGGTGAAGACTCGGTTTGAGGTTTTTAGGTTGAGTAGGTGATGTTGGAGATGGAGATGGTGGTTTTGGTACTGGAGATGGGGATTTTTCAACACCCTCTTCCGATCCCTCACTTAGCTCATAGACTGGAATCTCGAAATCGGCCGGTTCTGCACGGATGGGGAGAGGGTATGCTTTCTCCCACTCAGGTATTTGCAACGAAAATCCGGGCAAGACGGGTTTTATTGGAGAAGACATTGTCCAGATTAGTGAGTGCAGAGATGAAGGAGGATGAGCGGGAGAGGAATTTGTTTGAGAGTGACAGGTGAATAGTGTGTGGAAGGTGAGGAGTTTTTATTTTAACCGCGGCTTGGGAGTAGTAAAAAAAACTACTTTTTGGTTTTTGGATGTAATGATTGTGGTTTAGGTGGGCGGCAGTTTTAATGAGTGCTAATGAGAGGGAGTAATATGGTTGGAGGATTTTTTTTTTTTTTTTTGTTTGGTTTGCTTCATAGATCATAAACATATATATCAAAGCACAAACCACGATCTGCATATTAATAATATGAGATTAAGGAAAGCAAATGAACAACGTATCAATTAGGTCAATCATGAAGAAGATTCTCAATACTCAACTTAGGGAGGTACATTTTTGGTTTAGGAAACAAATCAAGATCAAGTATGAGTAAGAAACCTAACAGATTCCAAAAAAATGACGGATGTAAGAGACAAGTACTCCCCCTCAAACCCAACCCAACAACACATTTAAAAAAAAAACATAGAGAGCACACAAAAATCACAGCAAAAGAGCAAGAAGTCCTTCAAGCACAGTCAATGTTGTCCTGAATGTTGGCTCAACATTGATGACAACATCGGGAAATCAGACCACTCTTAATGTAAGTCAGCCAGGAAACCAAGTCTCAAGATGTGCAGATTCGATTAACACCACTGATGTTGCACGCAAAGACAGAAAGAGAAGGGAATACCAAAGAAACACACTCAACAATGCCCCAAAAATTAAATTGAACAATTAGCATAAGTTTGAGTGGGGGTGACCATGAGACCGTGAACCATGTCAAATAATTGGAACAGGTATGAATCTGCTCCAAAGCCGAAGCCTATGCGGAGTTAGGCAAACACATGTCTCATGGCATAAAATCACTCATTTGACCACATTGGGTAATTTGGTGATCAGAAAGTGAACCAGCAGCATTACGAGAATCGGCACTTTTGTGCGTGTCAGTTTCCAGTACAGGCCATCAATCCTCACGACATATGACACATTGGCCACGTCGATATCTGGATAGTATTTGAAACCTGCCCAACACGATCCTCGACGGAAACACTTCGAGCCCTTTTTATCATAATTCATTAGATTTATTAAGCATAAAGGACAGGAGGCAACATCAAGTGCGAGTCAAGGTACGAGTAAAAATAGCCAAAAAGCAGCAAAAGTGGGTTTTACATAAAGCAAACACACATGAGACTCGATCCCTTTCAACCTTGGTTTCAAACAGCCTTTCAAACCCTAAGCATCACCCCTGTAAGCTACAAAACAGAAACATCCATAGACCAGTATAGAAGCACAGGAGCACAGAAACACAATGAAAAAAGAAAAAGCAAATCAGCAAAAGGACATCTCTAGATATACACAGAAGTCAATGTTGACCGTGATGTTATGTCAACATTGCTTGCAACAAATCACATCAAATAGTGCATAGACCAAGAGACCTTCTCAAACTGAAGAATCTCTCCTTATCAAGAGGCTTTGTGAAGATGTCAGCTAACTGATTTGTGGTATCAATGTGTTGTATGTCAATAATTTGTTTGGTGACCAAGTCTCTAAGAAAATGATGTCGAATGTCTATATGTTTGGTGCGTGAGTGTTGAACTGGATTCTTGGAAATGTGAATGGCACTTAGTTATCACAAAACATCAAAAGAGTGTCACTTTGGAACCCATATTCATGCAGCATATTGTTCAACCAAATTAGTTGAGACACACAACTCCCAGAAGCTACATATTCAGATTCAGCAGTTGAGAGAGACACACAATTTTGTTTCTTACTATACCATGACACAAGATTTGGTCCAAGATAAAAACAACCTCCACTGTTGATTTGCGATCATCTAAGTCACCAGCCCAATCAGAATCACTGAATCCCAACAGATTAGTGTTTGAATCACATGCATACCATAATCCAAGATTAACAGTTCCTGATATATATCGAATGATTCTTTTGACAGCAGTTAGATGAGGTGTTTTGGGTTTGGATTGATACCTGGCACATACACAAATAGAGAACATGATGTCGTGTCCGTGGTACGAGATACAGAGACTTTCAATCATTGATCTATACAATGTTGTCAACATCGCCCCAACATCGCTTTCTTGAGTTTCAGAGCGAGAGCCATGGGAGTCTTTGAGGGTTTGGCATTTTCGGACCAATTTTTTGATAAGATTCTTGGCATATTCCTCTTGAGAGATAAAGAGGCCATCCTGCTTCACAGTATCCGAGCCCCAAGAAGAAACCGAGTTCACCAATCATACTCATCTCAAAGGTTCTGTCATGGCTTGAACAAACTTTTCTAGCAAAGAGGGTTAGTAGCACCAAAGACAATATCATCAACATAGATTTGTGCGATGCATATGTCCTTTCCTTTCCTGAGGATAAATAGAGTTTGATCTCCCTCACCCCTCTTAAACCCTAATCCAACCAAGAATTCAGTCAGTCTAGCATACCAAGAACGAGGGGCTTGTTTCAAACCATACAATGCTTTTCTTAGTTTAAAAACGTGGTCAGGGAAAAGAGGATCTTCAAACCCTCCAGGTTGTTCAACATACACTTCTTTGTCAATGTAGCCATTCAAGAAAGCTCCTTTAACATCCATTTGTTTGAGTTTTATTTTAAGACAACATGCTATGGCTAAGAGCAAGCGAATGGATTCTAGTCTAGCAACAGGAGCGAAGGTTTCATCAAAATCAATGCCTTCTACTTGAGTGTAACCTTGAGCAACCAATCCGGCTTTGTTCTTTACAACTACCCCTTTCTCATCACTCTTATTTTTGAAAATCCACTTGGTTCCTATGACATTTATGTTATGGGGGCGGGGAACAAGTGTCCAGACTTCATTTGTTTGGAATTGAAGAAGCTCATCTTGCATTGCTTCTATCCAAAAATCATCAGTAAGGGCTTCTTTCACATTTTTAGGTTCAATTAAAGAAACAAAGCACGAGGAACTTACAGAGTGACAGATTTCAGCAAGTCTGAGTGTCGCCTTGTAGTTTTTGCGCGTGTTTCCCTCAATGTTCTCCCTCCTGGATTTCCAATTACCTGGGAACTGGGATGATCTTTGCGAATTCTGGGAGGAGGATCCTTACGTGAGTCAGTGTGAGGAGGTCCTTGCAGCGTAGGTGCAACATTAATTCCAGAGGCATTATCAGATTCAGCCTCAGTCTCACTATGGGGATCAGCTTGTTCCTCATCAACAGTAGTGGAAATCTGGGATGTTGAACTGAATGTTGAGTCAACATTGCACGGGGGGGATGTTGGCACAACATTGCCCACATCATGGGTTCTTTCACTTTGATCAGCAGCAGGAGTCATAGTGTCTGGAACGTTCCCATGTGTAGAAGAGTCAGGGGTTGTATCAATAACCTGTTCAGCACCTGCAGAGATCTTCTTCTGGGCATAGGGCTCAGAGTCATCAAAGGAAACATTCACAGATTCTTGTATAGTTTGCAATCTAGGATTGTATATTCTATACGCATGACTATTTTGTGAGTACCCTACAAAGATTCCTTTGTCACTTTTAGCATCAAACTTCCCTAGATGTTCCCTATCATTGAGTATGTAACACACACATCCAAAGACATGAAGGTACTTAAGATTGGGTTTTCTACCTTTCAAAATCTCATAGGGAGTGGTCAGAGTACCTGGACGAAGGTAGACACGATTGATTATGTGACAAAGGTGTTCACGGCTTTCAAAACCTTTTTGACAGGTTCATTGAGCTCAACATCACTCTGGCCATTTCTTGAAGAGTCCTGTTTTTCCTTTCAGGAACACCATTTTGTTGTGGTGTCTTAGGAGCTGAGTATTCATGCATGATCCCTTTCTTTTCACATTACTTATCAAAAAATTGATTCTCAAATTCTTTACCATGGTCAGATCAAATTCTTTGGACCATAGTAGAGTACTGATTACAACATTTTGCATGCCAGTTTTTGAAGGATTCAAAAGCTTCAGATTTTTCTTTCAAAAAATTGACCCAAGTATATCTAGAGAAATCATCAACTATAACATAGATATACCAGGCTCCTCCCAAACTTTTAGCTTCTACAGGACCCATGAGATCCATATGCAAGAGTTCAAAGTAGTTAAAAGTACCTCTTTTTTGTCCTTCAACCTGGAGTGGCTGGTGTACTGCCTTGGTTTGTTTTCCTAGAAGACAGTCACCACACACATGCTTCCCTACATTGGTAAGCTTCGGCACACCTGTCACCACATTGTGTTTGATGATCTTCTCCAGATGCCTGTAATTGACATGTCCCAATTTCTTGTGCCACAATGTTGCATCATCATGTTGAGCAACATTGCACTTGAGAGGAACGTCCATCACATAGCAGTTGTCCTGAGATCTAACACCTGTCATCACAGTTAATTTGTCCACACAAGTATAAACTTTGCAAGAACGTTTATCAAACTTGACTTTCAGATCATCATCACACAGGTGGCTTATACTGACAAGATTAGCCGTTAAACCCTCAACAAGAAGAACATTTGAAAGTTTAGGATATCCTTTAAGGCACAGTGTTCCCTTTCCAAGGATTTTGTTTGCGTATCCTCCTCCATATGTCACTGTACGTGTCTTTTGAGAGACAAAATTTGACAAGTTTGACGGGTTACCGGTCATGTGCCTACCACTGTCGAAGTACCATTTTCCTGCATTGTTAGGAGAAGTAGCAACAGAAAAAGCAACATTGCAAGTATGTTTTTCTTTAGCTACCCAAATCTGGTTTGAAACATTCTTGTGTTTTCTTATCTGTCCTGGAGGTTTACCTCGTTTAGGAGAACCAGGGGTAGACTTGACAAGTTTAGGGTTATTTCCATTGGTCTCTGTTGACTTAGATGTTGACACAACATCATGATTGCCTGGAGATTTACCTCGTTTAGGAGAACCAGGGATAGACTTCAGAGACTTAGGATTACATCTTTCAGTCTCTGTTGAAATGGATGTTGTGACAACATCGCAGCTAACATCGGAATCACTGTTTTATTTGCTAGAGGCAAGAAGGGAGGGATTCTTGGAGAGGTCACTGAGGTTGGAGGAATCAACATGTTCCCTTTTTAAGTCCTTTTGGTACTTGAAACAGTAAGGTTTTTTGTGACCAAGTTTGTGACAGTAAGTGCACACAAAAAATTCTTTTTCTTTGACAAACACATGACCTTTTATGAGCTCAGAAAGAGGTTTGACAACTTCTGGGGTTTCAGGGTTAACAGTGCAGTTCATGTTGCACCCAAGTTTCTTATCAAAAGAAGCATCATAATTACCAGTGTACCCTAGACCAGTAGTCCCATCATTATCTATATCAAGCATATCATTAAGTCTAGAAGTAGAGGAGTTCCACTTTGCAATTACCTTCTTTTCATTAGATAGTTCAGTGGTTACCTTGAACAGTTCAGTGTCCTTCTTTGTCAGTTCAGCTTCCAGTTTGACAATGGTGTCTTTCAGATTGTAGTTCTCCTTCTCAGTTTTCTGAGTCTTCCATTCACTGCAGAGTTTCTCATACATCTATTGCAGATCTTTTACCATTTGTTCCGCACTGACTTCCTCTTCTGAAGGACTATCTGTATCAAAATCCACAGAACCATGTAGACACAAAACATCAGAGATTCCTGATTTCTCAGGGTTGGTTAGTGCCAAAATTTCAGAGTTCTCAGAATCATCATAGTCAAAGAAGATTTCTACTCCTGATGTTGTATTGCCGATGTTGTCCCAACATTGGTCATCAACATTGTAAGTGGATGAACGGAGAGCTCTGGCATTGGTAGTTGAATCATCTTCTTTTCTTCATCTTCATGTTCTTCATCTGAAACATCACTGAGACAAGCAAGAAGATTCTTTTTCTCTTTTCTGAGATTGTTAGCACATTCATTTTGATAATGACCCCACCCTTAGCATTCAAAACATCTAATCTTACTAAGAGGAGTGCGATCAAAATCAGATTCCGAGCTAGTCTTGGAAGCAGAACCAGTTTTGAAAGTATTGGTTTTCTTTTTGAAATTTTTGGTTCCACTTGAGGATCCTTGACCAGAGTTTTTTCTGAATTTAAGTTTGTTGAACTTCCTCACAAGATTGTTGAAAGCTTCCTCACCATATCGGACTCATCACTACTACTATCAGGCTCTGAAGATTTAGCTTTAGATTTAGAGTGAAGGGAGATACTATGGGTTTTCATACCTTGTCTCTCATTTTCATTTAGTTCAAAAAATTTTAAATTTTTCAACAAGGTGTGAAAATCCATAGTTGCCAAGTTATGAGTGTCTTCCAAAATAGTGACTTTGGTATTAAATCTTGAGGAAAGAGATCGAACAGCTTTGGAAACAAGTTGCCTATTAGAAATAGCTTCTCCCAGTCTTTGGACTTCATTGGAGAGAGTTAAAAGTTTTTCAAAATAAGAGTCAATTGTTTCTTCCTCCGCCATTCTTAGATTTTCAAATTGAGACCAAAGCATTCTAAGTTTAGTTTGTTTGACACTAGCATCCCCTTCACAATGACTCTGAAGCAAGTCCCAAGCTTGTTTTGCAGTAGTGCAGTTTTGAATAATTTTAAACATATGAGCATCTACATGACCAAAAATAGCATTTAAGGCCTTTTCATTGTAAGAGCTAAGAAGTATGTCACCTGCAGTGAAGCGTTCTTCAGGAATGGGGACAATGTCACCATCTGTATCAGTCCTTCAGTTGGCTAGGTGTATCCTTCCAGAATGGATCTCCAAGCACGGCCATCAAGGGACTTGATGTATGTCCTCATCCGGAATTGCCAGTAATGGTAGTTGGACCCATCAAGCACAGGAGGTCTGTTGTAGTTTGCATCCATTGCAGTAGTACCAAATCCAGACACCAGTAGTTAGGTGGCTGGCTCTGATGCCACTTGTTAGAACGTAGGATCCCAGATTGGTACTTAGAACAAGATCAATAGACAATGTTGACAACAATGTTGTTCAACAATGTCTTCAATACAATAAACAATAGGCAGCGGATGAATATGAATGAAACTTCTATTACCAAGCCAACAATATATAAATATGTTGGCCGCGCCTTTAGGTAAAATATCTACTGACAGGAAAAGTAGATCTAATCAACTAGGTTTAATATAATCACAGATGATTGATTAAACAACCAAAACTAGCCCTAGAAGAACTAACAGTAAAAGCTATTCTAGGTCGATGTTTGAAAGAGTTATTCCAACAATGAATACTCTTAGACAAACTCCAAAGCTAGCAGAAAACAAGAAGCCTAAATTCTTTAATAAAATCTTGATAGACAACCCAAAAGGCATGCCGATTGCTCGGCTGAATCCTTGTATATATACTTGAGATATCGACAGCTTCCATCCAAGTCGAAAGGCAACAGGATCTCAGCAAGGGCAATAGAATCTCAGCAAAGGCAATTTCCTTTTTCTTGTTTTCTTCAACATATGCATAGAAGGAATTTTCCATATTTTGATTCTTCATAAAATATATTCCTTCTTGCTTTCACCACAAGTTGTTCTTTTTCCTTAAATCATCTCTTGTTCGATTTGTAAATACTTCCAGTCCAAGTTTCCTGTCCAATGTGCTTTGTTCTTGATGTCGACTGCAATGTTATATCTTCAATGTTATGCCAGCATTGAATTCTATCCTGTCACAATGTTATACAACATTGGTAGTCCTGCAGCTTCACAAACAACAACAACAAACACAAACTTGGAACTGATTATTGAAAGACAAGATTATCAAAACACAAGTGCGTACTGCACTTTCACACCGGAAGAGTGGGAGGCATTGAAATCTATCTTAAAAGCCCTGATGGAGCGGAACTCGACTATGCAATATCTTTGGACTTCAAAGTTACAAACAACGAGGCTGAATATGAAGCACTGGTAGTCGGACTATGTATAGCCAAGTCCCTACAAGCCCGGAAACTCAAAGCTTACACGGATTCACAGTTGGTTGAAGCCCAGTTTTCTGATGCTTTCGCCACAAAAGGCCCTTCAATGATCAAGTATCTTGAGCTACTAAAGCAAGAAGTGAGTCTCTTTGAAGAGTTTACCCTGGAAAAATTTGATAGGGAATGGAATGAAAGAGAGGTCACTCTGGCAAAGTATGCGTCCGCAACAGCTGCTTTAGATACGAGGAGAGTCATTCTACTCACAATTAGGAACTCATCCGTCATGAGTCCTACTCCAACCATTATGGTCACTGGAACAGGAAAAAATTGGATGACTGATATCTTTAGTTACCTCAAGGACGGATCATTACCTGCTGATCCGAAGGAGTCAAGGAGCGTACAGTGCCGAGAAAACATGTATTTCATACTTGGGGAAGATTTGTATAAGAAATCCGTCGCCGGGGCCAATATGAGATGTTTGGATCTACAAGAAGCAAGGACGGTGCTTGAGGAAATTCACAGCGGAAGCTGTGGAAGTCATTTTGGTGGGCAGACTCTCGCTCAAAAGATCATCCGACAAGGTTACTATTGACCTACCATTGACAAGGATTCCGTGAGCTTTGCCCGGAATTATCTTGATTGTCAGTACTATGCCAATGTCCCCCATCGTCCGACACACCCTATGATTCCGTCAGTCATAGCATGTCCGTTTGATCAATGGGGCATCGATATTGTCGGACCTTTCCCAAGAAGCACTCAACAGAAGAAATTCTGAATTGTAGTTGTGGAATATTTCACCAAATTGGTAGAAGCGGAAGCAGTGGCCACTATCACGGAAAGTCGTGTGCGGACCTTCTTTTGGAAGAACATCATTTGTCGCTTTGGCTTACCGAGAATTCTTGTCTCGAATAATGGTGCTCAATTTTCGAGCAACAGACTCAGGGAATGGTTGGCCTCTTTCAAGATTGAGCAAAGCTTCACATCTGTCTGATATCCACAGGCTAATGCACAAGTTGAATCCACGAACAAAACAATTGTTAAGAAGCGACTGAGGACCTCTCAGGATAGTTGGGTGGATGACCTAGACGGTTTACTCTGAGCTCACCGCACCACAGCACGGACTGCAACTAGGGAGACCCCATCTGCTCTGGTTTATGGCACAGAAGCAGTCATACTAGCGGAGATTGCAGTCGAAACAATGAGGATCTAAGAATTCCATGATTCCGCCAACCAAGAAGCTCGGATCTATGACCTAGATATGCTAGAACAGAAGAGGACCGAGGCATTGGCTAATATCCATAGATATCAAGCAACTGCAGCCCGGGCCTACAACAAGAATATTCAAGCCAAAGATTTACAGGTCGGAGACCTAGTGCTCCGCAGAGCTGATATCTTGAGCAATATTGGGAAGCTCAAGCCTAAGTGGGAAGGACCCTACAAGATCATAGGTGCAAGAGTGAATGGAAGTTATGAATTGGAGGATGAGCACGGACACCCACTCAAGCGTACTTGGAATGCCAAGAACCTTCAAAAGTTCTATGCTTAGGGTTTGTTACACGAAACTCCGTCAGTTGTTTCGACATTCCGGGTTTGAACCGTTTGTTATAAAAAATTCTGTCAGTTATGTTTTTGTTAACTCTTTTGTCATTGGCCATGCAGCCCACAAGTTGTAATTGAATTTACGGCAAATCAATTACAAAATGAAATTTGATTATTTAAAACGAAATTTGATTATTTACATGGCAAAAAAGATTCTAACAACAATCTTGTTTGTACAAATAATCAAAGGTACACACAATCTCCTTTGTACGTGCTACGATCCGATATATCTATACGGATCCATACAATATCTAACTACAACGGAAAGCCTGTCCTATTCTCCGAGATATACCATAACTTCACCAAAGGATCTCTCAAGCAAAGGGTCCATCAGCACACCAACAACATCAATCCTTCCATAGACAACGAGTAGTGGGATGTACCTGTAACACGGACAAATCAAGAATCAGTCTCCGGACATTAAGATTCTTCAAAACATCCATTCGTTTGAATCCAAAACACGGATCTGACACATTGATCGTATCATGACCCACCCGCCAGCAGCTCCTCGGATAGGACAAGCTCCTACCGGGTGGATCACACATACGACCGATGGGGTCGTTCGTCGGCTTACTCAGATCGGAAAAATTTCCAAGATCTACGTTTCCTAACAATAGATCTCGAGCAATCCATCCCTCTAAACCCACGCCACTCTCAAACTCAAAAAAATACATGCCGATTTGAGAGTGGACGGGAGTCTCGAGGGGGAGACTAGTCAAGAAATCGTCTTCCTATTGAGACCACTAGGCTCAAACTGCAAGATCAGTCCGAGCTTGAGAAAGAAGAAAGAAATTTTCAACAAAATGGATATTAGAATCAGATTTATGCAATCAATGCAGTGGAGAACTTGGAAATTTATAGATAGGACGAACCAATCAGCGTCCGCCACGTAAGAAGATTGACGTCGACGATGGGCTTGGGCCATCCATAAGGGCCAAACAGTATTGGATCGTTTGGGCTTACCCATCTGATCATATTGAGCCCATCTTTTTAATTTTCCTATAAAAGTATCCAAATACTCACTCATCAGCAAGTCCGACAAACTTCATTTGCGGAAACACCCGAAGGTTAAGCCTATCGAGTAGTCTGAAGATCAACAAGTTAATAGTTTGTTGTCTTAGATCAAATGTCATTCAAAGTGATCTGAGCTTGCAAAAGTTGTATATTTATGTAGACTGCTAAAACTACACATATCATGACGGATCAAGGAAGCTTAGAAACTGAAGCATTGATATGTCGGAAGAAAAATATTGTATTAACAATACTATTAAAAGCCAAAAGGAGAATCAATGTATTTGGCATCCGTGCCATCAAAAATCAATATTCCAATATTACATCATTTCTACGGGGCATACCCCGGATTTCTCATTGAGGAGGGGGCTGGCCTGCGCCGGCTTCATTAGTTCCAGGCGGATTGGTGGAGGACGGATTGGCAGTTGAGGTGCCCGCGCGTGACTCAGCAACAGCATCAAAGGAAGCCTTTATGCTCTCGAACAGGTTATAGTCCGCGTCACGGCCAACGATCCGGGAAGGCATGAAGTACCAATTCTTCAAGTAGTTTATGTTGTCCTGGAAAGGCATGAAGCAGACCTTCCCTAGAGCCTCCGAGACACATTTAGGAAGAAAAGGTCCGCCGTTGTTAATCTCAATTTCACCTTCCTCGGTGACCGCCTCCGCGAACTCACATGCCGCCAACCGCTCATCCGGGACGATTTCCACCGGAATCTCCACTCCACTAGCGTCCGCGGAAGGATCCAATCCTTCCCTCTTCCAATCAAAGTTCGGAGGCACCAACCCCTTTGCTTGCAATTGGCCGATGGCGGATGAGAACCCCTCCAGGCGGAGAGCGTCGACTTTATCCGCCATGAAGAACTTGAAGGAGTCCGACTTCATAAAGTGCTTAACAGCTTTAAGCCGTGCGAACTGGAGATCTTCGAGGAGCGCATCCTTGGACTCCAAGAAAGACTTCATTGACCCGTCAATGAAGTTCTTCTGCCACTCCACATACGACTTTGCCTGCTCCCTGCAGCTAGCCTTTAGCTTGGCAATGAGCGTGTCCTTCTTCTTCAATTGGACCTCCACCCGCTTAACCTTCTCCGCCTCCTCCGCCGATGCAGCCAACGCCTTATGCAGATCCTCTTCAATAGTGGCCCGCTCACTGGCTTTCCATTGCATAGCTTTGATCATGCATCCGAGCTACAAGAAGTCCGCACAGTCAGAAGTTATATTTGTAAAACAAAAGCTGAAACCAAAGAAAGAAAAACACGCGGGAGTCACTTACCCTTTGATGCAGCTCGTGGATCTCTCCGACCCGTTCAACCTCAGGGAGTCCGCGACTCCGTCCATACTCCGCGTCAAGGGCCGCTTGGTCGGATAATGGCAGAACAGCGGAGAAAAGCTGCCTCTTCGATGCAGGAGAAGCATCCGAGGTCGCATTCCTTTTCTTGCCAGAGACGATGGCATCCCGCATCAACAAGTCCCGCGGAGGCGCGGACGCAGCAGAACCACCAGGCCCAGAAGTCCTAGGAGCACCTGAGGTTGGTGGCCTCGACGCAGTAGCACTACGGGTAGCAGGACCTTTGCCCTTGTCGGGCACCTCCAAGATCTGCGGATCTTCACCCGCGTTCTTCCGCCTCTCCTCTTCAGCAACAAACAAGGCTGCATTTTTTGGGTCCGCCATAGGCAAACCCGCGGAAGTGTTGATAATCTTGGCCCTCTGGCCAGTGGAAAGCTCAAGGGCTTGCTGCTCCCTTTGCTGCTTCTTCTTTTCGCGGAGGATCGACATTATGTACTTGAACCAGTAAGCTGCGGAAGAAACAAACGATGTCAGAAACGGACCTATAAAAGCTACGAACAGCAGTCTTATATGATAATCATATATGACACTTGAAAGACAGAAAGAAAACACGAATCCTTATAGAAGTCGGTCTTCCCTCCGACCTCAACGACGTCAGTTAGTCCGCACAAGTAAGGCAGCGACTGACAAATCAATCCGTGGAACAGATAAGTTGGTGGATTATTTTTCTTGTGGATCTCCGCCACCCACGGGGCCACGTTTTTGGGAAGAAGGCTCCAATCTAGAATGCTTTCCCTCCAAAATCTTGTGGGCAACCCCCACTGCTCTCGTCTCCTCGCGGACTCCACAGGCTTCAAAGCCATCCGCACGAAGATGTACTTTTCCCACCATTTCGATCCGAGCGAGGAAATGGGATCGAAAATGAAATTGTATGATTTTCTATTTACAAATGTATAGGACAGGGGATTCTCCGGACTAAAGGTCACATTGAATAGCTGCCGGAAGTTCTCAAAATATACCGACTGCCCCTTCTTCGCACAGAAGACTGCGAAACAGATAAGGTTTCCCAAAGATTTGGGGATAACCTGACTCGGACCGATACTGATGTGGTTCAGAATGTGCTTCAGTTCGGACGCGATGGGAACCTTCCATCCACAGGAGAAGGCCGCTTCATGTACGCACATGTATCCAGCGGGCGGATTGTAGAAGGCATGCCCCGGCGCCGGAATCATGATTTCGACGGACTCAGGAATTTCCCACTTTCGCCTCCACTCCGGAATATCCTCAGGCTTCACCTTAGACGGACAGGTGGGAAGCAAACCATCCACATTGAGCTCACCGTACGGATCTGCTATTACAACAGCAGACAATGGACGAGGGAATTCAGTCTGTGCCGCTTGAGCTCCACGACCAGCAGCAAGGGGCAGATTAGGATGCGCGGGCACTTTAGGACGTAGAACAATCCGGGGATTGTTCCGCCCAGAACGTCCCTGCGGACGAGCGGTTTGAGAGGCTTCCTCCTCTTCTTCCTCATCATCCTCCTCTTCCTCTCCTTCTTCCTCCTCCTCTTCTTCATCTTCGTGTCTCCCAGATGTACTTGGATTGGTCGGACCTGCTTCTATCACAACACGGTCCTCCTCCCCAGCCTCGAACATCTCTATATCATCCGCCTCACGACCAGTGTCGCCTTCCTGTTCTCCGAGGTACACTTCCAACAGCAGGCAAGCCGCCACTACCGATGGTCCGAGATTTGACTCGTACCCTTGTTCTCGCAACATTTCCTTGGTTACTCACTGCATCATCCCGAGCAGTGGCAGTGCCACGGACCCCATGACCAGCATCTGAATCTTCGAACGAGACGACCTCCACAACGTCCGCATTATGTACTTCCGCAGGAAGTCTGTTCTGCGGAATCTCCAACTTCGGGTGGTCTGATGCGGACGAGGTTACCAAAACAGACTCGGAACCTTGGATTATTCCATCATCATAGTCTTGAACTTCGTGTTGGTTCTGACTATCGCTCCCGGACATCCTAGGGCACAAGGAAACGGATCAGAAAATGATGTTGTGGTCGTCCGAGAGTTCGTTTATGTATCTTATTAGGTCCCATGGTCCGAAGAAACCCTACTTTATTGGGTATTCCTATAGGACTTTGTCTCTATCTATTGGCACCTAGCTTGGCACACATGGTCGTGCCATAAGGGAATTCTACGTGCCAATTGGCACTGCTATCTACCCCCACAAGGCACCGTAACAAGGATCTCAAGAAGCCTATTGGCACTATAATTTACCATATATGGCACATTCACAGGGCAAGGTTACAAGTCATATCTACAAACTGGCACCATACTTCAACTACGGAAAGCATGCAATACTAAAGTCTCTAACATTCAACATACGGAACATTACTTGGCCAAAAAACATCCTATCTGTACAGCATATGAGCATGGAAATTCAGCAAAGCATACGTACATCTGAAGAAGAAAAACATTCAGCCCGAACTTAAAGAAGACGAGATTTACTTACTTGACAAAGTAACTGGAGAAAGATGGACGGACGACGAAGCTTTGCTTGCTCTCCGAAAGTAACTTGCCCGGAATTTTGGATTGCTCACTGGAAAGTTTTGTTCGCTTGGAATTTTATTATTTGCTCGGATTGCTCTGGATTCAATTTGGCTAAAGTGTGACAATGACAGATCTGGAAACTATTTATAGAGGGATAGTTGGGGAAGATGAAGCATCGCATCACTTGGATTTCAACCCCAGTCGTTGACCATTTCAATCCAACGGTTGCATCGGTTCACATTTGGCGAAATTACATCACGCCCATTAAATTTATTTTGGAAATTCTCCACTATCTCGGGATCCTCACTAATGGGCTGGACGGACGACTTATTGGGCCTCTTGGATCACTATTAATCGGCCCAGGTGAACCATTTCACATATCCAGTCCAACGGATTACTTCCTACACACTCTTCCACAAGTGACTTCTTCAAATCCTACAACCGTACTCGGATCTCGATATATCTCGGATACAAATACCTTTTCCTTCTACAGTACGGGATTTTTCCCATCCCGGATCAGAAACAAACGGGGGATATATTAATTTCCTGAAACACGGATACGGATTTTTAGCATGAAAAGAAGGGATTTTCTCCCTCACATTTAACGATTCGGACACGCTCCTAAACACACTTGTTCCTTTACTCATAGTACCATAACTATCTTCTACTAAGATTCTTGGAAACTAGGGGGACATATGTTGATACGAATATATGTCCAATCCGTTAAGGGCGCCATAGAGCGTGTCCTAGAGCGCATCAAAGCTAAAATAGCCAATTAAGTACTTATCCGATCTTGGCTACTCCGCCTTAAGGAAAGCCTTCCGGTTCAATCAGTGCGCTCAAGTCAATACACCTCTTCAGCTGGTCCGACCTAGCTAGGTGCACGACTTCCGGACCTGACAAGAGGTCACATGGTCTCACCAAGTACCACACACTGTCAGTCCTAGGATGCCAAACGGACCGGACGAGATAAACTCGGACGCCACCTTAACAATAAGACCAAACGTATACACTGGAACCTCAAAGATACTTCCGAGCAACTAGTGTCTCGGACCGTCACTGAGCTACCTAGGAGCAGACCAACTCAACAGAGCTCGGATCATTCTAAAAAGGTCTCACACGGACCCATCAATGGGAATAGTACTCGGAGGAGCAAAAGGACCAATTTACCCTCCCAGGCCCATCTAATTGTGTTGGACTTTTACATACTATTGGGCCATGGACCAAGGGAGCATTGTTGTCCAAATCCTGAACATACACTTGACATCATCTTATGAACCACTTCATAAGTACATGATAACTATAAATATAGCACAAGGTCCAAGACCTTAAGGTAAGTCTTAAGTGATAAAGTTTCCAATATCATAACCTTCCTCATAACTACTACATTGATAGCCTTCATCTCTCTCTTGAGTAAAGTCTCTTTTCGGTTTGACATCTAGCAAACTGGGTTACCTATCTAAACCCCCCCCCCCCCCCCTTAGTCTTTTCAGGTGTTCCGGCTCGGACCAAGTCATCAGGTCGGACTTCAAGTTGGAGGCGGACCTTAGATTAGGGACTTGTAGTAGTTTAGTTAGTTTTTGAGGCTCAACCCCTCAACAGGTTCTATGTTTTATTCTTAATAAGACACATGTTCATTCCAAAATCACATCTCTAATCATCTTCAATTAATATATATAAAATCACACACACACACACACACACACACACACACACACACACACACACACACATATATATATATATAAAAAGAAGACATTGTCAAGCCCTCTAAGCATGGCATGTGTCATGCTGATGTGGAACTATCGAACATTTAGTCAGTTTTTTTCCTCAGGTGATGATTTGGGAGATTCTGATTAATTATCTACCTTATCCAGTATGACATGTCCGAAAATCAATAAAATGCTGTGGAGAAACCAGTTGAACGCCCAAATCAGTCTTTGATACTTTTATCAACCAAAAGCAAAGTATATTCAAAATGTTCCATATAGTGAGTATATAAGATAGAAGGTAATATTTGAATAAATAATGAATAAAAAAGTAAACATAAACTATATCGCAGCCACGGGATTTTTGTGGAATTAGTTGCATTTTCATCCACTATATCTTTCACTATTTATTTTTTTGTATATTTTTTGCATATATAATATAAATTCATATATAAAACTCCAAAAAATATTTTGAATATATTTTTAAATTCGACGTGCCAAGAGGAATTCATCTAAAACTTTTAGACTTTATAACTCGCATGTTTTCATAAACTCGGCTGACAACAATAGTATCTACAATGGTGTACTTAAATACAACTCTAGCATATTCTTCTCGAGTTGTTATTTTATATTTGATAAGGATCAAAATAAATTTGAAACTTCTATTTTTGGCAATAGGCTCCATCAGATGTTGGAGTGGTTGCAAAATATTATTTGCAAAATATTATTCGGGATATATTTGACTTGGATACATGAGGAATACCATATATCTGTGATTCTTAAATGGCAGGGTTAATGCGGAAAAATGCAAAGTCAAAGTTTACACTGCATGACTGGGATAATGAATAATAACCTTGAGCATGTGTTCGTTCTCCACCATCACGTAAATTAGCTGAGTTATTGTTATCATTGACGAAATGTGGCTAAAGTACCTTGCGAATTAGTAGTAAATAAAATACAGGTGAGTAATTTGATGATGTATATGAGCTTTAATTATAATTTAAATCTTTATAGAAATCTCTCACTATTACAAAGAAAATATGGCAGCACTATATACTACTACATTATTCAATAATGATTTTTTTGTATATATTAAAACATAAGGAAAACAAAAAATTCTTACTTGATTATTAATCAACCGTACAATTAGCTAGGAACTCCAATCCAAACATTGGCCAAACGAATTTATAAAGTTTGATTGGCACAAGTCTACTAATATATTTTTTACAATCAAATGTTTACGGCCTAAAAATCTAATTTGAATACTAATAAACATAACAACAACTATCTATTTACAATATTAAACCTACCTATATACAAATCATTTATATCATTGATCTCCATCTTCATGTCCAATATCGATTATCTGTTTGTATTAATAAAGAAAATCCAGTTTGCCGTAATTTTTTTCTAATACATTTTTTTACGTTTCAATTCAAAATATGGAGGATGGTACAAGCATAAGAGAAGTAGAAAAATATTAAATAATATACTTATTTAAATTATAGTTATCATGAGAATAGGATTGAGTGTACATCTCCTACAAAATTAAAACATTTCGATATAATAGACAAGTGTTGATGAAGTGGATTATATACACAATACTAAGCTAATCTAAAATTACAAGAATTAAACACATACAACCTTATATAGTTTAACATCATCGAACGTTTAAAGTTGTATTAATTTGTATTCTATGGGTGAAGTTTGATTTAAGATATTAAATTTCACATCTTATGTGTATAAAGGATAAACAATTTCCTATTAGGCTTCATTTGGTTTGAGGAAAAATAGAGGGATATCTCAGGAAATTCTAGAAAATTTATGAAAATCTTTATCAAATATATCTATTTCCATAAAATAAGGAAATTTGTTTTTTCCCTCACATTTTCCTGTAAAATCCCGGAATAAATTTTGGATCGTCAATTTGGATTTAAATTGGAGACGAAAAAAAAATTATTTGGACTTGGATTGCTATACGAGAAATTAATTGGGCTCGAGAGGAATTACGATTTTTGAATGGAAGTGATGACCCGATTATTGTAAAGTCCAAGTTGGGCCAGGATGAGCCCATCAAGCAAACCTAAGTTAAAAGCCCTAGTTTTGTTCCTCTTCTTCTTCCTCACAGCCCACACGCCTGCTTTTCTTTCTTTCGCCACTGCCAAATTTGCCCCAGCTCCGCCTCTCACCGGCCGACCACCATACCCGCCTGCCCACCTTTCTTCTTTCTGTTTGGACCGAAATCGAGTAGTGTTACGAAGACCGGAACCGATTGAAGCTTGGGTGTTTGAATCGTGAAACTGGATCGGTGAACATGGAGATTGAATTCCTAATTTGATTTTGGACCGATTCATTGATGTTTTGGACTGTTATTGATGGTTTTAGATGGAGGAGAATGATGGGTGACCGATTGTTGTAGCCTTTGCTCGGAGTTGGAGGAGTTTTGTATTGAATATGATGATTTATACCGTTGAGGTGGTTGTTATGTATTGAGGACTTGTAAGTACTTTTGTATTTGGGATTTTAGACGCTCTGTTGTTTACCACTCTGAGATTATTTCATGTGTTTGAGGATTAAATTGAGGCTTCGTCTTGGCGTGAGCCCATCTCACGATAAACGGCCGGTCGCGCCAAAGTGATTTGGTTTTGGAGCGTGACAAAAGTTGGCTGGAGTACTACCTTATGTTATGTTACCCCTTTGGTAAGGGATTATGTTTATGTTATGTGAGCCTTTGCATTCTTGTTCTTCCTGTTACCGTGAGATGGCTTGAGCCATTGAATATTCAACTTCTTCTCAATAATAGTTGCCAAGATGTCGGATCATGGTCTATTGAGACGAGTATCATCCGCATATCTCCTTGGTGGACTCCTTTCTCTGTGGAAGCCCTTATCTCTGTGATCCTTCCTCGGATCAAACTTATTAGGGAGATGCTCTTGTTTTACTGGCTCCTTTCCCTTCTTGGATCCTGCTCTCACTGGAACATTCATTCGGTACTCCTCTCCATACATTACTTCTTCACAGATGTCATCCAAATACTTTTCACTCCTCACTTCCTGACTAGAAAGTTTTCTGCGGAGCTCTGTGTTGAAAGTATTAGCATACATGTGATGGACCCGTTCCTTAATACTGTGTGGCTCAACTCGAAGAACTTCCGCGTTAAAGCGATCTCGGAAGGTCCTGAGATCCTCTTGCTCCCTTTCGATAACTTCTGCCAGATGCTCCACAGTGCGCCTCCTCCTCTTTGATTTTCCAAATCGTCCCAGAAACTTGGAGGAGAGGTCCGCATAAGATCTTATCGACTTGTTTGGCAACGCAGTGTACCAATCCATAGCTATTCCGAAGAGGGTGGATGAAAAAGTGAGAGCCTTTGTATTATCACTCATCCCCTTGGAATCCATCTTACTATTGTACCTTGTCAAGTGGCCAACAGGACAAGTATCCCCGTAATAGTATTCCAAGTTCGGAATCACTTGATCCAAGTTCCTGTTCCTTTCCTTTTCTCTCATGATGTCATCGCACAAAGGATTTGGTGCACTTGTAGCTACCTGCTCATGATCCTTCACCAAATGCCCGAGGTTGAGAATCTAGGCTTCTAAGGCTTTTTGATGAGCATAGATTTCTTCTGCATTCATTATCTCCCCCGTCCTAGGATGAACTGCTACATCCGCAGGGAGTTCATCTAGGCGGACCACTGGAATGTTTTCCGCTACATGATCTCTGGCTCTCGGAGGTGCTTGTTGCGGAGCTCTAAGTTACCTGTTATCCCCCTCCTGATACTCTCTCCTACTGTTCGGACTTCCTTCACCCCGAACTTGGGAAGCAGATGCTCTCCGATCTAGAAGGTTCCGCAGATCCTCTTGAGGTAGCTGATTCCCCAACCTCTGTTGGATCGGACTTTGCCTGTTCCTTGATAGGGAGGGCTCTGCTTGAACCGGAGTAGCCACTGGCGGAGTGACTTGCTGAGGATGGGCATTGTTAGACCCGAGGCAACCTTGGATTATCGTGAGCAATCTATCAAACTGAGTCTCACTTAATTCGAGGTCACTAGTGCGGACGATGCGACCATCGGGCATAGTAAACTGTTGACCCGTAGTGGGGCCTTGAGCTTCTGCCGGAGAAACTTGTACGACCCTTTCTCCATGGTTCTCAAGTACAATGTTCTCAGGAACATTTCGAACTCTTCTGGTTGGAATATCACCTCCTTCATCTGTGGATGGGCTTGTTGTGTGGCCATCACTCGGATACCTTCTTCTTACAGTGTTCCTCCCTGTTGCATTGGTTCTCCGCCCTCTGCTTGGTGGACGTCCGCGTGGACGTGGGGGTGGAGTTCAAACGTCAGCTGTACTGGTTCGTGCTGCCCTTCTCGTTCTTGCCATTCGAGTGATTGAAACACGGAACCTTTCGTAATGATTCCCACAGACGACGCCAAAAATGTTGAGGGGTTTAGCCTCGAACACTAACTAACTAAACTACCACAAATCCCCGATCTAAGATCCGCCACCAACTAGAGGTCCAGCCTGATGACTTGGTCCGAGGTTGTCACCTGAAAAAACTAAGTGGGGGGGGGGGGGGATTAGATAGGTAACCCGGGTTGCAAGTTGTCAACCCGGTAAGAGACTTTACTCAAGAGAGAGTTGTAAAGCTCTCAATGTGGTAGTTATGAGATATGATTTGGAATAATTATAGCTTATCACTTGGGAATTGTGACTTACCTTAAGGTCTTGAACCTTGTGCTATATTTATAGAGACCATATCTTATGAAATGAATCATAAGATGGTGCCAAGTGTATGCTTCAGATTTGGACACCAATGCTACCTTTGGCCCACAGCCCAATAGTGAACAGTAGCCCACATCCGATTAATGGGCCTGGGAGGGTAGTTTGGACCTTTTCCCTCTGAGAGTACTGTTCCGCATGTTGGCACGTGGTCAGCCCTCGATGATCTGTCTGCTTGGTTGGTCTGCCCTTAGGTAACTCTGGGTGTCCGAGCCAGAAGTTTCACGGAAGTATCTCAGTGGTTCTGTTATATATGTTTGGTCTTAATGTGATGGTGGCGTCCGAGATTCTCTCGTCCGGTCCGTTTGGCATCCTAGGACTGACAGTTTGTGGTACTTGGAAGGACCATGCGACCTTTTGTTAGGTTCGGAAGTCGTACACCTAGCTTGGTCGGACTTAGCTGAGAAGGTGTGTTGACTTGTAAGTACTAGTTGACCTGGAATGGTTTCCCTTAGGTCGGACTAGTACTGAATTGGCTATTTCAGCCTTGATGCGCTCGAGGACATGCTCTATGGCGCCCTTAACGGATTGGACACATGTCTGTATCAACAGAAAAGATAAAATAGGAGAAAATGTTGTCTTTTGGGGTAGATGTAATTCTCAAATTAGGCCTTTGTTAATTTTGGACTATTCTGTAATAGTCGCCAATCTAGGGATGAATGTGAGAAGGGGGCATATTTAAGGGGTGGTTTTTGTAATTTTCCCTAAAAGTTAACTATATTGCGGCATCGCCACGGGTTAGTACTAGTTATTAAATTTTTTTATATTATAGTATGTTTCTATAAAATTTAATTAGTTTCTATGTGATGATTTATAAGCGTTGAAAAACGATCATTTTGGATAACCTGAAATAAATCTTTACGTATTTAATGTCAAGCATGATAAACTCACTCAAATCATTCATATTTATTTAATGTGAAACATTAATTTTACATTTGAAACACATATATTTGAAAATTTGACAATGCAAAATCAATTTAGGTTTTAATTTAATCAGTTTATTTCTATATCTTAATTTCTCATTTTAAGATTTACTTTTGCATTTGTAGTATGAAATTTAAATTAATTATGGTTTATAGTTTCGGGGTTAATGTTAAAATTTGCACAGGACCCCTAAAAAATTGATCCGGGCCTGGAAATGTACATGCTCGTGCCTGCGAGAAGCAAGTGGCACACGCGTTGCTCCAGCAGCCTATAAGATGCAGGCGGGAGCGCCCCTATAGAGGAGTTTTTTAATTTTTTTTGGGAAGATTTAAAAATTTATTCCAAAAAAACTCAACAAGTTAAGTTTGAAAAATAAGTACAAAATCCAAACCAGACTTAAGATTACAACAGGTCCCAAAGCTAAAACCAAAATTCGGACTGGATCTGAACACTTATACCTACCCAAAAGCTGCAATCTTTTCCCACCCAACAAAATAGCACCACAAAACTACACAACATAGCTCGAGTGCACAACATCATAACAACTCCCTCACTGCAACTCCCCTGGTCAACCAAAGCTTTAATATAAAAAAATCTACAACCCCCTTGGGTTATCCTGTAGTTGGAAAAGGAAAGACTTTATAACTTACCACACCTTGAATAGAAAAAAGTGTGAACGCGTAGTTGGAAAAAGAGACTTTATAACTTACCACATCTTTAAGAGAAAAAAAGTGCGAACGGCGGGAATTGAACCCGCGCGTGGTGGATTCACAATCCACTGCCTTGATCCGCCCCTTTCCCTTAACTTTATAACTTACTACACCTTGAAGAAAAAAGAGCAAATGATGGTAATTGCATAACTTACCACACCTTGAAGAAAAAAGTGCGAACGACACATCCGCCCCTTTTCCCTGACTTTATAACTTACCACACCTTGTGGACACAACACCGAGTTCGCATAGTCATCGGGAGGCAACAATGCATTGTTATTCTTTCACCAACTCCACGCATTATATTTGTTTTTCTCAACCATCTCTATGTTGTATTATTTCCTTTAATATATTCTTTCTCATTGATTGTGATCCAAATAAACCAAACCATTATGCCAAAAGATCTGCATTTTTCACGGAAATTACTTTAATAGGAATAAAGCCTAGCCCGATCTACTTAACTGTTTTCATAAAGTATATAGATAAACTATTTTCGTTGTTTCTCACAAAGTAAACTAATGAAAAACAACTTACAAAAAAAAATGGGGAGATTACATCTGGTGGGTACCCAATTAGATGTCCTAATTACATTTGGATCCCGTTAGTCAAAGTATTACACCAACTTACCTAGTTAGCCCAATCAATTACATCTGAATCCACGAATTTGACTTTTTTCGAACTAAAAGCTGGAAAATACATTTTTACCCCTGTCAAATTATTGAATTATGAGATAGTCCAAACAGCCTTAGTTTTTTACCTTTCTTTTGATTTTCGGAAAACAACTTATAATCTTTAAATAGTTCAACTTGGTCCAAAATATTTTTCAAAAAAATTCTATCAAGTCCATATAATCTCCAAAATTACAATTATATATATATATTTTTTTCTTACTTTCTTCCATGGAAGCTCTAGCAGGAAGCTCTAGATCGGAGCTTCCTGCCATGGAAGATCCGCCGGAGCTTCCACAACAGGAAGCTCCGACCACCGGAGCGGAGATTCCGGTGGAAGCTCCGGAAGTTCCAGGAAGCTCCACACCGGAGCTTCCTGTTGAACCTCCGGCAGAGCTTCCCTTGAAGCTCTTTTGAGCTTCAATGGAAGGAAGAAGTAAAAGAAAAAAGAAAAAAAAAATTAGAAAGAAGTTTAGAGAAGAAGATGAATAGTATAAGGCTTGTTTGGTTGGAAAATTATAATAAGTTGATCAACCATCAAACAATTTTTTGGACTCAAATGTAATTGTTTGACTAAGAGGGATAGATATGAGAATTGGATGTCTAATAAGGTAGCCAGTAATAAACCAAAAAAAAAAACAAGGAATATACACTTACTAACAAGTACCATGCTTCATATTTGTGGTCATGATAATACATGAAACATGTAAAAAAGACTAAGCATTCCACGAGGAGTTTATGATCATAAATCTCTAAAAATTAATGATTCGTATATTGTCACTGAAGCAATTCTTCCAGTAAACTAACAAGAACATCACTCCTCTCCCCAAATTCATGCACCCATAGGCTGATTTATCTACTTCAGTTTGCATATCGCGTTTGATTATTAAATACGAACCATACAAATATTGTATGTACTACGTTTTCGGAAATTTTGTAATTTTTAAATGTTTTTGTACATATATATATAAATTACTGAATTATTGAACTTTTTTGTAATTTTCCAAAAGATGTTCGAGTGTAGTAAATGTCCCATGCATTTAACAATCTCCAGTCTTCTAGTCTCATCTGACTCAATTGATAGTAGTAGTACAAAAGTGACCCATGGTGTCTGAAATAAAATTTCATTAATAAAGGAGATGACCTGCTCCTTGACATTCATAATCTGCATATGACAAAATATTAAGATTATGTCACAGTTCACTAATACACAACATTCAGCTCAGCTGTTACATTTTACTACCACATCCTAAATCCTAGTGTTCATGCTGTCGTATTTGAATCGCTGAAACCTCAACTTACACTCATAAGAATAGCTAAGTACAGTCGATATATATAAAGAACGAGAGACGACCAGATAACTTGAAGACAAAATATTGAAGTCAGATGCCGAATGGGGCAACTAATCTAAGAACCAGACCAATCTAGCTTGCAAGAATCATAGATACCTCCACTGGTTTAGCGGTAGGTAGGATAGTTAGGGCTGTACATGCAGCTTTCTGCATATGCTTCTAGATTTTCTGGTTGTGGTAGACGGGTAGCCAAACCTATAAAGCAGGTTGAGTGGTCAATATTTTCAGAGATTATGAAGTAAAATGATGCCTTTACTCTTTATTGTAAAACATAAGAGATACTAATAATTACCTAGTTCATATGCTTTGAGTGCTACTTTGGCTGCTATTTGTGCTGATATCTTCCGGATGTTTGTGAATGGTGGATAGATCAGTCCGTTTTCCAAGTTTTCTTGGCGAACTTGTGCAGCTAATGCTGCCGCTGTTTTGAGATCATAACAAACAGAAACGTATATTAGAGAGCATGCTCAAGAATACATGATAAATCGCAGAACGGGAAGCAAATATAGTAGTAAGCTTTAGCTAGAAACAAAAATTGTTATAATTCCTCAACCATACATAAAATTGACAACATGGATATATTTCATAGCAAACTTACAGGCTGCCAGGAGCATGTCATCATGGACTCGGATCGCACCAGACATGATCAAACCAAGACCAAGTCCAGGAAAAATGTATGCATTGTTTGCCTAATTAGGAATTCCACAAGTCAATTTGACAATCTTAAATGCCATAACCGAAATAGAGAAAAGAAATAGTGCAGGAAGGTTTGGTAGGAACCTGGCCTGATGCATAGACTTTCCGCTCATATTCCACTAGGCCAAATGGACTTCCACTCGCAAAAATGGCTCGGCCCTAAACAACAAAAGAAGGAAAAATTATTCATAACTAAAACAAAAGAAAGACCACATCATGATATCTCACATGATGAAATAAGAAGATTACAGGGTGTTGAATATCACCTTACTCCATGTATAAGCTTCTTCGGCTGTACATTCGGACTGTGATGTTGGATTAGAAAGAGCAAGAATAACAGGTTTCTGAAAACCAATGGAAAACAACATTTAGCACAAGTTGCTGATAGAAATAATGAGAAGCTTTATTATGGTTGATATGTTTCCTGCTATAATTCAGTCATGTGTGTGCAAGTAAAACAAAGTATGATCTAACTTGGACCGCGAAACTGCTGATATACACTAGTTTATGTGTGTAACAAATCCCCGTTCCCAAAGGGATGTATCTGAACAATATAATTTGATTTTCAGTTATGAGTTATGCTCCACCGGGAAAATCTTCTTCAATTTTTCCTGTTTCTGTTGTTCCTCTAATATCGTAACTTTTACTAGAACCAATTTACTATCAGTTGAGTGCTAGTTTATTCCAGAATGAAATAATTTAACGTTGGGTCAAATAATTGTTAATTACCTTATTGATAGAGGCCATCTCCTCAACCACTTCTTTCGTAAAGGTTCTTCCAGCCCCCGATGATCCTATTAATACAGTTGGCTTGATTGCCTGCAAAAAGAAGACATAACAAGAGGAACAGTGAGCCATGTGCATACAGGGATCATGTGTCCCAGGTAGAAAGAAAGAATTTACACCTTCACAGCATCCAACAAGTTACGAACAGGTTTGTGCTCATGGGCCCAAGGCCTCTTAAAATGTTGAAGTGACCCCACACGTGACCGAACAATCAGACCCTACAAAATACAATCCGTGGTCATTTGGTATGAAACATAAACTCAAAATACAAGCTAAAAGGTAGGGACTGCTCTATACCTTCGAGTCCACAAGCCAGATTTTCTTGCGAGTCTCTTCCAATGGGGCACCAGTCTGCATATCGAGAGGGAAAACAGATATTACTTGTTTTTCTACCACAAAGAAGGTAGTGACTGGAAAATCACTTAAAGCTAAAACATTTAACCTGTTTTGACATTTCAAGAGCTATGAGTTCTGCAATCCCCGTCCCCGCCTGCAATCATATAAGGTATAAAATCTAAATAATACATCAAAATAGTGGTGGATGCATAATCTAAGGCATTGAGGTGTCTACAAGTGTAAAGTTAATCATACAAAAAGATTTGAACTGTATTGAAAACATAAGGTGCTTTATGTGCCCAAACCAGATCAATGAAGGTATGGCTGAACTGAAGACTTGGCAACCAATAACAAAATTACCCACTATCAATTTGATACTTCGCTCATAATTCACTGTGGCACGACAAAAAACAACTATATGTATAGCTAGTGGAAAGGTACCTCTCCAGCACCAAGGAATAAGAAGGTATGATCGGACAAGGATCCTCCGACTAGATTGAGTGAAGCCATAAGCCCCGCAAGTACCACAGATGCTGTACCCTGATGCAAACAAGAAGCGTTCCATAATCAACCTCAGAAGTCAGAACATAAAGAGTTCAAACATAAACTCAGACAGATAAGAGGACTAAGTAACGGATGACAAAAGATTGATGATGCAGAGCAATTAGAAAGAACGAAGTGAAATTTATAGAATTGAAGGACTAATTGCAATATGCAGCCTTACTTAAGTTACATGCTGAGCACAATTTAAAAAAGAAAAACAGAATGAATGGCGCAAAGTTACCTGAATATCATCGTTGAAAACAAGATGACTAGATCCATATTTTGCAAGAAGATCAAAAGCATTGTGGTTCGCAAAATCTTCAAACTGCAAAATTACCAAATCAATATTATCATAAGGAATCAGAATTGCATACAACACCCAATAAGCCGGTAATGCTGTAATACATAAATAATTTAACCTGAACAAGGACTTTTTCTCCATAATTCTGCTTTACTGCGGACATAAACTCATCCATAAGCTCAGCATATTCCTGATACAGAACAATGCACTTTGTAAATACTGAAAAACACGGAAAAAAAAAAAACAAATGCATTTGAGCTTCGCAGGGTGAAGCATGCAGAGGTACAAATCACTAACCTGTCCAGTAGCTCTCCTTCTCCTGAGCCCAATATAAAACTCGTCATTTAACAACTGTTCATTGTTTGTTCCCACATCAATTGTCACAGGCAGGCACTGAAACGAACAGGTTTTAAGTTCACTCAGAATACAGAATACATGGCTCAACAGTAAACTATGGTTGCCTTTACATATACTGAGATTTTGAAAGAGTTGCTAACTAAATATCTGCTTCCTGGAGACAAATGACAGAGAAATTTGATGGCCTCAAATTTCAAGGTAAGAAATAATATCTACTGAAGTTATTGAGATACATTGTGAACGGAAGACAGATGAATAACATAACAAGACAATATTGCCAAAAGCGTACTTGAACGAAAAAAGTGTAGGCAGTTTATGCTTACAGCTGAAGGACGGATGCCACCAAGAGCTGAATACAAGGAAAGCTTTCCTACAGGTATGCCCATCCCCTGATCATGTTATAAGTATTGTTGTCATAAAAAGATAGGCAGCGCCGCAGCGGTTGCAAGTAACTCAGCTTTCTTGGAAAATACAAACGGAGAGCATAGATAAAAGATATGTGTTACCTGGCAGCCAAGATCCCCAAGCCCTAATATCCGCTCACCATCTGTAACCACAATAACTTGAATGTTCTTTTCAGGCCAGTTTTTCAAAACCTCAAGAATGCGTCCTCTGTGAAAGAAGTATATTACATCAGTTACAAGAACTTTCAGCCTCTAACACGGGATCTAATAAATTACTGACGCACTTCTCATTTAGACTGATAAAGAGACCCTGGGGTTGCCTGAAGATACTCCCGTACTTCTGGCATGCTTCACCTACAGTTGGAGTGTACACAACTGGGAGCAATTCCTCAACATTGTCAATCAGAAGCTTGTAAAACAGTTTCTCATTTCTCTCCTGGTAAAAATAAAACAAGTGCGTTAGGTTCCATAAATTTAGTCATGTATAAACAAAGTCAGACATATGATAACAAAGTCATGTACCTGAAGATCCATCATGGCCATGTACCTCTGCAGGGGTACTTGGTACTGGCGAATGTTATGCATCATTTTCTTTACCTACACGTAGATATATAGCAAACATAAGTAGCTAGCAATGCAATGTCGTAAACTTCTCATAACATATGAAAAAGGGATCTAAAAAAATCTATAAAGTGGGAGTGTAACCTGGATGTCTTGGGAAATAACAGCTGGTGGAAGAAGGCCTCTTAAAAAGTGGGCATCCCTCTCTTTCTCACTAAATCCAAGACATTTGTTGTGCCGGGGGTTACGCAACAATGGATATCCACTATCAAGCCAAAAGGAGAAACAATGAAGTTTTGGAACTAGTGGCTCGAATGTTGTAATCATTAATCAATATCAGGATGTACTTAAAAGACGGCAACTCCCATTTAGGCTCTATTTAACAAAATTAACACATAAACTAGCTGAAATTAAGATCGATAAGCAAACTTATTTAATGGAGTTGTTTATTAAATTAGCTGCTAAGATAGCTGACTTGCTAAATAGGCATTTACAAACAGTCAAATTGTGAAATAAGCTAGTAGAAAAGTTAAGTCAAGTCTAAAGAAGCATTAATTTTGGCACGCCCCACAGACAGGTTCAGATCCAAGTACTTAAAGTACAGACGGTGAATATTCAGGCTATAGATGGATTGCCAGCCACATGAGCATATAAATCTTCACAAGGCATACGCTATCAAGGACTAAAGTTCTGCATTCAGGTGTGTCTTAACTGGTTAAAAAGTTATACATTCTTGGAGATATTAAAGGTACTCTGAAATATTTTAAATTCAAAAGGAATTATAAAAACGAAACGTTTTCTGCTTTTCTTTAAGCTACAATATAAATTGAACTTCCTGTGAAGATCTTTGTCCACTATTCCAGATTTCCAATTACAGATATATAGCAACCAAAATAAGTCATGCCTAGAGAGAAAATGACAAAATTAAGGCCTACATATGTACCAACCAAGAAAATGATACCAAACTCATTGATTTTGCACACACATAAGTCATAACAAATTAAATTCAGGAAACAGAAAAAAGGCTAAAACATCACAAATTCACAACCTGACAAATCAAATGGTTTACAAAGAAAATGACAAGAAAATCTGATTATATTCCAATCACCTGGCGACGGTGACAGTCCAAGGAGTGACAGACTGATCCTCGGTGGCGCTATCCTCGCCGTAGACATCCTCAACGCCACCACTCACGGCGGCTGATTTCGAATCTTTCGTCGTCAAAACGGTGGCGTTTCCATCAGAAGATCTGCCATTTGAGCTCACAGAAGCCCTCACCACAGCCGACCGAGCTGATATCTTTGGCTGTGTACACTTAGATGTACCATAAGCAGAATTGTTCTGTAAAAATCAACAAACAAATTAAGATTCATTTACAGGGGAACAGAAAGATTTGATTTTTACGAAATGGGACGAAAAAGATTTGATTTTTATGAAATGGGATTACTCTTACAGTCTAATCTGAGATCAGAAAACAAACAATAGATTCATTTGGCTTACCAAGAAACTGGTTCCGCTTAATGAGAACATGATGCTGAGATTTTAAGACAGAGAAAAGAGAGAAAGAAGAGGAAAAAAGAGAGTCGGTAGGATGTATGTTCCTTCTTATAGGATCTCTTCTTCTTCTTCTTCGCGTCTCTTTCCTTTTTCTCTCTTTCCTACTTGTCATTTCGAGTTGCCATTTAAGACAGCAGGACATTAATTTTGTTGTTTAAATTAGGTAAGAAACGTGTGGATTATTTGCAGAACACGCGAGTGTATTTGAGCAGGCTAATTTAGAAATCCTATTGGCGCACGCGAATTGATCAGGTATTTTGTATGCTCACTTGACAATCTTTTTGGGCCCTAGATTGATTGGACATTGATTCAAGATCTTGCCCAAAGTTGCAGACCAACAACTTAGCTGATTAGTTGGTAGTTGTTAGGTTTATGAGAACTTAAGGGTTTATTGTTACCTCCGTCCCGTTAAAAAATGCCACAATCTTTTCGGCATTATTTTTAATACGGTCAATAGTAACTATTGTTTGTTGGTGGAGAGAGAATTTATAAATAATTGAGAAATTATGAAATAAATTATAAAAAATGAAAAAAAAAAATAGTGGGTTAGTGAGGTTTACTTTTTTACTACTTTAGGAAATAGCTTAAATTAGTGGGTCCAAAATAGGAATAGTTACATTTTTTAGCGGGGCAGAGGGAATACTTTTGATATGTGAAAAATCAATAAGAGAATTTGGAAGATATAACAGAACGAGTACGGAGAATTGAGCAAACCGATAATGAGAAAAGAAACAAAGACTGTTTGTCCAGTTTCCTTTAAAATAATTACGTCCCATCACTTATGGTTTGCTTAGAGGAATCAACGTAAGTTTGTTTCCCAGGATATAGCGGTTGGATTGAACATCTAGTTGCACACACTAGAAGTTCCTGACAAACTATGTTGAAGCCTTGATTATACGGGGAAGGATTAGAACAAGAGCAAAGAGAGAAGGGAAGGATAATTTAAGTGTCTTCCTCCATACTAGAGACTTCTTTATATATTTGAGGAATTGCATATTTGTGACTGCAAATCTGCACATAAGCGCATTTATTGTTACCAATTGCAATTCAAAATAGAATAAGTCTTCTGAGAGACGATCTCTAGATAATTTATCTAGAGACGGACCTATATTGTCAAGAAAATCATCGATGTTATTAATCAAAACACCTATGTTTTCAACATTGGTGTTTTTTCATATTACAACAAGACTTGTTTCGTTAACAGCATGGACGTTTTGATTAATAACATGTATGATTTTATTGATAACATAGGTCATCTCTACATAGAGACCGTCTCTCATAAAACTTTGTGTTCAAAATAATGCACTAATGACTATAACAAATGACAATTATATTGCGATCAAACACACAAACCCTCTAAGTTCCTAACACTCCCCTACCACCCATAAGCTTTGTGAAGCTACTTACGAAGAAGTAGAACAAACTTTTAAGTTGCGACCCTAAAGTATTAATTCTACCATACAAGAACAAGTCTTTATCACCAGAAACATTGTACTTTGTCTTTAAAATATAAGACTATAAGTTGAATTTCTTGTTCACTAAAGTAACTGAAAGATTGTTATCTAAGTGGATACTATCTTTACAACTATATATAAAAAACACACATCAACGTGTCCGTCAAAGTAAAGGAATAAGGTAGGAAGTACTTAGTTGGGAAAACTCCTTGAAGGAGCCGGAAGTACTTGCCTTGGAAGGTAAGGAATCAACTCAAGGATACAAAGTTGGGAACTTTGAGTAGAACGGGATTTAGTTAAGGATAGGATTTGTATTGGAACTCATTTTCTATCTTAGTGATTACGTCACATTCAGATACCATTATAACATCTGTGTCTAATTAAGAGGGAGGGGAAGAAAGTGAATAATGAAGATGCAATTGGGCAATATGCATGTCAGTTTTGGAGTTGACTAGCAGGTTCAACGAGCTTGCCCAGTTATGTCAAACCGATATGAAATCAAATGAGAGCAAAGCGAGTATATTTTGTGAAGCACTTAGTGTGACATTCAACATCGCAGGGTTATACCCTTTGAGGCAGCACTGAAGAAAGTTAAAAAAGTAAGGGGATACATCAAGAGGGCTAGAAAGCATAGAACAACAAGATAGCAAGATATATGTAAACAATAAGAACGCGAGAAACAATTCAATTCCATTTGAAGTGGGATTGAAAAAAGTTGAAAAAGTGGGATACAATAGAAGAGCTAGAAAGCACAAAATAATACTCCCTTCGTCCCGGTTTCATCTTCCCGCAGGCCCGGGCACAAAAAAATTGAATAAAGTAGGAGATATGGTAATAAAGTATAAAAGAGAGTGAATAAAGTATGAGAGATTGTGTATAAAGTAGGAGAGAGATTTTTCCCTTTAAAGGATGGGAAGATGAAGTTGTGACGGATCAAAATGGAATGCGGGAAGATGAAACTGAGGCGGAGGGAGTAAGATAGTAAGAGCTATCGAAAAAAAAAGTGAGGAACTATTCAATTTCATTTGAGTCGGCATTAAAGAAAGTCGAAAAAGTCAAGGGATACAACAAGAGAGCTAAATGTCACGGGATGAAACTTTGATTCGTAAGAACTCCTTGACCCGTGCGGCACTAGACTAGTTCACCTTGAGACTAGCTAGTAAGCCTTCCAACCAAAGTGCTAAGTGTGTAAGAAGAGTAGTGTAGAGAGCTAGAAAGTTTGCAAGAATGCTTGAATGTGTATTTGCTTGATGATTCCAAATGGAATGGCCAAAGGCCTATATATACACAACCACCTCCCTTAGGAATGGTGGAGATCCTTCTAGGTTATTCTATAACCTAGATCCTTCTACAAGGTTCTCTTATCTATAAGCTTCTATGCTTCTACTATATACAAGAACATTCTAGAGAATGTTACTCCTCCATGGACTTGGGAACATTCTAGAGAATCCTCCATGGACTTGGGTCTTGAAAATGTTGGGAGAATCCTCCATGTTCGAGGCCTACAAGGCCGAGATGAAGGATGCATGGGAAACCATCAAGGGCAAGATGGTTTGACTTGAAAGGGCTATGGCCAATGTTGGGGAACATGGAGGTGCGGCACCTCATCGGATTGATGTTCCAAGGCCTAACCCATTCAAGGGGTCTAGGAATGCTCGGGAGATCGATGATTTTCTATGGGCAATGGAGCGGTACTTTGGTGCTTGCAACATTCAGGATAATGCAACCAAGTTACAAACAGCTCCTTCCTACTTGGTTGAGACGGCTCTACTATGGTAGAGGAGGCGTGAGATGGACGTTGAACGAGGCACCGTCCGGATGGAGACATGGAATGATTTCAAGGCCGAGTTCAAGCGCCAATTCTACCCGAAAAATGTGGAGTTCGAGGCTCGGGCTAGGCTGAAGCAATTGATGCATAGCAAGACCATCAAGGAGTATGTGAAGGAGTTCCAAGAGATCATGCTCTAGTTGCCAAGCCTAACTGACTCGGAGGCCATGTTTGCATTCATCGATGGTCTCAAGCCTTGGGCAAAGCTTGTGTTAGGAAATTTGTTAGATATTTTGTTAGAAATATCTGTTTAGATTTTGATCAGCAACATGATGACTTATCTTAGTCTCAGAAAGGTGATTAGTACTCTTGGTTCACTTGAACATTGTAAAAGAGGAAACCCACTAAGTATGATAGTCTAGCTAATCTTGTATATGATGTTAGGTCTCAAAATGTAATTTTTATTTTATGAAGAGAAGACCAAGAAGAAGACATCCAAGCAGAACAAGTTCAATAACATTGAAGATTTGAAGAAACTGCACAAGATTACTGAAACAGTTTTACAGATACCTTGGCCAGATATCTTGAAGACACGAATAGTTTTAAACAAACTGTGTCACAAGAGATATCTGAGAAATAAAAGGTCTATCGGAAAACAAGGAAAGTGTCCACAGATATCTATTCTCAGATACCTTGAGCTTTAACCACATTTCTGAAAAAGAAATATATATATTGCAAACAAAGTTGTTTCAATAAAAGTGGTATCTGAAGTTAAAGATAAGAACGTGCAAAGAATCAGAGAAATCTGATCAAGGTTGTCTCTGATACAAAGCATAGTTCCGTTGGCACTACAGGACAAAAGTATAGTACAATGCATTAAATGCATGGACAAAGATGTCTGAACAAAAGCAACGGTACCTTCTGAAGAAGAAGACAAACCTGCTGCAGTACTATACACAAATATCAATAGTTTGAATTTGATTTAAGCCTAACGGATACTATTCAACGGCATTCAAATTCATCTATAAATATCAACACTTAGACTACTTGAGAAGATACCTTGAACTCCATAAACACGCTGAACAACATATTCTCTCAAGCAAACTACTTATCCTCAAAGCTTTCTGTTGCGACCAAAGCTCCTGATCTTAAGTAGCACTAAATTTCTAAGTGTCCTGATCCTAAACAAGCACTGCTATCTGTGAAAGAGTTGAATTGAAAGATCAAGTATCTGAGATTCATTCTCTTGAACATTTATCTAAGACTTGGGTCAGTAAAAAGAACAAGATACCATACATTGAAAAGTGTATTAAGTATACTTGATTCACAGAGCTATCTGATTAACTGAAAAGTTATTAAAGAAGCTCGTCTGACAACTCAAACCAAAACCAACACCATAACTGGCGTGGAGTACAGGAAGTACTTAGTATTGAGAAACTAAGGAATAACTCCAAGGTTATTGAGCACAGGAAGTACTTAGCTTGGGAAGCTAGGGAATAGCTCAAAAAGGTTTCTGAGTACAGGAAGTACTTGGCTGTGAAAGCCGGGGAACAACTCAGGGGGAACATTTGGTTGGGAACCATTTGTTTAAGGAATCTTAGAATAGGATTTTTGTAAGGTGACCTCAATTATCTATTCTAGTGAATTCTAGGTCTTTGGAAGACCGAAGTGGATTAGTTGGAGGATTACGCCACCTCCAGATACCACTATACTTGCTGTGTTATTTACTTCTCTGTACTTACATTTCAGCAACACACACACACACACTTTAACTGTTTCTGCACTTATCTATCTTAAGTCTTCCGCGCTCTGAATTTAAGTATCAGATATCTACACAGATATCTGAGAAATAGTTTTTATCGACAAAAGTTTTAAAAGACTATTCACCCCCCCCCCCCCTCTAGTCTTTTACTTTGCCGTTATCTGGACCAACAAGTGGTATCAGAGCAGGAGGTTCACAAGCCTTCTGCACTGAACCTAGATCCCCAGATAGGTGAAGGAACTTTGTCCATTTACGAGGACCATTTAATTTGTGTGTTAAGTGTACAGGAATGTCTCTGAGTGATGCACCCGTTCTCAAACCAGAGAACTACGAGAAATGGAAAAATAACATGATGCTCCACCTTGAAGCCATAAGTGACGAAATGATCGAAGTAATAAAAAAATGGCCCAATAGTCATTCAACAACTTAAACAAGTCATGGAGGTTTCTAATGGTAGAGACAGAGATCAAAGCGAAGGATCTTCACAAACTAATGCGTCAACAAGTGGGAGATCTACTAGTCAAGTTATTTACGAACCAAAGCCCAGAGAACTCTGGACATCGGAAGATGCCAAGAGAAATCGTCTGGATGGTCAAGCTCGTAATATCATCATCGATCTACACTGAGCACATACGATGTAAACTGCGTAGTGCTAAAAGTTGCTGCAACTGATTGAAGAAATCTGTGCCGGAACTGAGAAAACCAAAGAAAACAAGTTCGAAGTTCTCAAGTTGAAATTTCAAAATTTCAAACAAGGACCCACTGAAACTCTGGAAGAACTTGATTTCAGATTTACCACTCTCATGAGTGATATGGCAGCACTTGGGAAAGCAATGATACTCGGTCGAAAAGATTAAGACTATTGTCAAGTCTTAACCACAAGGGAGCATACTAAATTCTTTTATTTTAATCAAGGTATGCCAAATATCACTCCAAAGGAACTCTTCTCACATCTTGCTACTTGATTATGAGACAACACAAAGAGAACAAACAAGCTGAAAAGTTGCGAATATTGCTCTAGTTGCTCAAGGAACTTCGAAAAGAAGAAAAGCAAGGAAGAGGCGAGGATGCTCTTGCCGCAAAGCAAATGAGCAAATATATGTCGAGAAATTGAGAGAAGAAAAGCCAAAGAGAAGCTAAAAAAGCATCTAGGCTCAAACTATCACCAGTACAAAAATATGCAAAGCTCGCTGAACAAGCCAGCTCAGAAAGCATCATGTACTGAGGAAGTAGAAATTGGAAACGATATCTGCTTCTATTGTCAGAAACCTGGTCACTTCAAGAAGGATTGTCACGCCTTCATCAAACTAAGGACAGTGACAAGAAAGATAGAAGAATCTTCGTAAGCCGAAGAAAGCTTTATTAACTGAAGAAAGAAAGAAAATCCAAACTCAACTGGATGCTCTAGACTATGAGACAGATTCTGAAGATGACAATTCAGATGACTCAATCTTACCATCACCAGAATTATGTGGAGTTACTCATGATATAATCGACTTCGGCCTCAAGAAGAATGAAATGTGTGGAGTTGCTGAGATTGACGGTCCAGACATCTCTAACATAGAAATCATCTTATGGTGATGAGGTAACACATACTTCTTGTTATACTTATGAAAGTGATGAAGAAGAAATAAAAGATCTAGAAAATCTCAGAAAGATCTTGACATCTATGAAAGGGAATTTCTAATGATCCGAAGCTAGTAGAAAATCTTGAAGAAGAAAAGAATTCTCTTGCAAAGGAAAATTCTCAATTAGTTAAGATATCGAGAAAAGGATCTGAAAATGCATTTCTCAAAGCTCGAATATCCGAGACCGAAAGTCACATAAAGAAGCAATGGCTGAATTACGAAAGAAATATGAAGATCTTCTTTCTGAGAACAAGGAACTCAAAAAGAAAGAATTATCTTTTCAATCTTATGCCAAAGCTAGTGACACTCTTACTGAAGTACAATCTTACTTAAGAGATCCTTCATAAAAGAAAGGACTTCAATTTGAATACACGAAGATTGTTCTATCACTCTGAATAAGAGTGAGGAAAGAAGAACATTTGTAAGTACTCGAAGATGGTTCCCATGCAATCTATAGTATCGGTCGAAGACGAAGATTGTTGACAAAGGAAAGGCGATTCTGACTAAACCTTTGTGGGAAAAACAAGTCAAAAATAAAAGCGATGGGCACGTCTCGAAAAGAAACACAACCGAAAAGTGTAAACACCACGATGCTATGTCTCTCAAAAGGGTAGAATTGCGGAGCCGCAAATTCTCTCATGTCACTTTTTCTAGAAAGAAATTGGATCAACCAGAGACTAGCAAAGTCACGAGAAAAGATCTCGAGATAGCTTCAAAGTGCTCAAAGCAGTATGGCTATAAAGGCATCGGAAACAACTTGCTCATGAATACAAACAAGAGCAAGAACGATGGCTAAAGGTTAGAATTGCTCAAAGCAATTATCGAAGTGGAAGTTGAATCAAGCCACCGAAAATCAATGCCGTGGCTAGAAGAAATCAGCAAGGAAAGCTAAGTTCTTTGAAAAGCAAACTCGAAACTGACAGTATCTGAAAGCACCAAATGGAGCACCTAGGAACACACCAAGGAAGAAAATAATTCTTAATAATGATAATCATTCAATCAATTCCTCCTTATGTTCCTATCGGACAAAAGAATGTTCCAAGGAAATTTATTCAAAATGGATTCCTCTTGGAAGATTGTTTAGTCTGATGGTTCCAATCAGTAAATTGAGAACCTAATCTCCTGTTCCATTATGCGTAATGCTTCTGGACTAAAGCACAATGGTCATTTGATAGTGGATGCGAAAGCACATGACAGAGACAAAGCAAATCTGTCGATTCTGAGCTTGCAACACGTGACCGGATATCGATTCTTTGGAGGAGAACTAAATCCCTCTCTGGAATTTGGCAACGTCAAATTGGGAACATTAACAATCACTGACGTATTACATGTTAAGGATTTGAAATATAATCTATTTAGCATGAGCCAGTTTGCAGACAAAGGTTTTACTATAAAATTCAAAGCAAAATACTGCAAACTAATGGACAATGAGTCAAAGCAGACAGTCTTGGTTGCTCGGCGGAAAGGCAGTCTTTATGTTGCCGATTGGGCATCTGCCACAACTGAAGAATGTCTCATGGTGAGTAAATCTGGTCACACAGAAGAGCACTGGTTATGGCACAAAAGAATGAGTCACTTGAACTTCAAAACTCTAAACAAACTTGCCAAGAAAGAGTTAGTGGTTGGCCTTCCCAAAACGTCTTTCAGAAAGGATGATATCTGTTCTGCATGTCAGATGGGGAAACAATCCAAAATCTCTTTCAAGTCCAAAACTAGACACTCTAGTGTTAGACCACTGCAACTACTACATATGGATCTTTTTGAATCATCTGTAACTAGTTATGCAGGAAAGAAGTATGAATCAGTTGTTGTAGATGACTTCTCAAGATTCACTTGGGTTGTCTTTACGAAACACAAATCGGCCTTGGTGGAGATACCAAACTTCTTTGAAAAAGCTTGAAGTCATGAAAAATGACAAGGTATCTGCAATCAGAACAGACCATGGTACTGAGTTTATCAACCAGTACATAAAGGAGTTTTGTACCTGCAAAGGTATACAACACCAACTTTCCTCTGTAAGAACACCTCAACAAAATGGTGTTGCAGAAAGGAAAAACAGAACCCTTAAAGAAGCTGCAAGGACGATGCTAGCTGACACTGAAATAAGTGAAATTTATTGGGTTGAAGCTATAAACACAGCCTGCTACACTCAGAACAGATGTTTGATAAACAAACACCATGACAAGACCCCTTATGAAATCTTGGTTGGTAGACCCCCTAATATCAAACATCTGAGAGTATTTGGTTGTAGATGTTTTGTTCTAAACAATGAAAAAGATTATCTGAGAACATTTCAACCAAAGGCAGATGAAAGTGTATTTCTTGGCTATTCCACGAATAGCAAAGCCTACAGAATTTACAACAAAAGAACAAAGAAAATTGAAGAATCAGTTCATGTTATATTCTATGAAGGAAGCAAGAAAACACCTCCTAATGATGAACTCTCAGAAAGGTTCAAAGAACTAATGTTAAGGGATCCTGTAGAAGAATCCTCAGAAAGGAGAAACATCATTATGGAAAGTGAGGATGACTCTGACGTAGAAAAGCATGAAGTGCCTAGTAACAACAAGATGACTCACAAACATGATGAAGAATTTCCTATGAAACTTCCAGAAATGGAAACTGAAGATGTTCATCATGAAGCTATCTCTGGAAATAATCTCTCTGAAAGACATGTTCCAGATAGCTCAAACGCTGAACAAGTGTCAGACATTAATTGCCCTTCTGAGGAGCAAAATGTCTTAGATACTGAAAAAGTATCAAATCAAAATCCCAATGATTCTCATTCAAATCATTTGGATATTGATCCTACTAGCACTAAACCTATGATGAGATGGATCAATGATCATCCTGCAAAAGATGTGATTGGACCAATTAATCAAGGTGTTAGGACTAGGAGAGCAATAGCTGAAAATGCTAATTCTCTCTTTGGATGTTTCATCTCAAATATTGAACCCAAAAATATAGAAGAAGCATTAGGAGACCAAGACTGGATCTCTGCAATGCAAGAAGAGCTGGATCAATTTGAGAGAAACAAAGTCTGGAAATTAGTTCCATTCATGGAAGGAATATCTGTGATTGGAACTAAATGGGTTTTCAGAAACAAAATGAATGAATCTGGTGAAATAACCAGAAACAAAGTAAGATTGGTTGCCAAGGGATTTACCCAGACTGAAGGCTTAGATTTTGATGAGTCATATGCACCAGTTGCCAGATTGGATGCAATAAGACTCTTTCTAGCCTTTGACTCATAAAGATTTTAAAGTTTATCGGATGGATGTCAAAAGTGCATTCTTGAACGGTGAACTTGCGTAAGAAGTTTATGTTGAGCAACCACCGGCTTTGAAGTTTCCTCGAAAAGTGGAATGGTCTATAAACTATGAAGCTCAGATGGATGAAACAGCTCCAAGAGCATGGTATGACACTTTGACCAAATACCTTCTGGAAAGTGGTTTCAAGAAAGGTGAAGTTGATAAAACTTTATTTACCTTAAACCATGATGGGAAACTACTCTTAGTTCAAGTATATGTTGATGACATCATATTTGGATCTAAGGACAAGCAACTTTGTAATGACTTTGCAAATCTCATGAAAAGTAAGTTTGAGATGAGCATGATGGGAGAAATGAATTATTTTCTAGGATTGCAAGTCAAGCAACTCAATGATGGAATATTCATTAGTCAAACAAAGTATGCAAAAGATATGCTCACAAAATTCAATCTTAAGCCTTCTGAAAAGAATGCTAAGATACCTATGAGCATTGGAACCAAAATGACCTATACTGAATCAGACAAGAGTGTTGAAGAACATAAGTATAGGAAATTGATAGGTTCACTACTTTACCTCACTGCAAGTAAACCTGATATTCAATACGCCGTTGGAGTGTGTGCTAGATTTCAGACAAATCCGATGCAAACACACTACAACATTGCTATGAAAATATTAAGGTATGTAAAAGGTACAGTAGATGTAGGATTGTGGTATCCTAAAGAAAGCGGATTGAGTTTAGCTAGGTACTCGGGGCGATTATCTTTGGATCAACGCTTGATAGGAAAAGCACCTCGTGAACTTGTCGGTTTACGTACTAGACTTATCTCATGGTTTAGCAAGAAGCAAAACTCAATTGCAACTTCTACCACAGAGGCTCATATATATATTGCTGTTGGTTGTTGTGCAACACAAATTACAGGATACAACAACAACTTAAAGACTCATGGACTCATCAAGAGAAAAAAATTTTTTTGTGATAACACAAGTGCTATTGCAATTACACAGAATCCTAAATTTCATGCCAGAACAAAGCATATTGATGTTAGACATCACTTCATCAGAGACCATGTTGAAAGAGGCAATATAGAGATACTCAAGATTGACACTGAAGACCAACTTGCAGATATCTTCACTAAGCCACTACAAGAAAGTAGATTCTTAGCCTTAAGACATAGTCTTGGACTAATGGAACTACCAATGAACCGAAAGAGTTCAGGCATCTGGAACGGGCATCCAGAGAAGAGGTATCTGGAACGGGCATCCAGAGAAGAGAAATGGAGCAGGTATCCGTAAGTCAAAAGGCTAAAGAGCAAAAGACGTTAAGATCTACGAAGCAGAACTCAGATATCTGAATCACTCTATAAACGGTGAACACAAAGGAGAATAGTACAACTATCTGCAGTCAACTACTCTCTTGAAATTCGCATTATTTCTATCTTGATGAAAAACTTGGAAAAATCCTAAGTATAAGACAGATTCAGATGCAAACATTGTTCTTGGTCATACACAAACGTGATTCAGATAGCTATTAGCCAAAATTCATTAAATGGGCACAATTACACTTGTTGATTGTGATCATTGCTGAAGAAGCAATGGTGACCCTTGATGAAATTAAGCGATTGATCTATACGGTGGAAATTAATTCACATTAAATAGTTGGAGTACTTTGATGAGGACCGTACACGGATTGGGTATTTTTCAACACTGTACTATGATAGGGAATTACCTTATAAAAACTATAATATACATTTCAATTAACAAGTTAAGACAAAATCATCAATCAGGAAGGATCTTATTCGAGTATATCTATCTATATTTGTACTTTTTATATTTATAATATAACACACACAGACCAATGTAAAACAAAGAAGATGTAAGTTTGATAGATTAATGCGAAATAATGATGAGACATCACGGTTACTTCTGGACACGCCTAAGAGTCTATTTGAGAAATTACTTGGGATGAAAATGGATGTCTTGGAATATGTATTCTTTTACTTTTTTTTATTGGTTGTGAACTATTACGTAATACTACAGCTAACCTAGTTTTAAAAGACGAAGATAGAAAGCACCTTGGTAATAGAATAAATTTGTTGTATAATAGTTTCCTTTGTTTTTTTTAATCAATTTACACAACAACAGGATTCCTCGCTATAAACAATGTCTTATAGTTGTTAATAATCTCACCCATAAAAAGTATAGTATTATCATCACTTAGACGAGAGTTAGTCGAAAAGTAGGTCAAAACTCGTACATTGCTGAGAATTAGATTCAATAAGTACTATATATGTAACTACTAATACTAGAATGTAATAGAAGCACAGGGAAATATTATTTATGTGTATGATTAAGAAGTGGTATCATCGAAATTCGAATTACAAAGCCACAGGGGTAGTGAAAGACCTAGTAGATATATAAAATAAGAATATGACAAGACAAGGAAACTAAGAATGTACCTCTATGAACTTATTATTAAGTTAAGGAGTCCAGTATAACCATTTGTGAAGACGTTGCACTAGGACTAAGCAAGGAATTTCCAAAAAATAATAACATTCTAATAATTCATAAATTTAGGGAGGACACCTCTTTCTTTACTTTAAGATCTTCTAATCCTGAAAAAACATGTTTGTTCTAGCAAGAGATAACAGTTTAGGAGACAACCTACAAATTCCTTTATTATTACACAAAAATACGTTATCCGTGTTGTAGACTCTGAATGAAATTCTAGAAATGATATTATATGATTATATGTATGCTGTTTCTTTTCATCTTAATGCCGAACTAGCTTTTGCTCACGCCTGCTTGCAAATCACAGATACGTACACACAAAATCAATTTGTATGTATTTGTCTGTTGAGATTCTATTGCTATATATATAGGATTTTGGCAAAAGAAATCACTTTCGCCTAATCCAAAATTCCGACTTGCACAAAAATAGCAAAACCTTCTCTTGATTCTCTGCAAACCTTCTACAATCTCTGCAAATCAAGATTAAGTTTTTCTGCAAAGAATTACTGAATCAAATCTCTTTCAAACACCAATCCAAATTCTCTACACTATATAAAGAGATGGCCCCAAAGAATTCTTCTACACTGAAATCTCAATCCTCCACTTATTCTTCTTTGAAAAGCAAGCACCGAGTTGGTTATTGTGAACAACCATTTGGTAGGAGATTTTAATCGACCATTGGACTTCAAATCACGTAATGATTTCGGTGGTGCCATGGTTGAGGAATACCTCACGGTGCAATTGAAAACCAAACCGATGTAAAGTCGATTTTTGACATGCTTGAAAAGCACAAATCAAGGATTTCTATACGCTGCCAAGTGGAATCTCATCACTCGATGTGTTGGAATTCTACAACAACTCGGGATAATTTCTGTGTTTACAAGGCACCTTTGCAATAGTGTCATCAAAACCTCGATCGAGAAAGGAAATCATACGGACTTAACAACTTCTCGTAAGTTGTTTGAGTTTCAAATTCTTGGAAAGGATTTTGAAATAAACACCAAGGACGATGATCTCCTTGAAGGTGTTAAAGAAGCATGCGATGGCGTGTGTGATCTTGAAAATCGATACACCCACCGAATTCAAGCTTGCGACATCCGAACCGGACATCCGATGGTTCATGGGATGTATTGCTTGCATTCTTCACAGATGCTTTGATGGTCTACAAGGAGGTCTTGACGATAAGCGAAACGATGGATCATGATGTTCTTGCCGAATCAACAAGAAAAAGCAATGGAAAACCCTTTTAAGCTGGGAAAATGCCGCTTCATGAAGTTTGTGAAGAAGATTCAAGGCTTGAGCCTAAAATCGCTAAAGGACTAGCTGCCAAAGGCCACGATGAGCTATGGTGCGAAGATATGCTACTTCCGGAGAAGCTTGGCATTGAGCTCGAGAGGCGGTGAAATAATAAAGAACCTACTCTACAAATATGAGTATACAAACTTGTTGAAAAAGGTTACTGGGTCTCAGAAAGGTTCTAAGAAGCGAAAGTCTGAAAAGGTATCTGAAGAAAAGATTGCGACCAAGAAGCCCAGAACTTTAAGAAAGAAGTCTGCTTGCAAATCAGAAGACATACCCATTGAGGTTGTCGATTCTCAGATATCTGCAGGCATTGCCGATGAACTGATAAAGGCAGATGAACTCATCAATACTGCAAAAGAGTTATCAACTACTGAACAAGTAGACTTAGCAAGAGAAAGTGCTTTCAGAAATGTGAAGACTATTACAGAAAGCCTTGCTGATGAACTCATAAATGCTGCCAAAAGTGGTGAAAAACACCAAGCCCTATCTGCAGAAACGCAGGAGTAATGGACCAATCAGTTCCTAATGCTGATGAGAGCTCTGACGATGAAGATGAGAAGCTAGTCATCTCTCAAGTCCTAGAAAGAACAAAAAGGGCTAAGGTTACTGAAATAGTAACTGGTGAAAAGGTTTCTGAAGAAGAACCTACACCTCAGGTTGCTGAACAAGCACCTATAGCAAAGGTTGGTGCAAACACATCATCGTGGAAGCGTTTACGCACAACTTCAAAAAGCCCTGATGAGTGGTATTTTAGTGCTGGCAGATGCTGATGGAAACGCCACATCTAAAAATCTGGAAGAACACTCCACTGACCAATCTTCTGCTTCCAGACAACCACAACAACCACAACAGCCACAAGTGGTTGATGAAATAGTAAATGAACTCCATTTTGAATTACCAGCAATGCAGTATGCTGAAGAAAATCCTGCAAAAGAGCAGGTTCCCCAACTCAATGAGAGGGATCAAACTGAGATATCTACTCAGAATGATCAACCAGGGGAGGCAACTTAGTTGCACACTCAGGAAAGGTGTGAAGTACCTGAAACTTCAAACAAAGACTGGAACAAGAAGACCAAAGTATAGAAGGGTCACGAGTTTCAGAGACCAATAAGCCTGACATGGATCAGGTAGCTGAATGGTTTAACTCTCATCTTGTGAAACTTTATGCTTATATATATCTTGTTACTTATAAAATTTCTTTGTTACAGGCTAAGTTAGAAACACAGAAACAAGAGGAAGCTGGGAAGCTTGCCTCGAAGCGAAGGAGGTTTCCCAACCTCACCTCTTAAGAAATCGAGCACATGCCACGGTGATAAATTGATTCTTAAGATAACACTCTTGATCATATGTTCATGTGCTTAAAGTAAATGTTTCTAACAGCTCCAGTGAGAAAGAGGAAGATAAAATGAAATGCGAGAAAAGGACCCAGAAACCAACAAGGTTTCTGAAGAACACATCATTGAGCCTTCCCATATATATATATATATATATATATATATATATATATATATATATATATATATATATATATATATATATATATATATATATATATATATATATATATATATATATATATATATATATATATATATATATATATATATATATATATATATATATATATATATATATATATATATATATATATATATATCAGATGATAAAATTCTTCACCTTGGGTTATCTCAAACTTCTTCTAATACTTCTTACAATACTTTCTACTCACGGGTAAGTAGAAGTGCAGGGGACAGAGTTACATCCCACACTTTATGGAAATTGATGAGGCATCAAGGCCTTCATCACAAGAAAAGATTCCAGAGACTGCACAAGTCTCTGAGAGACAAGTATCTGAGCCTCCCATGGAGGTAATTGACCTCTCAGATATCTGATTTGTCACTTAAAGTTTTCTTGATAAAATTTCCTAAGTATTGTGATAATTTTAATTCTCACGTTCAAGAAAGAAAGATTGATGAGGACCAGACTTCCAAGTCTCCGCCTCACAACAAGATATCTGAGATACCAATTGTCTCAGTAGCACAAGTCTCTGAGCCTGAAGTAATTACTCAGGTAACTCAGAAACTAAACTACACTTCTACTCAGATATCTATAAAAGTTTTGAAGCTCACTCAAAACTCTTTCTTTCAGGCTCAAACAAGTGCAAAGCAGGCTCCCAATGATGAGATAAGGGACCTACTTCCCTTCTTCAAAGCTCAAACCCTGCCAAAGCATATACAATGCTTCAAGAAATGGCAAAGGTTAAGGTGCTCTGATCTCTCTGAAATATTGAGAATCACAGATCAACCAACCAGACGAGCACGAGCTCTTGACTTGGAGACATATATCCATGCAATGTTCCCTACCGAACAATATATAGTTGCGACTCTATTGCATAAGGATTTCTCCAAAGAAGTGGCACACAATTTGATACAAGCCTTTGAACAGGCAGATGGTCAGACAAGATTACAGATGGCATTCAAGCCAGTTCTGCCCCAGACTCTGCAATTTATACCTTCTGAACAAGAAGAGGTTAATGGGCAGAAGATCACTATTCCTGAAGTGATCAATCTTGTATCTGAAGATGATGAGGAGGAAGAGATAAACGAAAACGACTTCGATGAACCTCCCACTGATCATCACCAAAAGGATGACACAGACAAAAGGATGATGATGATGTCCCTGCACCAGGGACCGGAGGAATTTCACAAAGAAATCATGCCTCAACTGAAAAAAAGCAAAGCCGAGAGGAAAGCACGAAATCTCCGTCTCCATCTCCTCAAAAGTCAACTCATCCATCCTCCCAACAAAAGGTTAATCTTGAACAAGTAGTTGAGGATTCCGAGAAATCACTCGAAATTGTTGAATACTCAATCCAGGCTTTCAACTCGGACAATTGTTGGAAGAAGAACAACAACTCCATCTTCAATGGAAGTCCAGATAGCTAAATCGAGACAAGCTTGACTACAAGATCAATATCTGCGAGATGATTGCTTACTCGAGGTTAAAGAGCTACAGGATCTTTGTAAATGCCATCACCAAAGAACTCGACATCAAGAAGTATCTCAAATTGACATGATGTTAAGGCGCATCATCTTCAAAGGAAGTACCATCCTCCTCCCAAAAGGGAAGAAACCAATCTACGAGATGGTTCTTTGGACTCGACACAATCGATGAGAATGTCCAAGAGGATGAAGATCAACTGGTGATTACTCGGATGATGAAGAAGACAAGACTTTGGCGAGCATCGCAATGAACATCTAGTTGTTTCACACTTGAAAAGGAAACCGGTGCTCTGAAACTTTCAAAGAACCGCCAAATGTCCACTCCCATGAATACATGAACAGATACCAAGTACTGGCTCATCTGAAAAAGGAGATGTCTTCACAGAACAAGGAAGTAATTGCCTCCGTCCCTCTGAAATGAAAAAGTTCACTGAGCTCGTTACTCAGAGAACAACTAGCATAGTCATTGCTCAGAAACATCTGGGAATGATAAGGTACAATGATGCGTCTTTAGCTGAAAAAGCTTTCCAAGAGGCAAGTTACACTGCTGGAAAAGCAGATGCCATCCTAGGCCCATTGGCAGAGCTCACTGATAAGGACAATGGACTTATCAAGCAAAATCAGGAGCTCAAAGCCGAACTTCAGAAGTTGGTCACTGCCTATAATTATTTACAAGGGCATTTTAACTCTCTCTCAGATTCTTTTATGAGACTAAGTCAGCCAACAATGACTAAGGGGGAAAGAGTGTACAAATCTGGACCTCAAAGTCAGGGGGAATGGGAAGAAGGAGAAGCAAACAAGAAGAAATCTGGAGCTGGTGTGGCTCAGAAAGGAAGAAGAAACATGAAAACTTCCCAGTCACCACTCAGAATCAATGAACCCTCCTCAAGCCAAGCTGCTTTGCAAATAGTAGCTGCTTCCCAGAAACCTACTGAAGGAACTACAATGATAACAAGGGCCATGGCACAGAAACCTCCAAGGAGTACCAAGGCTCCAAGGAGAAGACAAGTTAAAGGGATTGATGAATCTTCTGAAGAAGAAGAAGGTCAAATCAAGCCCTTGGGCAATGAAGAAGGCTGTAAAACTCTCACAAGATCTAATCTTGATGATGATGAGGAAACTGATGAAGATGAAGCTCCTCTTCACAGAAAAAGGAAAATTGAAAGCCTAACTGAGCCCATAGCAGCTAAAACAGCCTCTGGAAATACCAAGTCTATCCAGGGTGGTTATTCAAGCAACAAACCCAAAGAGAATTCAAGACAGAGAAGGAACAGACTGAGAGCTGAGCAAAGACAAAGTCAACTTCCACTCAGGCCAGAAGAAGCCAAAATAGAGTATGTGAAGAATGACAATGATTCCTCTGTCTACAGGTGCATCAATCAGAAAAATGGCTATTGGATTCTGGAACTTAAGCATCTACTGGTAAATTCAAGATTTCCACAACCAATCCATAAACAACTTATGGCATGGAGAAAAGATAAGCCGACCTTGATCAACACCAATCACATTAAAGCCTGGTTGGATTTTGAAGTTGTCAAGTGAACTGAAGCCATGAGAAAGGACCTCTCTGATGAATGTCCATATGGAAAGCCAGATGATGTGCACAGAATTCTGAATATCACAGGAATAGGCACAAGAGCAAGACTCGCTGTGGAACCCTATGAATCGTTCTATCAAACTGAAGATCAATACAAGGGTGACATCAGATATCTGAGGATTATCTACGAATACTTCAAACTTTCAGATATCAGAATAGAGCATGCCTGGAAGTGGGGAAAGTATCTGTGGGTCAAACATTTTGTCAAGAAAAATCCTACTAAAACCTACAAAGAGGTCTGTGGATTTGCCAGAGACACTGAGATGCTCGTCAGAACACTTCTCTATGATTATTCTGATGACATCAAAAGGTTTGGAGATAGGAAATTTGCAGACTGATCCATAGAACTACTGTTGAAGACTTGAATAGTTGAAGACTTGAAGACTAGTCTATTAGGATGTTTACTTGGAGCTTGGTTACTCCTGTTGTCCTAATTTACTATGTAGTTTTTGTTGTATTTTTGCTGACTGAGCTAAACTTGTTTTATGTACTAAAGTTATCTGTAATCTTTCATTGTAACTTATCTGATGAACTTACTCTCAGATAGTATTCTATAAAAGATAACTTGTCAGCAAAGATCACACCTTGTGATTTGGTTGATGTCTACTTTCTGCACTTAATTGAATGAATTGAAAAATCTTAAGAAATGATTAAGTGTTGGATTGTTCTCTCATCCAGATTTGTAATAGGTCAGATAGTCATCGTTGACTGATCAAAAAGGGGGAAATTTGTTAGGAAATTTGTTAGATATTTTGTTAGAAATATCTGTTTAGATTTTGATCAGCAACATGATGACTTATCTTAGTCTCAGAAAGGTGATTAGTACTCTTGGTTCACTTGAACATTGTAAAAGAGGAAACCCACTAAGTATGATAGTCTAGCTAATCTTGTATATGATGTTAGGTCTCAAAATGTAATTTTTATTTTATGAAGAGAAGACCAAGAAGAAGACATCCAAGCAGAACAAGTTCAATAACATTGAAGATTTGAAGAAACTGCACAAGATTACTGAGATACCTTGGCGGATATCTTGAAGACACGAATAGTTTTAAACAAACTGTGTCACAAGAGATATCTGAGAAATAAAAGGTCTATCGGAAAACAAGGAAAGTGTCCACAGATATCTATTCTCAGATACCTTGAGCTTTAACCACATTTCTGAAAAAGAAATATATATATTGCAAACAAAGTTGTTTCAATAAAAGTGGTATCTGAAGTTAAAGATAAGAACGTGCAAAGAATCAGAGAAATCTGATCAAGGTTGTCTCTGATACAAAGCATAGTTCCGTTGGCACTACAGGACAAAAGTATAGTACAATGCATTAAATGCATGGACAAAGATGTCTGAACAAAAGCAACGGTACCTTCTGAAGAAGAAGACAAACCTGCTGCAGTACTATACACAAATATCAATAGTTTGAATTTGATTTAAGCCTAACGGATACTATTCAAGCATTCAAATTCATCTATAAATATCAACACTTAGACTACTTGAGAAGATACCTTGAACTCCATAAACACATTTGAACAACATAGTCTCTCAAGCAAACTACTGATCCTCAAAGCTTTCTGTTGCGACCAAAGCTCCTGATCTTAAGTAGCACTAAATTTCTAAGTGTCCTGATCCTAAACAAGCACTGCTATCTGTGAAAGAGTTGAATTGAAAGATCAAGTATAAGATTCATTCTCTTGAACATTTATCTAAGACTTGGTCGATAAAAGAACAAGATACCATACATTGAAAAGTGTATTAGGTATACTTGATTCAGAGCTATCGATTAAGCGAAAAGTTATTAAAGAAGCTCGTCGACAACTCAAACCAAAACCAACACCATAATCTGGCGTGAGTGGAAGTACTTAGTTTGAGAAACTAAGGAATAACTCCAAGGTTATTGAGCACAGGAAGTACTTAGCTTGGGAAGCTAGGGAATAGCTCAAAAAGGTTTCTAAGTACAGGAAGTACTTGGCTGTGAAAGCCGGGGAACAACTCAGGGGGAACATTTGGTTGGGAATCATTTGTTTAAGGAATCTTAGAATAGGATTTTTGTAAGGTGACCTCAATTATCTATTCTAGTGAATTCTACGTCTTTGGAAGACCGAAGTGGATTAGTTGGAGGATTATGCCACCTCCAGATACCACTATACTTGCTGTGTTATTTAATTCTCTGTACATTTCAAAGAACACACACACTTTAACTGTTTCTGCACTTATCTATCTTAAGTCTTCCGCGCTCTGAATTTAAGTATCAGATATCTACACAGATATCTGAGAAATAGTTTTTATCGACAAAAGTTTTAAAAGACTATTCACCCCCCCCCCCTCTAGTCTTTTACTTTGCCGTTATCTGGACCAACAGCTTGAGATTCAACGGGCGCACGCACAAACTTTGTCAAATGCTATTGCGGTAGCCGAACGGTTGATTGAGTTGAAGCCTTTGAGTGACAAGCCAAAGTTCAGGAGGGAGGACAAGGGAAAAGGTGGGGGAGACCGCCCACCTAAGCCGGGGAAGATGGCGTCCTCTTCCGGGAAGCTTGCGGAGGACTCAGGTAAGCCTAGAACTTGTCACATTTGTGGTTCCACTAATCACTTGAAGTACAATTGTCCCTTGAGGGGGAAGAATGTTGCCACGGCACAAGGATCCGACGAGTCCGAGACGGAAGATGAAGGTGCCCAAATGGGATCCTTACACTTGCTCAATGCCCTTAAGGCAAATGTCGAGCCAATCAAGGGGCCAAGAAGGGGGTCTATGTTTGTGGATGCCTTGATTGGGGGCAAGAAAGTGAAGGCGCATGTTGATACGGGGGCAACCCACAACTACATGCGAGAGGAAGTTGCAAGGACCTTGGATTTGGCTATCTCACCAAGCCAAGGGTCAATGAAGTCCGTAAATACGGCTCCCAAGAAGGTTTGTGGGCGAGCTAAAAGAGTTCGAGTGCGCATCGGAGACTGGCAAGGAGAAATCTCATTCACCGTAGTTCCCATGGACGACTATGAAGCAGTCTTGGGACTACGATGGTTTGATCAGGTTCGGGCTTTCATTGCTCCTTTTTCTGATTCACTAATCATTTTGGATCATGAAAAGACTAGGTCTATTCTGGCTAGGAGGGAATAAAGAGGCACGAGTATGATCTCGGCCATGCAACTCAATCGGGGACTCAAAAGCGGGGAAGGGACATTTGCGGCATTTGTCTTACCCGATGGCGAGGAGGAGCCCAAAGGAGAAGGCATGGTTCCCCAAGAGGTCCAGGTGGTGCTAGAAGAATTCAAGGATGTAATGGCTAATGAGCTCCCGAAGAGGTTACCACCGTGGAGGGATGTGGATCACAAGATCGAGTTGGTGACCGAGTCTATGCCACCATCCTGCACGCCCTACCGGATGGCTCCACCCGAGCTAAAGGAGTTACAGAGGCAATTGAAGGAGTTGTTGGATGCTGGGATGATTCAACCATCCAAATCCCCTTATGGTGCCCCGGTATTGTTCTAGAAGAAGTACGATGGGTCGCTACAGATGTGTATGGATTACCGGGCACTTAACAAGTTGACGGTCCGGAACAAGTACCCAATCCCACTCATTGGGGAATTGTTCGACCAACTTGGAGGAGCTAAGTGGTTTTCCAAGATAGACTTGCGGTTGGGATATTGGCAAGTCCGGATTGCGGAGGGAGACAAGCCAAAGACCGCCATGGTCACAAAGTATGGGTCACATGAGTTCCTTGTTATGCCATTTGGTCTTACAAATGCACCTGCTACGTTTTGCACTTTGATGAATAAGGTGTTTCACCCATACCTAGATAAGTTTGTGGTAGTCTATCTTGATGATATTGTGGTGTACTCACCCACATTGGAAGACCATGTGGAGCATCTTCGGTTGGTGTTTCAGGCCTTGAGGGAGAATGAGCTATATGCAAAGTTGGAGAAGTGCTCGTTCGCCCAAAACGAAGTGTCCTTCCTTGGCCATCACATAAAGATGGGGCAAATTATGATGGATAAGGCCAAGGTGAAGGCTATTCAGGACTGGGAAACACCAAAGGATATGTCCCAATTAAGTTCCTTCCTGGGGTTGATCAACTATTATCGGAAGTTTATCAAAGGGTACTCCAAGATTGCCGCGCCACTGACGGATCTCTTGAAGAAAAACCATACTTGGACATGGGACACGACGTCCCAGGAGGCCTTCGAGCGACTCAAGACCGCAGTAATGGAGGAGTCGGTACTTGCCTTACCAGATCATACTATGGAGTATGAGGTCCAAACAGATGCATCCGACTTTGCTATTGGAGGGGTGTTGATGCAAGATGGACACCCGATAGCTTATGAGAGCCGGAAGCTGAATGACACGGAGAGGCGATACACGGTACATGAGAAGGAAATGACCACGATCGTGCATTGTCTACGCATATGGAGGCACTACCTTCTCGGGAGTAGATTTGTGGTCCGAACGGAAAATGTTGCCACAAGTTACTTCCAAACACAGCAGAAACTCACACCAAAGCAGGCACGGTGGCAGGAGTTTCTAGCAGAGTTGGACTACACATTGGAGTACAAGCCGGGGGTGACAAATCGTGTAACCGATGCTCTAAGTCGGAGTGCGGATCTTGCTGCCATTAGCCAACCCGAGACCAACCTCAAGGACCGCATACGGAAAGGCTTAGAAAAGGATCCCGTGGCCCAAAACATAAGGGAGGTGGCACGAGAAGGGAAGACACGGAGATTCTGGATCCGGGACGAGTTGTTGTTCACCAAAGGAGTTTGGTTGTTTGTGCCCAAGTGGGGGAGTCTAAGGCGGGACATTTTGAAGGAATGTAACGACTTGCAGTGGGCAGGACATCCGGGAATACATCGCACCATGGAATTGATGGAGGACTCCTATTATTTGCCAAAGATGAGGGACGATGTCGAGGCTTACATCCGCACGTGTTTGATTTGCCAACAAGATAAGATCGAACAACAACAACCAGTCGGATTACTCCAGCCCCTACCAGTGCCAGAACATCCATTTGAGAGCATCTCAATGGACTTTATCACATGTTTGCCAAAGTCGGAGGGATATGGGACCATTATTGTGGTCGTCGACAGGTTCTCAAAGTATGGTACCTTCATCCCTGCGTCACCCGACGTCACGGCCTTGGACACGGCCAAGTTGTTCTTGAAGCATGTCGTGAAGCACTGGGGAGTGCCGATGACGATCATGAGCGACCGTGATCCACGATTCACTGGGAAGTTTTGGTCCGAGTTGTTCAAGTTGTTGGGCTCCAACTTGGCATTCTCGACCAGTTTTGACCCACAGACTAACGGGCAGACAGAGCGGGTCAATGCATTGCTAGAGCTATACCTTCGCCACTACGTGAGTGTAGGGGTGTTCAAAAATACCGAAAAACCGAACTGAAACAGAACCGACAACAAAGGGTTCGATTTTCGGTTTGCTATTTTTAAGCAATTTGGTTTTCGGTAATTTTCGGTACAATACCGAAAATTACCGAAACCGAAATTCTTAAAAAGTCCACATATTCTTACATTCTCGAAAAAGTATGGCCTTATTTCATTGAGTAGTGCATTATTTATTAAAGCAAAAATTATACATTACTAACATAAAATAACAAGAATGCAATGTTTATGGCTTTATGCATTGCTAACATGTTACAGTAATTAAGTTTGATAAAACAGACTACTACTTCTTCTAGTCTAACTACTGTGAGCTTATTCATGCAAATATTTTCATGTAGGGAGGTTATTAAAACAAATATTTAAACGTAACGAGGTTATTTTTTCATTTTTAAAATGATTTTTCGGTATTTTCGGTTTTTACCGTACCGTTACCAAATTTTTCGGTATGATACCGAACCGAAAAATAAATTCGGTTTGGTTTTCGATTTTCATAATTTTTGCAATTTCGATTTTCGGTTTTTCGGTTTCGGTTCGGTATACCGTTACCGAAATGAACACCTATACGTGAGTGCTAATCAGAAGGATTGGGCAAAGCTCTTGGACACCGCTCAGTTCTCATACAATTTGCAGAGGAGTGAATCTACGGGAAGGAGTCCTTTCGAGTTAGCTACCGGAAGGCAACCTATGACTCCTCATAACATAGCAACGGGGTACTCGAGACATAGCCCATCGGCGTATACTTTTGCCAAATCCTTGCAGGAGGAGACCGATCTTGCACGGGCATCTTTGGACAAGCCCGCCAAGAAAATGAAGAAGTGGGCAGACCTCAAGAGGCACGTGGTGGAGTTCAAAGAAGGTGACCAAGTAATGGTGAAGTTGCTTCCCCAACAATTCAAGTCATTACGGTCCGTGCATAAGGGACTGATTCGGAGGTACGAAGGGCCGTTCCCGATCTAAAGGCGAGTGGGGAATGTTTCATATCGCTTGGAGTTACCGCGGAAGCTTAAGATTCATTCGGTCTTCCATGTGAGCCAACTCAAACCTTATCACGAAGACAAGGAGAATCCGAAGAGGGGACAATCAAGTCGACAACCCTCGGCCGTCGTCACTTCCTTCGACATGGATGTAGAAGAGATCATCTCCCATCGAGAAATTCGAAGGAGAGGAGTGCCGCCTTACACAGAATACTTCGTTCGATGGAAGGGACTACCCGATGCTGAGAGTAGCTGGGAGCATGAAGATCATTTGTGACAATTCGGACATATGATCAACGAGTATCGAGCTAAGGTCGAGCCGAGGACGGCAACGACTTAGGTGGGGGAGAATGTCATGGCCCAACTCTCTTGCGGTCCAAGCCCAACATTTTCAAGATCCAAGTCCATGGAGGATTCTGTAGAATGTTCCCAAGTCCATGGAGGAGTAACATTCTCTAGAATGTTCTTGTATATAGTAGAAGCATAGAAGCTTGTAGATAAGAGAACCTTGTAGAAGGATCTAGGTCATAGAATAACCTAAAAGGATCTCCACCATTCCTAAGGGAGGTGGTTGTGTATATATAGGCCTTTGGCCATTCCATTTGGAATCATCAAGCAAATACACATTCAAGCGTTCTTGCAAACTTTCTAGCTCTCTACACTACTCTTCTTACACACTTAGCACTTTGGTTGGAAGGCTTACTAGCTAGTCTCGAGGCGAACTAGTCTAGTGCCGCACGGGTCAAGGAGTTCTTACAAATCAAAGTTTCATCCCGTGACAAGTGGTATCAGAGCCACGTTGTGGTTCTGTAGCTTTCGTGTTTGAGGTAGTTATTGGGAAAGTTCGTGCAAGAAGGAAGAAATGGAGTCCGGTTCCAACGTGAGTGATGCTCCAGGTGGCGGGAAGGGGGTTAAGTCCATGGAGGCTCGGGTGACCTGGGTCGAGGGAGTCATGGATGACCACAGTAAGGCGCTGGAGGACCTGGTGGAGTGGGTAAGGGCGTTGGAGGGGCAGGTGTTGGCCACCATCAACTCTCATAACACGGATGTTCATGCCATGTTATGAGAGTTGATGGTGCCTCCCTCAACTCATGGTTGTCCTCACCCACTCCACGGGTCCTCCAAATGGTCATCCATGACATAAAGCCCAAAACATTACGATAGCAAGAGCCATGTCTTAAACAAGAACTTAAGGAACGATTCAATTCCGAAGATACTCTTTAAATATGTCATAAATTTCATTATCCTAGCGTGTGCAGTTGCGCACGAAGTAGTTGCTTTTAGTGTGGGAAGAGAGACCATCATATTTCATATTAACCAATGTAATGTATAAGCAATAATGTGCTTTAGGAGGGGAGACCAATATACCCATAATTTTGAATATACTCACACCCTACTCCCGTTTTTCACTCACTCACTTAGAATTTACTTATAAAAAATTTTGTGTTTTGTATATAAATGCCTCATTCTTTCATATCTAAACCGTCAATCTAAATGGTGTAGTATCATGTTAATCTAAAGGAGCCATAGCAGAATCAAAATAATCTCGAGTGATACATGAGTTAGGCGGCGGGGGTACTTTATTTTCATTTTGGGAAGTGGTCATTTACAATGGAACACTCAAAATAATAAAGATTGAATAGCATCAAGCTAAAATGGGAGAAGGTTTAGGCGATGGCTAGCTACTCTCATGTATAGCCGAAGTTTGATGTAATGTCATATAATTTTTGGTGTGTATGATGCTTATAGGAGCATTCTTTATGCTCGTGTAAAACTGGAATCTATCCCGTTTTGAATATATTTTTGCTGTTTCAAAAAAACAAAAAGCTAAAATGAGATGCAGGGATTATAATGTTTTTGCGCAAACTACTCTCTATATTTTAGGCGGTGGAACCGAGTTTTATCGGTTACTAAAATCGAATGCAAAGAGTTGTTTTTTGGCAAAATTTTATTTGTAATGGAAAGAAACTGTATAATCAGGAACTTATAGAAGACTATGAAAATGTTATTCAAGTAGCCCGTCTAGCTCAGTTGGTAGAGCGCAAGGCTCTTAACCTTGTGGTCGTGGGTTCGAGTCCCACGGTGGGCGATCTTTTTGTTACTATTTTATAATGTTTTGGGCTGGTCTTCTAATTTTACGGCCTAGTTACTGGATCAAATCTTGGCATTATTGGACCAAAATGTAACTATAGACGAACCTATGTTGTGAAGAAGACGATTAATTTTATTAATCAAAACGTCTATATTCTCAACATTTATGCTTTTTCATATATTACAACAATATAAATGTTTTGATTAATAGCATGGATAATATTGTTGATAACATATGTTCGTCTCTAAATATGTTATTTAGAGACCTTCTCTCTAGATATGTTGTTTTACTGTAACACTGATATTTCCCATCGATTTTTGTGAGTTTGTAAGATCTCTTTCCATGAATTTATGTTTATAACAAATACTCACGTGTGGACTTGGCACTGCGCTAAGCTTGATGCATTATCACTAGTATACATATGTTCGTGATATTGCACCGTGCTGCCAACGGCATCAAATCATAACCGGATGCCTGCGCAAAACGCATTCATGCATCTCTAAGTTAGGTAATAGTCATAAAAAAAAAAAAAAAAAAAAAAAAAAAAAAAAGCGGAATCATAAAATGTGAGAAATTTGTCAATCAGTACACTTATTTCTATGATCTATGAAATATATTTCAATTCAAATAAAATGAATATATAATTTTTCATAAAATTCCTGAGTAAGGAAAGGCCTAGATGCTATTGTTTGTTTTAATTTGGATTGGGTTGTGGTGTTGTTTTTTTTCTTTCATAGAGAAAAAAAAAAAAAAAAAAAAAAAAAACGTCTCTCCAACTATGATCTAGTCTGAAGCTTGCTTAAAAATCATGTAAGTTGAAATGAAACTTGGGGCTTTCTACCGTCAGTCAAGGTGTCGTCCTGACTAACGTCAGTCACCTATTTTGATCAATTAGATTAAAATTTTAACTGTGGAAATCGAATAATCTGTTCCCTTTCGTACTGAGTGTTGCCATGGGGTGTCGCTTGTGTCGCAAAAGGTGTTGCTCTAACCGTTCTACGTCGCTCTAACCGTCTACGTTGCTTTAAATTATTTAAATAAAATATTTTTGATGTATTAAAAAATTAACTCTATTAAAAAATTAAAAAAAATTGAAATCAAAAATTTTAATCACCTATCTTCTTCCCCACCACCACCGCCACCCACCACCACCGCCAAAATTATTGCCGGAGCTTCCATGGTGGAATGTTTGATGTTTATTACTATTAATCCTATAAGTATTCTCAATATAAAACAGAAGAATGCTTGATGTTTATTACTATTAATCCTTCAAAATTTATCCGACGACCTGACCGGAAAAGTAAACTACGACCATGGCTACTAGTTTACCAGATGATTAATTGGTAAAACAGGTACTGTAAACATATTCATTAATGATGATAAATTATCAAGAAATGATTGATGTGATGATTCATCGCCATTAATAAACTTAAACATGACATGATTGATCGGTACTGCAAACGAATTATGAGAAAGGATTAGAGAGTATCGGAGCTTCCGCTATGGAAGCTCCGATCGGCTTCCGCCGGAGCTTCCATGGCGAAAGCTCTGACAGTGATTTTGGTGGTGGGTGGTGGTGGTGGCGGCGGCGGTGGGTGGTGGTGTTGGTGGCGGTGGCGGTTGGTGGTGGTGGGGATTGGGGAAGAAGATATGTATTTAATTATTTTTATTAGGAATTAATGGAGAAATTAATAGTTAAAAAAAATAGCGGTTGAAAGCGATGCAGAGCGGTTGAGGCGAAGCAGCGGTTGGCGGTGACAGCGGTTGTGGCGACAAGAACAGCAGACACGTGTCGGATGTCGACACTCGATTGGCGTTAATCAATGACCTGTTGCAATGACACGATGAAACTTTTATTTTTTTGGGCTGGGATCATTCCTTATATTACTGGATCAAATCTTGTCATTAAGATTCTTACTCGGCAATTACTATTTTATAATGTTTTGGGCTGGTCTTCTAATTTTACAGCCTACTGGATCAAATCTTGTCATTAATGAACCAAGATTCTTGCTCGGCAATTACTATTTTATAATATTTTGGGCTGGTCTTCTAATTTTACAGCCTACTGGATCAAATCTTGTCATTATTGGACCAAGATTCAGTTCGATAATTGTTGGGCTCTAAATCTAGACTATATATCTATTTCAAATTTTATGGTTGCTATCCCTATGATAAAATCACTTTAAGAAGATAAAAGAACCCCGTTTATGAAATTTAGGGAATTTACTTTGAATATAATTGATTGCACGAAAGTAGCAAGACTCCAAATATTAGGTTTTTTTTCCCGAATTAGTAGAAGTTAATGTGTTTTAAATGTAATTAACCACGACTTATAGTTCTGTGTATAAACAAAATAACCAACCGCCCTGACTGCCATTTCCCCCGCTGGTTATTTTTTACACAAAAGCATCATGGTTAATTAGTGGCGGTTGGCACCCACTGACCCGCTCGCATAGTAATAGTTATATACTTATATAATATTTTATTTTTAGTATTAAAGATATAATACTTAACACATTGGGAAGTTTTCTAAGGGGAGAAGGTAGTATAAGATACTAACATAGGGCTTTCTACCGTCAGTCACCTATTTTGATCCATTAGATTAAAATTTTAACGGTGGAGATCGAATAATCTGTTACCTGTCGCACTAAGTGTTGCCATGGGGTGTCGCTCGTGTCGCACAAGGTGTTGCGCTACGTGTTGCTCCAACCGCCTACGTCGCTTTAAATTATTTAAATATATTTAAAAAAAATTTGCTCTAACCGGAAGCCGCCACGAAAGCTTGATCGGAGATTCCGCCATGGACTGCCGGAGCTCCGATCTTTTTTTTTTTTTTAATTGAGCTTCCGCCATGGAAGCTCCGGATCGGAGCTTCCATGGCGGAAGCTCCAATCTCCGCCCGCCATGGAAGCTCCGATCTGGAGCTTCCATGGCAAAAAAAAAAAAAAAAAAAAGATCGGAGCTTTCACCGGAGCTCCGACAGTGATTTTGGTGGTGGTGTGCGGTGTTGGTGGTGGGGAAGAAGATGGTGGGTGGTGGTGTTGGTGCGGTGGTGGTGGGGATTGGGGAAGGAGAAGACGATACAGAGCAATGGTTGAGGGCGACACAGAGCAACGGTTTAGGGCGATACCGAGCAATAAACACATGTCAGATGTCGATACATTGACTGACAATAGTCAGGGCGACACCTTGACTTACGGTAGAAAACCTCTACTAACATAATGATGAAAAATTTGGTAAACTGGACGAGACAATTCAAGTTTCTACAATACAGTATGCTAAAGATCAAGCTTGAAAACATAAGTTTGCAAGAAAAAGCTTTTTGTATATTGATTGAGAGAATGAAATTGTGATTTACAAAGAACCCTACGAGGTCTATTTATAACAACAAAATTACAGTTATATATTAAAGGAGTAAAAATCACAATTGTAAATACAAATTTACGTGTCTTAGTACAAGAGGTAAAAACGGCCCCTCAATCGTTCAGGGTGGCTACTTCATCACTACGCAATTGCCTTTGTCTTCTTGCTATGTATAAACCCTAATTGTACCCTTTTTGGTACAATTAGTGATCTGGAGTGCATGGTGTGCACCATGTTATTTGAAACTCTCCGCTTCTTGGCATTTATCCTGTGTGATAATTCTTCGTGTTCTAGCACTTTGTTCTTTTGAGGCTAACGAATTAAGACTTCGACTTCTCCAATTTGTATGGACATAAGATCGTCTGATCTTTTCTTCTTTCATTCAACTTTTTTGCAACACACGGAGGATGTCTTCTTGATTTCATTTGGTTTTCTAACACTACCCCTCAACAGGGGAATGTAGATGTTCTTCATTCCCATCTTGCGTGTCATTCTCTATAAATCTTCTCCTGCCTTAGTAAAGATGTTTGCATGTTGCATTTTTGATGGCTCGACTTTGATCAAGTCTTGTGATATCTTGTCTCTAATAAAATGGCAATCTATTTCTATATGCTTTGTTCTCTAATGGTAAACTGGATTTTTTGTCATATAGATTGTTGACCGATTGTCACAATATAGGGGCTAACTGGTTCTTTAATTCTACTTCGAAGTTCTTGAGAAGAGCTTTTAACCAAGTAATCTCACTACTTTTGTATAAGCCATAACTTTGTACTCAGCTTCAGCTGATGATCGACTTACCATTTGTTGCTTTTTAGACATCCAGCTTATCAAAGGAACCTCCAAGCATAATGCAATATCATGTCACTGATCTTCTTGTGAAGGGACAACCAACATACTATGAGTCACCCTATGCTCTTAGATTCATGTCTGGTTATGAATCGAGAAACAATCCATGTCCTATGTTATTTTTCAGATACCTCACTATTCTTAGTAAGGATTTCATATGTTTTTTTGTTGGTGCATCCATGAATTGACTCAAGATACCTACTGAGTAGGGCTATTCTATTTTCAGGTCACCTTCGTACCGACATAAATATAGGTCTCCGTTAGATGATAGCCACGTGTCATTTAATTTGATCTTATCCATACAATTCAGTTCGAAGTCATTTTATATATAGCTTTAGGTACGATTGATTATAATTAATATTTTAATAATAAAATTTTTCTATAAAATATAAATTGACTATAATGCCCTTATGATATAGTTATTATTAATTTTAAATATTAAAATTACATATATTAATAACGAATAAAATGAATAATTAAATACAAATCCATCAATAAATTTTGCTTAAACATACATGATTAATGTCGATCATACAAGCAAAAAATTATTTTTTTTCAAAACTACAACCACACTTAATTTTATTCAAATCATTCTGCCTAATTATGAATCCAATTCCCAATTGAATGAAGAAGTTAATCTAACCCTAACCATGGAGATTTCTTGTTTGGTGGAGGGGTTTCAAGCAAAAGCTGGAGAAAGGGCCAACCCATTATCATCATACAGGAAAGGGATTTATCAGAATTGAATGGTGAACATGAATGAAGCAAAACTGTAGCAGTCCGTATATAATGAATGAATCAATCAAGCAAATAGAATCTCATATATTTGGATTAGGGTTTTTGGCTTCTTGGGTTGGGTATCCAAATTTATATTGGTTCATTAATTTGAAATCATCTCGTGTTTGATTTTGAATATTTTTATCACAATAATCTTGTTAGTTCAAATTATTTCTAAGCTATGGATGAATTCACAAATCAGTTTAACTACAATTAAATTTACTAATAAATGGAAACAATTTTTCGAGGGTATAATGGTAAATGTATTTTTTAAATGAGAAATATAATTAATTAAATAATTGTGACTTGTTTTTAAGTTGGTACGAAGTGGACCTGAAAATAAAAAAATCTACTAAGGGATCTGGTCTTGTTATTGTTAAGTAATTAACTTTCCTAGCAATCTTCTATATTTGGTTGAATAAGTCGTAAGTTCCTCTTTTTTTTATCCTTCTTCAAACTGTCTTAACTTGTAATTTTGTATAATGGGAGTCTAGTCTGGTTTACACCCCAGTAATCCAACTTGCTCAGTAACCTCTCATAAGCATATTTTTCTGGAACAAATGAATTCCTTTCTTACTTCTTGATCTTTTTAATCCTAGTAAATATTTAAGTATCCCAGATCTCTAATCTTGAACTTATCCTTAAGTTCAATTTTAACTTCATCAATGTCCTTTTGACAATTTCCTGCGATGATTATATCATCTACATACACTAATAGCACAACAATATTTTGTTTATGTTTTCTGACAAAGAGTGAATATTCACTCTTTGTAAAACCTATGTGTTGGTCCCTTAGACAACAAATAAGGTTAAAGTCAATCTTGAAATGGGCTCACGCCAAAATGAAGTCTTATGGTTATTACAGTATATATATAAGTGGATAACTATTGGAGTTGTGCAATTGAGTACTTAATTTAAGTTAAATTGGATTCATTTCTAATATATGTGTAAATTAGACTTTAATTACAAAAAACAATTTTTGTTTTATTCAATTAAATTACAAGTCATAATTCAACCTCAACAAAATCAATGCATAATAACAAAACCAATCTTTTTTTTTCCATATAAATTTTAAATACTAATTCAACCCCAACAAAATCAATTCATCACTAAAAAAAAATCAATTTGTCTTCTCCAATTAAGCTTTAAACCCTAATTCAACCCAACAAAATCAATTCATCATTAAAGAACAACGATAACCAATCTTTCTGCTCCATCTTCTCCAATTACATTATAAAACAGATCAACTTAAAAAATAATTCAACTTTAAAAAAGGAATCCATTATCAGAAAACAATATTCTTTCGCCATATATCGTCTTCTAATCAGTATATATAGCGATACTTAGCGTAGTGTGTTCTCACATTTTAGTCCTTCAATAACAATATATCAACTCAAAGTGGAATTACAAATCATCTAAAATCCCATATCAAATAACAATTACTACAAACTTGCAACCTCAAATATTACAAATGCTTAAATAACAGTATATCATCTATGTATGAATGATACTAGTGAGCATAAATACTAATTTACGCACCCTACCAAACAATTGGGGACCAGCCTATAGGTTATTCTCTCTTTTATTTTACGGTACACTCTCAACTATCAATAATAATTCTTCATAAAAATTACTACAAATTGCTCCATGGCCATGGACCATAGTTGAAGCCACGCTTTAAGGAGAGAGTCACGTGCAGTAGGTGCCTTACACGTGACTTTCTTGCTCGTGCAACCACGTTAGATATTTTCTTTTACTAGCCCAAAATATGACAAAATAAATTACAAAAACGAAAAGATCATAATAATAATAAATATAATAAACTCCAATAATGAGATATGAAGTTTCCAGCTATTGCAAATTGACCACCGACCGTTTGGAACAGACTTAGTATGCTACTACTACTGATTAGTGTTAGTATAATCATATAATTAATTTAATTCGATTAATTGTAATTTTACTTGTAAATAATTAACAAGCATGTTGAGATGATACTAATCCTGTAACAACACATGACTGCTGACAATAGCCCTTCATCTTTCTCACGTGCTAACTTGGATGAATTCCAACCAACTCTGATTAGAATATCATTTACTGCAAAATGTTGTCGTACATTTAACGATAAAGTAAATCATCATGTCACAAACTCACAATTTGTATGATTTTCAAGCATTGTTAGTACAGCGTATAATAGAGATGAGGGTGAAATTCATTCTAACTCGAAATAGTGTACTTTAGCTTCAAAAGTTAGTTTATTTTGAAACAGTTTGCCTTGAACAAATAAGAGTTTCTCTTAACGAGTAGGTTGTCAATGTTTGAGTTTTGGATTGTCCAAACGATACTATATTTGGGGAGTACGTAATCATTTATCTTTTGCCATAGGGGGTTTATTATTTATAGGACTAAGCTAGGTTTTGGGCACAACTATATAAATTCAAAAAACTTGTCTCCAATAGATACTAATCACTTGTCCGCCATGATAGGGTTGCGCATGTCAACCACATGGTTGGGCCAAAGTGGCTCTTGACCGTAGTCCTCATTCTCTGGAGACTAGATAAAGGTATAAAGAGATCGGTTCCTCACAGGCTTTGACGATTCTTCTTTATAACAAGTATTTTACAAAAATAAGGTGTGATGATAGATTGAATTCAGAGTCTAAAGACATAAGGAATGTTGCTGCAACAGTCACAGCAACTGTTAGAGCAACATTGAGTTTCCTAACAGAACTGGGAAAAAGGAATAAAAGAGTATTCGAATTGTAAAAGGATTAAAGCTTGTTTTACTAATTCAAGGTGATGAAGGAGGCTTGGGAAAACTTATATATACAGCCTTATGGCGTCACAAGAATAATCAGAACACAAGAATAGAAGACAAGACACAAGACAAGAGATTTGCCGTTCCATATCGAAATCTTCTTTATTCTTCTAGTTTGCGTTTTGAATTCTGTTTTGTTATTCTCTGTAAATCGATATTGTCATTGCATTAGTCAATAAAAGAATCTCTAGTTTTCTCCCGTGGACGTAGGCATTCGCCGAACCACGTAAATCGTTGAGTTTTCGATTGTGTTTGGAGTTGTTGATTGAGTTCTATTTATTGATTGTTGGTTTAGCTGTCGTATGGCTATTGCTATAACGATGATTGTGTTTAACTTTGTTTTGAGTTGGTTGATCATTATTGTTGGTGATCGAGTTCAAGAACAATTACGCAACAATTAGGCGCCGTCTGTGGGAAGAAGGAACAATCAACTCGGGACTATTATGGCGATGGCAAGGTTTGACATAGAGAAGCTTCTGATAAAATCGATTTCTCTTTGTGGAAGGCAAAGATGGAGGCTCTCTTGGTTCAAGGGACTAGAGCAAGCGTTGCTTGGAGATGCGGATTTCCTAAGGATTTTGATGAAATTTGAGAAGGCACGCATCATAGGAAAAAGCGAGAGCTCGTGATTTTGTCTTTGGGAGATAAAGTCTTGGTAGAGGTGATTAAGGAGAAAGGCGCGAGGTGTTTGGGATAAATTGGAATCCCTTTATCATGTGAAGTCTTACGCAAGTTGCACTGAAAAAACTCTTCTCATTCAAGATGAGAGCTGATAGATCAATCATTGATCAGTTGGATGAATTCAACAAGCTTTGCATGGACATGGAATCTTTGGAAGTAAAGGTTGAAGACAATGACAAGGCTGTGATATTGTTGAGCTTTCTACCCAAAAGCTATGAACACTTCATTGATGCTATTGTTATGACCAAACCAGATGACCTTACAGCTGCAGATGTTGAAAAGGCATTGAGGAATAAGATGGATCAAAAGAATGTGGGCGACTGACTGATCCAGATGTCGAGAGCTTGTTTGTCAAGCAAGCATGGGACAAACATCAAGCTGGAAAAAGCAAGATGTCTGACAGGCCAAAACAACAACCGAAGGAGTCCAAGTTTGGTGGAAATAACAACACAGAGAAGAGGGCATGTTTCTACTGCAAGAAACCAGGTCACCTGATGAAAGACTGTTACTCATTAAAGAAGAAGGAGAGAAGAGGAAAGACACCTGAGCAAGGTGGAGCCAATACTGCAGATATTGCAGAATCCTCTGATGCATTTGACAATGCTGATGTACTCTCTATTACTGAGTCTAAGTGTGGATCAAAGTGGATTCTAGACTCAGGGTGTTCATTCCATATATGCCCTATAGAAGAGTGGTTTGAGGATCTCAAGTATGAAAACAAGGGAAGTGTATTGTTGGGAGATGATTATGCTTATGGTATCAAAGGAACTGGTAACATAAGGCTGAAGATGCATGATGGTGTCATTAGGATTCTCACCAATGTTAGATACATACCTGATTTGAAGAGAAACTTGATATCTCTAGGAACTCTTGATAAGAAGGGATATAAGTATGGATCTGAGAATGGTGTTATGCAAGTTATAAAGGGGAACACACCAGTTATCAAGGAAAACCTCATTAATGGTTTGTATGTCATGCAAGGAGAAGTTGTGTCTGGTATGGCAGTTGTTGTTTCAAGTGTTGCTACAACTGTTAGTGCAATTGTTGCTGCAACAATGGACAAGGGATACAAGCTATGGAGCATTGATCAGAAGAAGTGCATTCTGAATAGGGATGTTACTTTTAATGAGAGGATTATGCCTCTCAAGCCTCAGACTGAATCAGGGACAAAGCCACTGGTTACTCCTACTACTGGTACAACAGGTGAAGATGATAACACCAAGATTGAGGTGGAGCATGTTTATGATACACAGGTACTTGACACTTGTGTACATGAAACTGGAGAATCTTCAGGGACTGTTGATGCAACTGTTGGTCCAACTGCTGCGATCCTGAGCGAATAAGGAGAACTGGCAGACAAGCACCAAACCTGTATGGTTTTGGAAGAGTAGGGAAGTCCTACATGGTGTCTTATGCTCTGAGCGTTGCAGAGGAGATTAATTATGTTGAACTAAACAGCTACCATGAAGCAGTCACTTGTAAAGAGAAGTTATTATGGATGGAAGCCATTCAAAGAAGAATTGGAGTCTCTATACAAGAATAAAACCTGGAGTATTGCCACTGTACCAAGGAATACCAAGTTGGTAAGCTGCAAGTGGATCTTTAAGAAGAAAGATGAAGCAGCTATTGGTGGGAAAGTGAGATACAAAGCAAGGCTAGTGGCTAAGGGTTTCACACAGAGGGAAGGCTTGGACTACACAAAGATCTTTTCTCCTGTAGTCAAGCATACATCAATCAGGATACTGTTGTCTATTGTCACTCAAGATGATCTTTATCTACAACAGATGGATGTGAAGACAGCTTTCTTACATGGGAATCTTGAGGAGGAGATATACATGAAAGTGTCAGATGGAGTAACTGTGAGCAATGCAGATACAAAGGCATGTTTGCTCAGAAAATCTTTATATGGATTGAAGCAATCTCCAAGACAATGGTACAAGAGGTTTGATGAGTTTGTGACATATGTGGGTTTCAAGAGAAGCAACTATGATAGTTGCATATATCAAGCTGGAAGACATGATACATTTTTATTATACTTGTTGCTATATGAGTTGTGCTCATTGTTGATGAAAGTGCAGAAGGGTCTACTCCAACCTTAGGAGTGTTTTGGAGAAGCTAGAGAGGAATTCAATCTAAGGTGGAGATCTGTGATGATAGATTGAATTCAGAGTCTGAAGACATAAGGAATGTTCTTTATTGATCGCGATGTGATTAGAGCAACATTGAGTTTCCTATCAGAACTGGGAAAAAGGAATAAAAGAGTATTCGAATTGGAAAAGATTTAAAGCTTGTTTTACTAATTCAAGGTGATGAAGGAGGCTTGGGAAAACTTATATATACAGCCTTATGGCGTCACAAGAATAATCAGAACACAAGAATAGAAGACAAGACACAAGACAAGAGATTTGCCGTTCCATATCGAAATCTTCTTTATTCTTCTAGTTTGCGTTTTGAGTTCAGTTTTGTTATTCTCTGTAAATCGATATTGTCATTGCATTAGTCAATAAAAGAATCTCTAGTTTTCTCCCATGGACGTAGGCATTCGCCGAACCGCGTAAATCGTTGAGTTTTCAATTGTGTTTGGAGTTGTTGATTGAGTTCTATTTATTGATTGTTGGTTTAGTTGTCGTAGCAACTGTTGCTATAACAGTGATTGTGTTTTAGCTTTGTTTTGAGTTGGTTGATCATTATTATTGGTGATCGAGTTCTGAAGAACAATTACGCAACATAAGGTTTCTATACTTAGTTATCCTTGGCCTCTATGTATAATTGGAACACGTATAGAGTTGGACCAAGGCTCAAATACATGACCTATGATATTTCGAATTTTCTTTTATTTAAAAATTCAGGTTCGGTCCAATCATTTGCCTCGGACCTATTAAGTAGAGTCGGATATATTTTTACTCGTTCGGTTGTGTAGTTTTAAATGTGTTTTACTCGAATTCATATATTTCAAAGTGTTGATTCAATCAGTTTTTTGCATTATATTTTATGACAAACAAAAACCTTTAAGTTGGCTCTGTTATTCTGAAATCGGTACTACTACAATTTACGAGAAGTGTGATGATTTTTATGTCGACTATATAGAAATGAAAGAGATTAATTTTGATTTTAATCATTGTAGTCATAAATCATACTACTAAAAGTTTAGAATATTTATAAATGAAACCCTTGTTGTGGTTGTAAGTTGTGAGATGACACTACACGAGTGAATGTGATAGCCAATGGTGACCGTACTTAGATCATGTCCGAGCTGTGTTCATCGTGCGCTAACGTGGATTAACGAATATAATAACATGTCTAATTCTCTTTCTCTCATATAACAAGGTAAAAATGCAGAAAAAGAATGGATTTAATATTGGAGCCAATTGACACAAATTTAATTATTCTGGGCCATAGCGCAATTCTCAAGAGCTAAATTATTGGAGAGAGAATCAACATGGCTGTAAATTTTATGAATGTTTTGGTTTGTTTATTTCCTTATTTTGTCCAAATGGTGAATTACTATGTTTTATTATCTGCTCCTTCCAAAAAAAACTTTATATTTTGGTAAATTTTTATCGTACCACAGTATTTCATACATTGTAAAAAAAAAAGATTATCCACACTAAACATATAATAAACAATCTTAACTTTATATGAAATTACATATTTTACCACTAAAAGTAAACTTCTTAATTACCACATTTTTGTATTTTATCTCTTATTTTATTTGTTCACCTAAAATTAGACGCAAACCCTAATGATAAAGTTCTCTGGGGTAGAGAAAGTACTATTTTGAGTGAAATTCATCCCTTATTTCCATTTTCGGATTAGTTTTCAGTTTCATTTTTCCATTTCCCTTTTTCACCGAGGCTCTACATAATTTAAAGGATTTTGAGGGAAATGAAAAGAAATTGAAAGAAAATCACGTTTCTTGAAAATATGTTGAAGGGAAATCAATATTGTTAAAGATAAATGTACACGAGTTTGTATATCGTTAGACTTGTACTAGATGAAGTATTATCTGTTGTAAATACTCTTCTAGATTTAGTCAAATACCTTTTAGATAAGCTCTACAAGCTTCTCATACTTGTATATATGCCACATGTACTATCAGTTGAATACACAGACACAGATACGGATACAGAATAACACTACAGTTATATCTCAACACGTTATCAGCACGATAGTGCTCAACCCAAAATTCTCATCCATCTCTAGAGGTTATCAAAAACACGAGGAAGGCGAGAAGCCTAATGTCATGACACCAAATTCTTCCACCACTCAGATGAGGAATTGATTAACAACTGCATGAGATCATGACCATCGACATACTACTTAATCCTTACTTTCTTTTATAACTTTCAATCTATTAACTTATTAATTCTTTACTGATTTGCAGTATGAATTACTTGACTAATATTTTTGTTTGACCATTGCATGTACATGAGATCAACGCTACTAGTCGAGTGGTTTGATGGTTGGATTTACAGTGCCATGTTTTGGTATTGATTGACGGTCGATGTGTATCACAATAGACGAACGATATAATCCATCTTTGGAGGGTAAAGTTGGAACCCAGATTGTTCCAATAACATATCTATTGACAAGTTGATTGTTGTGTTCACTGAGAGTTTGACAAACTGATTATGGATTCCATTACCATACGGATTAACAGGGAAGAATTTTATAATTACGGATTTATTTTATTCTATTTGTTTGCAAATTTGCTAACATGATTTCGTAATACGGTTAGTGACATTATGAGAGGATGGTGGATGACAGACGTCTACTCAAGGCCGTTCTATAACACCAGGCATCTTTCCTTCATTAATAAATTCTCTACCCTTTTCTCCTTCTCAATTTATCTACAATTTATTCATCTAACACATTACATGTGTACTGATCGATGGTATAAATTCTTGGCAATTTACTCTTTGTTTTATGGTGCCATGTAGGTACGTACAGGTACTAGTTCTATTACTACTGATCCTTGTGCGATGTTCTAGTCTAGCGATCCTGCTTCTTAAGTCGGAATTGTTGTCCAGGGAGTATCTACTTTTATTTATTACTCAATTCATTCTTATTATATATTATTATCTGAAATATTAAAAACAATCTACCATATTCCCTGGGGTGAATATGTGATACAAAACATCATAGACCGGAAGTGGTCGAGAATTGATGATTTATGAAATTCCAAAGAAGTATGGAATAACCAACCGGCGTTGTTGGGATATATTATGCACACTCATATTGGACGATATTATTGATGGTGATGCAAATAAAATATGGATATCCAACCGGCGTAGTTGGATATATACAAATTACTTATGTTGTGAGACAATTACTGATGATGATATGCTAGAAAAGCATACACTATTTTCTATGCCTCGAATATGCTATATAGTAGCAATATTATGAAGAAAAAAAAAAAGAAGGCATGCGTCATTGCGTGAGGCAATTATGACATATACAAGACAAACGAGGCCAACATATGCTTGGATAATAGTGTTGGATGATGCCACACATACCATATTCAATGTCAAATACTTTGACAACTTGTCATGATAAAAGCTTGCATTGAGTTAGCTTGTCATATCTCGTGAGATATATATGATTGCCAACATGAAATTGATAAATATTAATGGAGCCATGAGCATTTGAGGGGAGCATTATATTGCAAATGCTCAAGTTTTTATATATACCCTCTAGATATGAATTATGTCGAGAGAAGACATAACGAAAGTGTATGGCTTGAGTTCATCATCATACAAGAGCTTGTACTCTAACAAACTGTGCTCAATAACATATATTAGACTAAATTACTGAAGGAATTGATATGATTAGTCTTGCCAATTATGAAAGGCACAACGATTGTGTCCAAATGTCACATTATTGAAAGGCCAAATTCAATTGATATATGAGAGATATAACTCGATGTGACAAATTAGGCCATCCGGGTATAACGTACCCGTTGTTGTGAAACATGAAGTTTCCATATAGTTATGTGCTGAAAGCTTTCTCATGTTGTAATTATTATTATGGCAAGACACAACATTGAGATGAAGCATGATTACGGAGATCCTTAAATGAGTAAAAGTCACACTTTTAAATTTGACAGTGATTGATATATAAGTGGCCGGAAACCCACAACTATAATCTCCAATTTGAGGGCAAATTTATTTTCAGCACAAGAAAATCCAACTGTGCAAATATATTGACTCCCTATCATATTGTTTTTCGTAGAGAACTAATGCGTGAAGCATACTAGATGGTTGTATGCATAATGATTATCGAAGCTGGGCATGAAAATTTCTATTTTGAGCCCTTATTACTAGTATGAGCTAGTTTATCCCAGCTTAGGGGAGGAAGAACATGAGGAAGCTGGTAAAAACAAATTTGTAGAGCGAATTGATCCCAATATATTTGAAAGTTTCTAAATTGAACTAAATATTTAGCTTCAAGTTACTAAATCGAGATATGTTCAAACATGAAATTATATGATTTGAATGTTAACCCGCTATGACCCTATATTTTGAGGCATACAGAATTACATATTGATTATAGAATGACATGTGTTGGACATTGAGATATCTTGCCAATTGTACTAATGATTCTCAGTGAAATACGATTCCAATGCTAAGTGCAATACAAAAGGATTGGCAAGAAAGTGCAGTTGGTACTCTTGAGGAGTATTGAATGCCATGAATGGCATGGATATCTAAATTAAAATAGATGGCCTATATGAAGAAAATGGTACCTACATACAATATTCAGATATCGATGATCAGTACTGACTTGAATAAAATCTAGAAAAGAGATTTGATATACCGGTATACATGGAACCGAGAAAGCATATGCGAAATTCGATGGACATGTAAATGGGGATCTTACATGTGAGTCCATTCGATGACATCATGATGATGATGATAGAAAATGAGCTCATGGACTTGAGGTCCTTATAATCAAACGAATTCGAAATCCAGAACGGATTGGTATATATACATATCGTATGATTTGAGAAAGTTCAATGAGGGGAGATATCATCTCCGGAACTGAGTCCCGAAAAGAGACGAAATGTATCATGTCAGCGAACATGGATTGAATAAGGAAAGTTCTTGAGGAACGTTTCATTTATGTAAACACTTGTGAAGAGTATTATTGGTCATGTAAGAGATTATTACAAGGAGTATTATTACTATCTTTGAGATTTCACATGGTCCAGAAGTACCACAACCAGTTGAGCTATCAAGAGCTACAATGACCCTTACTATACCTCCTGAAGAAGGTACATGAGTTAATGGCAGTCAAGCAACAATGACTACTTTTGCGCATCCCATGAGCAGTTGTTGTACTCTTTTTTCCTTTCTAGGTTTTTATCCCATTGAATTTTTACTAGCGAGGTTTTTTAACGAGGCAACATTATAAGCGCTTATATATCTCCATGATTGTGAAACTGTTTGGTAAAGATAAGAGTTATGGATTTGTTGGATATCTTTACGGTATATGAAGTGATGTTATGGAACATTGAAACTATATGATGTTTCAAGTGTTTGGAAAAGTTCTTCCTGAAGAAGACAAGGCGTATATTACAGAAGTTCTTCCCCGCCATCATCTATGAGAAGAAGATTCCATCGAAGTACAACATAGTTGAAGATTTGCTCAACCACATCACATCCGACATCATCATTTGAGAAGTTGATCCGAAAGATTGGAATTTACAGCTGTTCGAAGAAGTACAATGATGCATCAATCAGAGAAGATGGATACGCACTACACTCTTTTTCCTTGACTATGTTTTTATCCCACTGGGTTTTTCTTAGCAAGGTTTTTAATGAGGCAGTATTCCCACAGCGTATCAACTATCAACGATCAAGTCATGTTCATTTAAGGGGAGTGTTAAAGATAAATGTACACGAGTTTGTATATCGTTAGATTTGTACTAGATGAAGTATTATCTGTTGTAAATACTCTTCTAGATTTAGTCAAATACCTTTTAGATAAGCTCTAGAAGCTTCTGATACTTGTATATATGCCACATGCACTATCAGTTGAATACACAGACACAGATACCGATACAGAATAACACTACAATTATTTCTCAACAATTTTCCATTTTTTTGACATTGTCTCAAATTTTCAGGAAAATTTGGTAGTTAATTTTATTTTCTTACCTTTTCTAAAATTCTTTTGCCCATATGTACTCCCTCTATCCCACATAGCTTCACATATTTGCCATTTTTAGACGTATCGCATAACTTCGTACAATACTAAAACAAGAAGTTACCCCATAAATTACACATTTCATCATAAATTACACATTTTGCCAATATAAGTACACTATTTTCCACATTCTTGAATATTTTATCATTACTTTAACTTTCCACCGAAAACTACACACCAATCCAAATGTATGAAGTTCTTCGACACAGATGGAGTAATTAATTTTTTGTTTTTTTACTAAGTTTTTACTATGTGAATTTTTTTTAGTACAAATCATGGCCACTCTAGGAACATACAAATTCGTTGAATTATCACTAAATTATGAAATTTTATTCACGGACACTTGACGAAAACTGTGATCTATTGATAAATAACTATGAATTGTGAATGCTATTTTATATATTCAACTGATAGTACATGTGAAGTATATATACAAGTATGAGAAGTTTTTAGAATATAAAAAATGAATTTCAGTTGTAAAAAAATCAATAGAATAAATAATATTTTTTATATTTTTGTCAAACATTTTTATTATGCACCCTTATCTAATGTATCTAACTAATCTTTGAATGAATCCATTGTGTAACATATCTCATTTTATTTAGGACTAGTTGCCAATTTTGTGCTATGATCGTGTCGATTTTTGAAAGATATTGGAGGAGTATTAATTTGAGTAATTAATACTACCGTTTGTAGTTTAAAACTATAGTATAATATCCAAGGCTACGTGTCTAATGTGAATTGCTTACACCAAAGGGAAGGAAAGGGAAGGAAAAATTGTTTTACAAGATTAGATGATTGGCTGAGTACGTATCATAATTGGTTTCTGAAATGAGAATCCCTATGCTGGAGGTTTACTGAATACTAGAAATTCATTTATAGGACTACTACATAGTAAATGTTGTCTTGTTAAACAAAACAACTGGTCTGTCCAACCGCAGAGCTTAACTCACTGGTATTTTATGTGACTTGAGTTTTCTGTGTAAGAGAACTATGTGACCCATTTGCGAAACCTATCTTTTCTTTGTTTTTAATTCACAGACATGTTCGTTCATACTGATCCACTTTATCCTTTTCCGGACTTGATTTCATTTTTACTAGTTTGCTTGAATTTTGTTACACAATCATAACTTAGTCCCTTCTTGATCTACATGAGTATTACTATTGAAATTCATGTTCATTCCCTAGCTAATTCTAAGTTAATTACTTTCGATACGTAATCTTGGCTGATTCCTTACCTCGAGTGAAGTACTTTGGTAAGACACGTAGCCTTGCAACTGCCTTGTTGGAGTAAGTAGCAATATCACACTCTTGTTTGGTTTTGGTAAAAGGGTTTGTGTTTGTATAAAATAAAGATTTGTATTTACAACTTGACGGTATGCTTAAACCACTTTGGAATTCTTGATATGATGTATTTTCCGACATCACCACATATGTCGGAAATGAATAAACCCAGGATCCCTCCACCCTAACACTCTGATTCACCGGAGCATCGCACATATTATACCTCTCAACACGGGTATTCACGACCTGGCCCAGATGATTATGATCCGACCCATACCTCACAGAACTCATTACAGTTTACATAGTGCAATTCAACTTAGATTCCTTAATTTTCCAAATTATCAGTTTATGAAATATCGACTATGTAGTTGAACTTTACTTTCAGTTAACAAGTGTAATTCATTACTCATGAAAACCGATACGGAGTGTTTGGTTCCAGATTGAAATTAAGTTATCTCAATTCCAATTGCGTTTTTTGGTACAAAAACTACACAAGGAAGAAAACACTCTGGTATGTTCTCAACAAAACTGAAAGGTAAATCAAAAGAACTAGACTCATCACATACACTTTCTCTGCTTATCCAAGGGCTACTAGTACATTGCCAGTTCTCTCTTGACCAATGGAAATTGAGATGAACTAAAACAAACGTACCTTAATTATTTAGACATAAAAAAGGAAAGAATTAAACTCAGATTTTTTTAACAAATAAATATTAGCATGAAAGGACAATCATAACCCCCATTCCACCAATAAAAAGCCACCAGTCCCGTTCACTTTCAACAAAAAAACACAACACTCTCTCTGTTATCTCTCCACCGTTACTCTGCTTTCCTTGAAAAAGCAAAAGTTCACTTGCAATGGACTATTTCTCAGGAGATTATTCCGAATTCTGTCCACTGGAGAATCTCAATGTCACTGATAATGCAAATGGTGTTACCAATTTCACGGTGGACGATTTACTGGACCTCTCCAAAGACGACGACCCAATGGCCGACGCTTTTTTCGATAACACTGCCGTAAATTCCGACGGCTCCTCCACCCTCACTGTGGTCGACAGCTGCAATTCCTCGGTTTCCGGAGGAGACGGCAGCCAATTTAACGGCAATCTCAGCTGCAGCAGCTTTAATGACAATCAGTTCTCCGGGAACGAGCTCTGCGTTCCGGTAATTAATTTATCATGTTACATGCTATACTCATTCGCATAATTATTCGATTTTAATTGTTTTTATATACTCCCTCCATTTCAGAGAAATTGTTACATTTTGAATTTATTAATCATTTTGAGTTTGTGCTAATTACTCATAAACGATAATAGTAAATAATTTAATAAAATCATATAATAAAAATTTAATTACTAAATTTTCATTATATAATTTTAATAATTTATTTATAAATATCGTTTAAGAGTAAATTGTAGTCAAACGCGGAGACAGTTGACCGCAGAATAGTAAAATGTAACACTTTTTCTGAAATGGAGGGAGTAATATATTTAACACCAAGAATTAAATTCTAACCATTAATTTTATTGTGCAAACAGTATGATGATTTGGCGGAATTGGAGTGGCTATCGAATTTTGTGGAAGAATCATTCTCGAACGATGACGTTCACCACTTCATCCCCACTACCGCCGCCGCATATTCCTCTTCTTCCGCCTCCGCCATCACCTCTGGCGCACCGTCATTTTTCTCCGCGGAGGTCTCGGTCCCAGGAAAAGCCCGTAGCAAGCTCTCACGAGCACCTCCACGCGACTGGTCCTCACGGCTCCTCCACCTCTCCCCCTTTTCAAGCTCGAAAACGGGCCCCACGAAGAAAAAGGAGCCAACCGAAATAACCGGTCGAAAATGCCTTCATTGCGGTTCAGACAAGACCCCACAATGGAGAACCGGTCCAATGGGACCCAAGACATTGTGCAATGCTTGTGGGGTCCGTTACAAGTCGGGTCGTTTAGTACCTGAGTACCGACCCGCAGCTAGTCCATCGTTTGTTTCGAGCAAGCACTCGAATTCACACCGGAAGGTAATGGAGCTGCGGAGGCAAAAGGATTACCAACAACATCAACACCAACAATTGTTGGGTCAAGTTTCGATTTTTAACCGCCATGATGAGTTCATGATTCATCACGGGGGTAACTTTAACGGGTCGGATTATAGTCACATGATGTAGTGTTTGCACTAATTCTAGTTCTAAGTCATAACACAATTTTTCTAATTTCATTTTTTAGATATTTCAATTTTGAAATATAAGTGGAGGGAGATGATCGTCAAGTTAAGCTACATAAGTTGTAATGCAATTTATTTCAAATCATTATCAATTCATTAGTTTTTGCTATCTTTTTGGTTGCTTTTATGTAATTTAAATAACCTTATTAGTGACTAATCGAGTAAATGTGAGTTCAAATGTTTAAACAACAGTTAACTATCTAAATATAATTACCTTAAACCTAGATTTGAAGACACCTAACACATGAGACAACCCACTCAAGTCTGATATTTTTCATTAGTTTTGGTATATTTATGATATGTATTTTAGCTAAACTGACTTATAAGTTAATTAGTTGTTAGTTAAACAAATTAAATGACTATTAACTAATAATATGTTAACTGTACTAAATATGTATCTCAAACTGAAAGCTGATGAATTTAATTGATTTATATGAAAGTGTTTAATAAATTAGTTAAAAAGTTTGTTGATTAGTGGGTAAACTTGAGAATTGATAACCATTGTATACTTTGCTAAATTCAAAATTTTAAAAGAATCACCTAATTTTTCTTTTTAAATGATTTATGAGTTTTAATATCAAATCAGTTAGCTCAGAATCTACATATATACAAACGTTTATGTAATAAACATATATATTCCGGTCCATTTTCCCGGACAACCTTATCTACCTTATAATTAATAAATTAGTGTTGATATTCTACCCTACTGACATTTATGCAATGGTCATATTCCAATCAATTTTTTCAAACATCCTCACTTAGTGATAGACGCATGGTGTTACTTTAGTTAATTAAATTGTGTAATTGTCTAGTAGTGAGTCAACTTTATGAGCAAAAGTGAAAGGGGGGTTTGGATTACAATTGGCTTGAATGCAAAGTAAAGTGAAAGGTAAATTCGGAAAGCAAAAATGGCACTCTATAGGAAATTCAAAGTGTTGATGAAGAAAGAGGGTCACAATCATGGGAATGGGTGCAAAAATTAAATTTGATGAAGAAAGAGCCAATTCATGGGGCATCAGTTGTGGGAAGATAATGTCTAAGTTCGGGCACTTGCACATGGCGGGGCTTATGCGTACCCACAACTAATTCATCAATATTGTAATGCTGTCACTTACAAAAACATACTATTCAAACCGATGTTGATGTAACACGACTACTTTGGGGCAATCTGCTCCGTCCTCAACTTCCTGGGGTTTGGGTACAAATTTTAAACTTAATTATAAATAATTAAAATAATTTATACTTCTCCCTCGTCCCGGACTCAACTTTCCACTTTCATTTTTATCCCGTCCCAAACTCAACTTCCCCTTCCTAACTTGGAAAGTTTTATACCCCACTATCATTATAATAATGAGTCCGTCTTGCGAGAGACCCCTATATATTAGAGAGTCCCGAAAGTCCCATTCAAACGTTAAAACTAGACAATTATATATTTTTTCTCAACTTGGCTTATGATGATTTTTCGCGGATCTTTTGACCCGGATTCATTAAAAACGGGTCAAGTAAAATCTAGACAATATAATGTAAATTTAATATCATGTAAAACTAGAGAATTCTTTTCATAAACTAGACAATATAATGTAAAAACTAGACAATATAGACAATTATGTGTAAGTAAAAACTAGACAATATAGACAATTATGTTATACTGAGTGAGTAAATTTCTGGACAAGTAATAAAACTAGACAAACCATTTACAAAACTAGACAATTCAGTTACAAAACTCGACAATATGTTGTAAAAACTAGACACTAATTTTTCTTCGATTGCTTTAGTTTCTTCAGAGCATTCTTCTTCAAATCATCCAATCCACCCTCTTCAAAATCATCATCGGCAGCAGGTCTCTTAGTAGCGAGTCTGTTAGATCCTTGAGAAGTTTTTTCACCTGCAACTTTCTTTGCTTCTAGCCTTTTCAACTTACAAAAAAACTAGACAATACATACTAAAAACTAGACAGTTCAACATAATACAAAACAGAAAGATATAACATGAAAAACTAGACAAATATTGTTAAAAACTAGACCATATGTGTTAAAAGCTAAAACATAAGGTATTTACATAAAAACTAGACAATATATGTTAAAAACTAGACAATTTCACTCAAAAAAAACTGTAAAACATTAAAAAGTAGACAATATATGTTAAAAACTAGACAATTTCACACAGAACATTTAGAAAATACAAACAAACAACAAATCCCCCACAAAAAACATATACAGTGTACACAATCACATAGCAAATCTAAAAATTATAAAAAGTAGATGATACATGTTAAAAAACTAGCTAGACAATACATATTAAAACCTAGACAACTGCACAACAAAAAAACTAGATATCAAAGCATATCAAAGCATAAAGTATTTTAAGTAACACCTCACTTATGTAGTCAGTAAAGTAACCACATATCAAAAGCATAAAGTATTTTACACAACTGCACAACAAAAAAGCTATACCATGAAAAACTAGACAATATATGCAAGAAACTAGACAGTTTCACACAAAATATAGACCATTTATACCAAAAATGGCAATACATAACTCATGATACATATTCCAAAAAGAAACATATGGTAGCTATAACTTTATTTGATCTACACGATATTTGGTTGTGTTAGAGATACTAGTGCAGATTTAGTTGCATTACCATTTCCTACATTACTAGACAGTACATGCCAAAACACAAAATATACACAAATACATCATAATTAAACGGTTAATGGATTTTATGCACACATTTACATATACTCTCTTTAACAGAATTGATAATAAAACAAAAATAATACCAGTCACCAATTAAATTAGCAGAAATCGACAATGAATACCTATCTACCTTGATAACGAAGCTCAAATTGCTCAATACCAACTGAGTTTCTGTCCAACTTCGTCAATAGAGGTGATAAATGGAGCCGATCAACTGTCGACAAAGCAACTTTTAGTGCCAATTCAGCTACCTTCAAGCTCGAGATGCAATCATGTAGCAAATCAGCCAGAGATACAACAAACATCGCGGCATCAACTCGATCTCCGCCTCCAATTACTCAATCGCCGCCTTCAGAGCAACTCGGCATGGACGGAGCTCGGTTTCTCAATTTGTAGATCTGGTCTCGTGGAATTCTGCCATGGATTTGATTAGAAAGAGAAAATTGATATTTAAGTTTTGTGTTGCTTGAATGAAACGAAACAGAGTGAAATGGAAGAAAAGAGGGATTAAAAGGTACTTTAGTAAATTTGGGACTTTTGCTAATTTCGATCAATTGTATGTTTCTAAACTCATATACTAGCTAGTATAACTCATATTAAGTAGTGGGTTAATGAATTGATTGATTTATTGTGAAATTGATTAGTTAGTATAATGTTTGTAAGTATGGTGTTTAGTTTGATGTTTGTAAGTATGTATGGTATGTATGTAAGTATGTATGTTATTTATGGTATTTATTTTGATTTAGTTTAATGTTTGTAAGTACGTATTGGATTTGGTTGAGTATTTGGTAATTTATAATTTGTATAAAAAAATTGGTAATTGGTAATTCATATAATTCGATGGGAATATATATAAATTTAGCGACTCTATGATTTCCACGGGAAGCTGAAACAAATAGTGCGCCTAGAATATCCCGGTTTTCCCTTGAAAAGAACCTTTTTGTTTGATGTTAACTGGTATGATCCTAATCCACTTGGTACGAAGAAGAATGAGCAGTATGAAATGGTTGATATAAACCATCGAAAGAGGTACAAAACTAAGTACGAACCATTTATCTTGGCGACTCAAGCACGACAAGTGGTGTTTCTTGAATATCCAAGCAGGAAACGTGACAAGGCGGACTGGTTAGCTGCGATACCTATACGTGCCCGCTCCAAAGTGGAGTACATTGAGAAAGACGACTCAATTACCAACTCGTACCAAGAAGAGGTTGTCGATGAACAAGCAAAAACTCCTGTACATGCTCGTGATGAGTTGATAGATCTGCACGAGGACCAGTATGTAGACTTAGACAAGGACGCACAGGGTATGTGAGAAGGGTAGATTATGTATATAACTACTTAGTTGTTGATAATACAAATTATTTGTGATTTACGTGCTTTTCAAAATGTATGTAGGTATATACTAACACATTTTTCCTGTATTTGTTGCATGTTTTTGCAGATGCCGCGACATAGGCGCCCCACATACCGTCCTCCCCCATGCGGCCAGTCAGGGGGTAGTACTAATCGGCGGGAGGTCGACTCGGAGAGGCAGATTAGTCGAGCAGGCCTCTACGGTTCTGACGCCACTGGTTCGGCGAGGCTCGACTCAGATCTTCGGGAACTTACAGGACGACGATTGTCCCTACACCGAGCTCGAGGTCGGGGCTCAGTGGAACGGGAAGCCTGTGATGTTCCCACTGGGCAAAGACAAGTAAGTATTATGCATTCTTTTATATATATAGATCTAACATACCTTAAGATAATTTACGTCACATCATTGTTATACTATATACTAATTAATATTTGTTTCTTGTATCTTATACATTGATAACAGGTTATAACCTTCAGATGCAGCCGCTAAACTCGGCGACATCTTTCGGACCAAGAGGGAGCCCCCGGGGCAAGGGGGCGAGAAGTGGTCGTGCATCTCGGACCGGATGAGAGGCGAGTACTTTGATGAGTTGCGGGTAAGTTTGAATCTGACATTCCTTTATTTGTTGTTATACTCGTTGTTTTAATGTGAGTGGTATGTTAGCCACTGTATGTAAGTGGTATGTTAGCCGCTAAACTTGGGTGATATGTTAGTCACCACTGTGTTAGTAAATTTTAGGACAATGTGAGTGGTATGTTAGCCACTATATGTGAATGGTATATTAACTTGGGTGATATGTTAGTCACCACTGTGTTAGTATATTTTAGGACAATGTGAGTGGTATGTTAGCCACTGTATGTGAGTAGTATGTTAGCCGCTAAACTTGGGTGATATGTTAGTCACCATTGAATATGTTATGTTGTGTTATCTTATTAAATTGATGTCTCGGTTTACGTTAAATAATTTGGATGTTGTCTGGAATTGGGAATGTAGAAAAAGTACTTCAACAGAGAGAACCGGCAATGGTTAAATAATATGGTTTGCACTGGGGTCAGCTCGATACAAGGATATTGATTGCACTATGAAGAAGATGTGGCAACAAAACAAAAGGCCTGCATGGTGTGATGAGGAGGAGTGGGCGCTTTGGGTGGCCTACTGGACTCGAAATGATGGTCGACAAATTTCGAACATCAACAGAGAGAACCGGCTGACAGAGCCGTCTGATGGTAGAGGGGTGGCCATTCACCACTTAGGGTCGCAAGCTGTTCTTACGCATCACGTGAAATCTGTAAGTGTACATCTAATTTGGTCAGTTTATTCGTACATGTGTTTTGTGTTTCATTTCTATACCTTTAATGAGTTCCTAGCTAAATGTTTGCCTTTAATGAGTTCCTAGCTAAATGTTTACCTTTAATGTGTTTTGTGTTTCATATGTTCTTCAGGTGTCTTCAGGGGTGCAGAATACCGCATTCGAGTACTTCAAAAGAGCAAAGCTGAAGAACGACAGATGGGTTGACAACAAGTCCGAGGCTATTGCGGTACGTTAATTTTGATTAAAATTCATATTTGTGTGGTACAAGTTATTATGAAAAAACTGTAACTCATGATATCTGCATTCCACGATTTCAGGTTGAGGTGGAGGCTCAGATTGAGAGGCAGCAGGCCGAAACGGATGAGGAGCTGACCATTAAACAACAAAACAACATCTTCTTAGCCGTCAACCCAATGGACAACAATGGGCGAGTATATGGATTGGGGAGTTTCGGCCCTGTGATGACTACTCCTACCTACTCAGCATCCCAGCAATCTAGACATCCGGTATTCACACAGGAGCAGGTCTTGGAGATGGTGCAGTCATAGGTGTCTGAACGTGTTGCACGGCTCACAGAGCAAATGGAGCGGCGAGATAGAGCCCTACGGGAGGAAAACGAGCGTCTTCGGTTACAGATGCATGCTTTCATGTCCAGGTTCGAGCAGCAGCCACCCCCCGTCCGGTAGTTAGATTTTGATTTGTGTTTTTTTTTGATACTTTAGACTATGTACGGATATTGATTTTCATTACGGATGGTTTGTTAACTTTTGTAGAATGATTTATGTTTAATTAAAACAATTTCCTTATTCTAGATTTACTATCGGACAATATATTTTGTGAAACAGGCTGCAAATTATTAAAAAAAAATTTAAAAATTATCCGTCGCTAAAAAGCAGATTTTTTAAAAAAAGAAAATTTTGCTATTTATCCGTCGCCAAAACAACAAAATTTTCTTTTTTTTTTTAAATCTGAAAAATCCGTTTTTTAGCGACGGATAATATCCGTCGCTAAAAAGTCAGAAGTTTATCCGTCGCTAAATCCATCGCGATTTAGCGACGGATAACCTATCCGTCGTCCCCCTTCCCGTGGGACAACGACTTTTTTATCCGTCGCCAAGTCCGTCGCTAAAGACTTGGCGACGGATAGGTACTGTTTTGACGACGGATTTACAACAGTTTTTTGTAGTGTCTCTTTCCTACTTTATTCTCATCTCCCTTACTTTATCTATTCCTCTCTTAAAACCTGTGCCCGGACCAACAGGAAGTTGAGTCCGGGACGAAGGGAGTATGTAGGTAGAATGGATAAAAATATGAGAGATAGTAAATTCAGTATGTGAAATAGCGGACACACAAGAAATATAGTTAATAAAGCATGCTAGGGCTGTTAAAAAATACCCAAAAAAATAGAAAAATCGAACCGTAACTGAACCGAAAAATTGAACCGAGAAAAAGGGTTCGGTTTTCGGTATAGCATTTTACAGCAATTCGGTTTTCGGTATATTTCGGTACAAAACCGAAAAATTTCGGTTATGTACCGAAAACCGGAAGTTTGATAAATTGAGGGATACCTTTGCAATTTACATAAGTCCCATTCTAAACCTAAATATATTTACCGCCTCAACTTCCAAAATTCAGTCCCAATAGCCAAAGTGCCCGTTTGGTTTGAAAAAGGGTATTTCATTTTGCAAAACTGGATTATTCGGCCCATTTAAGGAATTGGATTATGTTTGTGGGTTTTCGCCTAAAAATCTTGTTTGGTTGGACCCTTTGAATTGAACTAGTTTCAATAAAATCCAGTTTGGTTCTGAATTGATTTTGGATTATTCAGTAGGATAAAGCAAAGTGGAATTACTGATATACCTCTATGCTTTCCCACTTATTGTATAAAATCGAGTTTGATTTTCAATTTGATTTAGTGAAAATTACATGTGAACATAATTTTAGGGGAGCAAATTTTTACCACCTTCTCGTGTTTAATCGAGAAATTCTGGAATTTTGATCATATGAATTTCGTATACAAAATTATCCGAAAATCTTTGAAATTATTGCATCCATAGTTACATTGTCATTGTTGATAACTTTGGCATCGATTTTGAGTTTATATGACTTGACCATTAAAATTTAGTTTATAGATATTGTTTATAACCTGTGTAATAATTATCTTAACGAAATACATGTTTTCTTATAAGATCGATATTTCATATGAGTGAAATTTATAATCCCATATTTTTCATCTCATGCGTAGAATAATTATTTTTGGCGATTGAAATCGACATCGCATATGTTTATCATCCCATCTAAACATAAATTTTCCTACATTTTAAACATAAAAGTGTAAAGCATGTAAAACGCCAAAGTCAGTGACGGAGCCAGGATTTTAGGTCAGGTAGGGCACAAATAAAAACTCAAACTTTTAATTATATAAATGTTATTTTTATAATATATAAAGTAAAAAAAAATTCACATATATGTAATTAACGATGCATATTTTGTATTCAAAACACATATATACTTCGCCTATATTCTGTCAAAATTTGCACATATTTAATATGCTAGAATATTTTTTCAAAAAATGATGAAGAAAAAACGTTCTTGAACCGACAACTCTAAATTATCATCGTTATTCTCGTAAGCAACGCTAACCAATTTTTTTAATTATTAGTATTGTTTTGTTTAATCATTCTTATAAAAAAGTTGGTTATACTATTAAACAAACAAAATTAATTTTGATGTAAATACATAAGATACGCCAAAAAACAAAAGTATAAAAGATCTAATGAGTAAATGAGTAGAAAAGAGAAATAAATATTACAGGGGTACAAAATGAAAAGAAAGGGTGCAAAACTAGGAAACTATTGGGAAAAAAAGGAAGGTGGAAACCAGAAAACGGAAAAAATGAAAAAGAAAGAGTGCAAAACTAGGAAAATATAAAAGAAGAAATGGAAGGTGGAAATTAGGAAGGAAAAAAAAAAGTGTGTTGATGTAAATCGATTGGTGTTCTTGGATTGGGATGACATATTTAGTAATTGATGGGAAGTTTGTATAAAATTAGACATTTCACGAGAAAGAAGATAATCCAAAAGTAAATACCTCCTCATAGAAGGTATTTGAAATTGGATTATTCATGTACAAATTTGAGGGCTTGAGGCGGGTTGGAGAAATTGGATTATTCCAAATAATCCATTTTTTCGGGCCGACAAAAAGGCAACCAAACTGGATTATTGAGGGTATTCGGACAAAACCCCCCCGAAAAACCCCTCAAACCAAACGGGCACAAACTGACTTCCCATTTCACACATTACAGTACACCTATTCCTCTCTTTCTCACAATCTCTCAGTCCCCATCTTCTCACGATCGTTGACTAGCGAGTCGTCATCTGGTAATTGAATCATCACGGAAGTAAGTCGACCTCTCAGCCCCCATCTTCTCGGATTGCCAAAAGAATTCATGGAAGTAAGTCGACCTCTGGAGCTTTACTCTTAGCCCTAAGAAGTAATGTTGATACGGAAATATGTCAAATCCGTCATAGACGCCTTTGAAATGTATCCTAAGGCGTATTAAACTATCTAAGGTCAAAAGGCTCAATGTTCGATTCAAATGTACGACCCAAAGGTCCGACCCTTGACCTTCCCAGAACGAGCAATAAGAACCTTGACCTTCAAGACAAATGGTCCGACCCAGACCATGGTCCGAGCACCATGACGGTCTAACCCAGACCATGGTCCGAGCACCATGACGGTCTGACCCAGAGACGTTGATTTGGACGTATGACTCGGACCTCATAAGGAACCAAGTGAACTGGCACCAAGAGAGAAGGCAGGATCCGAGGCTAGCAAGGTCCAAACCACAGTACTTTAAGAGGTTGTTTAAGTTATCTTACTTTCAAGTGAGTACCGCTCATACCATTGCTTCGGACCAACCCTTTCGGATGAAGGTCCGAAATGAACATCAAAAGCCTCTAATCTCTCTAGGAAAGACTAAACTATCCTCGAAAGCCCAAAATGGGAATGGGTTAAGTCTTCTTAATGGGCCATGGGCCTAACAGAGCCTTGTTGGCGCGATCTGAGCCTTACACTTGGCACGATCTAGTGAATCCCTTCCTTTTTGGGAGAAACCCATATATATGGCACACACTTCCATGTAAACGGTAAGTCCAGTCGTCTTTACGAACTAATCCCGACCGGTTTGACACTTAGCAAACCGGGTCTACGGTTCTAACCCCCCAAAAGTTACTTGTGCAGGTTCTTACCCTCTAGTTCTTTGGAGTGTTTTGGACCTTTACTTTGGACACTCTATAGTGATTTGGACTTAGGCGATTTAGGAAGAACTTATTAAGTGTTTGGGGGACTTTACCCTCAACAAGTAATAACAGAAGATCTAAGGCAAAAAGAGATCTGAATTTTGAAATATAAAAAGAATCTGTGTTTCATTTTAATTTGGCAAGACAGATTCATTAATTCTTGATGTATACGATAATTGTCTCTGGACTTGTATTTAGATCTGGAGTATATATGTAATTGTTGTGTTACATTGACAATTGGAGCAGTTCATTTTTTCTTGATTTTGAATTTTGGGTTGTTTCGGTTCTTTTTCGGTAAAATCCGTACCGTTACCGATTTTTTTCGGTATGAAACTGAACCGAAAACTATTTTCGGTTTGGTTTTCGGTTCATGAAATTATTGATACCGAAATTTTCGGTTTTCGATTTTCAGTACGGTTCGGTATACCGTTACCGAAATGAACACACCCCTAAAGGATGCAAATTGTTTTCCATTTAACGTATACATGTGAAGTTGAGATTGAGACAATCAAGACACGAAAGTGAAGTGGAGATTGGGACAAAGGGAGTATATTATATTATCGTGTTTATACTATGACGACATTACTATCAAATCAAATGGACGTATGTAATGTAATACGCCTTCTTCGTCACGTTTTGAACTGTCAGGCTCTTTTTACAAAATGATAAAAGATAGTGAAAATACATTTTTAACCTTAGACAATTTAAATTGTCATTACTTTATTCGTTATTTTTCAGAAAAAGGGGAATTTTCATCTAGATACCTTTTTAGATGTCGAATAAACACTTAGGTCCCTGATGTTTCGTATATTACGGAGAAGGACAAACTTTAAATTGGAGTAAAATTTTATTTACGATGAAGGATAAAATTCAACACAACTAACGATTCATATGCGAGAGAGTGAAAATTTCATTTTCTTTTAAATTTCATATTTCATTTTATGACAATTAACCCCTGAAATTTTCAAATTAAAATAAATAATCCACAAAGTTTTGATTTTCGTATTTTCATCCATCTTCTCCTTTCATACAAAAAAAATTATCTTTTTTTTTTTTTGAAAAATGGAGCTCCATGGAAGCTCCACATTTTTCAATTTTTTTATATTTTCATTAAAGAAGAAGATCGATGAAAATGTCAAAAATTAAAACTTTGGGGTTCTTTATTCGAATATTAGAGTTTTGGGGTATTGTATTGAAGTAAACTGTATGTCAATAGGGATTATTTTGAAGTATTATATGTCAATATTATAAAATATAAAATATTTAAGACCAATGTGTAATAAAATAAAATTTGTATTTTAAAGAAATGTTTAAATGGAGGGGCGAACAAGACTTTATATATATTGAACGTCAAACTTAGAATAGATTTGGTACTAGACGTAAATTTGGAATCATAAGTCTTCCAATCGACAATATACCATCTGAAAAGGTGACTGGATGAAATTTCCATTGAAGAAATTATAGTAATATTTTCGGTAATTAAAGTTGCAGTTCGAGGCGGGGCGGTTGAAGTATCTTGGAATTTGAAAGTGTAGTTCAAGAATGATAGTATGAGCTTTGTAGTTCGTGGATAAAAGAATTGTTTGCTTTCTTCTAGATGCATGCTCTAATTTCATAGCTAGTTTACATGCATGTGGACCTAAGTGCTTACTTAACTCAATAAGCACGGGCACTAATCTTCAAGATTATGCTCCCTCATAGGTCCAATAACATCCTTTAAATGCATAGTTTGATGCAATGATTTGCAAATACAATAAACATGGATTTCAGTGATAAGGTCAACGTGTAGAAACCCAAAGTTGAGGCCATTGAAATAACATAGTACTCCCGTACTGGAAACTGCATTAGTGGTGTACAATAAAGTTTAAATATTAGACTAGGTGCAAGTTATTAAATGAGGCGGGGAATAATTCTAATAATATATTGGATGATATATACTGTGATCTTAACTAGAAAAATGCACCTATAATATATGTGTATTTTGTACCGAATACTAAAGGTTTAACAATTTTCTTCAAGCATCGTATAATTTATTAGCAAGCATCTACATACATCGAAAGTAGAGAAAAGGTGAAAGAGAATGCAGCTTAAATTATGAAATAAACAATTATGATTTGATCGTTCATAAGTAGTAGATATATTGAGGAGAGTTATTTAAGGGTGATAATTAGGAATAAAAATATGCTAATAAATGTAATATCACTAATTTGTAATAAACTTTTCTTGTATAGCTATTTTGAAAGAAACAAACACACTGTTAAAGATTATAGTTTAGATTTTGGTGAGCAATTCACATGTCTATATATAGAGTATCAGTAGACTAGTAGTACTCTTAGTCCTTATAAGTTTTAGAAGGCAACTGAAAAGAGGAACCCATCTGACCGATTAATTTAGTTTAACTTGTATGTGTGTTAGATTTTCAAAGATGTAATTTTTGTTTACCAAGCTAAAGAAGGCCTTGACGCTGCGACCACACCAGCATGATGGCTACTAGGAAGAAAGATAGTCAAAGTGTACAAGTTTTCTAGACAAAGGTGAAAGTATCCAAACAATACGATACCGTTCAACACAATAGATAAGTTAAATGAAAATATGGGAGACATAGTAGGTTGACTTAACTATCAAACTGAATAATATTAAGCTTGAAATGGTTACTCACTTAGCTTTCAAATCAGTAAGTGAACTATCCGTTAGACTAAGGACAATGAGTTAATGCACTACTAGAATAGTTCAACAATACATTTGCCAACATAAGAATTCCTGCAAAACTAGCAGATGCGAACAAACTGAGGACGGTGTACTACTCTTTTTAGTGATAAACATATGCTCCAAAGATGACATATTATCCAACTGAGATATACTTCAACGAAACTATTTGTCACTATAAAAGGGCGAACTTGGTGCTTGAGAAAAACAACTTGACCATCTCACAACTGTGAAGAAACCTTAAATATCTTGAAACACTTTAGAAATCTCTTGCTCTTTAACATACAAAGTTTCAAGCCACAATTTTCTCAAGTGCACCAAAATTCCCACGACCCTTTCACCTTGCACGATTTTGAAATCTACTAAGTGATGAAAGATCTTGAATTGTTGTGACTGCATTGTTATTTCTCACTTGGACAAATCTTCTCATTGAACTAACTCTCTTGGAACTTTGAAAGATAATTAAGGACCAAAGAGCTAGATCCGGTAACGCCTTGATATCTAGAATACGATATTAAGAAAAAAGCCTTGATTTTGACGTGACAACACTATGTAGATAGCAACCAATGAATCATGCGTGAATGAAAAGAAGGGGAACTATTAAATATGGGAGATTAGGGAAAACCCCTTGGAGTGCGGGAGGAAGTACTTTGTCTGGGAGACTAGGAAAAACCCCTTGGAGTGAGGGAGGAATTACACAGTCTAGTAGATTGTGGAAAATCCATTGAGGGAGCCGGAAGTACTTAGATTGGGAAGCTACGGAATCGACTCAATACAAAGTTGGGAACTTTGGGTTAAAGGGATTTAGCTAAGGATAGTCTTGTAATGGAATTCAAACTGTCTTAGTGAATTCAAATCCCGAGAGCAGGGCGAAGTGGGTTAGTGAAAGAATTACGCCACCTTCAGATACTACTAATTCTGTGTACATTTGCATTACTGCAATTTACTTACAACATAATATTTGTTTAAATTACTTGTTAAATATTGTTTAGTAACACTCAGCACGACACTCTGAATACAAAGTCTTCCGCAACTCTAATCAATGACTGCCAACATGCAGTACTATCACAGACTGGTGCATCGAAAATTTGAAAATTAACTAATATTATTTTAAAGTCTGTTCATCCCTAAGACTTTAATTAACATTGTCGTTACAACACATAATATTTTGTAATTTTTAATACATAAAGTGCATTTAAATGTCACATATCGCTATGCAAGATTATGTCCCCTAATAAAGCTCATTTATTCTAGGCAAATAATTATTTAATGGTTTTTTCTACCCTACAGCATGCTGCACTACCTCCTGGTGCTTTAATGTGTTGTACAGTACAACATTTAAATGCATATGGTACAACCATGGTACAAATTTTAAAGCATCAAGAGGTAGTACAACATGCGGTAGGGAAGAAGAAACCGCATTTAGTAGCTCCCTAAATGATAAGTTTTATGAATTTCCCATTATACTATGTGCGCGTGGGATTTGTCGCGTAATGTTTATATCTTGGTGAAATTGCCCCCTAAATTTCCCATGATAATAATTTTCCACAAGGAAATTTAGAATGTGTGTTATTGTCATCGTAATAACCACTTTAAAATTGTATGAGACAAATCACACATAATTTGAAATTCCAGGGACAATTTCCAACCAAACAACTTTAGAGGGAAAATAGAATACAAAAGGCTCATTGTATGCACGTCAAAAGTTATCCTCAAAATGACTAGACTTTTGTTGAAACCGTTAAACGATTATACATTAGCATGTCAATCGGCTACTGCTGTTCAATGAACAAGTCGAGTATCACATAATTCGAACTTAATAGGGCCTAACTAGACTCAATTTGACTTCTAAGATAATGTTGAAAGTGATTCAATGTCGAAAAAATTACATATTTTGAAAAAATAATACATAAATAAATTAAAAAACATAAATAAAATAAAATAATGAGTCATAATCTCACTAAGTGAATCATCACAAAATGGAGTTCGAATTCTACTCCAGTACCTTATCGAACAATAAGACAAGTTGAGACTTAACTAGCCGAATTGAATTGAGTACTTGTTCAGTCTCGACTTGCACAATAGTCCTAATGCCGACATACTTGTTGAGAGTAGCCAAGTAATAGGAAGGACGGAAGATTGTAGTGGCTTTGATGAAACGTACTTGCAAGTACAATGTATAGTGCACATAGGAAAGGGATATGTGTATGTGTCGAATTGAATTGAATAGACTAGTAGTGTGTGCAAGTATATGATGATAAAGTGGGAAACTAAGCACGTGGAGTTGGGTAGAAGAGCACATGGAAATATGTGAGGAGCATTACTTGATGTTTGTTTTGTTTTGCTTACAGAGAGAACGAAATAAATTTTCCGATCCCTACAATTTTATACATTTTTCATTTATACTTCTCATATTTTAAAAACATAAACTATCCACAACAATCAAAATTGTCAGTTCACGATAATCGTACGTTTTATCACATTTTTATATTTATTATTTATTTCAATTTACATTTCTAAAATTTGAATTCAACTCTAGTAGATTAAGTTTTTCGGATAGTAGTAGTATTATCAGATAATGCTCCTGCATTAGATAATGCATGAATGAAGAATCCATCCAAAAGTTAAGTTAAGTTGCAGGAGGGTGGGTGATTGATGGGAGTCAGAGTCAGAGAGGTAGTGTGGTCGATGTCTTGGGATCTTTCCATGTTATTTGGTAACGGGTCCTAATTATTCCTGTCTCCTTTTACTAGCTGCTTCTTCTAATTGCACCTCCTTCCTTACACTATGGCTTTCTTCATCCTCTTACAAATGCTACCACTCCATCGGTCAAGAATTTCTAACTACCTTCCTGTCTAATTATATACTCCACTTTATATGGTTGTTAGAAAATAATTAAATGGATGATTTATTTCTCTGTACAGAAAATGATTGAAATGATAATTAGAGATTTATTGATGATATAATTTATCCAAGGTTAAGTATTGTAATTGTAATATTTTATCTAAAAAAAAAAAAGAAAATAATTATCTTATCAGAATATGTAAAATTAACTGTCCATTCAATACAAAACTTTAAACTTTTGATATAGGGTAAAATTGGTTAAGTCAATAGTCCAAGTTAGAATGGTAGATTGAACTAATCTGAAGTTCAAGGGAACAAGCCTAAGTTGAACCAATTGCCAAATTAAGGAAGTCATGTAATTTAGGTCCATCTGAAGATACAGTCCAGCCCAAGGTAAGTCCGTCCAAGGGTTAGGTCCGTCGGTAAAGTACTTTTGATTATCTGAAACAAGAAGAGAAGGGCTTAGTCTTTTTGGGCCGGTATGCCTAAGACAGCCCGGACTTAGATTCAATTAGTTAGGAGGCGGATCAAGCTGGGCTCAAACCTCAAAACTTAGAGAGTAGATTATTGTGAAGTAGTTGCTTACCATTATGAGGAGTAAATGCTCTCCTATTTATAGTGGTGAGGCTTTGGGGACAGACCTCAGACACATCGTAGTTTGGTCGGTTTAGTGAGATGGTGACACGTGTTCTTAGAGACAAGAGGTGCGTTCAGGTCACGCTAGAGTATCCGATGTGTTTTGAGGTGGTCCGCCAGTCTTTGATCCCCGGACCTAGTGATCAGACGGACACGCACCAATGAGGACAGTGAGGGTCGGACCTCTTTACATCCTGTGCAGATCTTTTGGTTAGTGTCTTGGTGAAGCATTCTACTAGAGACGGACTTGGAGATAGTGATCACGGACTTATGTGCTTCTAGGGACGGACAATAATTTCGACTCAACCTGGAAGGCGTTGTAAGTCGTTCTAATCCGGTCAGTTCGAAGGGCGGACTTAAAGGTACATATCATAAGTCCCCCAGTTTCCAAGTATCTTAGTAGAAGAAGTTATGAAATTATAGGTTGTTGTTCGTCTCAAGTTCTTCTTTGGTCCGTCCATAGGTATTTTGGGGCTGGTTCAGTGATCCAGCAAGGGAGTCCAACTTTCGCCCAAGCCCAAGCCCATTGATGTCGGCGTCATAGTGTCCACGTGGCAGCCTAGGATTGGCCCTGGTGAGCTATATATACTCCCTCAGCTCGTTGTTGTTTTTCAGCTCACTTTTACGTTTTTTGATGGAGCCGTTAGCCGGTCTTTCTTTATTGGGTCGTACTGGTGGTTCTAAGAGATAGGGGTCGGGGCGGACCGTCATCAGTTTGTGTAGGCCTCTTCATTTGTAATTCAAGGGCTACTATGGGGTGTTTGTTTACTTCTAAGATATTTAGCTGGCAGGGTGAGCTAAATTCCTCAGGCTGACCGTTTCCAGCTTTGCTGTCTTGGAAGATACACAAGTATGTCAGAGGAATGCGACCTTTCGTCCGTTGGTCCGATACTTTAGATAAGGTAGATATGCTTTAATCACTATTCTTGAGGCCTTGGTGTCCTCAAGATCGTAAGCTGGCAGGGAGAGCTCGATCACATAGTTGTCCCCTTCCAGGTTTTGATCTTGCAGAACACTGGGGTTTCAATTGGGTACTTTTATGATTTTATGAGAAAATGGGGCTCATCAAAAGTCGGTCCGTCATGACAATCGACTTGTAGTGATGAGGAGCAGACCAACTGCTCTTCTTGTCGAAAAGGGCCTTTCTAGTTTGCCCTTGATATGAAGGGCAGTTTGCCTGCTCCACATTCCTCTGAGTCCATGATCCGTCCGTCTTGATGAGTAGGTTGTCCGTCTTTTGCCTCTCTGTAGCCCCTCTCCCCCAAGTTTCGAGGTTGCACTACAACAAAAAGTAGATATCGAGACACTTAATTTGAGACACTAAAAAATAAGGGTCTCCACAATAAAAATTTAGAGACGCTTAATCAAAGATAATTAATTTTCATCCAATTGGGACATTTAGCACTAAAATAGTTTTGGCGGAATAACTCCCGCAATTTTCCTTTTCACTTGGCGGAAGAAAGACCTAAAAGAGTAACACACCAATTCGCCAAACATACCATCGCTCACAGTCAATTCTTCACAGATCCAAATCAACAATCACTCACACAGTCACACACCATCGCCAATTCGCTGCCCATTCTCGTCGGCGGTTGCAAATCGTCAATTCGCCACCATCTCTATTCGGAAATCTCTAATATCCAGTCACCACCATCGCTTCGATTCGTATTGTTCTTGATCGGTGTTGATCGATCAGCCCCAATTTCACACTCCATCGCTCCTGTTCGTGTTGGATTTCATGCCTCTCATCCTCTTCAATTTGGGCTGGTTTTTGAAGATTACGGTATGTCCTCTTCTCTTCTTCTCTAACCGCGCGTAATTGTATATGCTTGTCTAGATTGCTTCTTACGTTTTGCTTTTTCAATCAGCTAGCAGGACTTTTCTCCTTTTTCTTACTGTACGAGTTCGAGATCGATCAGGTATGTAAACGTCTGTGATTCCTTGTATTTGAGTTCGATGTGTTGTGGATTGGGAAAAATCTTGGACGTTTAATCCATATACATTTAGTTTTCCCTCTTTTGCGTGTCTTTTTTCCTTTCTTTCTAAAAATTAGACTCTCTTTCACTTCCTTCTATTGCTTCCTATCTATATAGACTACTGATATATAAGAAATTTTGTTTGTTTAGAGAAGTTAAGGTTAGTATGCTTCTTTTCTTTTAATCAATGAGTAATGAACATGGCTAGTAAGGAAGTTACTATCTTTTCTACCGGAGGAAGTATCCTTTTCCTTTTTGGCAAACAGCAGATTACTAAAAGAACACGTAGTTAGAATCAAAGTGGTCAAATACGATGCAACTCTGAGAGGAGCGGCTCTGGTTAAGAGGTGAGAGTCAAATTGTTACTACACTAGACTTTTGGAGTGCTGGAGTTTGGTTCTAATTTTGCTAAATTGAGATGTAGGCGAGCCTGTATGCTTAGGTAGACTCACGCATTTACTCTATTCCATTCTGGGGCATTTAGAAAAAAGAGTGCAGATCCGATCCTTTTCCTTTATCGGTATTCTTTACTAATCAGATTCATCGAGGCTCAAGCATACATCTTATTTTGAAAGTTATTAGAAAGTCAGTTTTATGTTTATTCTTATTGGCTATTGTGTGTGACCTATGTTGATCAATTATCTTTTCTTTGATGCGGGGATATCTCAAACTGCTCCTGCCTTCTTGATTAAAAAATGATAAAAAGAACTGAGAAATAGTTGGCGAAAAGTGTATTTGTGTTTGTAGTGTAATATAGCTGAGTTGTTCAAGACAACTTTGAGTTCTCCTGTTTACTAAGTAGTTAATATGAAATAATTGATTTGGTTTTCTTCGTTGTTCTAGTAGGCTCATAATGGATAGAAGTTGGTTGCAAAAAAATAGAATGTCAGATGAATATAAGAGAGGGTTAAATGAGTATCTTGATATGGCTTTCCGAAAAGCCTCCGATGGTAGTATTATATGCCCATGTAAGATCTGTAAGAATGCTAAGTGGGTAAATAGGGAAGATGCATATGAACATCTAACAGTTGATGGTTTCATCAAGGGTTATGCACCATGGACTGCTTATGCGGAAGATTCATCTTCCAACCCAATTAATAGTCATGAACATCTTCATCATAATGAAGAAGAGTCTCGAGAGGGTGATCAGTTTGGCATGTTAAATGACATGGAAAATTTGATTTGTGAAGGTTTGGGGTTCAATACTAGTGGTGAGAGTTTGGTAGATGAACCCAATGAACACGCTAAGGCTTTTTTTTTTTGAGTTATTAGAGGCCGCTAAACAGGAATTATATCCAGGGTGTCAGAACTTTTCTAAGCTGAAATTCATTATCAGACTTTTTCAGTTGAAGGTTACTGGAAAATGGTCCGACAAGTCATTCACAATGCTTCTTGAATTGTTGAAAGAGGCTTTTCCGGATGTGACCCAGTCATTGCCTGATTCTTACTACGAACTCCAAAAGATCATCGGGGAATTGGGACTTAGTTGTGTCAAGATAGATGCATGTCCTAATGATTGCATGTTGTATTGGAAAGAGCATGCAAATGATACGACATGTCATGTTTGCAATGCGTCAAGGTACACTGAAAATGAATGTAATTCATCAACTGAGGATGACATAGCTTTGAAGCTTAAAAAGGTTCCAGCAAAGGTTCTAAGGTACTTTCCTTTAAAACCAAGGCTTCAAAGACTTTATATGTCTTCTAAAACATCGTCATCGATGAGATGGCATGATGAGGAGTGCACTAAAGATGGTTACATGAGACATCCTAGTGATTCCCCTTTATGGAATGATTTTGACCGTAAATATCCAGATTTTTCAAGAGACTGTAGAAATGTGAGGCTTGGTCTAGTTGCCGATGGGTTTAGTCCATTTAGAACAATGAGTGTTACTCACAGTACTTGGCCAGTGATATTGACCCCATACAATTTGCCCCCGTGGTTGTATATGACAGAGCCATTTTTATTTTTAACATTGCTCATTCCTGGACCTTCGTCTCCTGGTAACAATATTGATGTATACTTACAACCCTTAATAGAGGAGTTACAGGAGTTATGGGTTGGAGTTAATACATATGATGCATCTGCTAAATAGAATTTCGACATGCGTGCTGCGTTATTATGGACGATTAATGATTTTCCAGCATATGCGAACTTATATGGTTGGAGTACTAAAGGGAAGCTTGCTTGCCCATCATGTCATAAAAACACAAATTCCAAATACCTGTACCAAAGTCGGAAAGAATCTTACATGGGGCATCGCAGGTTTTTGAACCGTTATCATCCTTATCGAAAAAATGCTAAATCTTTTGATGGGACAGTGGAGAACCGTAGTGCTCCTCGTCCTTTGACAGGAGATCAGATAATGAAATAACTTGAAGGGTTTTATATGAGGTTTGGGAAGAAAGTCACTGATAATCCTTCTCTTCCTCACAATTGGAAGAAAATAAGCATATTTTTTGAATTGCCCTATTGGAAAGATATCATGTTGCGCCATAATATAGATTTTATTCATGTGGAAAATAATGTATGCAATAGTGTGTTGGGGACAATAATGGATTTGCAGGGGAAATCAAAAGATCATTTAGAGTCTCGACTTGATCTGAAGGATATGGGCATACGAAGTGAACTCCATCCTGTTGAGCTCCCATCAAGAAAGAATTATTTGCCTGCTGCTAGTTTTATGATGAGCAAAAAGGAAAAAGATATATTATGTGATATTCTTCGTAATGTCAAAGTTCCAGATGGCTATGCTTCTAACATCTCTAGGCGAGTACATGCTAAGCCAAATAAAATTTCTGGTCTGAAAAGTCATGATAACCACATCCTGATCCAACAATTACTTCTAATTGCTATACGCAAAGTTCTACCGAAGCATGTTAGAGGTCCATTGGTAAGACTTTGTCGTTTTTTCAGAGATCTTTGTGCTAAAGTACTCAACCCTAGTGACCTAGTTCGAATGGAGAAAGAGATTGCAGTAGTTTTGTGTGACTTGGAGAAAATCTTTTCTCCATCTTTCTTTGACATCATGATTCATCTCCCTATTCATTTAGCTTATGAGGCTCGAATTGCCGGACCAGTGCAATATCGTTGGATGTATCCAATTGAAAGGTATTATAGTTTTTAGTACCATAATTTAATCATCACATTTATGACTTTAATAAAATTTATGCTCTTATACAATGGACTCACAGGTACCTGTCCACGTTGAAGTCTTATGTGCGAAATAGAAGTCGCCCTGAAGGTTCCATTGTTAAGGCATACTTGCTAGACGAAGCATTAACTTTATGTTCTAGGTACTTGGATGATGTCGAGACTAAGTTCAACAAAGTGGGTAGGAATGATGATGATGGTGAAGAATAAAATGAGTTTCCTATATTTTCCAAACAAGGCCGACATATTGGGAAGGTGTCGTCTGTAGTTCTTGATCATGAGAAGATTAAAAAGGCACACCAATATGCATTATTTAATTGTAGTGCTGTTGAACCTTTCATAAGGTAATTGTTTCTCTATTTCACTATCATTTTTATTATTCACCACAATACAATATTCTTATCATTTTGGTTGAATCTTATAGTAAGCATAAGGTTCTAGTGGCAAGGCAAAATTCTCGACTTGGTAAAAAGGATATTGAGCGGATTCACAGTGAAACATTTGCAGATTGGTTCTCTAACCATGTAAGTCGGTGTAATTTTATAGTTACCTTGCTACTTCCCACTTTTGATAAACTAGTTTACCCGATTTTCCTTGTTTTTTATTTACAATAGGTTGAAGCATTACATCTTTCCGAGAAAGAAGTGCATGAGGAACTTAGGGCTTTAGCTAGAGGTCCGAATCCCTCAGAAAATAACAATAGATAACCATTCTATTGATATTTTCTTGTTTAGGCAAACCATTGTTATGGAGAAGAGGCATCCTAGTAAGCGTTTAAGGTATCAAGTGCCGAACCAAAGCAACTCTACCTTGAGTTCCTTGAACGATGTAAATGAAAGTCCAGGTTGTGTTCTATTCAATATACTTAATTGTTTGGTGACAAAGTGTCTCTTGTGCATGATGGATCTTACATTACTTTTGATATATAATGGTCATGTTATGATGTAGATGTCGCTAAAGGAAAATCTTGCTCAAGGACTACTCGAGCAACTAAGCGAGTGCTTAATGAGATAACAAATCAAAAGAACTCCAATAATTCTACACCTGACATACGTGAGTAATTAAAGACTTATATTAGATGGAATCTTTATGAATATCGCTTTGTCTATGATAATCATTTGTAACATACCTATGTGCCTTTTACAGATGAAACTGAGATAGCTAAGATCATGGCTAGATCAAGAAATATTCGAGCAAAACTGACTGCAAGTTTGAAGAGTTCTAATAATTTTACCAATGAGCAGCGTGAGTAATTATTTATGCATAATTCTAATTTGAAATTATCTCAACTTGTATCTTTATTATCAATGTTGATGTAGCTTCAATCCAAGCCAACTCAAAAAATACTCGAGCAAGCTCCCAAATGAACAGTGCAAGGTGGAATAGTCCCACAAATGTTATCACCGAGCTAGGTTAGTAATTACAACGTCATATCTTGTTTATCACTTCGATGCTACATTTTTTTTTTTATGTTGAAGTACTCACACTCGCATATTCTTATTATAGATGTTGATGATCCTGCAATCCAAGCTGCTGTGAACAATTATGATTCTCAAGCCAACTCATGGAACACTCGAGCAAGTTCCCAAACGCTTCATGCAAATAGGAAGAGATTTACCAACGCTTCAAAGGAGCCAGGTTTGAAACTGATATGTTGCTTTCCATTTTAGATACATTACTCTAATATGTTCTTTCTTTCATGCTAACTGAATTAATGGGAATATTTCTGTTAGGTATGTTATAATGGAATTATATTGGACTGGAAATAACTCTTTTTATCCTTCGCACGTAATTAGAATATGGATTTGATGAACTTAATGTACTTCTCTTGCTTTTAAAATATCCAGCTGGGATACAAGAAATTATTGAGCTAGAATATGGATTTGATGAACTTAATGGACTTCTCTTGCTTTTAAAATATCCAGCTGGGATACAAGAAATTATTGAGCAGTCTATGTTCTTCTCTTTTTTCTGGAGTCCTGATCCTAGTTCTTATGATAGCAAATCCAATGTTTTCCTATACTTATGTGTTGTGAACTTAAACTTAGGTGCATGTATGGGAGATGTGGATGTGTTGAAAGGTATCTTTATGTGGTCCTTTATGCTTTTTTTTCTATGAGATGTAACACTTGCACTTGCTTTTTATAGATGTTGATGTTGTTCCAACCCAAGTCAACTCAAGGAACACTGAAGCAAATCAAAGCGGTCATACTGCAGAAATAGATATGGACAATTCTCCTAAAGATATGGAGCCATGTGAGTAATATTTAATCAGTATGAATAAAATTTTTTTTGTGATAATATTATCTCTATTATAATTCTATCATGTTTTAGTTGAAATCCATTAAATACATTTTTTTTTATATCTTTAATGTAGCGGAAAGTAAAAAAAAGACAAGGGGACCTACATGTGTGCCAAAAACTTGGGGGCAAAACTACAAAGATAATGTGTCATTCAATTCTCTCGGCCAACCAAATGATCTCAAAATATCTAGCAAGCTAGCTAGTTTTTTGGGTGCAATTGCAAGGAATGGAGGTCATTGTCCACTGCATATCACAGATTGGCGATTAATGCCCCAAAAAAACAAAGATGACATGTTGAACGAAGTGAAGGTTAAATTTAAGTACCTTTTTTTTTTGTTGTTTTGCTTTAAATTTGACCTAACTATATGTTGAAAATGAACTCAAATTATCATGCAGTCAAGGTTTGAACTACCTCCAGGGAGTGACTATTTTATCCTGCACTCGATTAACCGCAAGTGGAAAAATTGGAAATGTGCAGTGAAGAGTTCTAATTTTGACCCAGATAAGTCAATTCAAGATCAGTTGATTGAAAAACCTGAGAGGGTAAAAGCAGAGCAGTATGAAAAGTTACTTGATCATTGGTCTACAGAAGGAGCAAAGGTAAGAAAAATTACCCATGTTATGTTTTTATGAAATTTATCATTTGGCTGTGGTTATGTTTTTACTAAAATCTTATTTATCAAAATAATCTAGCGTACAAGTGAAAGGAACAAGCAAAGCCGTGCCAAGTTAGAGATTGTCCATCGAATGGGGAAAAGAAGTTATGCAGTTGTTAGCGAAATAATGGTAATATACTTTGAAGTTTTTTTTGGTTGCGATTTTTACATGTTAAGGATATCAATGGCTACATGTTTATTACAGAAAGACCATATGGGTAGATACCCTACGAGGGCAGAGTTATTTGAAAAGTGTTGCTCTCCTCCAGATGGTTCACCTATGTATCAAGCAGTACAAGAAGCAATTGTAAGTCTTTTTTTTTTTTTTTTCCAAAAAAAGAGTTTGTTCATCCACTTCTAAATTTTTTATATTTGGTTAGAAATTGGAGTGTTTTTTTTATAGCCATGTATGTTGATTAATTTCAATGTGTTATAGGAAAAAATGAAAGGTCTAGCCAACCTTGATGACGAAGACTCCAGCGATAATGATATTGTGCCAGATCCTAATGATGAGTTTGCCAAGGTAATGGGTAGGGATAAAGATGGACGACTACGCATGTATGGTATGGGAGTGCAACCAAATGATATCTATGCCGGAAAGCCTACTCGTCTGCACTTGAAAGAAAGTGTATGGAAGATAACAAAGAAATGAGAGTATTGAAACAAAAATTAGAAGACTTGACAGCCTTGGTGCTTGATAGATCACGATCAACTGGACATGTTGATGGTGAAAGAACTTCATTTTCACCTCCAAACAATCATGGTCCGTCTAGAACCATCAACCCTCGACCTCGTATGAAGGTAATGATTTGGTGACGTATAATTTGAAAATGTTTTTTTTTTTCAATATCTCACTGGTATCCGCTACATGCGACTAATCCAGTCGAGCATTGTCGGTCCCTTTTTGAGGGGGCGGCTCTCTCAGCGGTGTTTTTTACATGCACAAGGCTCGAACTCGAGACCTTACTTAAGTGAACTCAATTCCTTACCACTTGAGCCAACAACCCGTTGGTATAATTTAAAAATGTTGATCATATTAACAATGTTAACAAGTTACAAATCTCAGGTTGGATCTCGAGTGGAATTGAAAAGTATTGCTAATATAAGTGAAACTGTTGCAATTGGCAATGTCAAAGCGATGGGAGGAGTTATATTTAATGGGAGAGATCTTGGGCCTGGTATATGTGAAGTTGTGGTTCAAACTCGAGTGAAGGATGAAGAGATGCTTATCTACCCTTATGAACATATTGAAACTATTGGCGAGTCAATTGGAGCACCAGTAGCTTGGCCTTTATCCTTGGTATTTTTCTCCATTTACTTCTCTTTTTTCTTGATTTATTTTCATAAGAGATTATATTAGCTATGATGGGTTGTTGTTGTAGTTGTTTCTGGTTGATGTTTGGTTCATGGTGGTGGTAATGATTGAGAATTGTTTTCTGCTGCTTTGGTGATGCCTTATTTTGTTTTCTCATGTGACTAGCTAAGTAGGTTTTGGTCATATTCATATGTTTGTTGTGTGTTTCAACTTCGAACTCTATCTTTTTTCCTTTTTGACTCGTGCATTCGACAAAAATAAAATATTAAAGCTGTCTGTCTACGTAATTTGAAACTTTTCTCCAAAAGAAATTTGCAGTGCATGTAAAGTGTATTTCTTGCTTCTGTCTCTTTATATATCTTCTACATGCCTTCTATTACTATGGAATGGGTGATTCTCTATGTCCATCTTTTGTTTGCTATTTTCAGTTGATTCTTACTTTGTCAAAGCTCCGTTTTTCCTGTATACTCTGTTGATACGGAAATGTGTCCAATCCGTTAAGGGCGCCATAGAGCATGTCCTAAAGCGCATCACGGCTTAACCAGCCAATTCAGTACTGGTCCGACCTCACATGGTCCGACCAAAGTGAATCGACCAGTACGCTGAAGTCACTACATCTCCACAGCTAGTCCGAGCTGGCTAAGGAAAGGACTTCCAAACCTGACCATGAGAGTACAGAGATGCCTAACGGACCGTACGAGAGAATCTCGGACGCCACCATTACATTAAGACCAAACGTATATAACATAACCACTGAGATACTTCCGTGAGACTCTTGGCTCGGACATCCAGAGTTACCCAAGGGCAGATCAACCAAGCAGACAGATCTGTCCGAGGGACTAACACGGACCCAACAGGCGGAACAATACTCTCGGAGGGAAAAGGTCCAAACTACCCTCCCAAGCCCACTTTGCGGTATTGGACTACTGTTCACTATTGGGCTATGGGCCAAAGGGAGCATTGGTGTCCAAATCTGAATCATACACTTGGCATCATCTTATGAACCTCTTCATAAGTACATGATAACAATAAATATAGCACAAGGTCCAAGACCTTAAGGTAAGCAATATCAAAGCAACTATCCCTAAGTCTCCTGGGACATAATACCTTTCCCATTACTATTGCATTGAGAGCTATCATCTCTCCTTTGAGTAAAGCCTCCTTTCGGATTGACTTTGGCAATCCGGGTAACCCATTCTAACCCCCCCCCCCCCCACTTAGTCCTTTCAGGTGCTCTTGCTCGGACAAGCCTTCTCTCGGACTTCAAGTCGATGGTGGATCTTAGACTAGGTTACTTGCAGTAGTAGTGTTGGTGTTCGAGGTTTACCCCTCAACATTTTGGCGCTGTCTGTGGGAAACTTTACAAAATGATCTGTGTTTGTGTTGTGTTGATGGCTAGAACGAGACGAACAGCCCAGACTAGTGCTGCAGGCGTGGGAACACCACCACCACGCCCACGAGGACGTCCGCCCACCCGGGGACGAAGGGCCGCAGTGGCTGGAAGGAACGCTGGAAGGAGATATCCGAGCGACGGGCGGACCGCCAGCCCATCCTCGGATGACGAAAGAGACGCCCCACTTAGAGGAGGCCAAAGCGTCCCTGTGAATATCGTGCCTGCGGACCATGGAGAAGGGGTAGCACGAGCTTCTCCGGCAGAAGCTCAAGGCCCTACCACAGGTCAGAAGTTTACGATGCCCGATGGTCGCGTTGTCCGCACAAATGACCCCGGACTAAGCGAAACTCAGTTTGATAGGTTGCTCACGATTATCCAAGGATGCCTAGGGTCTAACAATGCCCATCCTCAGCAAGCCACTCCGCCAGTGGTTACTCCGGTTCAAGCGGAGCCCGCCTTGTCAAGAAACAGACAGCGTCCGATCCAACAGAGGTTGGGAGATCAGCCGCACCATGAGGATTTGCGAAATCTTCTAGACCGACGGGCCTCTGCTTCGCAAGTTCGGGGCGAAGGAAGCCCGAATGGGAGGAGAGAGTACCAAGAAGGAGGTAACAGGCAGCCAGGAGGTCCGCGACAAGCTCCCATGAGGAACAGGGATCATGTAGCAGAAACCATTCCAGTTGTCCGGCTAGACGAACTCCCCGCGGATGTCGCAGTCCATCCACGGACAGGAGAGGTCATGACAGCTGATGAAATTTACGCCCAACAAAAAGCTTTGGAAACCCAAATCCTGAACCTCGGACGTCTGGTAAAAGACCACGAGCAGATCACTACAAGTGCACCAAACCCTCTGTGTGACGATATCATGAGGGAAAAGGAAAGAAATAGAAACTCGGACCAAGTGATTCCGAACTTGGAATACTACTATGGGGATACTTGTCCCGTGGGTCACCTGACAAGGTACAACAGCAAGATGGATTCCAAGGGGCTGAGTGACAATACTAAAGCCCTTACGTTCTCATCCACCCTCTTCGGCACGGCTATGGATTGGTACACCGCTTTGCCAAACATGTCAATAAGGTCGTATGCAGATCTGTCTTCAAAATTCTTAGCACGATTCGAAAAATCAAAAAGAAGAAAACGTACTGTAGAGCACCTGGCTGAAGTCATCCAAACGGAACAGGAAGATCTTCGAACTTTCCTAGATTGCTTCAATACGGAAGTACTCCGAGTTGAGCCCCATAGTATTAAAGAACGGGTCCACAGACGCTTAATACTTACAACTCCGAGTCATGGAGGAAGCTCTCTAGTCGAAGTGAGGAGCGAAAAGCACTTGGATGACATCTGTGAGGAGGTGATGTGGAGAAGAATACCAAGGAACGTACCCGAAAGCGAGGATCAAGAAGGGAAAGGAACCGCAAAAACAAGAGCAACGCCAGGGGAAGTTTGACCCGAAGAAAGATCACAGAGACAAAGGCATTTACAGGGAGAGAAGTCCGCCCAGAAGATTCGCGGACTACACGTGCCTCAACAAGCCGAGATCCGACATCTTGGCCACTATTGTTGAGAAAAAGTTGGACGTACATTGGCCAAAGCCATCCCACAATCGGAGAAACAGAAATGCGAAGGGATACTGCAAATTTCACAAGAGCAGAGGCCATGAGGCCAGTATCGATTCAGCTAAAATGAGGTCGAACACCTGGTGAGAGAAGGCAAGTTGAAGGAGCACATATATGCGGACGAGCCCTCCAGGCACGATAGAACGGAGCGGAGGAGGGAGGATAACGCTGCTGACCCACCACCTCGCCCACTATCTTTGCCACCTCCGCCAGTGGGTTATCCGCCACACAGGGGAGGACATCCGTACGGATACGGCGACGAGACGGAAATGGAGAACCCTCCGTACAGCGGAGTGATCAACACTATCGCAGCGGACCTCCGGAGGTGATAGCAGGAATGCAAGGGAGCGGACCGCCCAAAACCTTCGGAACAATGACAGGGCGTACGGTGCCCCCGCGATTCAAGGAACAAATGCAATATCTTTCGATGATAGCGAAATTCCCCCTCCTACGGCAGGAGGCGAGGAGATTGACGATCCAGACGTTCCTCTTGTAGTTTCGTTGACCATCGCGACTTATTGAGTGAACAAAATTCTGGTGGATACCGGGAGTTCTTCGAATATCATCTCTAAGAGGACACTAGATCAGATGGAGTTGGGAAGAATCCGCTACGACAGAGTTCACACCTCTATACTAGGGTTTGGAGGAGGAAGTGTTACGTTGCACGTTTCACTCGGAACCTTCCCGGCCAGGGTAACACAGTCGGTCCGATTTATTGTGGTTGATCGGACCTTCGACTATAACGCCATCTTTGGGCGCCCAGGACTCAATCAATTCCGGGCTATTTCATCCACCTTACACAACAGAATGAAATTTCCTACTCCCGTCGGAGTAGAAGAAGAGGTAGGAAACATCCGAGAAGCTTGGGAGTGTTACATTATGTCCACGAGAAGGGCATCTCGCCTGCTTGGCGATCACGGTGACCTCCGATCCGAGAGTTGTTCTCCGCCCAACAGAGAATCCGCAGATAGGGTAGGAAGCCCAAGGAGAAGTTCCCTAGATCGCACGGATCGAGCCTCACGAAACTCTCAAGGAAATCGAGATTGTTGTTGGAAGCCGGATAAGAAGACTAGAATCGAACAGATGAGCATGTATGGAGATGAAACTTATTGCTTGTCTCCGAGACAACAGGGATGTATTTGCTTGGAGTACTGATGATTTGAAGGGAATAGATCCGAGAATCACTGTTCACCGTCTGAACATGGATCCCTCGATCAAATATATCCGACAGAAGAGGAAAGACTTTGGCCCGGTCAAGGACGCAATTATATCTGCGGAAGTTGACCGGCTCTTGAAAGCCGGGCACATTGAAGAAGTTAGGTACTCGGACTGGGTCTGTAACGTGGTACTCGTCGAGAAGGCCCCTGGAAAGTAGAGGATGTGCAACGACTTCACAAGGCTCAACAAGTTTTGTCCGAAGGATCCTTATCCCCTACCTCGCATAGACCAATTGGTAGATTCTACCGCGGGATGTGCGCTCCTAAGCTTCATGGACGCATATCAGGGCTTCTATCAAATCCGGATGGCCAAGGACGACATCAAGAAAACAGCCTTCTTCGCGGCAGGAGGAGTATACTATTTCAAGGTGATGCCATTCGGGTTGAAGAACGCAGGAGCTACATACCAGCGGTTGGTGAATAAAATGTTCAAGGAGGAGTTGGGCAAGACTATGGAAATCTACGTAGATGATATGCTTGTTAAAAGTAAGACTGAGGAAGAGCATATTGAGCATCTCAACAATTGCTTTTCTATTCTTCGGAAATATGGAATGAAGTTGAACCCCGAAAAGTGTACGTTCGGGGTGAAAGGAGGCAAGTTTCTGGGATACATGGTCACAGAAAGAGGGATAAGTGCAAACCCCGAGAAGATCAAAGCAATCCTAGATTTGCCCCATCCGAAGAACCTCAACGAGGTACAACAGCTTATTGGGCGTCTAATGTCCTTAAGTCGTTTCATTTCCCGATCAGGGGAGAAGAATCTTCCGTTCTTCAAAATCCTCCGGAAAGGAGAGAACTTTGTGTGGACCGCGGAATGTTCTGAGGCTTTCGAGAAACTGAAAGAGTACCTCCATTCCCCTCCACTGCTCTCCAAGCCCGTCGAAGGAGAACCGCTCTACCTCTACCTAGCTATTACGGAAGAGGCAATGAGCTCCGTGTGTCTGATTCGAGCTAACGAGCATTTGCCGATTTACTATCTTAGCAAAGCCCTTGTCAGGCGGATACAAGATACGTTAAGATCGAGAAACTTCGCATACGCCTTGGTTTATACCGCTGCAGTTAAAACCTTATTTTAAGTCTCACAAAATAGTGGTACTAATCATGAACCTTTGAAGCAGGTCTTAGGAAAGCCCGACCAATCGTGGCGACTCTCTAAGTGGGCGATCGAGCTAAGTGAATACGACATTTGCTACCAGTTCGGCCAAAAAGCTCAAGTCCTCGACTTCTTAGCGGATTATCCAGAAGGATTCGAGAAAGTCCCGACAAGCGGTGCTCGGTGCTTAATCACCAAGCATATTGTCCAAAGCCGCCCGCCAAAGTTCAACCCGGAAAACCTCGAGGAAGCCCAGTTCATCAATCGGCCCTTTCCTTTGTCAGATGGGGAAACTCCAGTCAACCAAATGTTTCTACTTGGTGATGTTCCCAGAAACCCCAGTTCGGACAACATCAGAACGGAAATCACGGAGGGATGAACCAAGAGCGGAACCTCAGCAGCTCGCAGGAGATCTCCAAACCAAAAAACATCCTTCCGATATCTGGACATTGGAAGTGGATGGTTCTTCCACTGGAAGAGTGGGAGGAATTTGAATCTACCTTAAGAGCCCAGATGGCGCGGAACTCGACTATGCAATTTCCTTGGATTTCAAAGTTACCAATAATGAGGCTGAGTATGAGGCACTTTTAGTGGGGCTGCGTCTAGCCAAGTCACTCCAAGCCCGGAAGGTCAAAGCTTACACGGACTCACAGCTCGTCGAGGCCCAATTTTCAGGAAGTTTTGCCACAAAAGGTCCTTCGATGATCAAGTATCTTGAGCTACTCAAGAATGAGGCCAGCCACTTCGAGGAATTCACCTTGGAAAAGTTTGACAGAGCTTGGAACGAAAGAGCTGATGCCTTGGCAAAATACACATCTGCTACAGCGGCTTTGGACATAAGGAGAGTAATTCTACTCACCATTACTGACTCATCCGTCATGAGTCCCAGTTCGGCGGTCATGATACTTGACACAGGAAGAAACTGGATGTCACGCCCCTGACCTTTTCACTTCATAAGCATGTTTAATTATGTTTTAAAAATCATATCAAGCAAATTTAATATTTTGATGTGTTATATACGTGGTCGTATTTGTGAAAAATTAAATTATATAAGGTGATGTGGTATATTTTTGCTATATGAACTTGATGTTAAAAATTGATATTATGTGACCGTAATTGAATTTTAACTGTTATCGTTGTTTTATATAGTTTTGGGCCGGCTTGTTACTATTTTTAATTTTAACCGTTTTATATCCAAACGAGGTCCTATGAAAGAACGGACACTGTAAAATGAACCGTACGAATTTATAGTATTTGTTTGGTGTATCTCTTTTGACTTTCGAATTGTCTTTGTAAAAATCGAATTAAACAGGCTGATGTAAATTATTCGTTGATTAAAATTATATATTGAGTTAATTGTAATTAATTTTCACCTCACGTGCACCGCCTTATTTTCCACCGCCTCTAATTAATTCAACACTTATGTTTTAGTTATTACTTAAGGTGCGTGTTTGGTTCTGATCATCATCTATCTTCACGCAGCACACACTAGACACCACAATTTCACACACACACCTGTTCGATCACTCTCAAGCCAAGAAAGTAAATAGAAATATTGAAAGTAGGAGTGTTCTCTTGTAGTATACTTTATTTCTCTATTAACATGTAGGAAAAGTTATGCCATATATTGGTAATTAGAAAACTGAATTGATCGAGAAAGGGGAAAATGGAACCTTGTAGTGCCCGAAAGCTTGCAATGGTGTTATTGCATACGGATAATATGATTGATGCTAATGGCACGTTTGGCCGGTGAATTGTAAGTGTTTTTAGTAACTCGTTGTTTAGTATCTTTGTAAGTAATTTCGGTAACTTATTGTTTGACAAATATGTGTGACTTGAAATTATTACTATGGTGCTAGTGTACGGGCTATGTATATGTGAATTATATGGTTGAAGTTGTGTTATGAAATGTGAAAATATACCGTGGTGTGCTATATATGTGGAATGTTCCATTATGAATACGATGAAAAGCTTACAGTGATTGGCTGACAATATGTGATCAATTGCTCCCATGTACGGATGGGATACGTGCAGTTGTTATCTGAAAAGATACTATTTTCTGACAAAATATTAGTCGTATATATTTATAAACATGATTATGTGATTTGCATTCATAAGAGATAAGAGGATTCCGTTATGGCTGCTGACGACCTTGAGTCATGTGTTTTCCAGCTTGTCTGGATATCCAACACTGGTTGGACTCTGAATATCCATCACTGGATGGACTCTGTATGAAATATAGACTTCCAGGTACGGCTGGACTCTATATGAAATATGAAATTCCAGGTACGGCTGGTCTCTGTATAAATCTGTTATCGTGATCACGAATTACTCCTGGTCGTAACAGAGCCATAGCGAACAAAGAAAATGACTAAGCACGTGCATTATTATATATATGTGAATTTTGTGAACTGACGTGTTGGAATTGCGAAACATCTGAAGGTCATGTGTTCTAAGTTATAATGAATCTGAGTGACTCGTGGTTCTGATATATGCTTATTGTTGTTAAATGGCTTGTTGCCGGTTATTTTTACAAGTTATTAAATGACCTGTTACTGATTATACTTACTGAGCCCGCAACTCATCCCAATTGCGATGTTTTTTATATATAGCCTTTGAATATAAGGACAAAGGAAAGGAGATAGCTGGGTAGATGTAAAATCATGCATCAAAGGTCGGCTGGCTGGTTTCCAATCCTTCTCCCTCGGCTCGTCATCTGCATATCATTCATGAAAAGTCTTTCGTTCTGTAAAAGCTTATTTACTTCATAAAGCTTCTGAAAATGTATTTTGCTTGCATGCATATGTAATTGTGGTCAAAGTACTTTTTAAAGCTTCCGCGCATCTTAAATATAATTTTACTGTCGGTAATTATCTGTGAAGGTGATAGGGCGTCACACTGGATGACTGACATTTTTAACTATCTCAAGGACGGATCTTTGCCAGTCGATCCGAAAGAATCAAGGAGTGTGCAATGCCGAGCAAATAGATATTTTATAATGGGTGATGATTTGTACAAGAGATCTTTTCCGACTCACGAGATGCTTGAACCACAAGAAGCACCGTCTTTGGAAGAGATACACAACGGAAGCTGTGGGAGTCATTCCGGGGGGAGGACTCTCGCCCAGAAGATCATACGACAAGGCTACTATTGGCCTACCATCGGTAAAGATTCCGCCGACCACGCCCGGAGATGTCAGGATTGCCAATATTACGCAAACATCCCACATCGCCCGACGAACCCTATGATTCCGGCAATCATAGCGTGTCCGTTCGATCGAAATTATCGATATTGTCGGACCATTTCCGAGGGGTACCCAACAGAAAAAATTTCTCATTGTGGCGGTAGAATATTTTACCAAGTGGGTAGAAGCGGAGGCTGTAGCGACCATCACGGAAAGTCGAGTGCGGACCTTCATTTGGAAGAATATCTCTTTGTGCCTACCAAGAGTCCTAGTCTCGGATAATGGTGCCCAGTTCTCAGGACATAGGCTCAAGGAATGGCTGACGTCCTTCAAAATCGAACAACGTTTCACATCCGTCGGATACCCACAAGCCAATGGTCAGGCTGAATCCACAAACAAGACAATAGTCAAAATCCTGGAGAAGCGTTTGAGAACTTCGCAAGAAAGTCAAGGACGACACGGAAGGCGTCTTTGTGGCGCATCATCATTTGCACGGACTGCGACCAAAGAAACTCCATTCTCCTTGGTATATGGTTCATAGGCAGTCATACCATCCGAGATTGCTGTAGAGACTTTGAGAATCCGAGAGTTCGAAGACAAAGCAAACCAAGAAGCTCGGATATTCGACCTGGACATGCTTGAACAAAAAAGGTCTGAGGCACTGGCGAATATCCTTAGGTATCAGGCAACTGCTGCCCGAACCTATAACAGGAACATTCGTGCGGCTAACTTGCAAGTCGGGGACCTGGTGCTTCGACGAGCCGACATTTTGAACAATATCGGGAAACTCAAGCCCAAGTGGGAAGGACCCTACAAGATTGTCAGGGCAAGGGTGAATGGGAGTTATGAATTAGAAGATGAAAACGGACATCCCCTCAAGCGTCCGTGGAATGCTAGAAACCTTCAGAAGTTCTATGCGTAAAGATAACTGCGCGGATCTCCATCATGTCGATTGATCATCTCAATTTCAACTACTTGTTACACGGAACTCCGTCAGTTCTGTTTCTTTTTGGTCCTTTTGCCATTGGCCATAGAGCCCGCAAGTTGTAATTGAATTTCCGGCAAATCAATACAACCTCTATCTTTCGATTTGTGATTTTTTTATTTACGCATCTGAGATTTACCGTTCGTTTAACAACAACGAAAGCAAGAGATTTCATTCATACAAAGACGGATTATACATAATCTTTTCTGTACAATTTACAATCCCGGATCGATTATCCGGACTTACGGACGCAATACGAAAAATGCAGAAAAAAGTCTCTGGAGATACGTCATCTCCCAGCAAAGATCGTTCCCCCGTCGGGAAAAACTTCTTCCGTGTCAAGCGGCAAGTCTGGTTTCCGCGGAGGCCAGGAACTCGATCTACCTGCACACAAGAGAATGGTTAAACGTGCTGGAACCCTTCAGGATACCACCAAAACATGGCAATGCAAGTCCTGTGTCCGGGGAAAACAAAGTGCAGACAAGAAGAGATTTCCGCCTCACCGGCTTTAGAGACTCAAACTCTCTTGAATTCCGGAAACCATTTCCAATATAAGAGAGATTTGAACCACTAAAGTGGGGTTGGAAGAAAGCAAAGGAGACGGACGGATATACATTTAAACCGAGATCTATGCCTTTGGGTGACTGATCTTCAACAATTTTCCCCTCTAGACCCACGCCACTCTCAAACTCAGGATGAACGCCGACTTGAGAGTGGACGGGAGTCAAGAGGGGGAAACTATTCAAGAGATCGTCCTCTTGCTATTGAGTATATTTGGAAAGTGGAAGTTGGATTTGTACGACCAAGGCCAAGAGGGATCCACAGTATTTATAGAAGTGACGAACCAATAGGCGTCCGACACGTCAGAACTTCGACGCCGACAATGGGCTTAAACTATTCATTTGGGTCGAACAGTATTGGGCCAGACAGGTTTATCCAATCAAGCCTAAACAAGCCCATCAACTACGTCCGAGTTTCTTAGTCATTTTACAAAAATATGTGCGTCAATATCATCCGACGAAGTCTGCACAAGAAAAAGATGGAGATCCCATCCGAGGAAAAATAGTTTGAATTTTATAAACAAAATTATCCGAACATTTACATAACAGAAGTACAATCTGGAAAGATCCAAGGATAAGTACATGCATCCACGGGGCATACCCCGCCTTGTTCCTTCACCAGACTCCGGAAGTCGAGCCTTGGGACTCCGAGCCTCCACCTCGGCCCTGACGAGCTTGCTGCGGCATACGAATCCTCCTACGGATCAGCTTCAGCGTCCGCTCCCTCTCTTCCTCGGCTCGCCTCCTAGCTATTCCCGGACATAGAGGTTGATCGCCTTCAAAATCAAGGAGGATCGGGTCATCTGCGGTCCCCGTACCCGGGTAAATTGGTGGATGCATGTGCCCACAAGCACAATTTACCCAGTGCTGATATTCCTCGTCTTCAGATTCCGACATCCTGGAGAACTCCGGCTTCTGTGGATGGCTATAGTCAATGAAACAAAACACAAAGCGAAGAAGGGTACAGCAGTGAAAAAGGGAAGAATTACCACACCCTTATTTATAGTTGCGACGGGTCCTCAAGATCTCGCCACATGTCGATAATCCGACGACGGGGGAGATGAAAGGACGAAGTCATAATGACTATTTCACTGTTTCACCTTCCTCCTTCTAGAAGAATTAGACATCCCAAGGGACGAATAGTCCGAGTATCGGAAAGATGATGGTCTGATTTCTACATCGGATGCCATCTACAGCGGTCCGTGCTCTTAAGAGATGGGTAATTTATAATAACTCGGCTTATGAACAACAGATAAAAAGGAACGAAGAAGAGAGCAAGTAATAGTTCGAAAGCATAGGAGGTTCAACTCCTCGGATGAAATACGAAACATTGTTATAGTATGTAATGACATTCCGAGTTATCAAAAGATGCAAATCCAACAGAAAGATTCAGCAAATACAGAATTTCAACGGGGCATACCCCGGACTTCTCACTGAGGCCCAGCTTCACCAGTTTGAGGCGGATCGACAGGGGGCATGTTGGAGGTAGCTTGTGCAGCAAGGGATTCAACAACATTGAACAAGTTGAAATCCGCGGGAAGGCCAACGACCCGGCAAGGCAGGGAGAACCACTTCTTCAGGAAAGCCCGGTAATTGTCGAAAGGTACAAAGCATACCTTTCGGAGAGCATCCGGGACCCATCTCGGGAGGAAGGGCCCACCATTTCGGATCTCGATCTCACCTTCCTCAGTGACGAGTTCTGCAAACTTGGACGCGGCCAACTGTTCATCCGAGACACTGTCTACAGGGACTTCCACGCCATTAGCATCCGCAGAAGGGATTAACCCTTCCGTCTTCCAGTTAAAGTCCGGTGGAAGTAGTCCCTTGGACTGTAGTTGCCCGATAGCGGACACGAACCCATCCAGGCGGGAAGCATCGGATTTGTCCGCCATCAAGAACTTGAAGGAGTCGGACTCCATGAAGTCACGACCAGCTTGAAGACGGGCATATTGGAGGCCTCCGAGCAGTATATCCTTGGAATCCAGAAAAGCCTTCATCGACTTGTCGACAAAGTTCTCCTGCCAGTCGAGGTCCGCCTTAATTTCTTCCCACCGCCTTGACTTATGGAACTTCACTTCTTGCTCTTTCAGCCGCATCTCCAATTGCTTCGCCTTCTCCGCCTCATCCGCGGAAGTGGCCACAGCCTTGTGGAGGTCCTCCTCAATGGTAGCGCGTTCAGCGGCCTTCCATTGCATGGCCCTGACGAAACAGCCAAGCTGCGAGAAGTCCGTAAGAATATAAGTTGCACTTTTGTCATACTAAGAACAAACCAAGGAGAGCATCCAAAGAATACTTACCCGTTGGTATAGCCCATCCACCCGACCGCTCAACCTCAGGGAGTCCGCAAGCCAGCTCGTACTCCTTGTCAAGAGCGGCTTGGTCAACAGGAAGAACAGCGGACAATTGCTGTCTCTTTGCTGCGGGAGGAGCCTCCGAAGTTACTCCTCTCTTGCGTCCCGAGGTAATGGCATCCCGCATCAACACCTCCCGTTGTGGTGCAGCAGCAGTGGAAGCCTGGGACCTCGAAGCGGTGGCGCGTAAGACCATGTATGGGGGCTGACGCCTGAGTGACGGGGGCTTTGCCCTTGTCAGGCACCGCCAAGGCCTGAGAATCCTCTCCAGCCTTGTTCCGCCTTTCTTCCTCCGCAGCAAAAACCGCGGCATTCTTCGGATCTGGCATGGGAAGACCCGCGGAAGTGTTGATGATTCTGGTCCTCTGACCAGCGGCGACCTCCAGGGCTTGCTGCTCCCTCTGCAACTTCTTTTTTTCGCGGAGTGTCGACATGATATAGTCGAACCAATAAGCTACACAATAAACCAGAGGCGTTAGATACAGACGGGTTAAAGAAGAATTATCAGAATTGCGGAAATACGTAATCAAAATAGAGTATATTGAAGAAGAAAGAACGCCAAGTTTCAAGTCAACGAATCCTTACTAAAGTCCGTCTTCCCTCCTACATCTACTGCACCTGTTAGTCCGCACAGGTAGGGAAGTGGTCGATGATTAATCCGTGAAACGGATAAGTAGGTGGGTCATGCCTTTTGTGGATTGCCGCCACCCACGGAGCCACATTCTTCGGAAGGGGACGCCAATCCGGGATACTCTCTCTAAGGAATTTCGTGGGCAGCCCCCATTGTTCCCTCTGTCTCTCGGACATCCCTGGCTTCAAAGCCATCCGTACAAAAATGTACCTATCCCACCACTTCGATCCCAGCGGCGAAATGGAGTCCGAGATAAAATTGTAAGGTTTCCTATTCATGAAAGTATAGAATAGTGGGTTCCCCGGACTGAACGAGACGTGGAAGAGCTGCCTAAAGTTCTCAAAATTTACGGGCTGCCCTTTCTTCTTACAAAAAACTACAAAGCAAATAAGGTTACCCAGGGACTTAGGGATAACCTGACTCGGACCTATACCAATATGGTTCAGAATGTTTTTCAGCTCTGTGGCAATGGGGATCTTCCATCCGCAGGAGAAGGCCACCTCATGCACGCACATATATCCAGCGGGAGGGTTATAGAATGCATGCCCGGGTTCAGGGATCATTATTTCTACGGAGTCAGGGATCTCCCATTTTCGCCTCCATTCCGGAATCTCCTCAGGTTTGACCCTCGATGGACAGGTAGGAAGAAGCCTGTCCGTGTTTAGCTCTCCGAACTCGTCTGCTATCGCTACTGCGGATGCGGGACGAGGAAATTTGATCCTTGCCGCCTTGGCACCACGACCCTCAATTAATGGAAGACTGGATTGAACGGGCGCAGCAGGGTGTAGTGCAATCCGCCGACTGGATCGTCTAGGGGGACGAGCGACAGGAGATCCTTCTCCTTCTTCTTCCTCGTCCTCATCTTCCTCTTCCTCACCATCTTCTTCCTCCTCGATGACACCTTCGGGTCTCCCGGATGTGCCTGGGTTGGACGGACCTGTTTCCGCTACAACACGGTCCTCCACCCCAGCCTCGAACATCTCGACTTCATCAGCCTCCCGGCATTGCCGCCTTCCCTCATACGCCTGATTCGCTCACGATCCCAGGATGTCCCGATGCCACCTATGGTCTGAGATTGGACTAACGACCTAGTCCTAGCAAGGTCACCCCCGTCATTGAACGCCAACAAGGCTGCATCATGCTTAACTCCGTGCTCAAAGATCGTAATCTCGGGCGACCCAAGCTCAACAACTACAAAATCTCTCGCGGACAAGGTCAGATCCGCGGACCCGGTCCCTAAATCTACTGCGTCATCGTAACCTGGGGCCTCGTGCTGGTTCTGACTATCGCTCTCGGACATCCTAGGGCATAAGGAAACAAGTCAGGAATGATGGTGTTGATTGTCCGAGAGTTCGTTTAGGTAATTTCTTAAGTCAAAGAAAGCCTACGGATTTCTACTTAACGCGCCGTTGGCACTATCACCTACCTTACCCAGCACGCTGAGCGGGGAAAATTTACGCAAGATTTTGTGCCGGTTGGCACCAACACATTACCAAATAAGCATGCATAATCAAATTTTGGTTACAGTTGGCATACACATGAGATGCATCAACAAGATACTGGCAATAAATTGGCATGCGACAGTACGGAGGAGAAATTGTTTCAACTAAGAGCGTTGGTAAAGCCTATCACACGCAATATCGGCAAGAACAGACTCGACAATTTCATATCCGAGCAAGGCAAAAACATATGAGCACGAAATAAGCATATCGTGAAAAGAAGACAACTCAGCAAAAATGAAGATGTACGTACTTGATAAAGTTGATTTGATATGTTTGAACGGACGACTAAGCCTTGCTGCTTCTCCGAGGGTATGGATTCAAAGAAGAAACCTTCAAATTTTGCGACTCTTGCTTGCTCGGATGTGTCTTCAAACGCTCGGATTGCTTTGCGATTGCTCTAAATTTCAAGATTGCTAAAAGTGTGAAAGTGACTGATGGGCTGACTATTTATAAGGGCAATTTGGGGATAGCCAAGAGTCACATCGCTTGGATTTGAATCCCAGCCGTTGGTCCTCTTCAATCCAAGGGTTGTGCCGCTTCGCGAGTGGATGACTGTTAGTACGTCGCAGTTAATGCTGGACAGACGCGTCACATCAATCGGACTGGGAGCCCCAACCGTTGATGTCGTCCTGATCCAACGGTCACGTCCCTTGACTCGGGATCTTTTTCCCGTGGGCCGAATGGACAACCTATTGGACCTCTTGGGCTTACGGGAGGACCAATTCAACAATCGGCCCAATGGACAGCTTCCGGAGGGCTACGTCAGATCCTAACCGTACTCGGATCCATATATCTCGGATACAAATACCTTTTCCTTTACAGTCCCAGCTATTTGATAACTCGGACTGTAGACGGAAAGGGGGGGGGGGAAAGAGATATATTGAATCCTTGAGGACACGGACGACGGAACCCGACAAAAAGGATTTTCTTCCTTTTTCTTTTAACTAACGATTCGGACACGCTCCACAGACACGACTGATCCCTCCCTCATAGTTACCAACTATCTTCTACTAAGATACTTGGAAACTGGGGGGACATATGTTGATACGGAAATGTGTCCAATCCGTTAAGGGCGCCATAGAGCGTGTCCTAAAGCGCATCACGCGTAACACCAATTCAAGATCTTGGTCCGACCTCACATGGTCCGACCAAAGTGAATCGACCAGTACGCTGAAGTCACTACATCTCCACAGCTAGTCCGAGCTGGCTAAGGAAAGGACTTCCAAACCTGACCATGACAGTACAGAGATGCCTAACGGACCGTACGAGAGAATCTCGGACGCCACCATTACATTAAGACCAAACGTATATAACAGAACCACTGAGATACTTCCGTGAGACTCTTGGCTCGGACATCCAGAGTTACCCAAGGGCAGATCAACCAAGCAGACAGATCTGTCCGAGGGACTAACACGGACCCAACAGGCGGAACAGTACTCTCGGAGGGAAAAGGTCCAAACTACCCTCCCAAGCCCACTTTGCGGTATTGGACTACTGTTCACTATTGGGCTATGGGCCAAAGGGAGCATTGGTGTCCAAATCTGAATCATACACTTGGCATCATCTTATGAACCTCTTCATAAGTACATGATAACAATAAATATAGCACAAGGTCTAAGACCTTTAGGTAAGCAATATCAAAGCAACTATCCCTAAGTCTCCTGGGACATAATACCTTTCCCATTACTATTGCATTGAGAGCTATCATCTCTCCTTTGAGTAAAGCCTCCTTCCGGATTGACTTTGGCAATCCGGGTAACCCATTCTAACCCCCCCCCCCCCAGTCCTTTCAGGTGCTCTTGCTCGGACAAGCCTTCTCTCGGACTTCAAGTCGGTGGTGGATCTTAGACTAGGTTACTTGCAGTAGTAGTGTTGGTGTTCGAGGTTTACCCCTCAACATACTCAATTTTTTATTTTATTTTTTGTCCTTTTTTTTGGTTGTGTATCTAAAGCTGAGATGAAAATTGATTGGTTTGATAATTGATTGCTCATTATAATAAAGTTTTCTCAACATTATATGCAGGTTGAATTGGTAGAAGATGATTGATTGTTCAGGGATCAAAATGTGACTGAACTATTCATTGGACATCATGTTCGTCAATTAGTATGTTTAAGTTTATTTCAACATTTGAAAATTATGGTTACTAGATTCTAATTTCCATGTAGAAGTTCATTTAGAACATTTGAAAATTGAATTAAGTTATGAATTTTATGTATTGACTCGACTTTTGATGTGTTATTATGAATTTTTATTTCCTTTGGCCTTGTATTTTGTGTTGGACTGAATGTTCTTAGTATCATGAGAGTCTATCTTGTAGAAATATAATTGTGAAATGTGAAGAATTTGTATTTGTTCATCGATAGTAATGTTTTGATATAGTAATTAGTTGACACAAGTGACTCGATACATCTGTTTGGGGACACATGCAAGTGCATCTGTATATTTGTTTTGAGGAATAAAGCGTCTCAATATTGCTAAATAAATGCCTCATGTAGTGTCCCAAAGTAGTAATTATGAAACACATGTAAGTGACTCGATACATCTGTTTGGGGACACATGAAAGTGCATCTATATATTTGTTTTGGGTAATATAAATGTCTCAATATTGCTAAATAAATGCCTCATGTAGTGTCCCAAAGTAGTAATTATGAGACACATGTAAGTGTTGCAATATTCATTTAGAGGCATAAATAAGTGTACATAAATAGTTATTTATACAATCCAAATCCATGTACAAGGCGCTTATATGTGCCTCAAAATATAGTTACAAGGCATATATAAGTGTCTCGAAATCTAATGATATAGAGGCGTTTAATAAAGTGTCCCGAACTCTATGGGGACCCCTTATCTTGAGGCTCTTATGGAGACACTTATGCAAGTGTCTCAATATACAAAAGAGTCCCGATATGGTACATATCGGGACACTTTCTAGTGTCTGAAAATCCCTTTTTTGTTGTAGTGTTGCTTTCGTGGAGAAAAGCAAGGTCGGAACTTTGAACATTTGTTCGGCAGATCTAATGTCCGTCCTCCGGTGCCTTGTGGCTTTTGGAAATAAGACTGGGAGTAGGTCCGCCAGGTCGGTGAATTATGATGGTTTAGAGCGGACGAGGCCGGCCTGATTCGCAATGATTGCGGTTGCACGCCAATCGATGCGACGGTTCGGACTCCTGGTTGGACCAGCTCAGTATGACTATAAATAGCCCTTTACCCCTGTCACTTTCACACTTTGCAGAAATCCAAAATTTTAGAGAGAGAAACACGAGTCCGAGACAAAGCTAGAGAGAAGATTTCAGCAGGCGGACTTTCCTCGATCATCTGACGTTCAAACAGCCGACTTTGTTTAACAACACTTGGTTGCCTCTTACAACCAATTCCCCAACAGACCGATCAGAGACTTTTAACTTGTCGAGATCCGAGTTATAAGAGGTAAGTGTACTATAGGCTAGGAGATACGTTTAAGAAAAATACCTAGTCAATTAGGGAAGTAGGTCTATTTATAGATTCTTAGCGGTGCATGTCACTATCGTTGGACACGTGCCCATTGTGGAGTGGTCCGAGCGTACGGACACATACTCCTCGAACACTTGTGGGTCGAAGATGATCTTCTGTCCATTTTCTTGAGATGTTTTCAAGAGAAATGTTAAGTATAGCTGGTCGGATTCAAGGTGCTCCTCAGATAGGGCTTTCTAGGGCACAAGATCCAAGCCGTGTAGCTCAGTTCGTCCTAATCCGACTTGGTCCGTAGGAGACATATATTAACCCAACTTATTTCCCCCAGATTACAAGTATCTGGTACATAAAGTTGTGGAACTCTTGAAGTAGTACTTTGTCGAGGCTTTCAATTGTTCGAAATGTTCTTTCTCGTGGGTCTTCAGGTCTTGTAGGGAGTTTTTTACTTCTCGGAATTTTAGTTCCTGTAATCTTCAAAGGAGCTTTTGAGCTCCTCGAAACTTTCGTTCCTGTAGAATTTTTCAGCAATTTCCACCATTACTCCTCCCTCCCTTTTTATTAGTTCGAGGAGGGTTCCTCAAAGTAATCCAATTTGGATAAAGAGGAAATTGCAAGTCGTGATGATGATCCAAGGGATATTAGTTGTCTGAGTCGATAAGTACCACGTGGCGCTTCGTGTATCGCTATCGTTTCAAATTCCCGACCGTTAATATTTTTTGCGGGAAATTTTCCTGGAAATTCGCAATGGTTCGCAACTATTGCATATCCTGAAAACGTGGGGACGCGTCCCAGTCATAATGATTGTACGTCATAAGGACATTCAACAAACTCTATGAGCTGGTTGGGATGGCATTCTCTACTTGGTAAGGGCTAGAGAGCTTGCACCTATGCTTCCATTACATTCTTGTTTAATTTGGTCCGTCTAGAAGAAGTTTAGTCTGTTAAAGTCTTCATCCATTAAAACTGAGGCAAAATTTTCATCTTGAAAGTTAAATGCAATTGCATTTAGTGATGATGTGACCATGAAATGTGCGATTTAACACATGCACTCTTAGACCCTCGATTTCTGCCCAAGATTAAATATTTATACACTATCATATTATGTTCAATCACGAGTTTCTTACATATTTTGTTGTTGATCATCTTGTTTTCAAGGAATTGCACGATTTCCGGTGCAAAAATGAGATATTTATGCCGAATCCGAAGAAATACCGAAATACGATTATTCAACCATACACAGAGCTTGATGAGTCCAATAGAGGCGCATGACATATCGTTGCGGAGCTTATTCAAAATGCTAAAACTTCATAGAAGACCACTTTTCGAGATAACGAGGTTACAAAGTCCAAAATATCCGGGAGATGAACTAGCAAACATCTGGCGAGGATCGAAGATGGCGACCCCTAAGGGACCATAATAGGCCTCGTGTGGTTCCCTGGGGACCGCAATGAACGGTCTGTTGGCCAGTTTTGCTGGCCCAAGTCCGTTAAAAGTCTGGCCCGTCATCCTATACCACCCTTAATGAGAAGTGGCGATTTTTGCAGCCTCCTAACACTCTATAAGAGCACCTTCGGCCATTAAAATCATACCCCACTCTTCTCTTGAGAGAGAGAAAGACCAGAGAGAAGAGAAAATCATAGGAGGTGGAAACCTTGGTCGTCAACAACCAAAAGAAACCCTATCCGTCAAGACCACTGAAGAACAAAGAACGCAACTGTCAAGAATAAGCATACTCTTTCTTTGTTTTATATTATTCGATTAATGGTGATGATGTTTACTTGCGTTATGAGTAGCTAAACCTTTAAGTAAAGGTGAACCGCCGTAACTCTGATGTGCTACTTCTTTACATATTGTGATATATTAATGAATTAGTTTTAAACGTAATTTCGTGCTTGTTCTTAATGCGTCTGAGTTTCTACGTGGGGTACCCGTACTGAGTGCGCCTTGGTATATGGTATACGTCCTGTGTAACCTGTCATATTGAGATGTGATGGCGTGTTGAGTGACACAACATACTATTGGTATAACATGAGGGTGTTTGGATTAACTGCGACTTGATCCTCCTGGCATGTCTCCTTGCGGCCACTAGACGGTAAGTACGTTGTTTATTACTCCCTCCATTCTTTTTAAAGGTTTACATTTTGTCATTTTGGGAGTTTTTCACTATCTACATTTATTAATTTTTTAAATACTCTCTTTCATACTTTGTCAATTATCTCTCTTACATTTTCTATACTCTCTCTTACTTTTTACAATCTTCTTATTATTTTATTTTATTTTTCTTAAAATTCACACCAACCAAAATGTAAAACTTCTAAAGGATCGGAGGGAGTACTAAGTAGTTGGGAGCAGCACAGTACGAGCAAGGTTCGGGAACCTTTACGATTTTTAAACCATTGATAAACTTTAATTCCTTTCACTTTGCAATTATATACGACCTGATTAGATTTATGCATGTTTAATTAGAATTGATTTCAAAACAATTACTGAGAACCCTCTTTACTTTTACGCACTTTAGAATAGTTGTTTTATTTGCTTGTTTCTAGGGGTGTGCATGGATCGGATCAAATCCAAATTTCGGATTAATCCGATCCGAAATTTGCAAATTTGCTCAATCCGAATGGATTGTTTCTAGGGGTGTGCATGGATCGGATCAAATCCAAATTTCGGATTAATCCGATCCGAAATTTGCAAATTTGCTCAATCCGAAATCCATTCGGATTGGATTCGGATCAATCCGATTTCGGATCGGATTTTTTCGGATTTAATCCGAAAAATCCGAAAATCTAAAAATATAGAATTAAATAAACAAAAATTTAATTTGTCCAAAATGATAACATAATCTAAAAAAATTTACAAGCAACTGATTGGAGAAGGAAGAGAAGAAATATATTCATAACATCCATGATGCTAACAAGTACAGAAATCACAATATAGAATATTCTACATATCAGATCTGGTTCCCAACAATCAAATAGCAAATGGAAGAACTTTTCTCAAATTCACCCATGATTTTTCTTTCTCTAATCAATTAGCAACGTATCAGGGCCTTTTGCCTTCTGCTTTTATCAACAATTTGTGTTCTTCTGCTTTATTGAAGTAGATGGATTCATAAGTGTGACACCAGAGATTGGATTCACCGTCGGAGATGAGGGAGGAGGCGGGATGGCGGCAGCTGGAGTCGGGAAGGCAGCGGCTGGCGGGACGGCGGCGAGTTTCTGAGTGGTGACGGGAGGGAGTGTGTGAGTGAATTGTGATTTGTGATTGAGACGAGGGTTTCTGGAAGGCAGGCATTTTATATATATATATATATATATATATATATATATATATATATATATATATTTATATTTATATATATATAACCAAAAAAGAGTTATATTTATGAAGATGCTAAAGGAACACAAAGTTTAAGATTTGTAGATTTTAAAAAAGAAAATCAGCAGAATGAAGAAAATGAAACTGAGACAGAGTATAATTTTATGAATATAGAATATGATACAGATCCTATATATGACACAGATACTGAAGAGAATGATAAAAAAGAAGTAATAATTGGATTTGATGAATTTGAACAAGAAGAAAATGATTTTAGTATAATTGATTATTTAGAAGAAGAACCTTAAACAGGGTTTAAAATTGAAGAAACTACTAAAACATTTGATGATATTATTAATAAAAAATTTACCGAGTTAAACATTCAAGAAGAAGTAGATGATATGATAATAGAATGTATTACAGAATTAGGATGGACTTACGAAGAAAGTTATAGTAAATTACAAGAATTTTATCATTTACCCCTAGTAGAAGATATACAACAAGGTAAAACATTGATTTCTGATTTCTATAAACAAGAAAAAGCTTTTATGGACCAAGATATGGCAAACATAAGAAAAAGAGCTAAAATGGAGTGGACAGAACCAGGAACAAGTACAGAGGAAACCATAGGAAGAGAAAAATGAACTCCTCAATCACAACATTATACAGGAGAATCAAAATATGTTAGTCAAGGACCTAGATTACCATTAGGAAATCTTTATAGCGGAAATATGTTATTATTAGAAAAACAAAAACCACAACTCTGGGGAGATGAGATATTAGTATGGGAACAAACAGTGGTAAGATTATGGGAAACAAATAAACGAGACAGTATGGATATGTTTTCTTATTTAGAAACAACATTAGGCCCAATAGCCTTAGGCATATGGCAAAGTAAGAAAGCCCAAGACCCAGATGAAATAAACAGACTTAAAGCTATAGGTGATAACCTATATAACTTCACCAGCCAAATTAGAACACTAATACTAGGAGTAGACCCAGCAAAAAACACTACTCTTATACAAGATACAGCTATTAGAAATTTAGAACAATTAAGTATAGCAGATATGAGATATATAAATGAATTTACATTAGACTTTACTAGATTATTATCTCAAACAGGACAAGCTATGAATGATGATTTATGTGATAAATATTTTGTTAAACTACCAGGAGATTTAGGAAAAAATATTCATGAATCATGGAAACAACAATTTAGTGAAAGAAAAAACTTAGGAATCGGACCTAGAATTACTTATACATTTACTATACTAGAAGATAAATGCAAAGAAGTAACTCTACAAGAACAGTAAAAAGAATGCTTATGCGTTTTGTAAAACAGCTATTTATACTCCACAAGCATATGGTCAATATAGTACACCTAAAAAGAAACTAAGAAAAAGTACAACATATAGGAAAGAATTAAAACCATATAAAGGTAACAAATATGTTAAAAAAACCTCAGACTAGAAAGTGTAGATGTTTTATATGTGGGGATGAAAAACATTTAGCAAATAGATGTCCTAACAAGAATAAAAACGTAGAAAGAAGTAACTTGGTAGAACAGCTAGGAGAATATAAAATAGAACCTTTAGATATAAATGATTCGGATGATGAATCAATTTATAGTATTTGCAGTAGTGATGATAATAATAATCAACTTACTAAAATTACTTATACTTATATGAACAGAGAAGAAGATTGTAAACATGAATGGATTAGTAAAAGAGGAAATAATTACATTAAATGCTTTAATTGCGGATATTTTCCAAGTATTGAAAAAAGATCACAGTGTAATATATGCTTTAAAGAAATATGTTACTTATGTCTAAAATCATTATATAAACAAAATATGTCTACAGATAAAAAACCATTAAAAGAACAAAGTATGGAATTAATCACAGAAAAAATAGAAAAAATAGTAGTAACTAATGAATTACATAGTTTAAAAATTAAAAATTTAGAAGAAAAAGTTTTACATATAGAAGATATGGTATATAAAAATAAGCAAAAAGAATCCTTAGAATATATAGATTTAACCAATATGTCTACTGAACTCACCTTAATACAAACTAGGAATATAACAAAAATGATTAATTTACAATGTAGATTATGGCTAGATAATAATGAATATCTAGATCTTATGAATTTATCATTTTCTGAAACAAAAAACCAAAGGCAAAGAAGTTTTTATGGCTTTGAAATTTGACATGAGTAAAGCTTATGACAGGATAGAGTGGTCATTCCTAGAACGAGTGCTTGAGAGACTAGGCTTTGATGTTTCTTTTATTGAACTCATTATGCTTAGTGTGCGTACAGTTTCCTACTCTTTTCTTTTGAATGGAGACCATCTTGACCCTATCCAGCCGGAAAGGGGGATTCGTCAGGGGATCCCCTTCCCCTTACTTATTTCTTCTTTGCACTGAGGTTTTTAGTGCGCTTTTACGTGATGCCGAGGAGAGGGGGGTTTTGAAGGGGTTGCGGTTTTCTCTAGTGCACCTAGAATCTCTCATTTACTATTCGCATATGATACCCTTCTTTTTTGTCAAGCAACCCGGGAGGCGACTATTGAAAGTAATAATTTACTTCATTGTTATAGCCTTGCTTCCGGGCAAGAAATCAATCTTGAGAAGTCAACTGTGGTTTTTAGTCGCAATGTGGGGCAGGGTGTTGTGGATGAGATCATGGATTGTCTTCCTGTGACAGTGGTTGAGAAACATTTTAAGTATCTTGGGTTACCTATGGAGATGGGGAGGTCTAAGAGAGGTTTTTAGTTGGCTTTGTAAGAGAGTGGAATAAAGTTCAAGGTTATGAAAATAGATTACTCTCAAAAGCGGGTAAGGAGGTCCTTATTAAATCCGTTATCCAAGCTATTCCCACCTATATCAAGGGCTGTTTTAAGATTCTTGATTACCTCCTTAATGAAATTGAGTCAATCATCACTAATTTCTGGTGGGTGATGGTAAAATAAAAAGATGCATTTTGGGTGCGTTGGCAAATTTTGTGTGATTCAAAGAGAGATGGTGGAATGGGTTTTAGAGATCTTAAGTCTTTTAATCTTGCTATGTTGGGAAAACAAATTTGGCGAATTATTCACTATCCTAACTCCCTTCTTAGTAGTTTTTAAAGCCAAATATTTTACCACTACTGATGTTCTTGATGCTATTCCTTGTTCCAATGCTTCCTTTACGTGGAAAAGTATATGTGGTTCTATGAATTTGGTTCGCAATGGCTTACGGTGGCGAGTTGGAAATGGTTTATCTATTAATACTATGAAAGATAACTGGTTCCTCGTGATTTTGGTCTTTCTCCTTTTACTCCTAATATTCTGCAGCTTGGTGATTTTACTGTAGCAAATTTTATTAAACCAGCTGGCGAGGGATGGGATGAAGATATCTTGGCTGCCGTTTTTTGGGAGAATGATTGGAATAGTATATTACAGATTCCTCTACCCACCTCTGATGTCCTCGCGAACTGAAATCCCGTAGTACTCGTACTCAGCAAGGACAATCCAATACTACTGTTTCTCGCAATTGGGATTGGATTTGGAAACTTGGGATACCAAATAAAATAAAAATCTTTTTTTGGCGTGTTATGCTAAATTCTCTTCCTGTCAACACAAATCTGCAAGCTAGGGGTATTGATATTGAAGGTGTTTGTCCTGTGTGTCAGTGTGGTTTGGACACTTTGTTACATGTTTTTAAAGATTGCTGCTTTGTTAGGCTTTTCTGGGCAATATCTAATGTCTCACAAAATTTTCTGCAAACTGATCCAATTAGTATGGATACTTGGGTTTTACAGGTACGAAGAACAATGCCACGGGAAATGTTCGAGTTGTTTGTTGTTTCTATTTGGAGTCTGTGGGCTAACAGGAATAAAATTGTGCATGAAAACAAGCCTTATGATGCTCAGGAGTCTACTCTCTTTGCGCAACAGTACCTGCTGCGTTTTCGAGAAGCAAGGCACCGATCCTCACAATTGTTACCCGCAGAAATGGATTTCTTCTCCCTTTCTGCACTTTTCTTACTTGGTCTTTAAAGGTTATCTGGCTGTACCATGTCGTTAAATGTTGTCAGACGCAGAAAGCATCAAGAGGTAGTGCGTCGTCTTCAGTAGAAAAAACCCAGAAATGAGAGCAGCAAACTTGATTCCTCCAAATGCCAGGAAGGTGAAAATTAACTTTGATGCATCACTTAATCCTACCCGTTATTTTGCTGGCTTGGGAGTAGTAATCAGAAATAGTGAAGGTCAAGTTTTACGATGGAAAAGAAAACGATCGAGCTCCATACATCAGAAATCCGGAAGTGGCTGAAGCATTGGCGGCTTTAGAGAATTGCGCAACATCTGAATATTCGAAGAGTGATTATTGAGGGAGACTACTGGTCGGTTTTATCACAGCTCAATCAGGCGACTCCATCACTTTCTTTGGCTGGAAGTATTATACAAGATATCAAGGCTTTCATTCCTTTTTTTTGATTATGTTTCGTTTCTTTTTGTTCCAGGATGTCAGAATACTTTGGCTCATTTAGTTGCTAGGGACTTTGAGGTTGATGATGAAGGGCATACTCACTACTAAAAAACATCACCTTCTATAATTGCCAAATACAGTCACAGAAAGGGAAAATCTGTCACAGAAGAGCTTTATGTGACCGCAAAGAGTAATACAATGGGGTCATAGAAGGTGTTGTAACAGAATGTAACATCTATGAAAGGCAGTCACATTATATTTATTGCAACAACTTATCTCATGAGTGGTAACATAAACGAAAAGTCAAGCATTGGATATACGAGCATTAATAAGTAAGTGTTTATACATGTATTATTATTCTATATCATTTAGCTGTCACAAATAATCAAGTACTAATCAAGTACGTACTTCGTATATGCCAGCTTTTATTTGTAACCCACTTCGGTCACACATAACCTGTTTTATACATTTTTATTCTCTAACATTTTGTGACAGCATGGGGTCACATGTAACGTTTTTATAATTATATATAATTTGCTAATTTTGATTTATCAGTAAAATATTTGGTTTGTAATATTTATTTTGTGACCTCAGGCTGTCACACTAGATGGATTTAAATATTTTAATTAGTACCATGTTTATTTAATTTTACAATATTAATTTGTTAGGTAACTAGAAAATTAATTATATATACTATTGTTTAGTAAAATGAAGCAAATATAGAAATGCAAATATTTTCTTTATATAGAATTTGTGATCTATTTACAAGTGTGTGTGTGTGTGTCTATATATATATATATATATATATATATATATATATATATATATATATACAACATGTTATTAACACTACATGTAAAATTACATATATATCAATCATATCAACAAAATTCACTAATTTGACTATGAACTATAATAAGTAGCTACAAGTTCAATAAGAAAGAGATGTCTTGTGTCTTGTAGCAAACTTCTACTCCAATTCCTTCCAAAATCTGGAAAAAAAAAAAAAAAAAAGAAGGAAATTAATTAGAACAAGATATAGTAAAAAGAAAATGATCAAAGAAGAAGACAGTAAAACACAATGAGTAAAGTTCAATGAAATTTGTAAATGAATTTGTAATGTTAATTACCTCAAATTGGAGCATAATACCTACAAATAAGAACACATACAATACATTAGTGTTGTTACTTGGACAAGTAGAATTTGAGGAAATAAATTACTTACCTCAATAACAAGCATATGATTGTAGAAATAATTCCATAGATGTAATAATGGAAATTAATTAAATAGATACATGGAAGAATTAGACAAAATTAAGATGAGAGTACTCACTGGAGAAGAAGGTGAGGAATGGAAGAATGCTCACCGGAATGAAATGAATCTGGAGGAACGGATATATATGAAGCTGGAAAATATATTGTATGACCGTTTGCTGTAACAGAAGTTTAGTGAATAAGCGGGATATTAAAATTTTGAAATATTTCAATGTTTCTATATCAGCAAACGGACACACAACGAAATTTAATGGGGGGAATTTTTTTCTGTGACCGCATGCCGTCACATAACCAAAATTAGGGGGGGGGGGGGGGGGGGGGAATTTTATACCGTTTGAACCAATCAATTTGGATGTGTGACTGCCATCTGTAATAAGAGTAGGTAATGGGGAACATTTAGTTGTGTGTGAAGCTAGTTACTCTAGTACCATAATTTAATTTTGTAGTAATAAATTGCTGAAGTAATAATTATTCAATAGTTTCAGTAATTACTATAATTTATAGTAATAATTGTATATAATTAAGTTAATAGTAATATATAGTACTCAGTATTTATTTAGTGATAGTAGTATGATTTAATTTCATAACTACTTCAGTGTTAGTATTTATTATATTATATTTTGTGATAGTTAGCCGTTACAAAAATATATTATTAGTGACAGTCAACCTGTAACATAAAGTATAATAATTAGTTTATATATATGTGTGTCCAGTTAGAAACATATCATATTCGGGTAAATTATCTTTCCTCGAGATCACATCAAAACATATTATATCATCCGAAGGTTTTCATCAACATTCAATCACAATCTCACCACTTATATTACCTTCTCCTGAAATTACTTCCCAATATTATACTGTAATTTGTGGAGTTTGTAATCGACGATACTCATTTCAATCACAATCTCACCATTTATATTACCTTCTCTTGAAATTACTTTTCACTCTTTAATTTTACTTTGTTTTGTGCAGCTTGCAATTGTCATTTGTGGAGTTTGTAATCAACGGTACTCATTTGATCACAATATCACCATTTGTGTAGCTTGCAATTGACAGTACTCGGTCGAAGGTATGTTTTAATACACGTTATTATATTTGTAAGCTAATTTACATTATTCTTATTATGATTCAGTAGTAGTAGTTGTTGTTGTTGTTGTGGAAGTATCATAATTATGAATGTTGATTTACTATTCATATTTATAGCAATTACAAACCTTGTGTATTATTTGCAATATAAGTTGAAAAAACTTAATTTATATGATACATGAGTTATAAATTGGGTAAGAGAACATATTTAGGAGTATAATAATACATCATATTAATTGAGTTAAAATCAAATTTGAGACTATAACTATGATTCGATAATTTTCAATCCTGTAAATTATAATTGCATATTATTTATTAATGATGGCATACAAATTTATATTAGAATGCTCAAACATGCAAATATTTTAATTTAGCTACATATTTTATAAATTATAATTTCATATTATTTAATTTATAAGAAAAATTCATGAATTGTAGTCCAAAAGAGAGCATATGTGTAACTACGTATACTAATATTAGTTGAAGTAAAGCCAATCGAGTTTTTTTTCATAAATAAAGAACTATTAATTGTGTTTTATTATATTGATTCTTCTTTTACAAAGAGACCAATGGTTTTAGATTTAGAGTAGATTTGTAAGTTGATAGATAAGTTTATGTAACTAAGTATATTAATTGAAGTAAAACAATTTGAATTTTTTTATTAAAAATTAAGAATTATTAATTGTGTTTAATTATATTATTTATTTTTTACAAAGAGAATACGTACTATCTTAGTTTGATTTGCATGAGATAAAAGTTAGAAAAGAAAATATATAATTTTTGTTTACTTGTGTTGGGTGGCTGACACATAAAAACACAAATAATCTTGAATCTGCTATAATTTTTATGCACTAATGACCACTAGCAGTCACATAAAATTGATTTTAGAGTGGAAAAATGAAATTTGGCTTGGTGGGAAAGTAATTTTGGTTGCAATTGATTTTGAATGGATTTTGATGGAGTTGATTAATTTAATTGGAGGGAAAGTAATTTTATAAGTTGTTCAATTTATTTGGACTAAAATGGAAGAAAAAGAAATTACTTTGAATAATTTTGAATTATAATTTTTGTGCACTTGTGACCACTAACAGTCACATAAAAACACAAATAATCTTGAATTTCGATTCTCTGCACTATACTTTTTGTGCACTTGTGACCAATAGCAGTCACATAAAAACAAAAAAGCTGAGATACAATTCTGCATGTAATTAATTTATATATTTTAAGTACATAATTAATGTTTATATTTTTTATTTGTTGTAGTTTGGGGGGTAAGTTTGAATATTTTGAATGTTATGTAACTTTTGAAATTGATTTTAGAGTATCTAATGTGCTAGTGGGAAAATGAAATTTGGCTTGGTGGGAAAATAATTTTGGTTGCAATGAATTTTGAATGGATTTTTGTGGAGTTGATTAATTTAATTGGAGGGAAAGTAATTTTATAAGTTGCTCAATTGATTTGGACGGAAATGTAAGAAAAAGAAATTAGTTTGAATATTATTTCAAAATCCGGAAGGAAATTAATTTAATTGTTTAAATCATCATGTTAATGTTAATTATTAACTCACTCACTAATTAATTAAGTTGTCTCACTAATTGATTGTTAAATTAAACTTACCAATTATGTTAATCCGCCGTCATTACTTCATGGAGGAAATAATTCACACTTGTATTCTTAATACCCAACTTGTTTTTTTTAAAAAACTTACCAATTTAGTACTAATTAATGGTATATTTTATAATGATTTGACTTGTTTATTTATTATATTTTTAGGACATATACAATGAATGGTTTTAGGGAATGGATGTATAATAGGTGGGGCAACGACGGCCTTACACCTGAGTTTTTATTAGGGGTTGAATGTTTTTGCGATTGGGCATTCACAAACCAGAATCAAGATCAAATTTGTTGTCCGTGTGTGAAATGTGATTGTGATTGGCCTCCCCGTGATCGTGGGACGGTTACACTGCATTTATACAGAAAAGGCTTTCGAGCCGGATATTATATCTGGGATCGACATGGGGAAGGTTATGGACAACAAGGCGTGACTTATGATGTAGGAGGTGCGGGTCCATCTTCTGCACATGTGAATGAACCGGACAGCACGTTTGAAAATGATCGGAATTTTGTGCAAGATTGGTTTCCACATCATAGTCACTACCAAGAAGAGCAAATGCCAAATGAACCAAATGATGATGCCAGGCATTTCTACGAGTTGATTACCACTGCTGACCAGCCTCTGTATGAGGGACACAACATGTCACTGCTTCACTAGATCACTGATGTTATGCGATTCAAGACGTCGCATCCAACAACACAGGCACAACTTGAGGATCACATACGAGGATGCAGGAGCATGGTCTTACCTCAATATCAACATTCCATTCCCGATAGCTATTACAAGATGAAAAAGGTGATGTTGAAACTTGGCCTTGGGGTTATTAAATATGATGTATGTCCTGGTAATTGTTGCATATACTACAATGAATATGCTAATTTGAGGTCTTGCCCAATTTGTGGTCTCGAGAGGTACGAGGCGGTGAGTTATGGAGGTAAAACTGAAGCCCCACGCAAGAAGTTGTGGTACTTTCCAATTACAAAGCGCCTGCAGAGATTGTACATGTAAAAGAAAACAGCGGAGCACATGACGTGGCATACAAACTGTCAAGGCTGGTCAGATAAAATGGTTCATCCTGCGCAGAGTGAGATGTGGAAAGGCTTCGACGTCGCGCACCCGGGATTCGCAGCTGAGACTCGTAATGTGCGTATTGGCATTTGCACAGATGGATTCTGTCCAAACCAGGGTCTGGGAGCAGCTTACTCTTGTTGGCCAGTTTTTATTACTCCATACAACTTGCCACCTGATCTATGCATGAGAGAGGAGTTCATTTTTATGAGTATGATGATTTCTGGTCCGGGGCCACCCGGAAATAAAATAGATGTTCTACTACGACCACTTATTGATGAGTTGAAATCGTTGTGGAGTGATGGTGCGACAACGTGGGATTGTATAAAAGGGGAGAACTTCCAGATGAGAGTTGCTGTAATGTGGACTATCAATGACTTTCCTGCTTATGGGATGTTGTCTGGTTGGAGTACACATGGGAGATTATCATGCCCATATTGCCAGGGTGATACAGATGCATTTCATCTACGAAACGGGCAAAAGCCTTGCTAGTTCGATTGTCATAGAGCTTTTCTTGAAGCCCACCATCCCTTGAGGTATAATGCTGTAGATTTTAAGTATGGTAATGTTGTTGAAAAAGTGATGCCGGAGAGAAAGACAACTGCTGAAAATATGAGTTAAATAGATGCGCTCCCAGATATTGATATATTGCAGGGGGGAAATATCTAAGGTTCGGCAAGGATCACAATTGGAAAAGAAAACCAGCACTACATGAGTTGCCATACTGGTCCACGCTTCCGGTGCCTCACAACTTGGATGTCATGCATTGTGAGAAGAATTTTACGAGCAACGTATTGAATACGATTTTTTATGCAGGGCCAAGTTCGAAAGACAATAAGAAAGCACGACTAGATTTGCAACTGCTTACTGGAAGAAGTAGTTTGTTCATGGCAAGCGAAAGTGCAAGAAAGAAGCCAAAGGCCGCATACACACTCACTATGGAACAAAGAAGAGCAGTTTGTGATTGGCTAATGGAGCTTCGATTTCCACTTCTTTTATGTATTTCACTTATCAACTTTTACCTCGTAAAGCTTTCCTTTCTTTTATGTATTTCACTTATTTTTATAGGGTAAGATAAATTTCCATTTCATCATTCGTTTTGTTTGATTTTCATCATTCATTTTGTCTGATATTTCTGGAGTGTTGTTTGATGCATTGATTGGCTGCTGGGTGCTGAATACTAATTATGCGTTTTTCATCTTAGAGGAATTTTACAATGCAAGTACAATTTTATCCATGTAAGACTTTACAATGTATAAATGGAAATTCCAATGTCAGACTAAGCATATATAGTTTATGTTCATGGTTCGACTTAATTCAATTATTTCTTCTTGATTACAGGTGAGGTATAGGTGGTTGCCGGAGCACGAGCATGATGTCATGCTTGCGTGGGATGCTCTTTGCCGTCCAAAATATAAGACCATGATGTCGCAAGCAAAGACCACGTACAAGAATGGTATAAATGGTACGGAGCCCAAACTAATGCGACCAAAGTGGATGCGGCCTCCACAATTCTACATTTGCAAGAAGAGGTGGGACAGTGATGAGGATATTGCAAAATCCATACAGATGGCAAAAAATAGAGGGGTGGTTTTTGATGACCAAAATAATGTGGTGTCTCGTGCACCGCCTACATGGTTCGGGGGGAACGTGAGCATGTTAGACCGCTGCCCCCAGATGGTTAGTGCGTTTTCATTCTACCTCTATTATTGTCTTTTGTTTTAGTTCTGTAAATTATGCTAGTTGTTATAGTTTATGGAGTTTTATGCAATTAAAGTCTTTTTAAAAATTCTCTACAAATATTTGTTAAACGTATTTCAATATTTTGCACTTATGACAGTCAGGAGAAGGTAGCTCGAGTTGTCTACAGCGTGCGAAGAAATTAAAAGAGCGCCCTGTTGAACCAGATGCGATCATTGATCAGAACTTCCCCCTCGTTTTCAAGAACACCCACATAACCAATAGGAAAGAGCTTCGAGCGGCGGAAGAAGCAAGGGCACGTGCTGAGGCTACTGGTCTTGTAGGTGACAACGGTGAACCTATTGTCATTCCACAGGTGGAGGAACAATGGGTAAATGGGCCATCACGGGAACTTTATGTAAGTTGTTTTCTCAATTTACTAATATGCATGATTATAATCAATTGAGCAAATTAACATTCATCGATAATAATTTAATTTATATATATGATTGTATGCAATTTGAAAATAGGAAGGATACAAACAAAAATCCCAAGAGTCTTCAGAGAGCATCGTGTCTGGGTTTAACCCTGAAATTTGGGGTGAGGTTGCTGGTGGTGTCCATCATGGTACTATGAGAGGTGTATCACGAGGTGTATTGATTCGCGAAGCTGGTTTTGCTAGCACTGGCGGACGAGCTTTGCCACCACGACCTCTTACCACTTCACAGCCCAACCCAGAAGTGCTTAAGCTGAAAAAGGAAATTAGAACTTTGAAGAAAGGTCAAAAGGAATATCAGAAAGATAAAAAGCAATCTACTAAGATTTTTGGGTTCATGAAGAAATGGATGCAAAAAAAATACTACACCAGAGGAACTTAGGGAAGTATTCCAGGAGAATGAGGTTGAAGCTGGCACTGAAACTAATGACTCCACTGAGGATGATGAGGATAAAGAGAATGAGTCTGGTGACGATCATGATGATTGTGACGGTGGCATTTTTTGATCTCATTTGCCTTGCTCGTATTTGGTTAACTAATGCGCTACTTTGAATTCGTAATTATCTTTGGTTGCGTATGGTGATTTTGCGGATGATGATTGTGTGGATGATGTCTTTTGCATGACTAGGGATGTATGTATAACTGTTGACATGATGTTTTTTTCTAAATTATGGTAGTTTGACTATATATTAATTCAAAAAGGTGATATTTACCGGGTTAATTTCGAATTTCATACTATAGATTTAACTAATAAAGTTAATAAGTAACTTCGATAAATTATCATATCTTAACATATTCAATGATATAAATTTAAATTTGTTGGCATAACATTTTATGGTGAAATTTTATTTATGTCTATCCTTGTTAGATTAGTGGGAAAATTAGGAGATTGAGATTGGCTTGAAGCTTAAGGAAAAAGGATAAAACTTATCTTGATCCGTAGAAAAATAAATATTGATCTGACCAAGTGGAACTTTAAAACGATAATATTCATGTCCGTACAAAGTGTAATTTAGTATGTACAAATATCACAAGTATTGATTACTTAAAATACATATCCACTAAACATCAACAATACATAAAAGTGTACTCCTATTTTTATATTTCAATTTGTACACACCTAATGTGACTGTACACGGTCACAGAACAATAATTTGCTAATTTAAAAATGTATAAACGTTTTGTGACAGCTTGCTGTAATAAAATAATAGTATACAGGGTCCCACAAAGTTTATTTTGAGGGAGTCAAACGTATTATTTATTTTCTACCGTATAAACATTCTTTTGTGACAGCAACACGGTTACAAAAAGTGTTGTGGACCCGTATTGCAATTCTGTGACAGCATACGGTAATATAATGTTATTGACTTATTCCAACTCTCCCAGGATCCATTCTAATGTTACTGCATGAGTACCTGTCACATATGTTTGGTTATAGAAGTTGATGTTTTTTAGTAGTGACTGTTTTACCCAACAATTGTATGGATGTTCCCTGATTTTATAATGAAATTTTCTTCTTAAAAAAAAAAAAAATTGATAAGTTGGATGCCAATTTCTCTACCTTCACTTCTGTATGTTAGGAAAGATAAAATTAAACCTAAAAATAGTAAGTGGAGCTAGAGTTTGGTTGATACCTAGTACGACTCATTGATGAGACAATATTCTAACGTCTCATTTGGCCCTTTTTAATCGTCTTTTGTTAGTCTTTGACCTTAGTTTTATATTATTTTAGTGCGTTTTTATGTTTGGTTTCTTGTTTGTGTTTTGTAGGATTTTTGTGTCCCGAAGGTGAAAATCGGAGTGAAAACTTTGGTTCTAGATCTTTGAATGTAGAGTAACTGGGCGAAAACGGAAGTGGATTCGGAGTTTGGACGAAGATTTGAGAGCCGTTTTAGCGAAGCTTGCAAAAGTGAAGTTTTACGGAGCAGTCTAGCCATTTTGGCCATAACTCTCTCATATAATGTCCGATTGACCTGAGCTTGGTGGCCACGGAAAGATAATTCAAAGGGATACAAGTTTCGTTTTGGAAGCATGGCCATATTATGTCTGTAGCAAAAGTTAAAGAGGTTTTAAGCTCGCTGCGGCGAATGACATTCTCGCCGCGGCGAGATTTTGCGAGAGCAATTGGGGAGGCTAAACAGTGTCTCGCCGCGGCGAGATTTGCGATAACTTCACAGATTCGGCAGAAAAACTCCTTTTTAGGTTAGAATTAGGTCTTCCTTTGCCATAACTTCTTATACTCGATTTTTTCATAGAAAAAGCTCCTAGAACTAGGTTTTGACATTGATTGATTGATCTTTGGAGCTTGATTTTGACTATTCATTGAAGGATTGATATCGAATCCCTGATTACTGTGGTAAATCTCTATCGTTTAATCTTATTCAATTCGTTCTTACTCTATTTCCCGAATTGTATGAGCTTGCATGCGATTATCATTATGTTTGTGTTTATCATGAGCAATATCTCGTATTCTTTCATCCTTGCTTTGATTATGAGTAGCTAAATCGCTCCGGACATGGTAGTTACGTGATAGCTTTGCATATTCGCATCAAGGGTTTCAAATCGTTCGTATAGGTTAGGCTCGTTCAAAGATCTTCGTAAAAACCCTTCGATTCAATACTCTCGTTCAAAGATTTTCTAAAACGTTTGTTTAAGGATCGTGGATTGACGACCCACGATTACTCTAGTTCAAATATCTTCAAACGCGTTTGGTAAAGGTGGAATTGATGGTTTTTTGTACACCGACCGTGTGACAAATATGAACGTATCCCTAGAGCGAATTAGCATTGCTTGATCGTAGCTACTGTGTCCTCTCTATCTCATTGTTACAAACAACTACATTGCATTTTCTCTTTTCTAGTTATTAGAAGTACTAGAATACAAACAAATCAACTCATTTCACAAGTAACTGTTGGCTTTCAATCGTTGTGGTAGCCTAATTGGTTCCTTAGCGAACGACTTCGTGGTTAGCTTATTTATTCTACAATAACTGCTTGCTACTTGTTTACTAAGTATCAATTTGAGCACATCAAATTTGGCGCCGCTGTCGGGGAATCGATTCCTATTGTAGCGGTTGATTGCGAATTTTTATTTGTTTTCCAACTTACCTGAAGTTTAGTGCACTAACGGAAACTAAGGATATTTCAAGGTTTTCGTGTTGTGTAGCTCTAACGACAGGTTGATCAGAAAGGATATTTCAATGGCTCAGTTAACCTATGGAGCCTACATGCAACCCGGCGAGGTTAAGGCCGGAAAAGCGGCAATCGTGCTATCTAATGAGGCAAGAAATTTAGAACTCAAAGCCTACCACTTCCATAATCTCCCCAAGTTCTATGGAATGGCCAATGAGGATGTGATAAGGTTCCTCAAAGAATTCGAAATCGATTGCGAGGATTTCGTTGGCAAGAAGAATGTGATTTCAGATGGAGAGATAAGGAAGAAGGTTTTTCCGATGTGTCTGCAGGATAAAGCTAGGAACTGGCTGTTAAACCAGCCTGGGGGTTCTCTACCTACTTGGGATTCTCTCTACAAAGCCTTCGTTAATAAGTTTTACCCTCCCGAGAGAACGCAGCACCTTCGTACTCAGATAATGCAGTTTCAGCAGATGTACGATGAGACCTTCTATGAAGCTCCCGAACGCTTCTTACAGTTGCTATCCCAATGCCCGCACCACAGGATCAACGAGATGAATCTGTGCATCCGATTTTATGAGGGTCTGAATTGGGAGTGCCAGTACATGGTAGATATGACGTGTAAAAATTCACTCCTGGAAGCATCTTCTGATGAATTAAATGGTGTTTTCGAGAGATTGGCAGTGGTGTCTCATTTCGAGTGCGAGAAATAAATCTAGGAGAGTGGGATACCGAGAAAATGAAGAGACTCGAGGCATGTAATGTCGAGAGGACGCAAAGCGGGCAGACTAGACAACAGGGTAACTGGCAGGATAACCAAGGTGGCAACAACTTCTACGAGAATGCGCCACGGGAGCAACCAGTTCTAGCTCAGCCAGTTCGGGTTCAGATTACAAAAGTGCCGGGAAGTCCTGATCAGGCAATCAGGGACCACATGGAGCGTTCCTAGAGGTTCTGGGCCGAAGCACATGAAAATTAGCGCAGGAATGATCAGTGGTTCGACAGCATTGAGCAGTCACAGAAGCGATTAGGGAAGACTTTGGGGGATCTAGTTGGTCGATTTCAGCAAAGAGAAAGGGGTAAGTTACCGGCGACCGCAGAAACCCACAGAGCTTTAGCCGTTGAGGTGACATTCGATGAGCTAGTAAGGGTGAAGTCTGTTCTTGCTACCTGCACTTGCCAGCTCGAGAACACGGTGACCCAGGTTAAGACACCGGAGGTAGTTGAGGTAGCACCTACACCGGCACTTGAGAAGCCGGTAGAAGTGAGAGTCGGGGTACGTGAAAAGGAGGTAGCCACACCCAGTATTGTGACTCCAGTAGAGGAGGCGAGTGCAACACTGGCCGTCCTTGAGGTAAGCCCCACCGCTAGGGTGATCCGAGCAGTAGATAAGAGCATCAATGATGCCGATAGCTTTGATTAGGTGGTTGGGATAGGAAATTCTTCCGAGGTAACCGGCATCGTAGATACAGGAGCAGCGGTTAATCTGATGACCTTTGCGACCTATAAGGAGCTGGATTTGAAGGGTTTGGAACCCAGGAAATGCTTCGTCACGATGGCCAATGGAACGAGAAGTAGGTGCATGGGTGTGATTGAGAATATTCCGGTTACGCTATATGGGGACACTTTTATGGCCGAGTTCGTGGTTGTGGAGTCGACACGGGTTAAAGGAAAGGAGATGGAGAAGGATATGTTTCTACTTGGGCGACCGTTCATCAAAACCACTTGCATGATTGTCAACCTCCACGCTCGTACCTGCACTGTAGAAGTACATGGCAACCAACGTGAGTTGCAAGCCACCACTACACCATACTCACCCCTGCGGGTTGACACCAGGAACTATATAGGGGCGCACACAGGACCCTTGTATATACATACTCATCAACAAGGACGAATAAGAGCTGCACCAACCGGAGGAGCCAAGAACCTCTAGAGTACCCGTTAGCCAACACGGAAGAGTCTAGTACATGACTATAAACTGTACTTCACAGGCCAGACACTTTCGATTCCTTTTATCTTTCCACTCTTAGCTTGAGGACATGCTTGAGTTTCGGTTTGGGGAGGGAATGTGAGGCTCTTCAGTTTCTTGCCTGTGTTTCTATGTGTTTTTTCATATTTTCGTGAGTCTTTCGTGTGTCCGTGTTATTTTTCCAAGTTTTGAGTATCTATTGTGAGTGGTAAATCCACTTAATGCCTTTGTTTTGTTTGATATGTAACTGGAAGTAGCCTAGTGCATTGTTAATTCCTTAAGGTCCGTTTCTCTTGCAAATAGCTAGTCTGTCCAGTCCTTTAGTCCAAAAGCCGTGAGAAGCCTGAGCCGGTGAAAAAATATTGTACCGGCATTTGTATTGTGTGATTCATGGGATGTGTAAGTTTTTTTACGAATTACTTGCGCCTTTTCATACTTATGTGTACTCATTTTATTTGGGGATGACGAACGGCATGCATTTAATTCTAAGTTATCTAACTTTTAAACCCCGTTCTAAAGAACAGGTTTGGGGAAGAGTTACTTACATGTTTACGACTAATTTTTGAGCTTTATATGCTTGATTGTGTTTGAGTCTGTTGCTGTTTCCAAAGCTGTCTGAATTTAATCTCGGGGTGGATCTATGGTCTTAGTTGATCACCGTCTGTCGTGTTGGGCATGTTTCAGATACTACCTATATACCGGCGTGGCCCTTAAAACTATATGACCGTGAGGGTTGATGGCATGTATACCAAACTGACACGCACAAAAGTGCGGACTTTCGGTAAAACAGACACCCGTCAAACAATTGAGATAAACGAGCCCAATGAGGCCATGCATTGAATACAGTGCAATAATGGTTTATGTTTGATTGCAAGTGAAAAAGGGAACAACACTGGTCTTGAACTTTTTTTATAAGTCTTTTTTGAAAAAGTCCCTTCTGATCCATTTGATTTGAGTACATTAGCATAAGATATAGTCTAGGCATTTTTTGTGATGCGAGTCACCTTCCCAGTTTACTTTTTGAGCGAATAACCCTATTGGACACTTCCAAAGAGAGTATAGATTGCATGTTATTCCTGTGAGGGACTAGCGTGCTGGACTTAAGAGTTATTTGCTTGAGAAACGGTTTTTTGGGATTATCTGTGCACTTTTCTGCCAAGGTTACTTGAGAACAAAACATTTGCATTTGGTGGACTTAATGCTTTCAATGGTAGATTCGATTACTTGGATTTGTAACTCTTGTATTTGTCTACGTGGTTTAGAGTCTAGAGTGTTTAGGTTGTTTGTTTGCTCGAGGATGAGCAAAGGTTCGGTTTGAGGATTTTGATGAGACAATATTCTAACGTCTCATTTGATCTTTTTTAATCGTCTTTTGTTAGTCTTTGACCTTAGTTTTATATTATTTTAGTGCGTTTTTATGTTTGGTGTCTTGTTTGTGTTTTGTAGGATTTTTGTGTCCCGAAGGTGAAAATTGGAGTGAAAACTTTGGTTCTAGATCTTTGAATGTAGAGTAACTGGGCGAAAACGGAAGTGGATTCGGAGTTCGGACGAAGATTTGAGAGCCGTTTTAGCGAAGCTTGCAAAAGTGAAGTTTTACGGAGCAGTCTATCCATTTTGGCCATAACTCTCTCATATGATGTCCAATTGATCTTCGCTCGGTGGCCACGGAAAGATAATTCAAAGGGCTACAACTTTCGTTTTGGAAGCATGACCATATTATGTCTGTAGCAAAAGTTACAGAGGTTTTAAGCTCGCCGCGGCGAGATTTTGCGAGAGCAATTTGGGAGACTAAACAGTGTCTCGCCGCGGCGAGATTTGCGATAACTTCACAGATTCGGCAAAAAAAACTCCTTTTTAGGTTAGAATTAGGTCTTCCTTTGCCATAACTTCTTATACTCGATTTTTTCATAGAAAAAGCTCCTAGAACTAGGTTTTGACATTGATATCGAATCCCTGATTACTGTGGTAAATCTCTATCGTTTAATCTTATTCAATTCATCGTTCTTACTCTATTTCCCGAATTGTATGAGCTTGCATGCGATTATCATTATGTTTGTGTTTATCATGAGCAATATCTCGTATTCTTTCATCCTTGCTTTGATTATGAGTAGCTAAATCGCTCCGGACATGGTAGTTACGTGATAGCTTTGCGTATTCGCATCAAGGGTCAAATCGTTCATATAGGTTAGGCTCGTTCAAAGATCTTCGTAAAAATCTTTCGATTCAATACTCTCGTTCAAAGATTTTCTAAAACGTTTGGTTAAGGATCGTGGATTGACGACCCACGATTACTCTAGTTCAAATATCTTCAAACGCGTTTGGTAAAGGTTGAATTGATGATTTTCTATACACTGACCGTGTGACAAATATGAACGTATCCCTAGAGCGAATTAGCATTGCTTGATCGTAACTACTGTGTCCTCTCTATCTCATTGTTACAAACAACTACATTGCATCTCTTTTCTAGTTATTAGAAGGACTAGAACACAAACAAATCAACTCGTTTCACAAGTAACTGTTGACTTTCAATCGTTGCGGTAGCCTAATTGGTTCCTTAGGGAACGACTTCGTGGTTAGCTTATTTATTCTACATTAACTGCTTGCTACTTGTTTACTAAGTATCAATTTGAGCACATCACTCATCTTGAGTTTTCATACTGATTAGAAGTAATTGCATTCAAAATCAATGGGTGGTTCGTACGACATGTATTACGACTAATATCGTAAAACCCCCAATAAAGTTAATTAATTAGATATCTTAATTCTTGAATTGAATTACCCTGCAAAGAAATTTTGAATTTAAAGCTCCAACTTTGTTACACATGAGAATGTTGATTGAGAAGTTCGTTGGTCACAAATAGAGAAAATCAGATCAATATAGAAACTAGTGTGATGATCGAGGAAACTAGAGGCAGTGATGTAATCATTACTCTCTACCTCAAATTCCTCAGAAAATGAGTATGTTATATGATCATTCGTGACTTAATTTATACCTGCTAGGAAACTATATACACTACAAGAATTCGATGACGGAATCCAGATCGGCCTAATTTATTGTAAAAAATGTCTATAATCCGTCGCTATTCGCTAAAGAGAACGATGTCTCTATTCCGTCATCATTTAGGACGGATTATAGTTGTCGTCCCAAATCTGTCGTTAATATGTATTAAAAAAAAAAATTAGATTTTAACTATAGCAACGGATTAGGTTTTCTGCCCCTAATCCATCACTATATTTTAAATTTATTTTTCTTTTTTCTTTTACTTTTCTAATGTACGTACGTTAATTACTCGACCATATTAATGTTTCTATATATATTATTCATTTATTTAACATAACAAGCAAAAATTAATGTATTACTCCCTCCGTTCCATAGATTTCTTTCCATTTTTCCATTTTCCTTTTATGGAAACCCACTATCTCCATTATTAATATTTTAATCTCTCCCTTTCATACTTTTTCAATTCTCTTTCTTACTTTTTACTATACACTTAGGCTCTTTTCAATTTGAAATTTACCGAATCGAATCGAATGAACGAACTCAATTGGTAATCAAATCAAACCGAAATCAAAGCAATGGCGAATCAAGAAATTACATTTGTCCCATTTTTTTAATAATAATGAATACTACATCCGGTCCATTAATAAATTCGTAAGGAGACTTTTTTCGGGCGTTGGTATGATTACTATAAATTACACGACAAAAGAATATAATAAAATTATATTATAAAAAAAAATTAAGTATATTTGACTAACATAACTTTGTTTTATACTTTTTTGTGCGTAATTTGTAGAGTTTGGTTTGACTTTAGTTTGGTATAACTTGTTTTTTATTTATTAAGTTTGAGAAAAAACTCAACGTATGCTTCTGAGTTTACTTCTATTGTTCTAATATCTTCCAATAAAAGAACATGTCGATTTTTTGTTAGAGATGTACGTACAAAGTAACTCAACTTTTACGGTAGAAAAGAAGGGTAATTCGAATCGTAACTATACTTTTTATTTCATTGATCTACTAAAAGTCGTGTTAAAAAGAAAGAAAGAAAAATGTTGAAAATATCTCAATTGGATAAATTTTCTTATTTTCCTCGTACAAAAGATGGGTTGTGTAAATAAATGATAATATATTAATAATAATAATAATAATAATAATAATAATAATAATAATAATAATAATAATTTAATGAACTTAAGAGAGCTGAAATTTGAAGAAAATTTGGCGAATCAAGACGAGCTGAATCGAATCGAATCCAGGAAACGAGTTTTCAGTTGAAAAGAACAGAGCCTTACTACTTCATCTATATAAACCCATTTTTTACTCAAATTTCTTAAAATTTGTGCAAAAACAAAATGGAAAGAAATTGGTGGAATGGAGGGAGTATTATTTATGGATGGAGTAACTAATGGATTCATCCATAATGAAATAGCGACTCGTGGTGTGAAGGGTTCTGAAGGAAGAAGCGGATTTTGATTTTTCTAATCTTTTTTATTTAAGTTCTTTTTCTTTCTAAGAGGTGGAATAGGATAATCCAGTTGAGGGCGGATTCCAATTTTCTCAATGAGATTCCACAATCAAGACAATTGACTGAATTCCGACGGAAGTGGGTATAATAAGTAAAATCATACGAAAAGAAAAGCAACCAGAACCAGAAGAGGCATGTATAAAAATATTTGTTTCAAGGAGGAATCCCCGACTCGAAGCTCTCACTTTGATTCCATTCTATATTAGTTTATTATTATTATTATTATTATTATTATTATTATTATTATTATTATTATTATTATTATTATACTTTATTCCTTTTTTGAATGGTCAAGATAAACGTTTGTCGGGGGTATGTCCAAATCGATAATAGTTTGACAAAAAAAAAAAAAAAAAAAAAAAAAAATCGTAACAACTAACAAGGCAGTCAATTAGCTAGAGATATGTGTTATAGAGAATGTCCTATATTGGATTAGCTTGATGAGAATATCATTCATGTACGTACACACACATACTAGAATTGAGACTTAAGAGCTTCATTTCAGGAATTTTACCTTGAGAAATAATAATATATTTAAACAGATTACATTTATGGAAAAATTACATGGGCAATTTTTGGATCGGTAGACATGCAAATTTTGGATTTCATCAAGTCATTAGTCTAATATCATTCAATTTAACCTTTCAATACACTATCAAATTCTTTCAGTACACTAACAAAAGATAACCATGCATTAGAGACCCAAAATTACATAATATAGCCTTGTGTATGTATCACGAAGAAGATTTATACATTACAAATCAACTCTATGTCTTGTAAATATAATTTGAAGGTGTCGTACGTGACCCCATCAATTCATCAACTGTTCTCAATGGCCCTACTCAGTAACATCTGGAACCCATTCCATGTTGTAATAGTGCACAGAGCCACAGAGTAAATTTCTCTCCCCCTATAAATCTCATTTTTCAAATATTGCACCTTACGATTCGGTGTTTGTCGGATTGTAGTTGGCGATGAAAATGGTTGTCCTTCCAAATTTATGAACCCGTGCCACGACTTTATGGTAACGCTCTTGCATTCCAGTCGGATTTCGCTGATATCTAGCTGGGTGTACAACCTCTTGCCCACCACTTGTTTCTTGAAAAAGATAATCAGAGTTCTTGTCTTGTACCATCCCTTCCGATCTCTCGGCGACGGAAAGACATGTAGTACAACCACTAACACTGAAAGATGTGTATTCAGTATAATATTATGGTTGCTTATCTAGTACACCATGGTATAGTACAACCACTAACACGGAAAGGCCGAAAAACCTCATTATAAGAGAGATATTCTCAAGATATAAAGGAGAAAGTTTCCTAAATAGGAAACTTTAGCTATTTAAGTTAGTTAGTTAACTTAGTTATGAGTGCAGACTTACTACACCCATGGACAGAGAAAAGTTTGCTAGCAATGAATCTAAACCTGTTGATGAACCAGCTCAATATAGAAGGCTCATTGGCAGACTACTTTACCTCACCATTACCAGACCTCAGATTAGTTATTGCATTCAAAGTCTCAGGCAATACATGTCTGCACCAACTCAAGCTCACTTAGCAGCTGCACATAGCCTTTTGAGATATCTAAAGTCTAATCTAGGAGCTGGGATCTTCTACTCTTCATCCACAGATCTTACTTTGACTGCTTTTTCTGATAGTGATTGGACTACTTGTCCTATCACTAGAAGAAGTATCACATGATATGCTGTGTTTCTTGGATCATCCATGGTCTCTTGGAAGAGTAAGAAACAACCTACTGTCAGTAGATCCTCCACAAAAGCTGAATACAGAGCTTTGGCTACTACAACATGTGAAGTTCAACGGCTCAAGTATTTATTACATGATCTTCATATATCTACAGACAAGCTAGTTTGTGTGTATACGAACAATAAATCATCCAACTGTATAGCTCACAATCATGTTCTACATGAAAGGAGCAAACACATTCGAGTTGATGCTCACTTTGTCAGGGAATAGGTTCAACATAATTCCATCAAGCTTATCAAGATTCCCACCGAGAACAACACAGCTGACATATTTACCAAGCGTTTGGGTCCTCAACTTTTTCATGTCCTTTACTCCAAGATGGGCACGAAGATATCCATGCCAATCTTGGGGGGTCTTTCAAGATATAAAGGAGAAAGTTTCCTAAATAGGAAACTTTAGCTAGTTAAGTTAGTTAGTAATGAATGGAGTCTCTTGTAACATCAAGATATAATTTGGTTCTTCTTCAATGTTCTTCCATTTCATTCAGATTATACGATAATCAACATATATGCTTCAATAACGACATAAAATAGGGCTGGCATTCACAAACATCTACAAATATATGCTCCTCAACAATAGAGATACTAATTATACACCTAGAATTTGAAGAAAGTGTAACTTGTATTTCCAAACCGTAGAGGCGTTATATTGGTCAACTATATATACTTGTAATTAGAGGAAATATAAACCATTGCACATAAACAATCGAACAGTAAGAGCAGGTCATGTTTCAATTTAACTCTTGAAGATGATCTGATCGAACATAAGTGCATAGGCCTCTTCCCATTTAAGATTTTTTTTCTAGCGCAGAAGCCTCTAACCAAATAATTCGCCAAAATATAAACTATCCAGAACAATTCAAAACATAATTGAGAGAAGAGAAGCTACTGAAAGAAACCGAAAAGAATCGAATATAACCTGAAATTTCGTAGGAAGCTACAGAGAAACTGTTGATTAGTAAATAAATCACATACCTGAAAACAGTTAATTTATTAAACTGTGAAGAATTTAATAAATCATATGTGAAACCTTTTTTTTTCAATGCATGGAGGAACTTAATTATATATTCCAAATCAAACAACAATGTTAACATTTTTCAGTAAACATTCTACACCAATCTATCGACAATTTATGGAGAAAGGCAATTTTGATCCTAAAGTATACCTAAAATGGCGTATGCAGTACCTATTTGGTGGTCGTGTGATTCTTGGTCTTGTAGTTTTCAAATTTTGGCGTCCTTAGTCCTTTTTGCTGACATGTCGTCAAAGTTAATGGTTTTGTCCCGATTTTAACCGCCACATCATCTGCCATCTCACATCACAATTTAAATAATGCAAAAATAAATTCAAAAATTAAAAAAATATTGAATTAAAATTAATAATAACTAAAAACATAAAACATTAAAAAACCTATTATAAAATCACCCTCCTCCTGATTTATGTTTTATGTTTTTAGTTATTATTAATTTTAATTTGATTTTTTTTATTTCTGAATTTAACAATTAAAATAAAAAATAAATTCAAAAATTCAAAACATAACTCTAGTCCCATCACAATTAAAATAATGCAAAAACAAATTCAGAAATAAAAAAATTAAATAAAAATTAATAATAACTAAAACATAAAACATAAAAAAACCTATCATAAAATCTCCCTCCTCCTGATTTATGTTTTATTTTTTTAGTTATTATTAATTTTAATTTAATATTTTTTTAATTTCTGAATTTAAAAATTAGAATAATGCAAAATAAATTCAAAAATTCAAAACATAACTCTAATCATATCACAATTAAAATAATGTAAAAGTAAATTCAAAAATTCAGAAATTAAAAAAACTGTTAAATTAAAATTAGTAATAACTAAAAACATGTTTCATGTTTATTGTTATTATTAATTTTAATTTAACATTTTTTTTAATTTTTGAATTTATTTTTGCATTATTTAAATTTTGATGTGAGATGGCAGATGATGTGGCGGTCAAAATCGGGACAAAATCATTGACTTTGACGACACGTCAGCAAAAAGGACTAAGGACGCCAAAATTTGAAAACTATAGGACCAGGATCACACGACCACTAAACGAGATACTGCATACGCCATTTTGGGTATACTTTAGGACCAAAATTGTCTTTCTCCCGACAATTTATAATTCTCCAATCCTCCATGTTTCCTTATTTGCTACAATACCCTCTCTATTGCATCCCAATCCAACAATACTTGTCTAAATCTAAATTCGAACTAACCGTACAGCAAACAAGAACACATACAAACACCAACAAAGCAAATGCCCAGTAATAATAATAATGAAAAGATTTATAATAGAGAATCCACTTACATAGTTTACGGTTGATCTTGCATCTTGCATCGATTGGATCAATGTATAAAAAAAGCTTGAATTTAAGGCACCGGTTGGAATTCGGAAATGGTTTCTTACTTTCTTCAGGTCTTCTATTAATAAATATGAAATGTCATATAAGGACCACTTTGTGGGTTGGGCTTGCACAAAAGGACCATTTAAAAAAAGGCTTGCAAAAAAGTCCATTCTATTTTTTGGAGCCCTAATTCCTTCCATGTTTTTCCAATATACCCTTACTCTTTTCTTCCAGATCCAGCCCCAGTACAATACGTATTCTTTCTGATTTTTTTCTTCTCTCGCTTTTTCCTCCACGCTTTCTTCCTCCAGCACCCTTTCTTCCTCATCTCTCTTCGCTATTTTCTTCTCGTTTTCGACATGGATTAGTACGGACTTCTTTTTGCTTTTTATTTTCGCTTACTTTATCCTCCACGCTTTCTTCCTCCAGCACCCTTTCTTCCTCATCTCACTTTGCTATTATCACCTATTTTCTTCTCGTTTTCGACATGAATTTTATGGTTTCATTGACTTGTAATGGTCTTAGCCATGATTTTGGCATAGAAATTGGTTTCACGTTTTTCTAATATGTTGGAGATCGCAATCGAGAAATTCAGGTTGAATGATTTTGATTGGACTAGTTTCAGGGCAGAGTGCACTAGTAGATTCTTTTCTGTGTTTTCGTTTTTTTTCGAATTTTTCCTTTTGTGTTGTGTGATGGAACCTGAAACTAACATTTTTAGTTCCTGAATCTAACATTAATGAACATGAAACTAACTTCTGAGTTCCTGAAACTAGCTTAATTAATGAACCTGAAACTAATTTTAATGAAAAAGAAACTAACTTTCTGAGTTTCTGAAACTAACTTTAATGAATCTGAAACTAACTTTATGAGCTCCTGAAACTAATACTAATGATGCTGAAACTAACAAAAAAGATCTTGAAACTAACATTGTTTACATTCTTTCTGTGTTTTTGTTTTTTAGAATTTTTCCTTTTGCGTTGCGTGATGGAACCTGAAACTAACATTTTTAGTTCCTAAAACTAACATTAATGAACATGAAACTAACTTTTGAGTTCCTGAAACTAACTTTTATTGAACATGAAACTAACAGTTTTAGTTCCTGAAACTAACATTAATGAACATGAAACTAACTGCTGAGTTCCTGAAACTAGCTTAATGAACCTGAAACTTACTTTTAGTGAACCTGAAACTAACTTTTAGTGAACCTGAAACTAATATTTTTAGTTCCTGAAACTAACATTTTTAGTTTAATGAACATGAAACTAACTTTTGAGTTCCTGAAACTAGCTTAATGAACCTGAAACTAACTTTTAGTGAACCTGAAACTAACATTTTTAGTTCCTGAAACTAACATTAATGAACATGAAACTAACTCTGAGTTCCTGAAACTAGCTTAATGAACCTGAAACTAACTTTTAGTGAACCTGAAACTAACATTAATGAACATGAAACTAACTTCTGAGTTCCTGGAACTATCTAGAATAGCCCTGAAACTAAGCTTAATGACCCTGAAACTAACTTTAGTGGGCCTGAAACTAACTTTAATGAACCTGAAACTAATACTATTTTTGCTGAAACTAACAGACTAGATCTTGAAACTAACATAGTAGGTCCGACAACCGCTTAATTAGGGTTTAGGGTTTAGGACTACCCCCTGGACCCGTCCTAAACCCTAATTAAGACCGTAGCTTCTGGAGGGAGTATTCAAATTCAGTTGATTTAGGGTTCACCATTTCCCCCTAGGGTTTTAGAATTTAGTGAACCTGAAACTAACTTTAGTGAACCTGAAACTAACTTTAGTGGTTCTGAAACTAATTTTAGTGAACATGAAACCAGGTTTTGTGGTTCTGAAACTAACATAAAAGATCTTGAAACTAATATGAAGGCACATGAAACTAGGTTTTGTAGCTCCCGGAGGGTGTTTTCAAATTCAGTTGATTTAGGGGTTCACCATTCCCCTTAGGGTTTTAGAATTTATGGTGAGTTTCTGAAACTAACCTTTTGTGTTATGAAACTAACTTATGTGTCCTGAAACTAACTTTTTGTGTCCTGAAACTAACATTTTTATGTTATGAAACTAACTCATGCGTTGTGAAACTAACTTTTTGTGTTCTGAGACTAATTCTTATGTCCTGAATCTAATTTTTTTGTGAGATGAAATTAACTCATGTGTTGTGAAACTAACTATATAATATCTGAAACTAAGAGACTTGCTAAACTAATAGACTATATCCTGAAACTAACAGACTTTGTTGTCCAACCTACCTTATAAGTCATACGTACTAGCATACTAATTAGAGTTAAAAAAATACAAGCATACTGAACTTTGCATTTATATGTCCGTTTATTATCTTCTGGAACAACACCCTGATATGGTGTTTTATATAGGCTTTTCGAATGTTTTTTTCAGGGCTAGAGTTTGGAGAAACTCGACACACGTTTTTAATACACCGCGGTTAAATGTTGTTTCCGTGGCCTTTTGTTTTCCTGAAACCAACAGAAAAGGCTCATTAAACCAACAGAACAGACTCCTGAAACTAACTGAAAGACTCATGAAACCAACAAATCTGGCTCCTGAAACTAACTCAAAGACTCATGAAACCAACAGAACTGGCTCTTGAAACTAACTCAAAGACTCATGAAACCAATAGAACTGAAGGTGTATTCAAATTCAGTTGATTAGGTTCACCATTTCCCCTAGGGTTTTAGAATTATAAGTTCCTGAAACTAATACTATTTTGTTCTGAAACTAACATTGTTGGCCCTGAAACTAACTTTAATGAACTGAAGTTATCAAAACTAATACAAATAATGAACTACTACTATTTTTTTTTAACACAAACATTTGTCATTCTCAAACTAACAACATTTTCCTAAAATTAGTTAGTGAACCTGAAATAATACTAATGATGTTGAAACTAATACAAATGATGTTGAAACTAATACTATTTTTTTTCTGAAACTAACCGTTGGCCTGAAACTAAGATTGATCCTAAATTGATAATCGAGTGATAGAGAATTGAAATCCGAATTTTCCGTGGGAACTATCCAACTGAAACAAAAGAGATTTCTCAACCTTCAATTCAATTACCAGTAGTATCACACAGTTTGCCATTGTATGTCTCTTTGTTTGTTTTACTCACTTACCCCCAATTCCAATTTTCATCCATTCAGGTCATGACCTTTGTTTTTCTTTTCCATTCCACTATGTGATTCCATTTCCAATGAATTCGTGATGTAGAAAGTTGTGCACTGTATCACTCATCCTTTCTTCTTCTCTTCACTACAATTACTCACTAACATGAGTACAAACATAGTTTAGAGAGATATTCAGAAATCCACACCGAATATGGAATCTTCTTCCACCGGACAATCGGCAATGGCGGTTATCAATTCCAGCGTCCTCGTCCCCCTCCTGCGGTGCAACGGTAGTGTTGAAGCACTCGGAATCGGCAGCCATGGTGGAAAAATGAGAGGACGATTTGGTAAAGAAGAAGAAGAGTAGAGTTGTTGTTTGGTGAAGAAGAAGCAGATCTGAGATGACGAGGATGAAGATGTAGGTGAAAGTGAGGGGTAGTTTTGTCCACTCATATTTGATTTAAATTAGAATGGCCTTAGTTGCAACACTTTTAGTGAGGGGTCCTTATTTGCAATGGTTTTGCTATAGTGATTTATATAGGTAATTTTTCCATTAATAAATTGACATGTAGCTCTAACAATAGTCAGGTGTCGATGCACGCCACGTGGCATTGCTCTATGTGGCTCTAACCTATGTGGCATTGCTCTATGTGGCTCTAACCTATCACTCTAACATGTAACTTGTTTCCATTAATTTTTGACAATTTTTCTATTTTTTAAATAAAAAACTAATAATTTTTTATATATTCTTTTTTATTAAAATAAATAAATTTATTTAAATAAAAAAATAAATATAAACATATCTAACACAAATAGGAGGCCTGGTCCACAGAATTGTCCGTATAGCTGATGTGCCAATCCAGCCCAAACCATGGTCTAGGAGGTTTAGGCCCATTATAATCCACCATCATAAGTTAATGACCTTATCATTTATATCACTACAAAAATCTCGCTAAAAAGATCCACCCCGAAATAACTCTGCTTATTTTCCTTTGAAAATAGTCAATTATCTTTGGATGAATGACTCTCCTTTTGCATTTGGTCATGGGTTCATGGCTAATTTCTGATGTTCAATTGAAATGGAGCCTCGAACCTTAAAAGCCAGCAACCATGCTAATGTACGTAATTTTTGTGTACATTTTTGTGTTATGTGACAATTCAAATTCATTAACTTTGTTACAGGAAATTTCTTGTTCGCATAATTCAGAACAATGAAACAAATCAAGCCTCCACAATTTTCAATCAGGTCAACTCTACTACTACTAGTTAGTCTGTGGATATATGATGGAACGTTGCTTGACGGTGCATCACGATCCCGACATAGCGAGTAATAGTGCGGGTCAAAAGTGCACATGGAGTCCAATTGTCTTTAAATTGATATTATTTTATTATTCTGTTAATTAGGTTAAGAATCATGTTTTGACCAGAGATCTAGAAGAAGATTTAGGCAAGTAAATTTATTAGGATCATTTAATTATTTCAGCATATCTTTTAGAGATCTAGACTACCTAAATTATCCTGTCAGCCGGTATAAATAGAACGATTAGGGCTTAACCCTAATCAGTTTTCAATTAATTTATTCCCTTTACGTTGAATAAACGTGTTCACTGTCGAAGGTGTGATTACATTGCTGGAATTCTCGATTCCCGTAAGTGATCTTCTTTTCTTCTAATTCGTGCCAAGATATCTCTTGGAGGCCGTTCTAATGGATGGATTGCTAGTTAATTCGTACCACGGATTACTAGTTCGAACCAACGTTCCAACAATATATATATGTATGTTACGTCTGTGAGAGGATCTTGAACTCGACATTTAATTAAGTTGCGTAACCTTTTTTTCTTAACATGTTCTTTTTCCTTTGAGAGGATGATGACTAATTCTAATAAATAATTTCAAATGTATTGCAAGGATTAAAGCCAGTTGTTGAAATCAAAGAGACGGTGGTTTCCGACTCATATCCACCACAGGTAACAGTTGTAGAGAGCAACAAGGATACTGTAAACATAAAGTTTGATGGAGGAACATGTTACAATATTGCGGCTGTTACAGACGATCGCCCAGAGGAGTCTACAAGTGTTAATTAAGGAGCCCCTCTCTACTCCCTTTTGAAGTCTGATTGTGCTTGTATTTGTGTAGATCAGTTGATTCCTCTTATCTGTTTATGATCTCTAGTTATTATTAACATGCAGTATAAGAAGAACTAATCATTAGTAAACTGAAATTTGCTCTTTATTTTTTCAACTGATTAATTTAGGTAGAGGGGGGCATTAACCTTACCTCACACTTAACAACACAATTAACTAAAATTAGTAACAATGGAAGACAATTAGAAGTAATAATCATACAACATTGATGAATCATGTTTTTTCATGAATTTATTTTGTGGATATATATATATATATATATATATATATATATAATTGGTGCATTTAGTAATAGTGAACTTTCATTCATTAAGTGTGCATCCAAGTGTAGGTAAAGCAGCTGCGGCAAGAACAGTAGATAGACGGTTGTTACCCTCTTGTGTCAAGTGTATTCCATCCCAGAAGTAGTAGTCATTAGGGTTAGAGCAAACTGGCACACCTTGTGATCCACAAAATCTTTTACTGTTGTAATTATAATCCCCTCCTACTCCACAACATGCTTGCAATGCCATCCTTCCACGTGTAACGAATGTCTGACGAATAAGATCTAGCTCTGTGTTATAAAAATCAGCATAACCTATGAAAGTATTGGGAAATTCAAGACGAAGATTTTGGATGGCTTGTTGGAGATTATCATTTTTTAACACGATGAGATTGTTGACACTCTTCAAACATCCAATGTCATCGTAGTCAGAAGATCTTTTACTACGTAACCCAGTCAGGATAAAAGGGTAGCATCCCATTGGAGCATTTCCAGGAAGTATTACGCGTGTTGCACCCATCCTAATCACTTCCTATAATAAACATAAAATTGTTTATTAATTGAGCTAGTGAAACCAGTATATATTCCATCCATTAATTATATGAATTTCAAAATTTTTGAAGTATTAGAATATGATGTGGTTATAGACTATGTACCCTGGCCGCATTGATTTGAGCTTGTGTTATATACGTAATATATTGTTGTACTTGCTGGACAGACCTTCCTTGCAACAGTGCATAGGTAATGTCATTGGCTTCGACATCTCCAAACAAGAAAAGAGAATTGGCCACCCTATCCAGACGATCTGTTACAGAAAAAATGAATTTATATAATTAATAAGGAACATGAGTAGGTATGCTGATCAATACCTAGAGTGATCACATATATTTTTGTTATCAATGCCTGCTTGATTTGTTCGTCATTCGATTGATTAAATTACACAAACCTGCTGGTGTTGTGGAGCTGGTGTTAAGCCACTCTTTAAACCAGTTCATTTGAATCTTGAGGGAAGCAGCAAAGGATGCGATTCTAATGCCTCTAGCCCTAAAAAATGAGCGGTCAAGAATTGTACTTCTAGCAACTGCAAACATGATCGCATTGGCTGAAGTAGAATTTCGGGACAAATAAGCTGTAATTTTAGGAAAGCCAAGACCTTGAGCTGCAAACCAAATAGAAAATATAGAGAAATGTTATTATAAAAAAAGATTAAATTAATTAATTACATGTTTTAAAGGAAGAATTGCATGCAAAATATACATGTGCATACTACCTCCATAGTCAATGTCTAAACGGCCATCGCTCCAACGACCAGTTGCATACCCGGAAACGTTTGGCCATAAGGTAAACTTGCAGCTGGAAGGCGAAATCCTGATGGAATATTTGCAATGGCATTGCCATTATCAAAAACTCCATCTCCTAAATGATACAGATATTGAAATGGACACCTAGTATTTTGAGCACTTGTTGTAACAATTAAAACAGACAATAAAAGACATATTATCTTCATTGAAGCAAAACCCATTGATTAAATTTTTTGAAACTTTTATTTTACTTGTATATCCAAATGCTTTGGATGATGATGAATTAACCCAAAGTTGTGGAGGTATATATAGGCACTTCTTGATATATTGTGGATTGACTTTGTCTTAAATTAATTTCGAGGAATATTTCTAAGATTAAATAATATTTAATTAAATCCATTGATCAAGTTTGTACGCGGCTAGCTAGCTGTGTTATATAAAAGATATACACACACTAGCTAGTACATGTTGAAATTATTTATATTAGGAGCTGATTTCAAATGGCAATATATCTAATGCACTGAACTGTTTTGATAGTAAAACTGTTCCCATGCAATCAGTAAATCAACTTGAGTATCATCTATATGCACACATTGTTTCCTAATTAATGGTACATGTAGTGGCCGCCGTATATATTATATATATTGATCATAACTTTATATCAATGAAATTTAATCGACATGCATAACTATACCATGAATTAAGCATGCATTTACACTTTAAATAAAGTTATAATATAATATGTGTTACGTGAGTTCTAGTTAATTATCATTCGTAAACTATAAAGTTTATTACCACAAACAATAAAATGAGGAATTAATTTTGATAAACAAAATCGTCCCTACATTTTTTCTAAACTTTTAATCATTTTAGGGATAGCGGACGCATAGCAAGATGAGATTATGATGGAAAGGTATATTGTTAAATTAAGTTAGAGTACATATATGTGTCAAGATTAAAGAAAGAATTTCATGCAAATATATATGGCAGGATACATTATATTCTTTTGCCAAAATTAAAGGTAGAGTGCATTTGTGTTAAATTTAAAAAAAATATATCAACTATACATTTTAATTTTTAAACTTAATGTTAGTCTAAAGTTTGACATTGGACTTTCCTTGATGGTTTGTAATTACGTACAAAGTCATCCGCTAGAAAGTGCCTATACTGAGTTCCTTTGGCCTCTCTTACACGACGCAAACAAAGCTTGAGTTTCAAGGTATCTTCAACTCGCGAATTTTGGGTTAAAATAATCCTTATGTAATTAGGGTTTGTTGGAACTTTAGAAATAATAAATGGCAAGTTTAAGATAATTGAAGTTTGACCTTCTTTAATAAGGAAAAAAGCAGAATTGTATCTTTAAATTGCATGCGTCACAGGAGTTATAAGACCTTTTCTTTCACATTTGCTCATCCATATTAGACCATTAGTAGTCCCACGGAAAATTTCACTACCTCATTTTTACCGATTTTAAATTAAAAGTAGTATAATAATTCACAAAGTATCACTAAGTTTATAATTCAATTTAAATCTTATCCATTAATCTTACTTATTCAATTTGAATCTGTACGTACATGTACATGTGTCATTGCTTAAGTAGATTTCATTGGCATAAATTTCTCCATTTTATTTATTATTTTTAAATGTTTTCAAAAATCACAGATTCATTGGTTAATATAAAAACCCTTAACACACGTAGCGTGTTACGTATATTAAATTAATTAATAGTAATATAATAACCAAACAATTGGCGCGTGGAGGACCACTAATTGCAACTCAATTTCACCAAATTGCAGTACAATTGATGATGACACGTTCAAAACACCCACTCTCATCAAATCGGTGCGTGTGTTACACCACAACCATCAAAACGGTCCAAATAACTCTAAATATCTTAAATATCCACGGCTTCAACAAAAGCCTTTTCTTCTTCAACAAAAAAACCTACCTTCTTCTTCGTTCAAAAAAACAAAACTATCTTCTTCAACTTTTCGATTTGGTCTTCTAACTTTCTGCTACAAATTGAATAGACAAACAAGAAGTTTCCAATCACAAAAAAAGAGTCCAATAAGCCCCAATTCTCAGCCTACCAAGATATCTAAAATGAGGACTTACGGAGAAGAAAAATGAAGGTGATCTCCATGAGTTTTATTGAGAAGACGAGTTGCATTCCGAATTTCCGATCCGGGTAATAAATTTGGTGGTTTGCTGATTTGGATTAGATTTGGTTTGACTGTCAGTGGTTTCCATTGCTTAAGGGGGATGAGATATATAGAGGAGTTGATCGATTAATAGAGAAGAGATGGTCGAAATAATGGACGGAGCAAATAAAGTGTGAGATTTACGGAGTGATAGATGGTAATGAGATGAAGAAGAAAAAGGGATATGGTTTGATTTTGAGAAAGTAGACGTGGCATGAATTGAATAAAAATGCAGTCAATAAAAATTAATTAACTTAAACGATAATAGTAAATAATTTAATAAAATCATATAATGAAAATTTAATCATTAAATTTCATTATATTATTTTATTAAATTATTTACTATTATCGTTTAAGAGTAATTTGTGGTCAAAGTCAAAATGACAAGTTTTATAAAAAAATGGAGGGAGTATTATTTAAAAAATTTAAAATTTATATAATGAAAATTTAAAGAAGTAAAATTTCGTAATATAATTCTATTAAGTATTAAACAATTATATTTTAAGAGTAATTTGTGATCAAAGTGATCAAAGTATGGTTAATCAAAAAATCAAACTATTAGACTTGTAAAAGAACGGAGGGAGTAGTATTTTCTTACATTTTCAGGTGTGTTGAAGGAGCGATTACATAACAGGTACATGTGTATTGTAAATTTTAGCAAGACATACCATGTAGATCTGGAATACATTCTATACTCATAGCGTGTGTCGTTATTCTAGTATATATATAAATTATTTCTCTTTAGATAACTATAAAGAGACTACCTATGTTTATATTAAAAACATTCATGTAATTAATCAAAAATGTATATATTGTTAACAAAATTCACTTGTCCAGCTAATATATATGTATGTATACACACACACACACACACACATATATGTATGTATGTATGTATGTTGTATGTATGTATGTGTGTATACATATATATTTCCATGTCCCGCTATATTGTCTCCGTATACTTTTTAATGTCAACTTTAACCATAAATCACTAATTATAAATTACACCAAAAATAATACACATATACATATATATGTATGTATACATACATACATATATATATATGTATGTACATATATATATATATGTATGTATATATATATATATATATATGTATGTATATATATATATATATGTATGTATATATATATATATATGTATGTATATATATATATATATATATATATATATATATATATATATATCCTAATTATCCAATTGTGTTTTGTATAGCCTTAACTCTGAAGATTGATAAAGAGATTAAAAATGATATTCGTATCACGAAAGTGCTTTTTCTTTTAGAAAATTCGTTCAAAGTTTTTTTTTTTTTTTTGGGGTATGGGGTTGGCGCAATATGGTGTTCGGAAAAGCACATGTTTGTTTGTGGTGCCCATGGATAATTATTTGACACAAAGTTCCCTAAGAGACGGTTTCTAGATAAATTATCTAGAGGCGAATCTATATTATCAATTGTGGAGTAGATTGAATTGAGGGAGTAGAAGATTAAAGAAGATATCTGTTCTGGTTCTGTTGTGAGTTTGAAGAAGGAAGACATAAAAACGTAATCTGTGTGTGAAGATTCGCATTTCAACTAATGCAGATAATGTGACAGCTTCTTATTGGTTCTCTTCACGTGTTATCACGTAAGAAGGCAGAGAGAAAAGAGTATAAGTAGAATAGCGTTTCTACTGTAGCACATTACATTTTCTTCCATTAACAAAAATAACTCCCATCATCTTCCTCATTTGTTCTTCATTTTTCGTTCTGTTTTCTCTGCAAGTTTCCTTTGATTGGAGCTTGTTGTAATCGACATTGTTGATCAATAAAGAATCTCTGATTACTCCCGTGGATGTAGACATTTGCTAAACCACGTAAAACTCTTGTCAATTACTATTTGTGTGCATTTAGTTTAATCGGAGAGTTGTATTTGTTGATCGGATTTGGAGAGTTGTTTGCTATCAATCGGAGTTCTACGCAACAATTGGCGCCGTCTGTGGGAACAACGACTTGATAGCTGAGTCAATGTCTTCAATATAATGGCAATGTTCGATGTCGAGAAACTTACAGAGAAGATCGATTTCTCTCTATGGAAAGCAAAAATGGAAGCTCTACTGGTGCAACAAGGAGTGGATCATGCTTTACTCGGTGATGCTGGTTTTCCTAAGGATGTTGATGAGTTTGAGAAGAAGACTATCGTGGGAAAGGCTAGGAGTACACTGATTCTCTCTTTGGGAGATAAAACACTAAGAGAGGTGATTAAGGAGAAAACAACTAAGGATGTATGGGACAAGCTTGAGTCTCTATATCACGTAAAGTCTACAGCGAGTAAGATAAGTTTGAAGTAAAAATTCTTCTCATATAAGATGAGATCTGACAGATCAGTTATTGATCAACTTGATGAATTCAATAAGATGTGTATGGATCTTGAGTCTTTAGATGTGAAGGTTGCTGAAGATGATAAGACAGTGATATTGTTGAGCTCATTGTCTAAAAGTTATTAGCATTTTATTGATGCTATAGTAATGAAAAAACCAGATGATCTCAAGGCATCTGATGTTGATAAGGCATTGAGAAACAAGTTAGATCAGAAGAATGTTGGTAATCAACATGATTTGTCAGCTGAGAGTTTATCAATCAAGCATGCCTGGAATAAGAATCAAGCTGTAAAGAACAAGAAGTTCAAAGCTCATAAAGATATTGGGAGTGGAGCTGGAGATAACACTGAGAAGAGGAAGTGTTTTCATTGCAAGAAGCCTGGTCATCTAAAGAAGAACTGTTTTCTTCTCAAGAGAGAGAAGAGGAATGCAGGATTACAAGATCAAGATGGAGCGCCTACAGCAGATCTTGCAGAAGCTTCTAATGCCTATGATGACGCTGAGGTACTCTCTATTACTGATTCTAGTTCTGGCTTAAACTGGATTTTGGATTCTGGTTGCTCTTTTCACATGAGTCATATTAGAGATTTGTTTGAGAATTTTAAATATGAGCACAGTGGTAGTGTTTTGCTTGGAGATGATCATGCATGTGCAATTATGGGAACTAGTAATGTCAGGATTAAAATGCATGATGGAGTAATTAGAATTCTCACAGGTGTGAGGTTTATACCTGATTTAAGGAGATATCTTATATCTCTTGGTACACTTGATAAGATGGGATATAAGTATGGATCAGAGTGAGGTGTAACGAAGGTGTTTAAAGGTGAAGTACCTGTCATTAAAGCTGATCTCAGGAATATGGTTTGTATTATCTTCAAGGAGAAGTAGTTTCTGGTGTGTCACGTGTTCTAACTACTGCATCAATGAATGATAAAATTCAACTGTGGCATAAGAGACTAGCACACATAAGTGAGAATGGTCTCAGAGAGCTAGCTAAACATAATTTGATGTGTGGAGATCAAATCTCAAAGCTTAATTTATGTGAGAATTGTGTACCAGGGAAAACACAGAAGTCAAGTTATGATACAGGCAAACGTACCAAAGCTATTCTTGATTATGTTCATTCAAACCTATGGGGACCTGCTAGGGTTGAAACTCTGAATGGTGGAAGATACTACATGTCTATTATTGATGATTTCTCCAGGAAAGCTTGGGTTATGATATTAAAATCCAAAGATGAGGCATTCACTAAGTTCAGAGATTGGTTATGTGAAGTTGAAAATCAAACTGGGAGAAAATTGAGATATCTCATAACATATAATGGTTTAGGGCATCTATCAAGTGAATTCAATTAGTTCTGCAAATCTAAGGGGATTATCAGGCTCAGAACAATTCCTGGTACACCACAACATAATGGAGTTGCTGAGAGGTACAACAGAACAATACTTGAAAGAATAAGGTGTATGTTGATCAGCTCAGGGCTTAGTAAAGGATTTTGGGGAGAAGCAGCTAATACTGCTTGCTATCTTATAAATAGAAGTCCTACATCTACTCTAAACTTTAAAACACCTGAAGAGATGTGGTCTGGTCATGCACCTAGATATGATCACTTAAAGATATTTGGTTGCTTTGGTCTGGTGCATGTCAAGCAAGACAAGCTTGATGCTAGGGCTCTGAGATGTGTATTTCTTGGGTATCCTACTGGTGTTAAAGGGTACAAACTGTGGAGTATAGATCAAAAGAAATGCATATTGAGTAGAAATGTAATCTTCAATGAAGAAATCATGCCACTCAAACCTACAGATGGAGCTAACACTGAGTTACTTGTGTCTCCTATTGATGAGGCATCTAATGGAGTAATCACTGATCAAAATCATAATGATATCAAGGTTGAGGTGGAGCCTATCAATGACACACAGGATTCTGACACTCAATTAAGTTTATGTTGAAAATCACATTTCCACAGGTGATATAGATCATTCAAATCATCAGATCACTGAGAGAGCAAGAAGATCAACCAGATAGGCACCTGATATGTTTGGTTTTGGTAGAGTTGGTAAATCTTACATGATTTCATATGCTCTGAGCATAGCTGAAGATATGTGCTACTCTGAACCAAATAGCTACACAGAAGCTGTATCAGGAAAAAGAGAAACATCAGTGGCTAAAAACTATTAAAGAAGAGCTTGAGTCTTTACACAAGAACAATACATGGAATATTGTCTCAGCACCTAAGAATTCTAAGCTTGTGGGATGTAAATGGATATTCAAGAAGAAAGATGAGTCTGCAATTGGTGAATCTGTGAGATTTAAAGCTAGGCTGGTTGCTAAAGGATTTACTCAAAGGAATTGATTATAATGAAATCTTTTCTCCAGTTGTGAAGCACACTTCAATCAGGATTTTGCTGTCAATTGTTACTCAATTTGGTTTATATCTACAGCAAATGGATGTGAAGACATCATTTCTTCATGGATATATATATATATATATATAACTTGTCAACAAAGATCACACCTTGTGATTTGGTTGATGTTTACTTTCTGCACTTAATTAAATGAATTGAAAAGATCATAAGAAATGATTAAGTGTTGGATTGTTCCCTCTTCCAAGTTGTAATAGGTTTTAAAGATAGTCATCGTTGACTGATCAAAAACGGGGAAATTTGTTAGGAATATCTGTTTAGATTTTGATCAGCAACCTAATGACTTATCTTAGCTCAGAAAGGTAACTAGTACTCTTAGTTCACTTGAACATTGTAAAAGAGGAAGTTTACTTAGTATGATAGTCTAGCAAATCTTGTATAGGATGTTAGGTCGTTGAATGTAATTTTTATATCTTTGAAGAAGACCAAAAAGCAGGCATTCGACAGAAGAGTTCAACATTTTGAAGATTTGAAGACTGCACAAGATTGCTGAAGACGAAGGAAATTGGTCTCATCAGATAACTATGTCCAGATATCTTGAAGAAACAAGTGTTTTTCAATAAACAAGTTTCGCAAAAGATATCTGAGAACACAAGGAAGTCTCTATGTTGTTGATTGGGCATCTGCCACAACTGAAGAATGTCTCATGGTGAGTCATTCTGGCCACACTGAAGAAAATTGACTATGGCACAAAAGAATGAGTCACCAAAACTCAGAACAAACTAGCCAAGAAAGAGTTGGTGGTTGGATTACCCAAAATGACATATAGAAAAGATGGTGTATGCTCAGCTTGCCAAACGGGGAAACAATCCAAAACATCTTTCAAGTCTAAAACTAGACGCTCCAGTGAAAGGCCACTGCAAATGTTACATATGGATCTTTTTGAATCCTCTGTAACTAGCTATGCAGGAAAGAAGTATGGTCTGGTTGTTGTTGATGATTACTCAAGATTCACTTGGGTTGTATTTTTCAAACAAAAATCTGATGCAAGGGTTGAAATACCCAACTTGCTGAATAAGCTTGAAGTCATGAAAAATGACAAGGTATCTGTAATCAGAACAGACCATGGTACTGAGTTTGTGAACCAGTACATAAAAGAGTTTTGTACCTGCAAAGGTATACAACATCAACTATCTTCAATAAGGACACCACAATAAAATGGTGTTGCTGAAAGGAAGAATAGGACCCTAAAAGAAGCAGCAAGAACAATGCTTGTTGACACTGAAATAAGTGAAATCTATTGGGTTGAAGCTGTTAACACAGCCTGCTACACTCAAAATAGATGTTTGATCAACAAACACCATGACAAAACTCCTTATGAACTTTTGATTGGTAGACCTCCTAGTATCAAACATCTAAGGGTGTTTAGTTGCAGATGTTTCGTTCTTAACAATGGAAAAGAATACTTGAGAAATTTCAACCAAAAGCAGATGAAGGTGTATTTCTTGGTTATTCTCTGAATAGCAAAGCCTACAGAATCTACAACAAAAGAACGCAAAAGATTGAAGAATCTGTTCATGTAGTTTTCTATGAAGGGAACAAGAAAGTACCCTTGAATGAAGAACTCTCAGATAGGTTCAAAGAACTAATGATAAAAGATTCTGAAGAAAAATCCTCAAAAGGAAACCATTCTGTCATTTACTTAGAGGATGACTCTGACGATGAAAAGCAACCATTACTTAGTAACAACAAGATGACTCTAAGACATGATGAAGAATTTCCTATGAGAATTTCAGAAATGGAGCAAGTTACTGAGAACCTTCATCATGAAGAGGTTTCTGAGAATGAGATTGCTGAAAATCCAACCCAGATATCTCTAACATTGAAAAAGTGTCAGATATCTATGGCATTTCTCGTGTGCCAGATATCTCAAATACTGAACAAGTATCTTTTTAAGATCACAATGATTCACATTCAGATCAAAATGATATTGATCCTACTAGTTCAAAACCCATTATAAAATGGATAAGAGATCATCCTGCCAAGGATGTGATTGGTCCTTTAGAACAAGGGTTAGAACTAGGAGAGCAATTGCTGGAAATGCAGACTCTCTCTATGGATGTTTCATCTCAAACATTGAACCTAAAACTATAGAAGAAGCATTGAAGGATCAAGATTGGATCTCTGCAATGCAAGAAGAGTTAGATCAATTTGAGAGAAACAAAGTCTGGAAACTGGTTCCATTTGTTTATGGAATATCTGTAATTGGAACCAAGTGGGTTTTCAGGAACAAAATGAATGAGTCTGGTGAAATAACCAGAAACAAAATAAGGTTGGTTGCCAAGGGATTCACCCAGACTGAAGGACTAGATTTTGATGAGTCATATGCTCCAGTTGCAAGACTGGATGAAATTAGACTATTTCTAGCCTTTGCAGCTCATAATGACTTTAAAGTTTATAAAATAGATGTCAAAAGTGCATTCCTAAACGGTGAACTTGCTGAGGAAGTCTATGTTGAACAACCACCAGGCTTTGAAGTTTCCACAGTAAGTAGAATGGTCTATAAGCTTCCCTTTAACTTCTCTGTACTGTATATTTATCCTTCAACCAATTTTTCCCCTATTCCTTAATTACTAGTATTTCTTGGAGGAGAATTTTAGTGACTGGCTTTCTTTTGTTGTGTATGTGTAATAAAGGATCTTTAATTTGTATCCCTCTCTACCAAATACACTTTTTTCACTACTACTTTGGCAGTAGATCCAAGTGTTCATAGTTTAATGAGAAAGTTCTGTATGGACTGAAATAGGCTCCAAGAGTATGGTATAATACTTTAGCCAAATACCTGCTGGAAAGTGGCTTCAAGAAAGGAGATGTTGATAAAACACTCTTTACTTTGAACCATGAAGGGAAATTACTTTTAGTTCAAGTATATGTTGATGACATTAGATTTGGATCTAAAGACAAGCAACTTTGTGAAGACTTTGCTGAGCTCATGAAAAGTAAATTTGTATGGCGGACTCATTACTAGCATCACATAAAATCATGTTGTCATCGGCGAAGAGGAGGTGAGAAATAGTAGGGGCACTAGGGCTCACCTTCACCCCCTTCAGGTCGCCTCTACCCACAACGCCATCAAAAAGAGAGCATAAGACTTCTGTACAGAACAAGAAGAGATAGGGGGGGAGAGGATCACCTTGGCGAATCCCCCTTTTGGGGCAAAAATGGCCAAACTGATTCCCGTTCAAGATCACAGAATAAGACACAGAATGGGCACAGAGCAAGATAAGATTGGCAAAAGCAGAACTAAAACCCAGCTTAATCAAAATAGATTTCAGGAAAGGCCATTCGACGCGGTCAAAAGCTTTGCTCAAATAAATGTTTTAGCGCAAAATGACTAGTTTTCCCTTTGGTTTTCTTTTCAAATGATGGTTGATTTCATAAGAAACGAGAACGTTATCAGTAATCAACCTACCAGGAATAAAAGAAGACTGAGTTTCACTTATCAAAGAGTGCATATGAGGCTTAGGTCTATTAGTGAGGCATTTAGACGTAATTTCGTAAGCAACATTACTCAGACTTATAGGCCTGAACTAAGTATTGACATCCGGGTTTCTGCACTTAAGAATCAGGACAATATGAGTATAGTTCAATTTAACATCAAAGACACCCTTATTCAGAAGGTTTATACAATACTCAATCACAAAATTACCAACAGTAGACCAGAACTTCTGGAAAAATAAAACGAGAAAACCATCTGGACCGAGAGACTTAAGAGGATACATTTGTTTAAGGGCAGAAGATACCTCGTTAGCTTAATAGGGTCTGCACAGTTCCTCGTTCAGACCTTTGCTCACCTTAGGTGATATATATTCCAAGGCTGCCTCAATATCAGAATTTGATGGATGAATCGACTGAAGATGTTCTGGAAGTAGCTCACAACAATATCACCCATGCTTTCCGGAGAGGTTTGTAAGATACCTTGATTATCCTTTAGGCCCTGAATCTCGTTTCTAGAAAGTCTCTGTGAAGCTCGATTATGGAAGAAACGCGTATTGCGGTCACCTTCCTGTGCCCACTGTAACTTGGATCTTTGCTTCCACATTTCATTTTCCCTTTCTAAAATTTCGTCAAGCGATTGCTTGAGTGTTCCTTCTTCTTTCCTCGAAGCCGCACTTACTGTTTCCTCCTTCAGCATGCCCCATCGGTTTCTGATTTTATGGATCTAGCCATTCACACTTCCGAATTTATGTTTTCGCCAATTATTAATCCCAATCGACATTAGTCCACCGATTTCATAAAGTCTCCATCAAAATCCCGATTTTCAGAAATTATCTTCGCACAATCATCATGTCGAATCCACATAGACTCAAACTTGAAGGAGCTCGGGCGGCACCGCTGGTTGGGACGGACAGGGTGGAAAACGAGTTTGAGGGGGTTATGATCAGAGTAGGCGCATTTGAGGTGGTGTACAGTAGCGTTAGGGAAGAGAAGATTACTGGAAGAAGAAGAGAGAACTCTATCTAACCTGGCTCTAATTGTGTGGGGATGGGCTCTCCTATTGTACCGAGTGAACTCATAACCAATAAAGCCCATATCAGTTAACCCAACTTCTTGAATACAGTCATGAAAATCCCGAATGCGATAAGGACCAACTCTCAGTCCTCCTAGCTTTTCCGAGTGTGAAAGAATTTTATTAAAATCTCCAGCACATAACCAAGCTCTATTGGAGAGATTTCCCAGCCGTCTCAAAAGATCCCAAGTGCGTTTTCTTTGACTAACGGTTGGTTCTCCATAAAAGCCGGTAAACCGCCAAATTTCATTATTGTTGGCGAGTTGAACATCAGCATCAATATGATATATACAATAACTTTGAAGAGTAACTTGAGTTTCTTTAGACCATAAAAGCGCAAGACTAGCTTTTAGAAATGGCTATATTTGCAACTCATACCCCTAAACATAATTAAATTTTCAAAAGGCAGTCCCTTAAGTTTCTGAACTTCTTATTTTCGGTCCTTGCAACTAACACTAATTCCAAAAGATATTAAAAATCACAAAAAAAAATTACATTTTCTAGTAATCACAATCTTCTAAAAAAAGTTATATTGTTAGAGATAAATGTATAAGAGTTTGTATGTCTAGTTAGACTTGTAACTAGATGAAGTATTATTTATTCAATATACTATTCTAGATTCTAGATAAGCTCTAGAAGCTTCTCATACTTGTATACATACTCCCATATACTATCAGTTGAATTTACAGAATAACAATACAATTATTTCTCAATATATACACTTATTTACATAATAAAAAACATTTTTTTACTACTGTGTCGTATAAGTATTTGTGATTAATGGGCAGCCGTCTAGGTTGGTTAAAGCAAAGAGGGGGCTTCGTTAAGGTGATCCCATGTCCCCCCTTTTGTTTGTTTTAGTGATGGAATACTTACACAGAGTGCTCCAGGGCTTGACATGGGTGCCAGACTTCAATTTCCATCCGAGGTGTGAGAGGATTGGGATTATAAATATGTGTTTTGTCGATGATTTACTGGTCTTCTGTAGGGGTGATGTGGGTTGTATGAAACTACTTATGCGAAAGTTTTAGGAGTTTTCCCTGGCCACAGGTTTGAAAGCAAGCCCCAGTAAGTGTAAGGTGTATTGTGGAGGTGTGGATAGCGCAGTGAAAGATGGCATCTTATCTGCCACTAGTTTTGGACTTAGTACGCTGCCGTTCAAATACTTAGGCGTTCCCTTAACCACTAAGAAGTTAACTATCAATTTGTGCTTGCCTTTGATTGAGAAAATTCTGATTAGACTACGCCATTGTAGTACCAAATTGCTTAGTTATGCGGGGAGAAAATAGTTGGTACAAAGTGTGTTGTTTTCTTTGATGAATTATTGGTTGCAGGTGTTTCTGCTACCTAAGCAAGTTCTCAAGCACATTGAGCAGCAGATCCTTTTTATGGTCTGGCAAGGAGGTAATGTGTAGAAAAGCATTGGGGGCATGGGACAAGGTTTGTGAACCTAAAGGGGCTGGTGGTTTGCACTTGGTTTCGTTGGTGGATTGGAACCAAGCCACAATTTGTAAGCTTCTGTGGAATATTTGCACTAAGAAAGAAAAATTGTGGGTCAAATGGCTACATGTTTATTTCTTTAAAGATGTGACTGTGGCAGATTATGTTGTTCCTGTGATTGCTCTTGGTTAATGAAATCTGTATCGAAGTGTTGAAGTGTTTGTATGATGGCCTCATATGTACTTGAAGATGAGAGGTGATATGGCTAAGGTTCCTTGGAGGAAACTTTTTTATAGCAATGTGGCTCGACCTCAAGCAGTTTTCATTGTGTGGTTAGGGTCTCTTGGATGTCTCCCAACAAAAGACATGTTGGTACGGTTTAGGTTATTAATTGACAAAACTTGTGCTTTGTGTGGCAATGATGAGAGTATGAGTCATTTGTTCTTTGAATGTACTCAGCCATGTATGCTTTGGCAACGGGTGTTGACTGTTTTGAACATTGATCATGTACCACGGAAATGGGAGGATGAGCCGCAGTGGATAATCTTTGCGACCAGACACAAAGGATTGCAGGGGAAATTATTGAAACTGGCGTTTATAGATTTGGTGTATGGAATCTGGCAAGGACGTAATTCTCTTATTTTCAAACAACAGCTTTGGCCAGCATTGTTGAGGGTATAAGTTACCCAACCACTTAGAAATTGGTCCTTAAGTTGCTCCACACACAATGACTAGGATACCTTTAGGTAAGAACCACCTTACTCTTAAGAGCCAACATGTAAGAACCCGAGATCCTAAGCTTCTTCAAGATGTCTTCTTGGTAAGGACCTGCACAAGTGACTTGGAGGGGGGGGGGGGGGAGGGGGTTAGGACCATAGACCCAGTTTTCTAAGTGTCAAACCGGTCCGAGACTTTACTCAAGAGAGACTGAAGATCTACTCTGTATAATAGTCGGGAAGGTAAGAGCCTGGGAAGAAGGCTTGACTTACCGCGCATTATGAGGATATGTCCATATTTATAGGTTTCCCTTGAGAAAGGGAGGACTCATAAGATCACGCCAAGTGTAAGGCTCGGATTGCGCCAATAATGCTCTATTAGGCCCATGGCCCAATGTCTTGATAGGCCTATGGCCCAATAGGTTGGTTAGGTTAGGACGTCCTGCTTAGGACTGTAGTCTGACAGAGCAGTTAGGACGTCCCGCTTAGGATTGTAGTCCGTGACAGAGCGGTTAGGACGTCCCGCTTAGGACTGTAGTCCGTTAGAGCGGTTAGGACGTCCCGCTTAGGACTGTAGTCCGTGACAGAGCGGTTAGCACATCATGGACATATTTCTGTATCAACATATGTCCCCCTAGTTTCCAAGTATCTTTGTAGAAGATAGTTGAGGAACTATAGTGTCCGGGGAGCTTCTTTGTGCGATCGATCTTGTGAGCTTTGAAAATTTTCCTTGTTTGTGTCCTCTCCTATCTTTCCCCTATCTTTCTCCCCCTCCCCCCCCCCCCCCCCTTCTTACAGTCCGAGATGAGATGTCTCGGACTGTAGGAAAAGAGGTATTTATAAGCGAGATAAGGGTCAAACGTGGAGGCTTAGGATCAGGGTAAATTTTGTCGCTGGATGTGCGGATTCGAGGTGCAATGCCGGCTAAATTTTTCCGTGTAGATTTTGTCACTCGGATGTCGGATCCGGACTTTCAAAAAATATATATATAACTTCTTCCATTTGCCACACTCCTTAGAGAGAAGAATTTTTTAAGTTGAGAGGTGAAGTAACTTGGATCCAAATCTTGTCTTTGAAACAGTTCGAAGGTTGTTGTTCCTTACGAGGTCGACCCGTCCATAAAATTAAAGGGAACTTGCACACATGATATATATATTTGTCTTCTCACAATACATACCTCACTACTCTAAGTTGACTTTACATATCTGAATCCGAGCTTACTGGTCCGAATTGCTATTCCACTTTTGTGCTACAGTAGTCCGAGGTGGTCCGGATCTGAGTCACCTGCTCAGTCCGCAGCTCCAGTTCAATTCGATCCGAGGCTGCCGGTCCGGATCCTCCTGTTCCGGTCTGAAGCTCTCTTGTTTAGAGTTTCGTAGTTTCTTAGTTCTCTGATTATGTCTGCCATTTGTGCAATTTGAAGTGCCTAAGTAAGTCCGAAAATATGTTGTTTGTTGCGAGTTTTATCCGAGATCTCTTACCCCGGCCCGCTGCTACAGTCCGAGACGAAGTAGCATTGGTTCTGGTCTGTCAGTTGTTCCATCCGAGATCTCTGTGTTGTTCGAGATCGCTTTATCTGATTATTATATGTTCAAACTCTTCTCTATTTGTAGTTCGAGACTGATTGTTGTAGAGATCAAACTCCATTGTCCCATTAATAGAGAGCAAATATTCTAAGTTTCTGGCATCTCATTAATAGAGATCGAACTCCATTGTCCAAGGGTAAAATTTTTGTTCTTGCTTCTCTCGATCCGGATCCGTCCCGCTATTGCTCTGCCCGGATCTGGCTACTTGTTGAGTCCGAGTTTACAGCTCTATCGTTTGTCTCTTCTTTTCGGCTGTTCCGGATCTAGCCATAGTCCGAAGCCAACCTATCCGGATCTTGCTTGTCCGAGGTTGCTTCCATCCGAAACTATCTCTCTTTCACTCAGTCTGAATCTCCCCATTCCGTCTGCTGCGCTCCAGATCGGCTACATTTCCGCTCCGGTGGTCTGTTCAAGATCTGATTGGGTTCTTCTCAAGCTATCCAAGGCTTGTTGTCCGAGCTAGCTGTCCGAAGCTCTGTGTTATTTAGTCTGAAGTTGCTATAATTCGGATTTCTGTGCTTCTGCTCCAGTTCTGGATCTGCTGTTCCGAAATAGTGTTGTGCCGGATCCGTTCAGTCCGAAGCTATAGTTCAGTTGCTTCTTGTCTCGCGTTTCTAGCTATACTTCAGACCTTCTGCTTTTATTGAAGTTGGATCTTGACGTTTTTGTGGTTGAGCTTGTAGGTCTTGTCGGAATCTCACAAGTCGGAATATTTATTTCTGGTCCGCTAGACCCCTTGCTTTAGCATGAATGAATAAACTTCTAACTTGTAGTGCTTTGGAAGAAGATCCGAGCCTACTTGACCAAGCCAAGACCAACTCGTATTAGCTACTTAGTGGGATTTGATTTAACCCCTTTTGTACAATTGAGGGTCTTCTGTTGTGAGGCGTCCGACCCGGAGTTTGTCCGGTCCTAGGCTAGCTTCGGACGTTAGGCTTCCTTTGTCTGTTTATTCAGTAAGAGGGATCAGACCTATAGTAAGAGTGGGTCGGACCGAGTAGATGCGAAGGGGCGTAGGATAGAGACGCTTTTTGCAAGTGGGAAGGTCCGAGAGAGGACTTCCTAATGGACGGGGTCCGTGTGAGAGGATAACTTATCCATCTGTAAGAGGGATGGGTTGTTATTTTAAAGCAACCAATGTTGTTGGATGGTCTGAGAGAGGAAATCCGAACGGACGAGAGTCCGTGTGAGCGGATAACTCATCCATCCGTAAGAGGGATGGGGTGTTATCTTTTATGACAACCGGTTTTTCGGGATGGTCCGTAGGAGGACATCTGAACGGACGAGAGTCCGTGTTATGCCGAGACGGTCGGGCTTATATTGAAGTACTTATGCCGAGACGATCGGGCTTATATTGAAGTACTTATGCCGAGACGGTCGGGCTTATATAATTTCGTGAGTGTTAGACCCCCTTATTAATCGGAAATATGTCCTTGACGAATCATGTACGCTTGTAGTAAATGAAGTATTGATAAATAATGCGTGCGTGCATGATGAATGAATGAATGAATGATGCAATGGATGTGAATGTATGGTAAATGATGATTTCAAGTTAAGTTAGAATACTTACTTTTTCATCGAAAACTGTAGAGCATTATTTTCGATTCTCCGTTTTAAGAGAAGCCAGCAAAATTGGAGATCGGGATTCGAAATAAACAAATCCCAACCTTTGAAAGTATCTCCTAGCTTTTAAGCTTATGTAGTTGGCTTCACTTGTGCTTGTGCAGCTAAAGGTGTAAGATTTTTGTCCTAGCCACTCTGGTGGTGGGAGACTTGTCCTGGCCACTTTGGCGTTGGAGACGGTTCTGGCCACTTTGGCGGTAGGAGGCTTAGGACGCGATCTCTAAGACATGGTCAAGGACCCGCTCCGAGGATATGGCGAGAACATGGTCCGAGGCCACGGTGAGAACCTGCTCCGAGGAGAGGGTGATGACCTGCTCCGAGGAGATGGCAAGAACCAGGTCCGAGGACATGGTAAGAGCCTGGTCCGAGGAGATGGTGAGGACTTGCTTCGAGGAGATGGTGAGAACCTGGTTCGACGCCACGGTGGGAACCTACTCCGAGGAGATGGTGAGGACCTGGTCCGAGCAGATGGTGAGGACCTGGTTCGAGGAGATGGTAAGAACCTGGTCCGAGGTCATGGTAAGAACCTGCTCCGTGGGGATGGCGAGGACCTGCTCCGAGGAGATGGTAAGAACCGGGTCCGAGGACATGGTAAGAGCCTGGTCCAAGGAGATGGTGAGGACCTGCTCCGAGGAGATGGTGAGAGCCTGGTTCGAGGCCATGGTAAGAACTTGCTCCGAGGAGATGGTAAGAACCGGGTCCGAGGACATGGTGAGGACCTGGTCCGAGGAGATGGTAAGAACCGGGTCCGGGGACATGGTAAGAACCTGGTCCGAGGCCATGGTCATGCTCCGAGGAGAAGGTGAGAACCTGCTTCGAGGACATGGTCTGACCTTATCCAGCCTTAGGGAGCCTAGGATATGGTGCCTAGGACGTGGTCCGAGGATTGTCCCTAGGGCATGGTCATATCCTGCCTTCCTTGGATGATTTTTGCTAAGTGCTCCACTGACCTCATCTTCTTTTGCCTTCTCAAACCTTTTTAGGAAGAGCGTGATGGTGTCCACCTAAGACTTGATGGAATCATCGGGTAAGAGTGGTTGAGAAGGTAAGAGCCTTCATGTTATCATTCAGACCATTTGACTCCAACCGGCTCTCATACCTAGTTAGATGACCAACGGGACAAGTATCACTCGTCCTCTTCGCATGAGAGGTGTCCCTCGCGGCCTAGGAGCTGAACTTCTTACTACTGCAGTAACGATTCTCGCTGATCTTCTTGGTCTTTCCATTGTTGGAAGAGTACAAAGCTTCTTGTAACGCTTCTCACAGACGGCGCCAAAATGTTGAGGGTATAAGTTCCCCAACCACTTAGAGATTGCTCCTTAAGTTGCTCCACACACAATGACTAGGATACCTTTAGGTAAGAAGCACCTCACTCTTAAGAGCCATCGTGTAAGAACCCGAGATCCTAAGCTTCTTCAAGATGTCTTCTTGGTAAGGACCTGCACAAGTGACTTGGAGGGGGGTTAGGACCGTAGACCCGGTTTGCTAAGTGTCAAACCGGTCTGAGACTTTACTCAACAGAGACTGAGGATCTACTATGTATAATAGTCGGGAAGGTAAGAGTCTGGGAAGAAGGCTTGACTTACCGCACATTGATGTGCTTAAATTATTACTTAGAAAACAAGTAGTAAGCAATTGTTGTAGACAGACAATGCTAACCACAGGATTGTTCGCTAAGGAGCTAACTAAGCCACTATAGTGATGCAGAGAAAATACAGAGATGTTTGCAGAAAACAAGATTTGAAATTTTGTATTTTTACCTAAACTAAACCTAACACAGGAAACAGAAGAAAACTAGTTGGTGAAAATCAATGGTAAGAAGAGCGAACACGGTAGCGATGATCCAGTTATGCTAATTCAATACTAGGTAATCGTTCATATTTGTCACACGGTCGGCATACAGAAACCAATCAATTTGATTCAACCAATTGTAATTTGAATATTTAAAACTAGAGTAATCGTGGGTTGTCATGCCACGATCCTTAACCAAAACAACTTTGAAGGTTTAAAACTAGCCTATTGAATTGAAGGTTTTATGAAGATTTAAAACTAGACGAACCTATATGAACGAATATAAACCCTAGATTCGAATCTGCATAACCATCACATAACTACCGAGTTCTGGAGAGGTTTAACTACTCATGATGGAATCGAAGACGAAAGAAGGCATGGTATTGAATACGCAGAGCATAAACATGGTGATAATCTCATGCAAGATCATAAAATTCGATAAACAGAAGAAAAACAAAGAATTGTAGATAAGTAATAGAGAGTTATCAATAAATTACCAAGAATTCGCTGTCGATGATTCTTACAAGATGAAACCTAAGCTCCAAAGATCAATCAATGATAAACTAGGTTCTTAGGTCCCAAATAGGGTTTAGAATAAGTTATGTTTGAAGTTATGGTGAAATAAATCTATTTATAGGAGAAAAAACGAAGAAAATCCGTCCAGGATTCGGCTAGAAATCGCCTATCGCGAAATCTCGCCACGGCGAAGAAAATAGCTCGCCTCGGCGAGACACTGTTTAGGTCCCCAAATTGCTCTCGCCAAATCTCGCCGCGGCGAGCTTAAAACCTCTGTAACGTTTGCTGAAGACAGAATTTGGCCATGCTTCCAAAATGAAAGTTGTAGCCCTTTGAATTATCTTTCCGTGGCCACCGCGCTCAGGTCAATCGGATATCATATGAGAGAGTTATGGCCAAAATGGCTAGATTGCTCCGTAAAACTTCACTTTTACAAGCTTCGCTAAAACGGCTCTCAAATCTTTGTCCGAACTCCAAATCCACTTCCGTTTTCGCCCATTTACTCTACATTCAAAGATCTAGAACCAAAGTTTTCACTCCGATTTTCACCTTCGGGACACAAAAATCCTACAAAACACAAACAAGAAACCAAACATAAAAATGCACTAAAATAATATAAAACTAAGGTCAAGGACTAACAAAAGACGATTAAAAAGGACCAAATGAGACGTTAGAATATTGTCTCATCACACATTATGAGGATATGTCCATATTTATAGGTTTAACTTGAGAATGGGAGGACTCACAAGATCACGCCAAGTGTAAGGCTCGGATTGCGCCAACAATGCTCTATTAGGCCCATGGCCCAATGTCTTGATAGGCCTATGGCCCAATAGGTTAGTTGGGTTAGGACGTCCTGCTTAGGACTATAGTCTGACAGAGCGGTTAGGACATCCCGCTTAGGATTGTAGTCCATGATAGAGCGGTTAGGACGTCCCGCTTAGGACTGTAGTCCGATAGAGCGGTTATGACGTCCCGCTTAGGACTGTAGTCCGTGACAGAGCGGTTAGGACGTCATGCACATATTTCTGTATCAAGAAGCATATTTTTGACCAAGTTATGGAAGTGATCAAACTAGATTGTGTGTTCAGCCAGGTTTATTAGCTTTTTGTAACATAAATGATATTTTGTTGTAACCTCGTCTGTTAGGAGTTATTTTTGTCTTGTGGGTTGCCTGGACGTTTTGGCGTCGGCGTGTACTTTGATGGCCTTTTGGTAATGGAATGTTTTCTTACTCCAAAAAAAAAAAAAAAAAAAAAAAAAAAAAAAAAAATATTTTTGGGAAAAATTGAAAAAAAAACCCAAAAGTCTCTAAAATGCCTAACAAAATTAGTTTTGCAATAAGTCCCTGGTACAACTCTAAATTCTCAAAAAAATTTCAGGTTTCTAAAACATTCAGTATAGTTCCTGGTTTTTCGAAATCAAATTCAATCATACCAAACATCAACAAGATCAAATACTCCGTTTCAAAAAAAAACAAGATCAAATACTAATATTGATCAACATATAATCAATCTGTAAAACAATGAATTAATCAAAATAAGCTTCTAATTTTAGATCTTAAAATTCAAAATTTATTTGTCTTACAAAGAACCAAATTTGAAATAAGTTCATGGCAACCATCAATCTTCTCGATTACAACATGGTTTTTGGACAACAATTGTCAAGTTCGAGTCTATTCATGGTCGTGACGGTGGTGGAAAAGAAAGACATGAGCCAAGAAAAGAAGAAGAAACAACGAGGAACGTCGACAGAGCCAAGAAAGAAAAAGAAAAATAGCAAGGTCGAGTCCATTCATGGTCAAAATTTGTCGATTGTTCGTTCCGTAAAAGGACTCCATTTTTATGGGGGAGATGGCGATCGACTTGGAATAGAAACCTCGGACTTTTCTACGATCAAACATGCTTCCGTCCCTAGCAACATGTAGCCAATCACAAATTGACAAGTTTATTTTCATTAAATATAAAAATATTGAAATAAAAAAAAGGTAATTCAGTTTTTTTATTTTACTTTTTTAAATTTTAGAGGGCAAATTTGGTTATTTTGATTGATATTTGTACTGTTTTTAATTTAAATATTCATAGGTGAAAGGGCAATCATTAGATGACCTCCTTACCGTCTTTGGCGATTTGATATGGACGGTTAGAACAATGATCTAATTTTCCCAACCTTCTTTCTATTTTTTGCAACAAAAATCGGTGTTTCACTTTTATTTTTACAAAATATATTTCTATTTTTTTAAAATTAAAATATTTTTTCCTCTGGTCCATTAAGAACTTTCTAAACTCTCACTTTCTCTTAAATTAAGAAAATACTAATAAAAAAATTGTTTGTACAAGGTATTATATTGGTAAGTTGTAAGTGCGTGATAAAGTAAGAGCAAAATTGAATAAAGTGATGATAACGTAGGAAAGATGAATATAAATAGTTAGTTGGTGGGGTAAAACCTTTCATTTTATTGGTTAGGAGTTTCTAAGACCATCTCCAACAAGACCAATATAAATAGTTAGTTGTTGCAACAACAGCAGTTGCAAGTTTGGGCTCCTGGAACTCGTCCCAAATTTTGGGCTCAGTCCTAGCGAGTCCCAAAAACATATTTTTGATTATTTTTTTAAAATTTATTTTGTTTCTTTGTTTTCTCTTAATTTTGGCATTATGTTTTCTCTTTGTTTTTTGTTTCATGTTGTTTTTGTTTTCCTTTATCTTTTAAGTATTGTAATTTTATTTCAAATAATGTAAATTTTTTCCAATTTAATTCATGTATTATTGATTATTTTCATACGTTATATAGTATAAGGAAGCGTGTGAGTTTCTCGGATATGATAACAGGGGTTTGCATATAGTAGCTTAATTGTTGTAATTTTCAATTTCAATTATTGTAATTTTCAATTTAAAGTATTGTAATTTTTTAAAGTAATGTAATTTTTATTTTCAAGTAATGTATTTAAAAAAAGTTAATGTGATTTTATTATAATTGATTAACGATATTTAAAATAAATTAAAGAATAAAGTTTAAAAGACTAAGAGTAAAGAAAATGAAATGAAAAATTAAGTTTAAATGAAATGTGAAAAGAAAATTAATTTGGGACTCAACTGTTGGAGTATAGAATCGTAGAGAGTTGCAAAGATGGTTGCAGTGAGTGGAACGCTGATATGGCAGAGAGAGTGGGTTGCAGAGAGTTGCAACTGCTGGAGATCTTCTAATAAAACTCCAAAAAGGGGAAATTGGGAAGTGATTAGAACTGGAAGGGAATTGTATTTAGAAATTAAGAAATGGCAAGGAAAACTTATATAGTATACTTTGGTTATTTGTTTTAGGAGACTTATTCAAGAGAGATTAATTTAGCTGAGACATCCTCATTTTGTCATATAATCTGAGCTTTAATTTTTTCATATAAATATACTATTACTAAGTCTCATAAAAGTCCTACTACATTTGGAGAGTCCAGAGAGACCCCTAGTTTCTCATAAAAATTGTCTTATATTTAATGTCCGTCCGTTTTGATCCTTTTTTTTTTTTTTTGCGAATCCTTCTCGCGGGTCGAAGTTTTGGAATTTGGATCCGGGTCGAAGTTTTGGAATTTGGATCCGGGTCGAACGGTTTCCATAATCAGATGGAGTATAAAAGGCTTTTTTTTCCTCTTCTTTATTTCATTTCTCTTATTCCTACTCTCTCAATTTTTTTAACGTAACCTAATTCTCCTCCCTACTGCCGCCTTCTCCTCTCCACTCTCTAGCCATCGTGCCACCGCCTAGCCACCGTACCACCGCCCACTGGAATCTTGTTGTTGCTATTCTCCATCACATGCTCACAACACAGTCGTCACTCGCCCGCAACTCTCTCAGATCCGCGATGTGAAGCACTAAATCTGGATCTCTGTCACTCGCACGCAACTCTCTCCGATCCGTGGTGAAGGTGAAGAAACATCGTTCCATTTTTCGTGTGTGATCCAGTGATTTGACTCGTTCTCATCCACGAGGACCACGATTGCTCCGAACTCACTAATTTCTTCATTTCCGAATTTGTCTCGTTTTTATTTTCCTGTTCTCGTTCAATTTGTGTGGAATCTAATTCGAGAAGTTACTTGAAGATTGTTTCCTGTAGCTGATTATCATGGATCTGTGTATAGATTTTGAGATTTCGAATCTGTAAAGTTTGTTTCGTTGTTGATGTTGTTTTGGATGAATGAAATTGAATTTACTGAGTGGAAATGTGATATGTTTACTTGTTTATACAAATTTCATATTGTTCTCTGTGTCCATATAGTACTTGTGTAGATTCGTTGCAAATTTTCCTCGAAATACAAATCTCTAGCAATCTTATACTCCTGCATTATATTTCTACAAGTGGAAATTGTTTTATTCATTTTTTATACTACAGTGAGAAGGTAATCCAAGGAAAATTTATGATTGGTTTGGTTTGGTTAAATAGTCTATGTTTTAGTAGAAATTGTCTATGTTCGTTGTTGCTGGTTTAGTTTTTCATATAAATTGTCTATGTTTTACTATAAATTGTGTCTAGTTTTCTGTATAAACGGTATATGTTTTTGTAGAAATTGTCTATATTGTTCGTTGTTGCTGATGTAGTTTTTTTATATAAATTGTCTATGTTTTACTATAAATTGTCTAGTTTGTAACATATATTGTCTAGTTTTTATGTAAATACCTTATTTTTTAGCTGTTAACACATATGGTCTAGTTTTTAACAATATTTGTCTAGTTTATGAAATGAATTCTCTAGTTTTTACATGATATTAAATTTACATTATATTGTCTAGTTTTTACATTATATTGTCTAGTTTTTACTTGACCCGTTTTTAATGAATCCGGGACAAAAGATCCGCGAAAAACCATCAGAAGCCAAGTCGAGAAAAAAGATATGATTGTCTAGTTTTAACGTTTGAAGTGGACTTTCGGAACTCTCCTATATATAAGGGTCTCTCGCAAAACGGACTCATATACTATTACATTTTGTTTATGTAATTCATAATTAATTAAATTAAATTAATATTAATAAATTTTAATATTACATTATAATTAATTTTGTGATGACATTCAACTAATTTTGTATACGTACATATCTAGTTAAGTTCTCTTCTAACTTATTTTTTTGTTTCTATGTAGTACAAATACCCAAGTTCTGCAATTAAAAGGATCGATAAAATTAAGCGGAACTTTTTGGGAATTTTCTATTTTTATGTCGGTTTCGTACCGACCTAAATATAAATCTCTATTTGATGATTATGATTTATATTTGATGATTATTAAGTATAATCTTATAAATTATGTTATACTAAGTATATTTTATAGTGAAATATGAATGTCTATATATATATATATATATATATATATATATATATATATATATATATATATATATATATATTCATCGTTTTCTGTTCATCACAATTAATTAGTGCATAGTTCCAATGATCTTTCGTCAGTTGCCTTGAGATTTAGCATTTTTATTTTATTCTCAAATGGGAAATTTTGATACAGTCTTTTGCTCTTCACGATGAACCAGGATGTGCTCTATGATTTTGAGATCTATTCACGATTGTTATTTTGGATGGATTAATAGTTAATTATATACAATTTGTTATTAATAAAAATTGGCCCTCTTAAACGCAGGACACATTTTACTAAACGCAAAACACATTTTACTAAACGCATGACACTTTTTGAAAATTTATAACAATAGTTTAAAGTTTAATAAATTTATAAAAAATAAACTAAATTACGCACCACCTTCATTCTTCAAATCATATAACGATTATTATACTATTTCAACAACAAATAATACAATTCAGAAAAATAAAATAACAATGCTACTACAATAATAGAAAAATATAATATAAATAATCAAACAATAAAATAAAAAAAAGTACGTAAACCTTAGTGGCCTGCCAAAACGCTGGCCACAAATAATTGTGGCCTGCATTTTTTTTGTCGGAATCCGTCACCGGATTCTGGCCAAATTTTATGAATAAAAAAATAATTATTATTTTGTTGTAAACAAAACTTATCCAATGACCATCATAGTGTTTGAAGTTGTGTTTAGAATGTGTTTTTTGAAGTTTGAAATTGTGACTTCATATAGTAGAATAGTTTTAGGACGTTTTTACAACTTTAAAAACTATTGGCTCCTTTTTGTAAGTTATTGAACTTTAGACTATCTTTGTAATTTTTTAAAAATTGTCGTCCGTTTAGTAAAATGTGTCATGCGTTTAACATTGCCTTAAAAATTAAGGTGAATTTCATCCAGTATTCCTATTAGATATTCTAATTATACTTGGGTATTAGTTACTTCAATAATAACTTATAGGTTCATTTTTCCATTTTTTCGTTGATCAAATGATTGATGCCAAACATGGCTTTATTTTGTCAACTTGAAAAGGTATCCCGTATTTATTCCTAATTCAACTTAAATCCTTTATCTTCCAACATTTTTGTTGAGTACCTAATTTATTGTTTAATAACATGAAAGTTTATGGACTTAATTACAAAATCAGAAATAAATTTCGGGTCAAATTGAAAGCCATTTAAACTTTGTTAGAAATTAAAAAAAAAACAAAGAAAATAAAATATTAGAAGCTCCACAACGGAGCCGGCACCTCCCATCGGAGCTGTTACAAATCCACAGGAGCTTTTACTTCCCAGTAATTTTTTTTTCTTTTAAATATTTTGGTTATTAGTTTGTTGAATATTATAAGTTGTAAATATAAATTGATTTTGGATTAAATATCTAATTTTTTATAACTTATAAGTTAGGGTAAAATTTACAATTTGCAGTAAAAAAACTCGTGAAGGGTTGTGTTTAGTTTGGCCAAATTTAAATTTGTTTGACTTTTAAACTTATATGTAATAGAAATATTCTAATTGTTATTATTTTATTTTTTTGGGAACCAAAGATAGCTTTATATTTTAGTATAATAAATGACAATACATCGACTCAGTCCATAAACAAAACCAAAAAAAGAAAGATCGGAAAACAAAGCTCTAAAACCTACAGTCTAGGATATCCTACAAGCCTTTTACAAACATCATTTTTTTTGGAAAAGTTTAAAGATTTATTCAAACGGAAGTTGAGCACCAGAGGTGATCAAACAAACAGGAGTCAATACGGTTACACAAACCACAGTACAAACAAACAGGCCACAGAAACAAAAACTAACAGGCCGCAAGGTCTGAGACCGAAATCGACCAAGTTGGAGGCAAAACCGCACCCTGCCTGACCAGAAGAACAAAATCCAGCCTCCTCGACGTCTAGTATGTCCCGATTTCGAGGAACCAGGCCAAGAGTGAGAGGAGAGAACTGAAACCCGGGAGGGAGACATACCATTCAAACAGGATAGAAAGAAAAGAACGGTGATTCGGCCTCCCGGAATCCAACGGCCAGCACAAAGGTAAAGAAAAAACCACCAACTAAAAGAATCACACCATACCAAAAGGAAAATCCAAGCAATGAGACTCAGTAGCTTCAATCCGGCCACCTCTTGGACCTGACTCGATCGAAAACTTGTACCCTTTATTCACCAGCTTTTTACTTGATAACCAGCACCATACATTAAATTTAATTCTCTCAACAATGCTGTCCATCGACACAGCCGAGCCTTGGAATAGTTTTTCATTCCTACTTCGCCAAATTTGCCAAACCACTCCATGCCAGATAGCTAGCCAAAAGAAGCGCCTTCCTTACCGTATAGCATAAACTCCTTCAGCTTTAGCTCCGTCGAATCTGCTGTAGGTACCAAACAACCCGCCCAGATTTTCACCAATCTCCACACCTCAGTCGCAAACGGACAGCAAAAGAACAGATGAACAACTGACTCCTCCAAAACCTGGTCGCACATCTTACAGTACATGGTAACTTCCGGATGGATCAGATTCCACCTTTTCAGATTATTCAATGTCGGAATGCGATTGAGAATCAGCTTCCACACAAATGCTTGGACTTTTAGAGGACTAGCTTTTATCCAAACAAAATTTAACCAATCAAAATTAAACTCAACATCAGACACTCTTCTAGCAGATAACCTTTCATATCCTGATTTAGTCGAATAAATTCCATCTGGGGGTTTGCACCATTTCCAGCAATCAGCAGTGTCTATATTGAAATTGTACCTTTACAGTCTCTGCGAAAATTCACATATCAGTTCATCCTCCCAGCAAAAAGGATGTCTCCTCCATCTCCAATTAATAGAAATAGATTCCAGACCAAGACTCACTCTATCAGCTACCTTGCAAGATTTATCACTCTCCAAACTATACAACCTAGGATACAATTCCTTTAAACACACACCATCGACTAACCAATAATCTTCCCAAAACAAAGTGGACAACCCATTCCCCACACTTTTCCTAACAGCACCCTAAACCATGCACTATGACCAACTACATTGACAATATCACACCACCATGAAGACCATCCCACACCCCGAGCTCTTCCACTTGAGTTTCCCATAAATTTTTTATCAAAACAGCCCACTTTAGACCTCAACACATTAACCCAAAGAGCATCGCACCCAACAAGTACTTTCCAAAACCATTTGCCTAGAAGGGAAATGTTGAATAACTCCAAATTTTTCACCCCTAGACCTCCCTCTTTTTTGGACTTACACACCGATTCCCAATTAACCCACGCCATTTTTCTTTTCCTCACCACCGAACCCCCCCAAATAAAATTACGAATCAGTTTGTTGGCTTGGTTAAGGAAAAAGGCCGGAGCTTTGAAAAAGGAAAGGTGATAGATAGGCATAGAGGTCAACACCGCGTTTGCCAACACAATTCTTCCACCAAAGGATAGGTAATTATTTTCCCACTTTGATAATCTTTTCGAGACACGATCAAGAACACTAGACCACACCAGCTTGTCTCTCGACTTGGCCCCCACAGGGAGTCCAAGGTACACAAACGGAATCTCACTAATATCACAATGCAGAATATTCGCCCATGAGCCGAGGGTCTCATTCTCCACCCCTACTCCCATTAAGCTGCTCTTCTTATAGTTAATCTTTAAGCCCGACCACCATTCAAACCACCTCAAAACACCCTTCAATGACTCGATATTTTCCGTCATAGCTTCACCAACAAGGAGAGAGTCATCCGCATATTGAAGATGGGAAATCTCAACCGCCTCATTCCCCACTCTAAACGGAACAAAACAGCCCGAATCACAATCGCACCTCATCATTCGGTAAGGCCTTTCGCAACCACATGAAAAAGGAATGGAGAGAGGGGGTCGCCTTGACGAAGGCCCCTTCCAACTCTAAAGGGGAAAGTCGGACTTCCATTAATGAGGACAGCCACCTCCGCCGAGGATATACATTCTTTAATCCAGTTACACCACTTCGACCCGAACCCCAACACGGCAAGCATTTTCAATAAGAAATCCCAATTAACGGAGTTGTAACCTTTCTCGAAGTCTAACTTGAACAAAAACTTACTCCTCTTTTTCTTTATACATTCATCAATGAGCTCATTTGCGACAACAACCCCATCAAGAATATTCCGCTCACCCACAAAAGCCGACTGAGTATTTGAGATGATTCTGTCCATAACCTTACCCATCCTTTTACAAAAATCATACATTTTCCTATCCTGTAGACATCTGCAGACAGCAATTTGAACCATAATTTTCAGGAAGGAGTTAATGGGCATGCTAGCACCTTTGAAAATACGGCGATTCCGCTCTATCCATATTTTAATTGTTATTTGTTCGTTATTGTTGAAGTAATTTGTGCTTGGATGAGAAGATCAGACTATCTAATAGGGGTGCATCTAATAAACCCTATAAATATCACCCTATAAATATCAATGATCACGCATTATTCGGTTTTATTACGCTGAATACTTATTGTCATGTCTGCACATCGGAAACCAAGTGAAATAAACATAATAGTACAACAACGTAGTAACGGTTTCTAGTTTATATATAGTCGAATTCGGTAAGAAAAGGTTAGTGAACTTGTCCAATGGATGAGCAAATGTGATAGTAAAAGGATAGTCAGCAAGTTGTGCATTGCTTCTTTTTTTCCTTATTACAGATGGTCAAACTTCAATAATCTTATAAAACTTGCCATTTGTCAGAATCAAAGCCTAAATCGATCGAATAACATAAATCCGCAAATCGCAAACGAAGAAACCTAACTACGCAATAAAACACAATTACGTAAACAACAATCAACCCAAGGAATTACGTGCTTCGGAATCGAGATTCTTACTGCACGGGAGGCCAACCACAGGAAACTTTTCACTCACAACAAAGAAGATTACAATGCCAATCTTCACAACTCCTCAACCTTGACAATGGCGAATAAAGTTGCAGATTCTATCTATCTTTCTTCTATGAGCTATGCTAAACAGAGATGATGAATTATGATGATGAAGAAAAAATGTAACTGCTACAATTATATAAAAGAGATATTTATATCTCAAGCTAACAGATCAGAACAGAGTTGGTTTGTAACTGAATAACAAACTCTCCCGCTCAACTACTTCTTTAATCCAAGCCGTCCGATTGAACACGCGTACAGTTCCTGAGTCTTTTAGCAAGTGATGATATGAAAAACTCTTTACAGAAATTGTGATAGTCCCTCTTCACTTGACACCATTTCATGCATATCTTTCACATTCCTTCCAACAGGCCCTTACAAAAGGAATGAATTCATATTTTTAATCACTATATCCATAACTAATTAAACCAAAAAATTCGCAAGTGGAAGATATACCTTTAAACTCAAGCTTGTCAGTGTCGTGGAAGAGAGGCCAAAGGAACTCAGTAGACACTTTCTAGCGGATGACTTTGTACGTAATACAAACCATTAATTAACGAAAGTCCAATGTCAAACTTTAGACTACATAACATTATGGTTAAGAATTAAAATGTAGTTGATATTTAAAATTTTTAACACACATGTACTTAAACTTTAATTTTGGAAAAAAAATAGTATAATGTATCCTTCCATCCATATTTGCATGAAATTCTTTCTTTAATCTTGACATATATGCACTCTAAATATAACAATACCCTGGCTTCCATCATGATCTTGTCTTGCTACTCGTCCGCTCTTTCCTAAAATGATTAAAAGTTTAGAAAAAATTGTAGCGACAATATTTTCTTTTAGCGAAATTGATTTCATGATGTCATTTTTATTGAACCCATTTGTAATATATATGTTAATTTAACTTTAATTATAAAAATTAATATTTTTTTTCAATTGAATTATAAGCCCTAATTCCACCCCAACAAAAACAAATCATCGCTAAAACAAATCAATTTTACTTCTCCAATTAAATTCCAAACCCTAATTTAACCCCAACAAAATCAATTCATTAATGATAAACAACGATAATCAATCTTTCTTATCCATATTCTCCAGTTAAATTATAAAAGATCAACTCGCACTGATCTAAACCCCAATTCAATTTGTATCTATTATCAGATACAATGATATTATTTACCTTCATATACTTATTTCATTATTTTTAAATCAGGTTGCATTTTTTTCCTCAATCAGGTGTCATATATAATAACACAAATAGCGTTTTCTCTGTTCTAAGTATAATATATACGGCCGTATGTACCCTTGGGAAACAATATGTGCGTATAGATGATACTCAAGTTAATTAACAGATTGCATGGGAACAGTTTTAATATCAAAACAATTCAGTGCATTAGAAATATTGCCATTTGAAATCAGCTCCTAATATATATAAATAGTCTCAACATGTACTACTAGTGTGTATATCTTTTGTATAACACAGCTAGTTAGCCTCGTACAAACTTGATGAATGAAGTTAATTAAATGTTATTTAATTAATCTTAGAAATATTCCAAGAAATTATTTTAAGACAAAGTCAATCCACAATATATCAAGAAGTGCTTATATATACCTCCACAACTTTGAGTTAATTCATCATCATCCAGAGCATTTAGATATACAAGTAAAATATAAAATTAATCAATGGGTTTTGCTTCAATGAAGATAATATGTGTTTTATTGTCTGTTTTACTTGTTACAACAAGTGCTCAAAATACTAGGTGTCCATTTCAATATATGTATCATTTAGGAGATGGAGTTTTTGATAATGGCAATGCCATTGCAAATATTCCATCAGGCTTTCGCCTTCCAGCTGCAAGTTTACCTTATGGTGAAACGTATCCCGGATATGCAACTGGTCGTTGGAGCGATGGCCGTTTAGACATTGACTATGGAGGTAGTGTGCACATGTATATTTGCATGCAATTCTTCCTTTAAAACATGTTATTTGTTTAATCTTAATTTATAATAACATTTCTCTAATGTTCTATTTGGTTTGCAGCTCAAGGTCTTGGCTTTCCTGAAATTACAGCTTATTTGTCACCAAATTCTACTTCAGCCAATGCGATCATGTTTGCAGTTGCTAGAAGTACAATTCTTGACCGCTCATTTTTTAGGGCTAGAGGCATTAGAATCGCATCCTTTGCTGCTTCCCTCAAGATTCAAATGAACTGGTTTAAAGAGTGGCTTAACACCAGCTCCACAACACCAGCAGGTTTGTGTAATTTAATCAATCGAATGACGAACAAATCAAGCAGGCATTGATAACAAAAATATATGTGATCACTCTAGGTATTGATCAGCATACCTACTCATGTTCCTTATTAATTATATAAATTCATTTTTTCTGTAACAGATCGTCTGGATAGGGTGGCCAATTCTCTTTTCTTGTTTGGAGATGTCGAAGCCAATGACATTACCTATGCACTGTTGCAAGGAAGGTCTGTCCAGCAAGTACAACAATATATTACGTATATAACACAAGCTTAAATCAATGCGGCCAGGGTACATAGTCTATAACCACATCATATTCTAATACTTCAAAAATTTTGAAATTCATATAATTAATGGATGGAATATATACTGGTTTCACTAGCTCAATTAATAAACAATTTTATGTTTATTATAGGAAGTGATTAGGATGGGTGCAACACGCGTAATACTTCCTGGAAATGCTCCAATGGGATGCTACCCTTTTATCCTGACTGGGTTACGTAGTAAAAGATCTTCTGACTACGATGACATTGGATGTTTGAAGAGTGTCAACAATCTCATCGTGTTAAAAAATGATAATCTCCAACAAGCCATCCAAAATCTTCGTCTTGAATTTCCCAATACTTTCATAGGTTATGCTGATTTTTATAACACAGAGCTAGATCTTATTCGTCAGACATTCGTTACACGTGGAAGGATGGCATTGCAAGCATGTTGTGGAGTAGGAGGGGATTATAATTACAACAGTAAAAGATTTTGTGGATCACAAGGTGTGCCAGTTTGCTCTAACCCTAATGACTACTTCTTCTGGGATGGAATACACTTGACACAAGAGGGTAACAACCGTCTATCTACTGTTCTTGCCGCAGCTGCTTTACCTACACTTGGATGCACACTTAATGAATGAAAGTTCACTATTACTAAATGCACCAATTATATATATATATATATATATATATATATATATATATATATATATATATATATATATATATATATATATATATATATATATATATATATATATATATATATATATATATATATATATATATACTTGTCTTCCATTGTTACTAATTTTAGTTAATTGTGTTGTTAAGTGTGAGGTACGGTTAATGCCCCCCTCTACCTAAATTAATCAGTTGAAAAAATAAAGAGCAAATTTCAGTTTACTAATGATTAGTTCTTCTTAATTCTGCATGTTAATTATAATAACTAGAGATCATAAACAGATAAGAGGAATCAACTGAATCTACACAAATACAAGCATAATTGTAGAATTACTCAAACCAAAGATCAATTTGTATGTCAAACTACACTTTGAATGTTTACAGAGAAGGTAAAGATGATAAAAGAATATCAAATGAATGATAGTTGGGTGATTCTAAGGTCCGACTCCACCTGTACTGCTTAACATACACTCATCTCAGTTGTAATTATTAACAACCGTTAGATCGATTGTACAAATATTATTTTCTGTTGTAATTAATCATGATCATTTATCTTGACTTGTAAATTTTACAATGACAATTTTTATAAATTTGACTATACAAACAGGATTGTAATGTATATATAAAAATTAATATATTATAAATTTAATCTTCTATGTTCAAATTAAATTAAAAGTCCTGAATATTTATATCTTCCATTACACAAATTAAAGTTTACGTTTTCTATCTCAAAAACCTAAAATATACTTCCCCAGTTCTTTTTGTTAGAACCCTAATTCTATTAATCCCCCAATTTAATTGCATCTTTGTAGATCAATTCATTTAAACCTGTTGGATTGTCGTAATAAATACAACATCACGGATATGTTCTTCGATTTTTTTATTATTGGATTACGTCCATGAATAACAGTTAGTTTAAAATAATGTTAAAAATCTATAGAAGTTGCACACGAATTAAATATTGCTGTAAAATCTATGCAGTGGTTGTGTGATGTATCAGGAAATTATAATTGGGGTTCATTAGAAGTAGGGTTCATAATACTGGGATTCTGGGAAGAATATTGGGGAAGATGATGAAATCATGAAACGTTGTTACGACTGTTTGAATTGAGTGGATGGACTAATCTTCTTTTCATAGTAGATAGATATCCAAACTAATTTTGTTTTTGATTTATGATATTTCAAATTTTGTTTTAATATTGAATTTGTAATAAATTCAATTTAAAGAGGTTATATGACATTGCAATCCTTTTGCATATTAAAATTTACGTAAATTGCCATTGTAAAATTTACAAGTCAGATAAGCGACCATGATTAGTTACAACTGCAAATAATATTTGTAGAATCGATCTAACGGTTGTCGCTAAGTACAACAAAGATGGGTGTATGTTAAGCCGTTGCATTTATAGTCAGACCGTAGACTTAGCCATGATTGTTAGCTAATCTCTCTGTTTATAGAGATAAACCTAACTTACGGACTAAACTAACTAACTTACAATAAATAGTGAATTTCTATATAAGGAAAGTTTCTTATTGTGAAACTTTCTAAACTAATTAGTTACACTTCCTTGACATCCCCCTCAAGATGGGCATGGATGTTATTCAATCCCATCTTGAACTTTTATCTGTTGAAATCCGCAGTACCAAGTGGTTTGGTGAGAATGTCACCAAGATTTTGAGCTGTAGGGATCTGAATGAGCTTTATAGTGTTGTCTTCACTACAAGAAAAGTCGGTTTTAGGGACGGAAATTAGGGACGGATAATATCCGTCCCTAATTTAGGGACGAATCGGCGAGTTTAGGGACGGATTAGGGACGGATAGGCCTATCCGTCCCTAAGCCCTAATCAAATCATAATTAGGGACGTATTACATAATCCGTCCCTAATCCGTGCTTAATTAGGGACGGATTATGTAATCCGTCCCTGTTTTAGGGACGGATTTTTTATCCGTCCCTAAAACAGTTGACCTGGAAAAAAAAAAAAAAAATTTTTTAGGGACGGATAGCCTAATTGTAGAGACGGCTTGGGGCGGATAAATATCCGTCCTAAAAGTCAAGTGTACATAACGAGAACAGGCGCTTCATCTTATTTCTTCCTTTCTTCTTCTTTCTTCCTTTCTTCCCAATTTGTCCCAAACATTTTCGGCCAAATCTAAGCGATTCCGGCCAATCTTGGTCTCGTTTGAAGCTCGTCGGACAAGGAGCTGGATTGTGCATCAATTTCAACTTTCATCCGCTATTTTTCCGAAATTGAAGGTATTTTTAAAACCCTTACTTTTTAAAATTTGGGAATTTTATGAATTTTGACTAGTTTGATCAATTGGATTGTTATAGGAAGTATGTAGTAGATAATTTAGCTTATATTACGTATTGGGTTAGCTTTGAGGTGTGAAATTGATATATTTATTGTGAAATTGGATTGCTAGTATGATGTTACTATTATTGTAATTGTGTAGGGTATTTACTTAGCTATTTTCGTATACGTACTAGGATTATGAAGATTTAATTGTGTGTTTGGAGACAATTTGGTGATTTTGGTGATTTTAATATAATTTTGGAGTATTAACATAAAACAATCAATAATATTTTCATCTACAATTTGTAATGTTAATAGATATATGGAAGTTTAACTACTAGAAAATTGAATTGTAATCATAAAATGCATGTAATTCATTACCAATTGTTACCGTATCATAATTAAAAATGTAATTGTAATTGTAATGAAACTAAATACGTAATGGTATAAATGTTATAACTACCAAAGGATTGAATTGTAATAGTAAAATGCATGTAATTCATTACCAATTGTTACCGTATCATAATTAAAAATGTAATTGTAATTGTAATGAAACTAAATACGTAATTGTATAAATGTTATAAATCTAATAAATTGAGACCTTGAGTTAATTGTTGAATTATGAATCCCGATCGTTCATGGATGTACCGCCTTTATTAATGGCAGAATTCAATCTAGTTTTGTGGAAGGGGTTGAAGCCTTCATTGCTTTTGCACTTACACAGACTACTTGTTTGAGTCGGGGGATGATGAAGTGCCCTTGCAATGCGAACAAATGTAGGAATAGACAATTTTTGCCTCCTAGAACGGTAGTCGAGCACTTGAAACGTAAGGGGTTCGTAGCTGAGTATGAGGTATGGTGTTATCATGGTGAGGAATCAATACCGTTCATGGACTATGGGAGTATTCCTAAGCGTAAAAGAAGGAAGCAAAATGTGATGGGTAGTACTCAAAATACGTCCACATCTGATGCTAATCCTGATCATGAGAGGATTGAGCAAATGGTGTATGATGTTGCGGGTCCAGAGTTCATGGACACCGATCGGGATGTGGAGGAGCCACCGAATTCCGAGGATCAGGTGTTCTTTGACTTGTTGGAATCATCAAAGAAGCGATTTGGCGGTGTCGAAGCTGCTTGAGTTGTCTTTGTTGTCTCGGCTAATGAGTTGTAAGGCGAGGGTGGCCAATCTGAAGTGAGCTTCAACTTCATTACAATTGTTATCAGAGTGTTGCCCTGAACCAAACCTAGTACCCACCAACTTTTACCAAGCGAAGAAAAAGATGCGGGGGTTGGGGTTGCCTATGGTAACCATAGACTGTTGTCCGGATATGTGCATGATCTATTGGGGGAGGATGTAGATCTACTGAAGTGCAAGTTTTGTGGTAAGGACCGCTATAAGCGTTACAAGGAGGGGGCTTCAAAGAAACGCCAGAAGAAAAATCTCCCACATAAGAAAATGTGGTACTTCCCTCTAGCACCTCGTTTGAAGAGGTTGTACGCTTCAAGTGCTTGTGCTGATAAAATGCGTTGGCACAAGGAGAGAGTAAGGGAGGCGGATGCAGTGGGTATAATGGAGCACCCATCAGACTCACCGGCATGGAAAGAGTTCGACAAGACATATCCGGAGTTTGCGGCGAATCTAGAAATGTACGTTTGGGGCTTTATGCGGATGGTTTTAACCCGTTTGGAAGTGACCGAAGTACTCTTGTTGGCGATCATCTTGACCGTACTGCCCCGGTGAGTGCATGAAGGAACCGTTCATGTTCTTGACTGCGTTGGTGCCCGGGCCAGCTGATCCAGGACAGAAGCTGGATGTGTTCTTGCAGCCCTTAATTAAGGAGCTGATTGAGTTGTGGGAAAATGGTATCACTGCATATGATGTGTCGGAAGAAGAACTTTACCTTGAGAGCGCACTATTGTGGACCGTGGTGATTTTCACCTTATTCAATGCTATCTGGAAGGAAGACTGCGGGTTTTCATGCTTGTCCACATTGTTTGGAGGACACTGATGCATTCAGACTGAAGGAGAGCGGGAAAGAATCTTGGTTTGACTGTCATCGTAGGTTTCTACCAAGGAACCATCCGTTTAGGAAGAACAAGACTCAATTCTTGAAAAACAAAGTAGAGATTAAAGGCCCTCCGAGACAACTTATTGGTGCATAGATACTTGCGGAGATTGATAGGTGGTCTTATGAAAGTGGCCGAACTTGGGTGGAGAAGCATAACAAGAAAATTGAGAACAAATGTGGATGGAAGAAGAAGCATCTTCGGGACTTGCCTTATTGGGCGGTCTTCTTATACGTCACATGTTGGATTTCATGCACATTGAGAAGAATGTGTTCGAGAACTGCCTTCAACACGATTTGTAACATTCCGGAAAGACAAAGGATAACGTTAAATCTAGAGCGAGTTGGATACATGGTGTAAAAGGCACTGAGTTGACAACGCGGAATGAGAAGAAGCGATGGCCAGGCATGTTACGATTGATCTGAATCTAGGAACAAAATTTGTTTGATTGGGTTAGGGGATTGAAGTTCCCCGACAATTATGCCTCAAAGTTGGGCCGGTGTTGGATTTGAAGAAGACGAAGATGTATGGAATGAAGAGCCACGATTGTCATGTGTTTATGGAGCGGCTTCTCCCGGTTGCATTTCGAGAACTGCTACCTAAACCTGTATGGATGGCTCTCACTGAGCTGAGCTTATTTTTCAAGAATTTATGCGCAAGGGTGGTTGATGATCAAGTGTTAGCAAACCTTGAAAGCAACATACCATTGATTCTGTGCAAGCTCGGCGTATCTTCCCACCGAGCTTCTTTGATTCTATGGAACACTTGCGGTTCACCTCCCACACGAAGCGAGGCTTCTTTGGACGGTTCAATATCGATGGATGTATCCATTCGAGAGGTGTGTAATATATGAAGACAATCATTCAATTCAAATGTCTGAATTTTCCAAAGTCACATTATATTACCCAAAAGTATATGCATTGCAGGTACTTGGAAAAATTGAAGAGGTATGTCAGCAACAAAGGTAGGCCTGAGGGATCGATGGCCAATGCATACGTGCGAGAGGAAGCTGCAACCTTCTGCTCCTATTACTTTGGAGACCACGTTCCCACAAAGGCATCTAGGCCGTCTCGAAACGCAGACACATTCGAAGTTCAAGAGGATGATGATGATGCTATTTCTGTTTTTAGGGTCTCAGGGAGACCTATGGGGAAGAAAAATACATCATGGCTGAATGATAGGGAAATGTTGGCAGCCCAGTATTATGTCCTCTCGAACTGTACTGAAGTTGATGAATTCATGGTGAAATTTCTTTGGGTGAGTAGCTTTCTTACTAGGGGCTTCATGAATTTGAATATCTAACTACTAGTTAACTAATCATGCATACCAATCGTGTCCAGGGAGTTCAAAGAGCGTTATGCGAGAAGAATCCAATATTGACGGATGATGAGATTGAGTCACAACTTGAGCGAAATTGGAAGCAGAATTCCCACCTTGGTTCAAGGAGTATGTCGAGATCCTATCAACAACATCACATCTCCTTACTTAGTAGCTCTAGCGGAGGGACCAAATAGAAAGGTTTCCACATTCTCATCGTACATAGTCAATGGTCTTAGGTTCGACGGTTGAATCTAACGAGCAAGGCCACAAGCAATTCAGGGGTGTGTGTTAGTGGGCAAGATTTATCGATTTGTATGATTTCTACGGAAAGTTGAAGCGAATCGTGCGGCTTGAATATTCGGTTTGCCTTTGAAAAGAACCTTTCATTTGATGTTGGTGGTATGATCCAACTCCAATTTGATACGAGGAAGCACGAAGCGGTATGAGATGGTTGACATTAACCATAGGAGGAGGTACCGTAAGTCGAACCGTTTATCTTGGCTACTCAAGCACGCCAAGTGGTATTCATTGAATATCAAGCACGAAGCGTGACAAGCGGTGGTTGGTTGCGATACATATCTGGGCCGCTCGGTAGAAATGCGTTAAGAAGGACGACTCAATTACCAACTCGTACCAAGAAGAGGTTGTTGATGAAACAGAGAAATGTAGTTCATGCTCTGATGAGTACATTGAAATGCATGAAGACCAATATGTGACTTAACCACGGGCGAGGAGGGCGAGGGTATGTATCTTGGTGGTTCTTGATTACAACTTGTTACTACAACTTGTTATATATGCTTTATTAAGTGTCTATTATATATGTTTTACTGCCAATTCATCTCGTCTTTCTTACTAACACTTGTTGTATGAATTTGCGATCTTAGAGACATAGGAGGTCCACATACCGTCCACAGCCATTAGTGGTACTAGTAGTGGTCTTGATGCGGGTAGCCCTTGAGCTATGACATTGGCGGAGTTCACGATCACAGTGCGAGACTCCCCCCTTGGTTCGAGCGTGGGGGCGTCACCCATGTTCTTGACTTATCCTCCGACGGGTGTCCCTACACCGTTCTGACACCCGGTGCTAGTTGGAATGGGAAGCCGGTTTTGTTCCCGAACGGGAAGAAGTAAGTATTATGCATTTGTAGAACATAACTTCAGATAATTACTAAATGTTACATGAATATACTAATAAAGGTTGTTTCATGTCTATCTCATTTATGTAACGTGCTTTGTACGGGTGCCTCCGAAAATCTTGGTAAGATTATAAGACTTCGAAGGGAGAAGCCGGGTGAAGGAGGGGAGAAGTGGTCTACGCTCCCGGAGAGGATGAAGCATCATTATTTTGATGAGATGCGGGTAAGCTTAAATGTTACAAAGCTTTATCCATGTTCTTTGACTTGTCTTTGATTTCGTGGTATGTTAGCCACTTGCTTGGGTGATATGATAGTCACCATTGTGTTAGTAAATTTTAGGACAATTTGAGTGGTATGTTAGCCACTGTACTTGGGTGATATGTTAGTCACCATTACTGAACTTGTTGTGCAGAGTAAGTGGTATGTTAGCCACTGTACTTGGGTGATATGTTAGTCACCATGGTGTTAGTAAATTTTAGGACAATTTGAGTGGTATGTTAGTCACTTTACTTGGGTGATATGTTAGTCACCATTACTGAACTTGTTGTCTTGATTTACTGGTATGTTAGCCACTGTACTTGGGTGATATGTTAGTCACCATTGTGTTAGTAAATTTTAGGACAATTTGAGTGGTATGTTAGCCACTGTACTTGGGTGATATGTTAGTCACCATTACTCAACTTGTTGTGCTGATATCGTGGTATGTTAGCCACTGTACTTGGGTGATATGTTAGTCACCATTGTGTTAGTAAATTTTAGGACAATTTGAGTGGTATGTTAGCCACTGTAATTGAGTGATATGTTAGTCACTGTTCTTTCACACTGTGTTGATTTCGTGGTATGTTAGCCACTGTACTTGGGTGATATGTTAGTCACCATTACTGAACTTGTTGTGCTGATTTCGTGGTATGTTAGCCATTGTACTTGTGTTTACTTTAAATTCCAGCTTTCATTAATCTATTTGGGCTTGCTACTTATGGAAATGTTGTAGAAGTACTACTTCATTCCCAATGCCCTCATTCCCCAACTGTGGCCTGTTTTCGAGACTGTTGGGTCAGAGTGTTATAAGAGGATGGTTTGCAACATGAAAGCCTCGGGGTAAAGCCGCAGATGGATGGGGATGATGAGTGGGCACGTTGGCGAATCTTGGAGAGATCCTTTGGTCATGGACATGGCGGAGAAGAGCGAACCGGTTGGTAGGCGAGATGGTACAGCACCTCGAGCATCATTATGGGTCGCGTTGTTGTTACTGAATCGCGGATGTCGGTTAGTATATATGTTATTTCGACTTGCAATATGATTTGTACTTATGTTTTTTGCTTTCATTTCTAACAACTTTCTACTTGTTTGCATGTTCTTGACTCCATGCCGGGAGCCCTCACTCTTCACCACTTCAAGAAGGCAAAATGAAGAATGGCATGTGGTGATCCTAGGGCGAGCAAATTGGGGTATGTTTCTTTGTTAAGGTTCACATTTATATTTGTGTATATTATGGCTCGGCGTATCTTCCTAAAAGCGTATCTCATTTTATGCACTACACTATTGTATCGAGGTGGAGCGGATTATGGAGGAGAGGATGATCGATGGTCATGAACTCACAATTCGAGCGTGACCAAATATTCTTCCAAGTTAATCCGATGGACGCTAAGGTCGAGTGTATGGGCTCGGCATTTGGGTCCTTCATTGACACCGGTAGCTTCTCCGTGTCGCAAAGCATCCTCATCACATGAAAATTTCTACACTCAGCGCAGTGAATGAGTGATGAATCCTCTCAAGCAAACGATCGATCAACTTCTAGAAGCAGACTCATATCACTCGTCGGATGGATGAGATGATGTAACGTATGTTCGCTGCGAACCAACAACCACCGCCTCCTACCGGTTCTTAGATGCTCATGTACTTACGTTGTTCTAGATACATACTTTTGACACTAGTCATTTTATTCGGATATTTAGTCTTTTGTTCGGATATTTTATCGAATCTCTATTTTAATTAATGCAATTTTATCACTTTCGGGTATATTATCTACGACTACATTGTAAAAGCAGTGAAATGTAAAAAACATAAAATAAAAATAAAAATTAAAAAAAAGTTTAGGGACGGATAAATCTCCTAAACCATCCGCTGATTAGGGATTGGATTTATCCGTCCCTAACTTAGAGACGGATTAGGGACGGATTTATCCGTCCTAATGGTCACAACCATTAGAGACGGATATTATCCGTCTCTAATGTGTTGACCATTAGGGACGGATAAAACCGTCCTCGTTAAGACGGATAATATATCCGTCCTAACGTTAGAGACGCCCGTTTTAAGGACGGGCGTCCCTATCCGTCCCTAATCCGTCCCTAACGGATTAGGGACGAATCGGCAAGGGTTTAGGGACGGATAAATCCGTCCCTAAACCTGATTTTTCTTGTAGTGCTTGGATCTTCTTCCTGATAAAGTGATGATCAACATGGATATGCTTGGTCTTATCATGGAGAACTGGATTGTGAGCCAAACAGTAGGCACTCCTGCTATCAGTAAAAAGGAGAACTGGAGATGGATGTGGCACATGTAAGTCTTTGAGGAGATACATAAGCCACTGAATTTCACAACTGGTGTATGTCATTGCCCTGTATTCTGCTTCTGCAAATGACCTACTAATTGTGGGTTGGTTCTTGGATTTCCAGGAAATAAGTGAAGATCGTTGTTGAACTAACTGGTACATATATGTAATTAACACATCTAAGAAGAGTACTGGATGAAATTCATTCTAGATAATAAGAAGAAAAGATCAAGGAGAATCATGATAAATATGTAAGCGAAGGGAATGTTAATAAACGAGTAGTAGAAAACAAATTGGAAAAATATGGAATTCAAGGGAGTCGAACCAAAGCCCTCTATGAAGAAATTCCAATACTTCAACCACTGGACCAAAAAACATTTATACATATTCTAAAACATATATACCACTTCCAAAATCCAGGGAATAGCTCCCCATTTACTTTTTTGGTGGAAAAAAATAAGGTATATATTACTGGGATAAAATAGTACTAGTAGGTCTCTCAAATTGATTTTTAAGTTGAAAGTTGGACAAAATAATGTTAGTGCATGTTTACTACCGTCAGTCAAGTTGTTGCCTTGACTATTGTCAATCGGGGTGTCGACACATGACACGTGTCCATTGCTCTCCATCGCCCTCAACTATTGCTCTACATCGCCCTCAACCGCTACTTGTTACTATATTTATTTAAAAATATAAAATTCTCCATTAATTTCTAATAAAAAATAATTAAGCACATATTTACATATACATTTATAATTTATAATTTATAATTATATTCATTAAAATTATAATTACAAACAAATATCCACAACAACTTTTATTAATCTATGAAAACATTGAAATTGGATAAACCCTATTTATTGATATCCAGAAATTCCCAATTTTATACGTCAAAGTAGAAGAGGAGCACAGAACCAAGAACAGTGACCAACTTAGGACTCCTTGTTCAACAATAATTTATTGATGAGTTGTGTTTTGATTTGGGCATGATGATGATCGCCAACTGTGTTTTGATTAAAGAGATCAACTCACACAAATCCGTAAAGTAAAAGTTTGGTTTTGACTTTTATTCAAAGATTTTAATTTTTAATAGGGATATTTTTTTAATATATGAAAAATATTTTTTTTTAAAAATATATTTAAATAGTTTAAAGCGATGTAGGCGGTTAGAGCAACACGTAGTGCAACAACTCGTGCGACACAAGCGACACCCAATGGCAACACTTAGTGCGAAATGTAGCAGATTATTCGATCTCCACCGTTAAATTTTTAATCTAATGGATTAAAATAGGTACACTGTGCAATAGGTGCCAACATTTTCTAAGTGAAACCATGGTCGTCGATATCTTTTAGAGATACATTTGGGTTTATGTTAAACTCAGTCCCAATAGGTGCCAACATTTTCTAAGTGTGCAAGTACGATTCCAGAAGGTTATCATACCTAGAGGTGCTAATGGGGCCTGTCGTAGACAGGCCCTGCCCGTAAAAAAGGCAGGTCCGGACCAGCCCGTTAATATAGGCCCGTGACCGGTCCGGACCGAATATTTGTTTGGGCTTTAGGGGCCACCTATTACATGGACCGCCCGGACCGAAAAAGCACGTGGCCCGGAACGGCCGGACCGCTTAAGCCCGGCCCGAAAAGCCCGACATATTTAGTAAGCATATTAGTTGGTATTTGACTTGAATCATAATGTATTAGTTGTGCCAACATATTTAAATTGGGTTTGAAAAGTTTAAGACACAATTAAAAAGTTTCGCCTTTAAAAATTAGGGAACACTGACTAAACCACTACACATTTTGTTCATGTTAGATCAAAGAATTCTTTTAATTTGACGAGTATGACATTCATTAAAAGTTGTACACTTGGTTTAATAAGTAATTCTACTTAAGTTTTAGATATAAAATGCTAATAGAGTTCATGTTGGGTCTAATAAGTACCTCTTTGACATTAGAAGTAAGAGAAACGATAGCAACATGCCGTTGAAACAAGGGAGAAGTACGAAAAAATATTTACAATTTATTTGAGGGAGGTTCGCCTTCACATATTCCACCCAAACATAACAATTTTTAGTGAGTGTTAGATGAGTAAGAATGAATCACACTCAAACTAAAAGTTCTAAATGTTAGAATTTTAGCACTAATGAGGCTAGTCCATGACTTTGTACTTCAACCAAAGGGGCCCCACACGTTTGAAATGAAGTTTCATTAAACGTGTATAATCTACTATGGTAGTAGATGACACTTGAGAAAGAATTACTAAAATTCATTGAAAGGTGAAAGAGTTATTGAAGCTCAAAGTGTGTTGGTTGATGCATTGAATATGGAATGCCAAGAGTTGGAATGGGAGAAGTCCCACATGGCTAAAACTGAGGAAGAAGGAACTACTTATTAGTCCAAGACTTGGGTTAAGTGATTGGGCCCTTAGGGCACCCATGCTTTTGGAAGGGGGGAGGAGCTAGATGCTCATACACACGCTTTAACTCACGCCAGAGCCGCCCGTCAGGCTCGTGGGTTCGAGGGTCTTATCTTTTTGGGCCAGAAACATATTGTGTTTGGTTAAGCCCAATAAGATAATCGGTTAAGTCTGAAACCAGCCCATCGGTCGAGTCCGGTTGGTCTGAGCGAACGGTTGTGTCCGTTCGGTTTGAATTTGAGCGAACTGGTCTGACCATTCGCCAAAGGATGTAACTGAAACGAAAATTCCAACAAAAGTGTCAGTTCGAATTTTTGTTCCTGCAGGGACCTTTCTGCGAAAGGATACATCTATTCAGACTGCAACTCTTCAATATTATAAATAGCCCCCTAGAATCGATTTCAGTACATAGCAATCCATTCTTCTTCCTTCTCTTAAACTACTCTCTCTAAAGCCAGAAAAACCTTTATTGTATTAGTTCGCAGAGTCAAAGTTCGAGTGCTAGAACTCTGATTCACATACTGCTGTTCTATCTTGGGAGACTATTTGTCAAGTAAACCGTCAGCACCAGAGCGGGGCAAATACAGTCTTAAGGAATAAGGCCCAGCCTTTGCTCAGTAGTCTAATCTTATTCCTTACCTACTCCGTTTCTGTCCTCATACACTACTGCCACTCACAAAAATTAAGACTGTATTTTGCCAGTGTATCGAAGATGCCTGCCAACGGAGTTCTCCCCGAATCAATGTTGCTCCTGCCAACCACGGGGAGAAACCAGAGAAGTTCCTGGGGACGAACTTCAAGTAGTGGAAACAAAAGATGAGGTTCTACTTGACAACCATTAGGTTCGAAAGTTACCTTACTACTGAATCTCCTGCTCCACCCACTCTGCACGAGATTGGTCAGGCCGCCATGTCTCCAGAGGAGAAGAAGGCCGCTGAAGAAGACAACAAGCAGAAACAACTATCCTATGATGCTTGGATCCATGCAGATTTCATGTGTAAGAACTACATTCTGAACTGTCTTTCAGATGTTCTCTACACTGCTTTCAGCTCTGCCAGTACCACAAAGGAGTTGTGGGAGCAACTGGACAGGAAGTACTGTGCACAGGATGCCGGTGCGAAGAAGTTCATTGTGGGGAAATTTTTGAACTTCAGAATGAGTGACTCGAAGTCTGTGATGAGTCAGGTTCTGGAGTATCAAATGATTCTCCATGATTTGGAACAGGAGGGCATGAAGCCTAATGAGTCATTTCTGGTCGCTTCACTGATTGAGAAACTGCCGCCATCATGGAACGAGTTCATGAGTTATCTCAAATTGAAGACCAAGGAAATGGGGCTTGAGGAGTTGATCATCAAGCTTCAGATTCAGGAAGACAACCGCAAGGCTCTAGGCAAAGGGAAGCAGCAAGTTGAAGCAAAGGCTCACCTTGTCGATTCCAAGGGAAAGTCAAAGGGGAACTCCAGCAAGAAATGCAAGACGCGTGATGGGGACGTGAAGTCTCAAGGGAATTCCGGGAAACCAGGACCTTCCAGGAGGATCAAGGGAAACTGCTTCAATTGCGGAAAGCCAGGGCATATGAAGGCGGACTGTCACCAACTCAAGAAGGAGAAGGCCAATGTTGCAGAAACAAAAGATGACCCTATAGTGGAGGATTTGGTTAATTCCTTTCTTCTTTGTGGTCTTGAGGCAAACCCGTTGAGAATCAAAGCAGGTGGATTGATACGGGTGCGACTCGGCACATTTGTTCTGACAGGGGTGCTTTCTCCACCTACTCTCCGGTGAAGGATAAGAAGCTGTTCATGGGGAACAACGCTACATCCGAGGTGAAGGGAGTTGGCAAGGTGGTTCTGAAGATGATTTCCGGGAAGGAGCTCATACTGAACGAAGTGATGCACGTTCCGGATATTCGCAAGAATTTGGTGTCCGGACCTTTGCTTGTTAGGGCAGGTTTTAAGTTGACTTTCGAGTCCAGTCAGTTTTTAATAATGAAGAATGGTCAGTTTGTAGGAAAGGGCTACATGTGTGATGGGCTCTTCAAAATGTCTGTAATGTCTGTTGTACGCTCTTTTGCAAGCAATGAAAATAATGATTCTACTTACATGACTGAGTCTTCTAATTTATGGCACCATAGATTAGGACATACAAACTACAATGCGATTCGAAAGTTAATTAAAACGAATCATTTGCCGTCCTTTGAAATCAACCCTCAAAGTAAATGCGAGGTTTGTGTGGAAGCAAAACTAACAAGGGCACCATTTCATTCAATAAACAGAACCACGTCTCCTCTAGAATTAATTCACAGTGATTTGTGTGACTTAAAATTTGTGCAAACTAGAGGAGGGAAAAAGTACTTTGTTACTTTTATCGATGACTGCACTAGGTATTGTTATGTTTATTTGCTAAGGAGTAAGGACGAAACCTTAGAAGCATTTAAACATTACAAAACTGAAGTTGAGAATCAACTTAGTACTCGAATTAAAGTAATTCGAAGTGATAGAGGTGGAGAATATGCATGACCACTTGAAGAATATTGCTCACAGTTTGGCATTATTCATCAAACCAACGCCCATATTCTCCTCAATCTAATGGTGTTCTTTGAGCAAAAATCGTACTCTAAAGGAGATGATGAATGCATTATTACTAGATTCTCGATTACCCTGCATTTGTGGGGAGGCTATTCTCACGGCCACTACCATTCTGAACAGAATACCCCGGAAAAATAGTGATATTACTCCATATGAATTGTGGAAAGGTATCAAGCCCTCTTACAAACACTTGAAAGTGTGGGTCGCCACTAAGGTGGTAATACCCAAACCAAAGCAAGTAAAGATTGGACCAAAGACGAGATTGCATATTTATAGGATATGCAAACAAGAGCGCTTATCGCTTCCTAGTGCATAAGTCACGATACGTACATCCATGAGGGCAACCGCTTGAATCAAGGAATGCAGAATTCTTTGAAGAAGTTTTTCCTAGAAAGGAAAAGATAGTCTCTCGTAAACGAGACTATGATACGGCAATAGGGTCACCTGTGGTGGTCCCTATGGGGGGCCTTGTGGGGGATCCTATGGTGGTCCCTGTGGGGGACCCTGTGCGGGTCCCTGACCCAAGAGGCCCTAATGCAGAATTCGAAGGTGTACCTTCAGAAAATGTTGCAGAACCTATAGGATCACCTCCTCTAGAGAATGCTACAGAGACAAAATATTTACCACCAGAGAATTCCGCAGAAGCCGAAGTCGCACATCAAGAGAACGTGGAGGTTCTTGATGTCGAACCAAGGAGGAGTAAGCGGGCTAGGACTCAGAAAGACTTTGGTCCTGATTTTCTCACATACCTTGTGGAAAATGAGCCTTGGACTATCCAAGAGGCGATGTCTATTCCTGAAGCCCCCTTTTGGAAAGAGGCCATTGAAAGTGAAATGGGCTCCATCCTGCAAAATCATACCAGCGACGGAATTATCCGTCGCTAAAACTGGACCGATCCGTCGCTAAATCCGTAGCGACGGATTTAGCGACGGATAATACCCCGTCCCCAAACAATGCGTCGCAATGTTTTTTAGCGACGGATAAGGGATCCGTCGCTAAATAACGACGCACTGGCGACGGATTAATCCGTTGACCAGTTCGTCCGCATTGGCGACGGGATCTGTATCCGTCTCTAATTAGAGACGGGGTTTAGCGACGGAAATAATTCCGTCGCTAAATTCACGAACTAATCCGGCTTAGTTCGATTGGTATTTAGCAATGAAATTTATATGTTTTAGCGACGGACATAATTCCGTCGCTAAATCTACTGTTTTGAAATTTTTTTTTTAAATATTTCTTTTTCACCTGTTTTTTCACATAATATAGTCATAGATAATATACCCGAAACAATTAAATTGCATTAATATATCCGAAACTATATAAATTATCTACAAATAATCCGAAACAAGAATTAGAAGGTGAAATAGTGTCAAATTATCCATAACAAGTCTGATGAAACTAAGGATAATCGGGAGGCGGTGGGTGAGATCGAAGAGCTATCAACATCTAGGTCAAATCGTCCATCCGCTGGGCCATACGAGCCTGCCTCAAGCACTTGCTCGTAAGTCGCCTTGGTCGCAGCTTATTTCTGTTGAGAGGAGTCATCATCTCGTTAACTCACCGCGTGTAGAGGTTAGATCGCGATCGATCCTCGACACCGAGAAGCTACGTAACTCATGGAAGGGCCTAAACTTCTCAATCCATACATTCGACCCTTCATCCATCGGGTTGACCTCAAGAAGATCTGGTCTTGCTCTTCAATTGTGACCCATGACCGTGATCATCCTCTCGCCCATCCTCCTCTCGACCTCACTCGCAATTGTTGGTTGCATACGAAATGAGATGTAATTTTAGGAATCACTTTAATTAAAATACTCAAATACACATGTAATTAACCTTAAGAAAGAAACGCATCGCAATACGCTCGCCCTCACGCTACCCAGATGCCATTCTTCACTTAGCCTTCTTGAAGTGGTACAGAGCACTCTTCTACTCCTTTATTGGCCTAAAAAATATATGTAAACAAGTAGTTAGTTGATTGAAATGAAAGCTAAAACCATATGTATCATATTCCAAGTCATAAACAACATATTTACTAACCTCCATCACGTGATCTCGTAATAATAGCTCGCGACCCATAGTGATGTCTGGCGTGCCGTACTATCATGCGGCTCGATAAACGATTTTATGTTTCAGACGCTTGATCCTGGACGAAGGGATCATTCCAGTACGTCAACCACAGTGCCCACTCGTCATCTCCCACCCAAGTTGGCTGCCTGCGTGTCTCCTTCATTTTGTAGACCATTTTCCTGTAGATGTCGGACCCTAAAGTCTCGAAAACGGAGTACAAGTGGGACACCAGCGCATTGGGAATGAAATAGTCCTTCTACAACAATTCCATTCAAAGTAAAAATTACACAAGTATAAAGAAAGATAACAATTTAAATATAACACTAAAATGAAACTGAAATGTAGTAGTCCTACATTAAAACAAGCTCAGTGGCTAACATACCACTCAAATTGTCCTAAAATTGACTAACACAATGGTGACTAACATATCACCCAAGTTCAATGGCTAACATACCACTCAAACGACACAACAAGTTCATAAATGGTGACTAACACATCAAAACAAGCTTAGTGGCTAACATACCACTCAAATTGTCCTAAAATTGACTAACACAATGGTGACTAACATATCACCCAAGTTCAGTGGCTAACATACCACTCAAACGACACAACAAGTTCATAAATGGTGACTAACACATCAAAACAAGCTTAGTGGCTAACATACCACTCACAGATATAGTGGCTAACATACCACACACATTAACACAATGATTAAAAAAACAAATAAAGCATTAATTGTAACATTTAAGCTTACGCCAGCCTCGTCAAGTAAAAGTGCTTCATCCGTCCGGACGTTTGACCACTTCTCGCCTCTGTCGGCATCTCCGCCTCCCCTCAAGATTTTGCCTAGTTTGTTCGAGGCATCCGAGGCCAAAACCGTTATCAATGAGATGCATAAGAAACAAATATTCATTAGTAAAATCATGTAACATATATTTATCTTAAGTGTATGTTCTACAACTCCATAATATCGACTTGTTCTGCCATCGGGGAACAACACCGGTTTCCTCGAAATGTAGCACCGTCTGTCAACGCTGGCACGGACACCCGTCGAGGGGTAGTCACCAGAGCGGCCGTGTAGGCCGTGGAGTCTCCGTACTGAGGTCAGCTGCTCCCTCAATGTCGATCCAACAACAGACTACCATGACTAATTTGGGTACTACTAGAACCCATTGACTAGCACCCCTAAACCCGGGAGGAAGGTATGTCGACTTACTTTGGGGCGGCATCTGCAAATAAGAAATTGCAAGAAAAAATTAATGAGTTAGTAAAGAATACATGAATATACATTTGACAGATATTAAAGTAATAATAATCAGCAACTAATCATATATACACATAACAACTAAGCATACAATACACACATACCCTCGTCCTCATCGGGTACTTTCGGTCATTTCCAAACGGGTTAAAACCATCCGTACAAAGCCCCAAGCGTACATTTCTAGGCTCGGCAAACTCCGTAGGTCTTATCGAACTGTTTCCATGCGGGTGAGTCTGATGGATGCTCCATTCTACCCTCTTCCGGGATTACTCGCGCATTGTGCCACCGCATTTTATCGGCACAAGCACTTGAAGCGTACAACCTCTTCAAACGAGGTGCTAGAGGAAAATACCACATTTTCTTATGTGGTAGATTTTTCTTCTGACGTTTCTTTGCAGCCCCCTCCTTGTAACGCTTGTACCGGTCCTTACCACAGAACTTGCACTTCAGTAGATCTGTATCCTCCCCCCAATAGATCATACACATATCCTCACAACAATCTATGGTTTCCATGGGCAACCCCATCCCCCGCATCTTTTTCTTCGCTTGGTAAAAGTCAGGAACTAGATTTTCTTCCGGACAAAGATCTGACATTAATTGTACCCATTCATTGAAGCTCGCTTCAGATTGCTGGCCATTAGCCTTACAACTCATTAGCCGAGCCAACAAAGACAACTCGCTCAGCCTACATCCCTGATAAATCGGCTTCTTTGCTGATTCCAGCAAGTCAAAGAACACCTGATCCGCAGGATTCGGAGGCTCCTCCACATCCCCTCTACATCGCTCCTCGGTGTCCATGAACTCGACCCGCAACATCATACACCATTTGCTCCATCCGTTCATGATCATAATTAGCATCAGATGTAGACGTGTTTTGAGTACTTCCGATCACATTTTTCTCCTTCCTTTTACGCTTTGAGAGATGCTCATAATCCATGAACGGTGCTCGTGTCTCACCATGATAACACCATACCTCATACTGAGACACGAACCCCTTACGTTTCATGTGCTCCAATACCTGTTCAGGAGGCAAAAATTTTTTATTCCTACATTTGGTCGCATTGCAAGGGCACGTCATGTCCCCACTCAAACAAGTAGTTTGTGTAAGCCAAAAGTGATGAAGGATTCAACCCTTCCACAAAACTAGACCAATTTCGCCATTCACTATGCGGTACATCCATGAACGATCGGGATTCATAATTATTTGATTAGCCTGACACGTCTACAATTATTAGATTTATAACATGCATTTTACGTTAATATAATCACCAAATAGTCTCAAAACACTTAATTAAATCTTCATAATCTAGTGTATATATACGAATTTATCGAATCAAAATTACTACGTACTTAATTACAAACATCCTAACACTATAATAATTAGCAATACAAATTCACAATCAATATATCAATTGCACAAAGTTAACTAGCTAGTATATTATATCTCCCATAAACATACAATTGATCTAATTAGTCGAAATTATCAAAATTCCCAAATTTGTCAACAAGTAAGGGTTCCAAAACACTAAACTAAATCTTTCTAATCCTACTACATATACGAAAATATCAAATTAACAACCCTACATACTTCCAAACATTCTAACATTATACTAAAAATTCAAATTCACAATCAATACACATCAATTGAACATCTCAAAGTTAACACACTACGTAATATAAGCTAAACTAACTACTACATACTTACAATAAACGTTCAATTGCTCAAATTAGTCAAAATTAACAAAATTCCCAAATTTGACAAAGTTAAGGTTTTAGCCAAAATACCTTCGATTTAGCTGGTGAAAAGATGAAATTGGTTGACCACACGAGCTCCTTGTCCCACGAGCTTCGAGAAGACTCCAAAATTGGCCGGAACGGTCGAGATTTGGTCGGAAAATTGGAAATGGCGAAGGAAGAAGGAAGAAAAATGGGGAAGAAAGGGCTATCGCCGATGATGGTCAGGTTTTAGCGACGGATCGCTATCCGTCGCTAAAATCGTTTTCTAACTAGCTTAACGAACGCGCGATCCGTCGCTAGTTACCTTTTTTTAATTTTTTTTTTAATTTTGTAAGCTGGTCAACTTATTTAGGGACGGATTTAATATCCGTCCCTAAATAGCGACAGATAAATAAATCCGTCGCTATTTAATGACGGAAAAACATCCGTCGCTAATTTAGCGACGGATTAGAGACGGATTGAGCGAATTCGCTCAATCCGTCTCCATTCCGTCGCTAAAATTAGCGATTCGTCGCTAAATGGCGACGGATAGAATCCGTCGCTAATGGCCATCGCTAAACGGCGGATTTCTTGTAGTGTACTTGGGAAGTGGCTGACCTTCCTCCGGGAAATAAGCCATTGGATTGCAAGTGGATACTCAAACGCAAGTATAAAGTAGATGGAACCATTGATAATACAAGGCTCGTCTAGTAGTCAAAGGCTATAGACAAAAGGAGGGACTTGATTACTTTGACACATACTCGCCTGTGTCTTGAATAACTTCCATTAGAGTATTCATAGCCATAGCTGCACTGCGTGGTTTTGAGATACACCAAATGGATGTTAAAACTGCTTTCCTAAATGGAGATTTGGACGAGAAAATTTATATGCAACAACCTGAAGGGTATGTGGTTCCAGGACAAGAGAAGAAGGTCTGTCGTCTTGTCAAGTCATTGTACGGACTCAAGCAAGCTCCTAAACAATGGCATGAAAAGTTTGACAACACGTTGCGATCAAAGGGATTTTCTATAAATGAGTGTGACAAGTGTGTCTATGTGAAAGGGAACGCTGAATCCTTTGTCATGATATGCTTATATGTAGACTACATGCTCATTACTGGAAGTAGCCTGGATTTGATCCTGAAAACAAAGCAAATGTTGAAACAACTTTTCGATATGAAAGACTTGGGTGTAGCAGATTTAATCTTAGGGATAAAAATCTCTAAAACACCCGAGGGTTTGGTGCTTTCACAATCTCATTACATTGAAGAGATGTTAAAGAGATATGAGGTCTTTGACCGTCAATGTGCAAGGACACCAATGTATTTAATCTTTGTGTTCGACAAACACTTAGGTGATCTGTAAACCAAACGCAATATGCTCGATAATTGGCGCTTGATGTACGTGATGAATCGCACTCGCCCCGATATTGCTCATGCAACAAGTTGGCTAGGTTTACGCGTAATCCGGGAAATGCTCACGAAAGCTCTACTTCATCTATCGATACTTGAAGACCACAATAGATTATGGATTACACTATGGAAGATATCCGGCAGTATTAGAAGGATACAGTGATGCAAACTGGATATCTGATAGTACAAACACCAAGTCCACTAGTGGTTACGTATTTACCATTGGTGGCGGTGTTGCTTCATGGAAGTCCTCTAAACAAACGTGCATCGCCCGATCCACAATGGAATCGGAATTTATAGCTTTGGACAAAGCTGGAGAAGAAGCAGAATGGCTTCAAGAATTTTTAGAGGATGTCCCTTGTTGGGATAAGCCTGTGCCTTTTGTGACAATTCACTGTGACAGTATGTCAGCATTAGGAAGGGCAGCAAACAATATGTATAATGGTAAGTCTAGACACATACGTCGAAGACATAAAACCATTAGGCAGTTGGTCTCTACGGGAGTTATCACTATTGATTATGTGAAATCAAAGGATAACATTGCGGATCCGCTAACCAAAGCGCTACCGAGGGATCAAGGACACTGCTTGTCTAGGGGAATGGGCTTAAGACCCACAAAATAAGGAAATTTACGATGGCAACCCAATCATACTGACTGGAGATCCCAAGAATTTGATTCAATGGGACAACTAAACTGTAAAGGACCAGTAAGCGCCTCGTGAAGTTTTGTACTTCGAGGTAAGAGCACTTAGGAGTTACTAACTCCACTTGCGCCATTCCCGTGAAAGACATTTTAAGTGATCCTGCAGACCGGGCGGAGGATGAGTCACTAAACTCTTAATGATCTCTGAAGAAGATTCTTAATCTCTTTAGCTTACGAAAGCAGCATCAAGGGAATGCTCTTAGAACGAGATCACCTATTCGGGTGTGAAGTATGGGAGGCCGCTCAAACGAGAACACCGATGAATCCGAAAGTACCCAAGGCCTTTTAACGGACTGAGAAAAGGAACGAGGCAATAAGGAAAATTATTGTGTTGATATCATTGTCTTGGTTTACACAAAATGCCGACTGGTTCAAGGCATCACGTCCACCGGGTGGCAAGTAAATCCGATGGTATTCTACTAGGCACGACTCAATGTCACTGACAATCGATCCCGATGCAATATGATTTTCCGTAGGAAATTCTAGGCTGGAGCACCACGCCAGCCGTGAGCATCAATTCTTTCATGTGGGATTGTTAGAATTTTAGCACTAATGAGGCTAGTCCATGACTTTGTACCTCAACCAAAGGGCCCCACACGCTTGAAATGAAGTTTCATTAAACGTGTATAATCTACTGGTAGTAGATGACACTTGAGAAAGAATTACTAAAATTCATTGAAAGGTGAAAGAGTTATCGTTAAAGTCAGACGGTTGACGATTGAATATGGAATGCCAAGAGTTGGAATGGAGAAGTCCCACATGGCTAAAATTGAGGGAAGAACTACTTATTAGTCCAAGACTTGGTTAAGTGATCAGCCTTTAGGCACCCATGCTTTTAAGGGGAGGAGCTAGATGCTACACACGCGTCTGGTCTCGAAGTCGTGGCCGTGGGCTCGCTGGGCTCAGTGGTCCGGTCCGTGGGGGTTCAGTTGCGGTTGAAGTTGATTATTATCTTCGGGCCGTAAACATATCAGGTTTGGTTGCCCAATAAGATAATCGGTTAAGTCTGAAACCAAATTCGGTCGAGTCCGGTTGTCGAGCGAACGGTCCGCTCGGTCAATTTGAGCGAACTGGTCTGACCATTCGCCAAAGGATGTAACTGAAACGAAATTCCAACAGAAGTGTCTGTTCGAATTTTTGTTTCTGCAGGGACCTTTCTGCGAAATGATACATCTATGCAGACTGCAGCTCTTCAATATTAGCCCCCCCTAGAATCGATTTCAACACACAACAATCCATTCTTCTTCCTTCTCTTAAACTACTCTCTCTAAAGCCAGAAAAACCTTTATTGTATTAGTTCGCAGAGTCAAAGTTCGAGTGCTAGAACTCTGATTCACATCTTCTTTCTATCTTGAGACTATTTGTCAAGAAACGTCAAGACCAGAGGGCAACATGCCTTAAGGAATAAGGCCAGCCTTTGCTCAGCAGTCTAATCCTATTCCTTACCTACTCCGTTTCTGTCCTCATACACTACCGCCACTCACAACACTAAAATCTTAGTTTTTTTTCAAGCCCAAACCGGCCCATTTTAGGCCTGTCCCGTCCCGGACCGGCCCGTATTTTAATGGGGCTAGGGGCTTGGCCGGGCCTAAATATTTCTCTAAAAGCCCGGCCCGGCCCGGATCGCTAATTTTCCGGGCTTTCATGGCCCGGCCCGGTTGACACCTTTAATCATACCAGGTGACAAAGTTCCCGTTTTTCGAAGTAGTCAGTTGTGATTCTGAGATAAGAAGACAAAAAAAATGTAATATTCAAAATCCAGAGTACAAAAGTATCTAACTAAATCAAATTGGTTTGTTTGATTACATGGAAAGCTGAGTTACAAAAACAAAACTATCTAGAATGATCATGATCAATATTGAATATGAATGGAAAGATATATATATATATATATATATATATATATATATATATATATATATAATCTCATTCTCAACAGCAATAACTAATCCAAGCAGACATATAAAAAATAATTGAAGTCAAGAGTACAAAAATGACAGCCCAATAGTCCAATATTTCCATTGTAGTGTATCACGTGCATCATAAAGAGTGATGTATGAAAAGAGAACAAAACATTGCTGAATCACAGAGATTATTCATGTAACCGATGACCTGTCTTGCTTTAATTAGTTTACTATATTTCCAATTCACAAAGAAAGCAGTAAAGTTTCTTTATTTTGGGTATCCTTAGGCTTATTTTCAACTTAAAACTCATTCAGTTCATTTCAGTTCTGCTTAATTATATTTTATACTACAATTCAGTTCAGGTCAGTTCAGTAAATTTCAGTCGAAAAGAACAAAGACTAAGACAGCAAATGAACAAAACACTATTGATAGATATCTTTTGAGTAAAAGGATTGGGATCAGATATTGTTAATATCTTTTGAGTAAAAGGATTGGGATCACATATTGATAAATTACTATTGTTAAAACATATTGAAAGGTGTTGTAGAACATTTTTTGGAGTGGACATGATGTGGTAAGTAGGAAGAGTCCCGTGGCGTGGGATCACATATATTACCCAAAAATTTCTGGTGGTTTGAATATATATATATATATATATATATATATATATATATATATATATATATATATATATATATATATATATATATATATATATATTTTTTTTTTTTGATCGAGTGGAATAAAGCTTTAACTTGTGTGCAAAGGTTGACAAGTTGTGGGTGACGTGGTTGGATTTTTATTACGTTAAGGGTAAATTACATTTTGACCCCCTGTATCATACCCCTTTTAAATTTTGTACCCCGCAACTTTAAAAAATTACATATCAATCCCTCCCCCCCCGGATTTAGTCCCTCATGTTAACGTTGACCACCGTTAGTCAACGTTTGGTGATGTCATTATTGTATTAATGACGTCATATATTAATTAATTAAAAAATTATTTTTTAATTTTATTAATCTGGAAGTACTGAAATATAAATCTGGAAGTACTGAAATACCCTCAGGGGGTCATAATGTAATGTCGTGTTAAATAACAATTTTTTCCCCGCGTTTTTCTTTGTATTAGGGTTGGTTGTGAAACCCAAGTAACCATGTAACATTAAGGGGTCTAAATGTAAGTCAGAAACACTAATAATCTCCATAACACTGTCAGTGCATCAAAATTCTTACAACCTCAGCAAAAAGATGAATTGTGATCTTTTACAAAAACTAAGGATCATACATATTAGTTACATCCTAAGAGCCACAACCAAGGCAATCACAGCAACAAACATGGCGATAAACATTCCAACAAACACGATTTCATACTTCTTCAATTTAGACAGCAACTCTGAGTTCTAGTTCTGAAGATTTTCACATTCTATGGATTTCGTCGTAATGCTTATTACTGCAACGTTGATCAGTCCTCGTAGCAAAACTCCGGATAATTCGCTCAACATCTCGATCCAAACGTTCGCCGACCCAGCGGGAATATTGACATCCACCATCCTACCCATTCAAGCAACAAGTAATTTTCAGAATGAGAAGCCCTAAACACCGGAAAAGTACAAAATTTAAACAATTACACTTGCCTTGTAGTTCTGACAAGCTATGTAGCGACGACCTGGTTGGGTTCTAGCAGATATACCTTCAGTGACAATCAATGGAGGATTGCATTCACAGTACTGGTAAAGCCCCGAGACAGAAGACATGGGCCAAATGTGGGATCTTTCACTGCTTTCATCTGACCAAGAATACTCAGGAACCATTGGTGACTAAATTTTTTGTTGAATGGGAATGTTGTTTGGGTTTGTTAATTGGGGGGGGGGGGGGGGTTTCTAGAGTGTTATATTGGAGGTGACGAATCCGACCTAAGGCTTTACAGTTCGCCAAGTCGCGCTTGCACTGGTAAGGGGTGTTAATGTAACTTTTATAAGTTGATTGGTTATACTGTAAAATTCTAAATTGCCCTTACTCATTTTTCAATTTTCATTTAAATTGAACGATTTCCCCCTCAATTGAACGGTTTCTTCCCAATCTTCGATTTTCATTCATTGCAGTTTCCAAAATCGTTTCACTGACTGTGTTTGGGAGAAAACTTTGGATTTCGTACCGAAGAAGTACCGGCGAGGCGCAATCGTGCTCGACGAGTCAAATAAGTAGAATTTCGTCTTTCGTTAGAGGAGAAATCGTGATTTTTGAAGTTGTTCAAGGTATTATCATCTTCAATTTAACCTCTGTTGTACTATCATCTTCAATTTCACATCTGTTGAGTCTATTTATGTTTGACGCATCTGGGAATGCTGTTAATTGAAATCAGATGTTTTGCTAAAAACTAGGGTTTGTAAATCGTCATTGTTGGTATGTCAGTAATTACCTTAATGTTTGTTGGACATGTATGATTTGTGAATGTTAACATGGTTTTGGTCACTTTAACACTCGTAATGCTATTTACGGTTTTTTCTGGTGGGGGATGTTAATGTATATTTTATTATTGTTTCACATATTAGTTGAGATAATAAGGAGAAACAATCGAAGATGAGTTCAAGTAGTGAATCAACTAATAATAGTGATGGGGAGGATAAGAAGGGTTTACATATATTCCTACAATTTCTGGGCAACGAGGTTGAAATAAATGATGTGATTCCTGGGGTGTATAGGTTTGATCAATTGAGGAAGGGTTCTTATGAAATGGCTCTATCAAAGGATCCAAAAATAGTGAGAGATATTGTGTACATTGTTTATCAAAAGGGTTTGCATAATAAGCGGTATGTTCTGAGTGATCTTGACTTGGACAAAATATTTAAAGAAAACAAGAACTCTTATGTCTTTCAAGTGGAGGTGCCTGAAGAACTTCAAGCCTTGGACATGATGAATCTACTGCCTTCAATTGACCCTGACATGATTATCCGAAATGTGTTGAAGGAAATGGGTGGTCCCAGTAAGGAGGATTGTCACAGTAGAGATGACTCTGGTAAAGAGGATACTGGATTAAGAGAGGGGTCTGAAGGTTAAGAGGGGTGTAAGGATAAACTGCAGGGATCAGAAAGTGAGGTGGGGGCTAAAGGTGAAGAGGTATGTAAAGGTATAGAGGAAACTACAGGTAAAGAGGGGTCTACAGATGAATCTGAGGGTATGAAAGCTTTGGAGGATCAAATAGAACATCTTCTAAAGTCATCAACATCATCAAAAACCATCCATGTCAATAGAACAGTTATGTTAGTAAAATAATCATGCATTTAATGAAACTAGACCAACTTGTCATCATTACTTTTGTATCCATTTTAAAAAACCAGAAGATTATTAAGCTAGTGAAGTTTTGAACATTACTTAGGTACCCCTTACAAGAACAAAACAGAAAAATAGAACTAAGGAAACATACCTATCTTAAATTCAGGAACGTCCAATTCAGCTTTAGGAACACAAAACTTGGGCCCCTCCATCCAAGTATATTCAACATCATCATTTTCTGAGTCACTGATGCGGATGTCATTTTCATCACTCTGGTAGTTATCCAACAAGTGATGGTTATCAACAAAAGCAACCAATTGATTATGCTCATCTCCACCTATTTCCTTGTTGACTTCTTTATCAGATTCTTTCTCACCATCTTCACTCTCCAGTTTCTCAGTGCTCTCTTCTTCTAGTTTCTCAGTGACTTCCTCATCTCCACTGTCAGCCAAGTTGACTACTCGAATCTTATCACCTCCTTCATCACCACTATCTACCAAATCAACCAGTGGAATCTTATTCCCTTCTTCATCAACATAGTCATCCTTTTTTTCTCTAACCTCATTAAGTAAACCAGACAGTTCAGTAATCACATCTCTATCTCCCTCAGCATGAAAACCTCTCACAGGAGACCACACTGGTCTGGGTCCCCTAGGAGCCATCTGTCTTTCGTAATTGAAGAGGGGGTCAAAGCCTGACTTATTAGAAGATGTATCATCACTTGTCTTCAGCTTCCCAGGTGTCTTGCACACTGCCTTCTTACTTGAACCACCTATATTACTTTGAGGTTGAGGCCCCTCGTCAAGACAACGCTGACCACCAAACTCTTCATCAGTCTCTCCACCCTGATCATCATCATCATTCTCAGGCTCCAACTCATCATCAGTCCCTCCCTCCCCCTCATTATCACTCTGACATACATCATCATCACTATACTCGAACCCCTCATCATCACTATCAGAACCCTCACTCTGACTGCAATCCAGCGACTTCCTACCGACTCTTTCACAATCAAATCCGGATCCATAGGTCTCAGCATTTCCATGTCTCTCAAGAGGTCAACTGCATTAGGCACCTCTACGTGAAACACATAGAATCTTTGTTTTGTTGACAGAATCATATCGAAATCACTCTCGTAGCATGTACTTTTGAAGTACTTTACACCGCCATATGTGTATGGATACACATAGACCATGTCCCGATGAATGTTAGACTTCTTCGTCAAGTACTTTCCACTCGCCTCCAAGACCATGTCAGGCCTCTTCCTTCAACTGATCAAGGAATACTCACCAAATTTCTAACATCGCTTATGACAACCGTTCTTCACCATGATGGATGAAGATATCATAAGATGAATGCGCATCATCTTTGGTTAACTCAGCATAAAAAAAAAGTTAGGTGTTAGGAAATCATAGATATTTTGTTAGAAATATCTGCTTAGATTTTGATCAAAGAACATGATGACTTATCTTAGTCTCAGAAAGGTGATTAGTACTCTTGGTTCACTTGAACATTGTAAAAGAGGAAACCCACTAAGTATGATAGTCTAGCAAATCTTGTATAGGATGTTAGGTCTCAAAATGTAAATTTTATTTTATGAAGAGAAGACCAAGACGAAGACATCCAAGCAGAACAAGTTCAACGACATTGAAGACTTGAAGAAACTGCACAAGATTATCAAAAGCTTTTCAGATACTGGCTGATATCTTGAAGACACGAATAGTTTTAAACAAACCGTGTCACAAGAGATATCCGAGAAATAAAAGGTCCATCCGAAACAAGGAAAGTGTCCAGATATCTATTCTCGATACCTTGAGCTTTAACCACATTTCCAAAAAGAAATATATATATTGCAAACAAAGTTGTTTCAATAAAAGTGGTATCAAGATAAAGATAAGAACGTGTAAAGATTCGTAGAAATCGATCAAGGTTGTCTCGATATAAAGCATAGTTCCGCTGGCACTACAGACAAAAGTATAGTACAATGCATTAAATGCACTACAGAGATGTCGAATAAAAGCAACGGTAGCTTCAAGAAGAAGACAAACTCACATAAAGATTATACACATATATCAATAGTTTGAATTTGATTTAAGCCTAACGGATACTATTCAAACGGTACTCAAATTCATCTATAAATATCAACACTTAGACAGCTCGAGAAGACACAACTTGAAGAACTTACACTGAACACATATCTCAAGAAAATTACTTATCCTCAAAGCTTTCTGTTGCGACCAAAGCTCTTGATCTTGAGTAACACAAAAGTTCTAAGTGTCCTGATCCTAAACAAGCACAGCTATCTGTGAAAGAGTTGAATCAAAAGATCAAGTATCTGAGATTCATTCTCTCGAACACTTACCTAAGACTTGGGTCAGTAAAAAGAACAAGATACCATACATTGCAAAGTGTATTAAGTATACTTGATTCACAGAGCTATATCTGATTAACTGAAAAGTTATTAAAGAAGCTCATCTGACAACTCAAACCAAAACCAACACCATCACATCGGTGGAGTATGTGAAGTACTTAGTTTGAGAAACTAAGGAATAACTCCAAGGTTATTGAGCATGTGAAATACTTAGCTTGGGAAGGTAGGAATAGCTCAAAAGGTTTCGAGTACAGAAGTACTTCAGTGAAAGCCGAAACAAATCAGGGGAACATTTGGTTGGGAACCATCTGCTTAAGGAATCTTAGAATAGGATTTTGTAAGGTGACCTCAATTATCTATTCTAGTGAATTCTAGGTCTTTGGAAGACCGGTGGATTAGTTGGAGGATTACGCCACCTCCGTATACCACTATACTTGTCAGGTTATTTACTTTCATTTTACATTTCAAAGAACACACACACACTTTAACTGCTTCGCACTTATCTATCTTAAGTCTTCCAAGGCTCGAATCTAAGTATCGATATCTACTCAGATATCGAGAAATAGTTTTATCGACAAAAGTTTTAAAAGACTATTCACCCCCCATAGTCTTTTACTTTGCCGTTATCTCGACCAACAAGTGGTATCGACAGAGGTTCACAAGCCTTCCAGACGAACCTAGATCCCCAGATAGGTGAAGGAACTTTGTCCATTTTCGAGGACTATTTAATTTGTGTGTTATGTGCGTGAATTTCTCCGAGTGATGCACCCGCTCTCAAACCGAGAACTACGAGAAATGGAAAATAACATGATGCTCCACCTTGAAGCCATAAGTGACGAAATGATCAAGTGATAAAGAATGGCCCAATAGTCATTCAACAACTCAAACAAGTCATGGAGGTTTCTAATGGTAGAGACAGAGATCAAAGCGAAGGATCTTCACAAACCGATGCGCCAACAAGTGGGAGATCTACTAGTCAAGTTATTTATAACCAAAGCCCAGAGAACTCGACATCTAAGATGCCAAGAGGAATCGTCTGGATGGTGAAGCTCGTAATATCATCATCGATCGACACTGAGCACATACAAGGTAAATCGTGGGTGCTAAACGGCGAAAGTTGCTCGCAACCGATTGAAGAAATCAGTGCGAATCGAAAACCAAAGAAAACAAGTTCGAAGTTCTCAAGTTGAAATTTCAAAATTTCAAACAAGGACCCACCAAACTCGAAGAACTTGATTTCAGATTTACCACTCATGAGTGATATGGCAAAGACTTGGGAAAGCAGATACTCCAATGTAAAAGATTAAGACTATTGTCAAGTCTTAACCACAACCGGAGCATACCAAATTCTTTTATTTTAACCAAGGAATGCCAAATATCACTCCAAAGGAACTCTTCTCACATCTTGCTACGGTAGATTATGAGACAACACAAAGAGAACAAACAACCTAAAAGTTGCGTATATTGCTCTAGTTGCTCAAGGAACTTCAAAAGAAGAAAGCAAGGAAGAGATCGAGGATGCTCTTGCTACAAAGCAAATGAGCAAATATGTCACGAGAAATTGAGAGAAGAAAAGCCAAAGAGAAGTCAAAAAGCATCTAGCTCAAACTATCACCAAGACAAAATATGCAAAGCTCACGAACAAACCAAATTTAAAGCATCATGCACTGAGGAAGCAGAAATTGGAAAAGATATATGTTTCTATTGTCAGAAACCTGGCCACTTCAAGAAGGATTGTCCTGCCTTCAACAAACTAAGGACAGTTGACAAGAAAGATAGAAGAATCTTCAGAAGAAGCCAGAAAGCTTTATTAACTGAAGAAAGAAAGAAAATCCAAACTCAACTGGATGCTCTAGACGTTGAGATGATTCAAGATGACAATTCAGATGACTCAACCTTACCATCACCAGAATTATGTGGAGTTACTCATGATATAATCGACTTCGGCCTCAAGAAGAATGAAATGTGTGGAGTTGCTGAAATTGACGGTCCAGACATCTCTAACATAGAAATCTGTCTTATGGCTGATGAGGTAACACATACTTCTTGTTATACTTATGAAAGTGATGAAGAAGATATAAAAGATCTAGAAAATCTCAGGAAAGAACTTGACATCTATGAAAGAGAATTTCTAATGATCCGAGCTAGAGCCGAAAATCTTGAAGAAGAAAAGAATTCTCTTGCAAAGGAAAATTCTCAATTAGTTAAGGTATCTGAGAAAAAGGATGCTGAAAATGCATTTCTCAAAGCTCAGATATCCGAGACCTAAAAGTCACATAAAGAAGCAATGGTCAATTAAAAGAAATATGAAGATCTTCTTTCTGAGAATAAGGAACTCGAGAAGAAAGAATTATCTTTTCAATCTTATGCCAAAGCTAGTGACACTCTTACTGAAGTACAATCTTACTTAAGAGATCATTCAGAAAAGAAAGGACTCAATGAATACAAAGATGATTGTTCTATCACTCAATAAGAGTAAGGAAAGAAGAACATTTGTAAGTACTCAAGAAGATGGTTCCCATGCAATCTATAGTATCGGTGAAAAGACGAAGATTATTGAGAAAGGAAAGGCTATGACTAAACCTTTGTGGGAAAAACAAGTAAAAACAAAACTGTTGGGCACGCCTCTAAAAGAAACACAACTCGAAAAGTGTAAACACCCACAAGGTTATGTCTCTCAAAAGGATAGAATTGCAGAGCCGCAAATTCTCCCATGTCACTTTTTCTCGAAAGAAATTCGACCAACCAGAGACTAGCAAAGTCACGAGAAAAGATCTCGAGATAGCTTCAAGTGCTCCAAACGGTATCGCTATAGAGGCATCGGGAAACGACTTGCTCATGAACACAAACAGAGCAAGAACGATGGTTAAAGGCTAGAATTGCTCAAAGCAATTATCGGTGGAAGTTGAATCAAGCCACGAAAATCAATGCTGTGGCTAGAAGAAATCGCAAGGAAAGCTAAGTTTGTCGAAAAGCAAACTCGTAAACCCGACAGCATCCGAAGCACCAAATGGAGCACCTAGGAACACACCAAGGAAGAAAACAATTCTTAATAATGATAATCATTCAATTAGAATTCTCCTTATGTTCCTATCGACAAAAGAATGTTCCAAGGAAATTCATTCAAAATGGATTCCTACCGAAGATTGTTTAGTCCCGATGGTTCCAATTGTAAATTGAGAACCTAATCTCCTGCTTCCTCAGGTGCGTAATGCTTCCGGACTAAAGCACAATGGCTATTTGATAGTGGATGCGAAAGCACATGACAGAGATAAAGCAACCGTCGATTACAAAGCTTGCAACACAGACCAGATATCGATTTGTGAGGAGAATTAAATCCTCTCTCGATTCGCAACGCTAAATTGGGAACATTAACAATCACCGACGACACATGTTAGGATTTGAAATATAATCTATTTAGCATGAGCCAGCTTATGCATAAAGGTTTTACTATAAAATTCAAAGCAAAATATCGCAAACTAATTGACAATGAGTCAAAGCATACCTTGGTTGATCGCGGAAAGGCGCCTTTATGTTGCCGATTGGCATCTCGCCACAATCAAGAATGTCTCATGGTGAGTCAATCTGGTCACACGTAAGAGCACCGGTTATGGCACAAAAGAATGAGTCACTTGAACTTCAAAACTCAACAGACTTGCCAAGAAAGAGTTAGTGGTCAGCCTTCCGTAACATCTTTTAGAAAGGATGGTATCTGTTCTGCCTGTCAGATGGGGAAACAATCTAAGATTTCTTTCAAGTCCAAAAATTAGACACTCTAGTATTAGACCACTGCAACTATTACACATGGATCTTTTTTAATCATCTGTAACTAGTTATGCAGGAAAGAAGTATGGTCTGGTTGTTGTAGATGACTTCTCAAGATTCACTTGGGTTGTCTTTCCAAACACAAATGATGCCGTGGTGGAGATACCAAACTTGTCGAAAAGCTTGAAGTCATGAAAATGACAAGGAATGCACTATGGTACCGAAGTTTGTCAACCAAGACATAAAGGAGTTTTGTACCGCAAAGGTATACAACACCAACTTTCCTCTCAGAAGAACACCTCAACAAAATGGTGTTGCGGAAAGGAAAACAGAACCCTTAAAGAAGTCAGAAGGACGATGCTATTACATCAAATAAGTGAAATTTATTGGGTTGAAGTCAAACACACCGCTACACTCGTAATGTATGTTTGATAAACAAACACCATGACAAGACCCCTTATGAAATCTTGGTTGGTAGACCCCCTAATATCAAACAGAGAGTATTTGGTTGTAGATGTTTTGTTCTAAACAATGGTAAAGATTATCTGAGAACATTTCAACCAAAGGCAGATGAAGGTGTATTTCTTGGTTATTCCACGAATAGCAAAGCTCATGCATTTACAACAAAAGAACAAAGAAAATTGAAGAATCAGTTCATGTTGTATTCTATGAAGGAAGTAAGAAAACACCTCCTAATGGTGAACTCTCAGAAAGGTTCAAAGAACTAATGCTGAGGGATTCTGAAGAAGAATCCTCAGAAAGGAAAAACATCATTATTGAAAGTGAGGATGACTCTGACGTAGAAAAGCTTGATATGCCTAGTAACAACAAGATGACTCACAAACATGATGAAGAATTTCCTATAAAACTTCCAGAAATGGAAACTGAAGATATTCATCATGAAGCTATCTCTGGAAACAATCTCTCTGAAAGACATGTTCCAGATAGCTCAAACACTGAACAAGTGTCAGACATTAATTGCCCTTCTGAGGAGCAAAATCTCTTAGATACTGAAATAGTATCAAATCAAAATCCTAGTAATTCACATTCAAATCACTTGGATATTGATCCTACTAGCACTAAACCTATGATGAGATGGATCAAGGATCATCCTGCAAAAGATGTGATTGGACCAATTAATCAAGGTGTTAGGACTAGGAGAGCAATAGCTGAAAATGCTAATTCTCTCTTTGGATGTTTCATCTCAAATATTGAACCTAAAAATATAGAAGAAGCATTAGGAGACCAAGACTGGATCTCTGCAATGCAAGAAGAGTTGGATCAATTTGAGAGAAACAAAGTCTGGAATCTAGTTCCATTTGTAGAAGGAATATATGTGATTGGAACTAAATGGGTTTTCAGAAACAAGATGAATGAATCTGGTGAAATAACCAGAAACAAAGCAAGATTGGTTGCCAAGGGATTTACCCAGACTGAAGGCTTAGATTTTGATGAGTCATATGCACCATTGCGATTGATGCAATAAGACTCTTTCTAGCCTTTGCACTCATAAAGATTTTAAAGTTTATCGATGGATGTCAAAAGTGCATTTTGAACGGTGAACTTGCGTAAGAAGTTTATGTCGAAAGCAACCACCGGCTTTGAAGTTTCCTCGTAACGCAGAATGGTCTATAAACCATGTAAAGCTCAGATGGATCAAACAGCTCCAAGAGCATGGTATGACACTTTGGCCAAATACCTTCTGGAAAGTGGTTTCAAGAAAGGTGAAGTTGATAAAACTTTATTTACCTTAAATCATGACGGGAAACTACTCTTAGTTCAAGTATATGTTGATGACATCATATTTGGATCTAAGGACAAGCAACTTTGTAATGACTTTGCAAATCTCATGAAAAGCAAGTTTGAGATGAGCATGATGGGAGAAATGAATTATTTTCTAGGATTGCAAGTCAAGCAACTCAATGATGGAATATTCATTAGTCAAACAAAGTATGCAAAAGATATGCTCACAAAATTCAATCTTAAGCCTTCTGAAAAGAATGCTAAGATACCTATGAGCATTGGAACCAAAATGACCTATACTGAATCAGATAAGAGTGTGGAGGAACATAAGTATAGGAAATTGATAGGTTCACTACTTTACCTCACTGCAAGTAGACCTGATATTCAATACGCCGTTGGAGTGTGTGCTAGATTTCAGACAAATCCGATGCAAACACACTACAACGTGCTATGAAAATATTAAGGTATGTAAAAGGTACAGTAGATGTAGGATTGTGGTATCCTAAAGAAAGCGGATTGAGTTTAGCTGGGTACTCAGACGCTGATTATGCTGGTTCACTGCTAGATAGGAAAAGCACCTCAGGAACCTGTCAGTTTCTGGGTACTAGACTTATCTCGTGGTTTAGCAAGAAGCAAAACTCAATTGCAACTTCTACCACAGAGGCTGAATATATTGTCAAGTTGTTGTGCAACACAAATTCGTGGATACAACAACAACTTAAAGACTATGGACTCGATGAGAAGAAAACTCCCATTTTCTCGTGACAACACAAGTACTATTGCGACACACGTAATCCTAAATTTCATGCCGTAACAAAGCATATTGATGTTAGACATCACTTCATCGAGACCATGTTGAAAAGGCAATATAGAGATACTCAAGATTGGCACTGAAGACCAACTTGCAGATATCTTCACTAAGCCACTACAAGAAAGTAGATTCTTAGCCTTAAGACATAGTCTTGGACTAATGGAACTACCAATGAACTGAAAGAGTTTAGGAATCTGGAACGGGCATCCAGAGAAGAGGAATCTGGAACGGGCATCCAGAGAAGAGGTATCTGGAACGGGCATCCAGAGAAGAGAAAAGAGAAAACTGGAATGGGTATCCAGAAGTCAAAAAGGCTAAAGAGCAAAAAGACAGCTTAAGATCTCTGAGACGGGAACTCAGATATCTAGTTCACTCAGTGAGGGGGAACACAAAAGAGAATAGTACAACTGTCTACAGTCAACTACTCTCTTGAAATTTGTATTATTTCTATCTTTGTGTAAAACTTGGACAAATATTGAGTATGAGATAGACTCAGATACAAACAGTGTTCTTAGTCACACATTGTCAGGATTCAGATAGCAAATCGCCAAAATTCATTAATTGGGCACAATCACAATTGTCGATTGTGATCATTGTCAAGAAGCAATGGTGACCCTTGATGAAATTAAGCCTTGATCTTAACGGACGAAATTAATTCTCAGAATAGTGGATCTGAAATTCAGACGTGGCCCACTATGCATTTAATGCCGAACAAACTTTTACCCACGCCACCGCAATTCACGATACATACATACAAAACCAATTTGTGTGTATATGTTTGTTAGAGTTACGTTGTTATATATAGGATTTTGGCAAAAGAGATCACTTTCGCCTAATCCAACATTCGATTTGCACAAAAATAGCAAAACCTTCTCTTGATTCTCTCGCAAACCTTCTACAATCTCGCAAATCAAGATTAAGTTTTTCGCAAAGAATTACCAATCAAATCTCTTTCAAACACCAATCCAAATTCTCTACACTATATAAAGAGATGGCCCCAAAGAATTCTTCTACATCAAATTCATCCTCCACCGGTATCAATAAAAGCAAGCACCAGAGTTGGTTATTGTGAACAACCGACTAGTAGGATATTTTAATCCTGACCATTGGACTTCAAATCACAGAATGATTTGGGGTGGTGCCATGGTTGAGGAATAACTCACGGCTGCAATAGAGAACCAAGCCGATAGAAAGCTGATTCTTGACATGCTTGAAAAGGCACAAATCAAGGGTTTTCTATCTGCTCGCCCAAGTGGAATTTCATCACTCGATGTATTGGAATTCTACAACAAATCCAGGATAATTTCCTGTGTTTCTGAAGGCACTGAAATAGTGTCTGTCAAAACCTCAGTCCAAGGAAAGGAAATCCTTCTGGACTTAACAACTTTCTGTAAGTTGTTTGAGTTTCAAAATCTTAGAAAGGATATTGAAATAAACACCAAGGATGATGATCTCCTTGAAGGTGTTAACAAATTGTACAGTGACGTGTGTGAACTTGAAAAATCAGATACACCCACTGAGTTCAAGCTTGCTGGCATCCGAACCAGACATCTGATGGTTCACCGGGATGTATTGGCTTGCATTCTTCACAGATACTTTGATGGTCTACAAGGAGGTGCTGACCAGATAAGCCAAGAACGATGGATCATGATGTTCTTGCTGAATCAACAAGACAAAAGGCTGGAAAACCCTTTTAACTGGGGAAAGTACGCCTTCATGAAGTTTGTGAAGAAGATTCAAGGCTTCGAGCCTAAGATTGCCAAAGGACTAGCTGAGCCAAAGGCCACAGTAGGCTATGGTCTGAAGATATGCTACTTGTTGGAGAAGCTTGGCATCAAGCTCTGAGAGACGGCTGAAATAGCCAACAGTAACCTACTCTACAAATATGAGTATACAAACTTGATGAAAAAGGTTACTGGGTCTCAGAAAGGTTCTAAGAAGCGAAAGTCTGAAAAGGTATCTGAAGAAAAGGTTGCGACCAAGAAGCCCAGAACATCAAGAAAGAAGTCTGCTAGGAAATCAGAAGACACACCCAAAGAGGTTGTCGATTCTCAGATATCTACAGGCCTTGCCGATGAACTGATAAAGGCAGATCAACTCATCAATGCTGCAAAAGAATCATCAACTACTGAACAAGTAGACTCAGCAAGAGAAAGTGCGTTCAGAAATGTTGCGACTAATGCAGAATGCCTTGCTGATGAACTTGTTAATGCTGCCAAAACAGGTGAAAAGCACCAAGCCCTATCTGCAGAAATCACAGGAGTTGTGGACCAATCAGTTCTTAATGCTGATGAGAGCTCTGACGATGAAGATGATGAACTAGTCATCTCTCAAGTCCTAGAAAGAGCAAAGAGGGCTAAGGTTACTGAAATAGTAACTGGTGAAAAGGTTTCTGAAGAAGAACCTACACCTCAAAGTTCAACAAGCACCTATAGCAAAGGTTGTTGGTGCAAACACATCTTCAGGGAACGTTTCTTATGCACAACTTCAAGAAGCCCTGATGAGTGGTAATTTAGTGCTGGCAGATGCTGATGAAAATGCCACATCTAAAAATCTGGAAGAACATTCTACTGACCAATCTTCTGCTTCCAGACAACCACAACAACCACAACCACAACAGCCACAAGTGGTTGATGAAATGGTAAATGAACTCCATTTCGAATTACCAAAGAATGCAAAGATGTCAGTAAAATCCGCAAAAGAGCACGCCTCAACTCAATAAGAGGGATCAAACCGAGACATCTACTCGTAATGATCAACAGGGAGGCAAACCGAGTTGCATACTCGTGAAAGGTGTGAAGTACCAAACTTCAAACAAAGAAAAATATCGAACAAGAAGACCAATGTATAGAAAGGTCACAAGTTTCAGAGACCAATCAGCCTGACACGGATCAGGTAGTTGAATGGTTTAACTCTTATCTTGTGCAAATTTTATGCTTGTACATCTTGTTATTTATAGAAATTCTTTGTTACAGGCTGAGTTAGAAACACAAGGACAAGAGGAAACTGGAAAGCTTGCCTCAGAAACTGAGAAAGAGGTCTCATCAACCTCACCTCTTAAGAAATCTGAGCCATTCCTGTGTGATAAAATGTTTCTTGAGTTGTCATTTTTCAGTTATACGATAATTTACTTAACCAATTAAGTGAATGTTTCTAACAGGCTCCAACTGAGAAAGAGGAAGATAAGGCAGAAATGCCAGAAGAAAACCCATAAACTGACAAGGTTTCTGAAGAACAAATCATTGAGCCTTCCAGTATGAAGGTATATGAAAATCAGTGATAAAAATTCTTCACCTTGGGTTATCTCAAACTTCTTCTAAATTACTCAATACTTTCTACTCACAGGCTCACTCAAAAGTAGAAGTGCAAGGGGACAGAGTTGCGACATCCCCTGCACCTATGGAAATTGATGAGGCATCAAGGCCTTCATCACAAGAAAATATTCCAGAGACTGCACAAGTCTCTGAGAGACAAATATATGAGCCTCCCATGGAGGTAATTGACCTCTCAGATATCTGATTTGTCATCTAAAGTTTTCTTGATAAAATTTCCTAAGTATTGTGATAACTTTAATTCTCAGGTTCAAGAAAGAAAGGTTGATGAGAACCAGACTTCCAAGTCTCCACCTCATAACAAGATATCCGAGACACCAATTGTCTCAGTAGCACAAGTCTCTGAGCCTGAAGTACTTACTCAGGTAACTCAGAAACTAAACTACACTTCTACTCAGATATCTACAAAAGTTTTGAAGCTCACTCAAAACTCTTTCTTTCAGGCTCAAACGAGTGCCAAGCAGGCTCCCAATGATGAGACAAGGGACCTACTTCCCTTCTTCAAAGCTCACACCCTGCCAAAGCATATTCAATGCTTCAAGAAATAGCAAAGGTTAAGGTGCTCTGATCTCTTTGAAATATTGAGAATCACAGATCAACCAAATGCATTTGAGCACGAGCTCTTGACTTGGAGACATATATCCATGCAATGTTCTACCGAACAAAGACACGCCATGTAATTTATTGCATAAGGATTTCTCCGCAGAAGTGGCGCAGCTTGATACAAGCCTTTGAACAAAGTGATGGTCGACAAGATTACAAATGGCATTCAAGCCAGTTCTGCCCCAAACTCTGCAATTTATACCTTCTAAACAAGAAGAGGTTAATGGGCAGAAGATCACTATTCCTGAAGAGATCAATCTTGTATCTGAAGATGATGAGGAGGAAGAAATAAACGAAAATGACTTCGATGAACCTCCCACTGACCATCACCAAAAGGATAACATGCATAAAAAGGATGATGATGATGCCTCGCACTGTGGACCGGAGGAATTTCACAAAGAAATCATGCCTCAATCATGAAAAGCAAACCGAGAGGAAAGCATGTAAATCTCCGCCTCCATCTCCTCAAAAGTCAACTCATCCATCTTCCCAACAAAAGGCTAATATCGAATAAGTAGTCGAGGATTCGAGGAAATCACTCGTAAATTGTTGAATACTCAATCCAGAATCGCCAACTCGCATAATTGTTGGAAGAAGAACAACAGCCCATCTTCAACCGGAAGACCAAATAGCTAAATCCAGATAAGCTTGACCAACTACAAGATCAATATCCGCAAGAAATGATTGCTTACTCGAGGTTAAAGAGCCACAGATGTCAGAATGCCATCACCAAAGAACTCGACATCAAGAAGTATCTCAAATTAAGCATGATGCTAAGGTCGCATCATCTTCAAAAGAAGTACCATCCTCCTCCCAAAAAGGGAAGAAACCAATCTCTGAGATGGTTGCTGGACTCGACACAATCGATGAGAATGTCAAAGAGGATGAAGGTCACTGGGTTGATTACTCAGATGATGAAGAAGACAAGACTTTGGCAGAGCACCACAATGAACATTTAGCGGTTTCTCACTTGAAAAGGAAGCTGATTGCTCCTGCAATATTCAAAGAACCGCCAAATGTCCACTCCCATGAATACATGAACATGATACCAAGTATCGCTCATCCGAACAAGGAGTTGTCTTCACGTAACAAGGAAGTAATTGCCTCGCCCCTCCTCGAATGAAAAAGTTCACCGAGCTCATCACTCGAGAACAACTAGCATAGTCATTGCCGTAAAGATCCGGGAATGATAAGGGACGATGATGCGCCTTTAGTCAAAAAGCTTTCCAAGAGGCAAGTTACACCCGAAAAGCAGATGCCATCGTAGGCCCATCAAGCGAGCTCACTAATAAGGACAATGGACTTATCAAGCAAAATCAGAGCTCAAAGTCAACTTCAAGTTGGTCACTGCCTACAATTATTTACAAGGGCATTTTAACTCTCTCTCAGATTCCTTTATGAGACTGAGTCAGCCAACAATGACTAAGGGGGAAAGAGTGTACAAATTTGGACCTCAAAGTCGGGGAATGGGAAGAAGGAGAAGAAAACAAGAAGAAATGAGTCGGTGTGGCTCGAGAGGAAGAAGAAACATGAAAACTTCCCACCACCACTCGTAATAAACGAACCCTCCTCTAGCCAAGTCGCTTTAAATAGTAGCCGCTCTTAAACCCATCAAGGAACTACAATGATAACAAGGGCCATGGCACGTAAACCTCCAAGGAGTACCAAGGCTCCAAGGAGAAGACAAGTTAAAGGGATTGATGAATCTTCCAAAAGAAGAATGTCAAATCAAGCCTCGGGCAATGAAGAAGGTCAGAAACTCTCACAAGATCTAATCTTGATGATGATGAGGAAACTGATGAAGATGAAGCCCTCTTCACGTAAAAAGGAAAATTGAAAGCCTAATCGAGCCCATAGTCGCAAAGCCCCTAGCAGCCTAAAACACCCTCCGAAATACCATGTCTATCCGGTGGTTCTTCAAGCAACAACCCCAAAGAGAATTCAAGATGAGAAGGAATGTACTAAGAGCTGAGCAAAGACAAAGTAAACTTCCACTCAAAGCCGTAGAAGCCAAAATAGAGTATGTGAAGAATGACAATGATTCCTCCGCTTGCAGTGCATCAATCAGAAAAATGGCTATTGGATTCTGGAACTTAAGCATCTACTGGTAAATTCAAGATTTCCCCATAAACAACTTATGGCATGGAGAAAAGATAAGCCAACCTTGATCAACACCAATCACATTAAAGCCTGGTTGGATTTTAAAGTTGTCAAGAGAACTGAAGCCATGAGAAAGGACCTCTCTGATGAATGTCCATATGGAAAGCCAGATGATGTGCACATAATTCTGAATATCACAGGAACAGGCACAAGAGCAAGACTCGCTGTGGAACCCTATGAGTCGTTCTATCTAACTGAAGATCAATACAAGGGTGACATCAGATATCTGAGGATTATCTACGAATACTTCAAGCTTTCAGATATCAGAATAGAGCATGCCTGGAAGTGGGGAAAGTATCTGTGGGTCAAACATTTTGTCATGAAAAATCCTACCAAAACCTACAAAGAAGTCTGTGGATTTGCCAGAGACACTGAGATGCTCGCCGTAACACTTCTATGATTATTCTGATGACATCAAAAGGTTTGGAGATAGGAAATTTGCAGACTGATCCATAGAACTACTGTTGAAGACTTGAAGAGTTGAAGACTAGTCTATTAGGATGTTTACTTGGAGCTTGGTTACTCCTATTGTCCTAATTTACTATGTAGTTTTTGCTGTATTTTTGCTGACTGAGCTAAACTTGTTTATGTATTGAAATTATCTGTAATCTTTCTTTATAACTTATCTGAAGAACTTACTCTCAGATAGTATTCTATAAAAGATAACTTGTCAGCAAATATCATACCTTGTGATTTGGTTGATGTCTACTTTCTGCACTTAATTGAATGATTTGAAAAATCTTAAGAAATGATTAAGTGTTGGATTGTTCACTCATCAAGATTTGTAATAGGTCAGATAGTCATCGTTGACTGATCAAAAGGGGGGAAATTTGTTAGGAAATATGTTAGATATTTTGTTAGAAATATCTGTTTAGATTTTGATCAGCAACATGATGACTTATCTTAGTCTCAGAAAGGTGATTAGTACTCTTGGTTCACTTGAACATTGTAAAAGAGGAAACCCACTAAGTATGATAGTCTAGCTAATCTTGTATAGGATGTTAGGTCTCAAAATGTAAATTTTATTTTATGAAGAGAAGACCAAGAAGAAGACATCCAAGCAGAAACAAGTTCAACGACATTGAAGACTTGAAGAAACTGCACAAGATTACTGAAAAAGTTTTCCAGATACCTTGGCCAGATATCTTGAAGACACGAATAGTTTTAAACAAACTGTGTCACAAGAGATATCTGAGAAATAAAAGGTCCATCTGAAAACAAGGAAAGTGTCCACAGATATCTATTCTCAGATACCTTGAGCTTTAACCACATTTCTGAAAAAGAAATATATATATTGCAAACAAAGTTGTTTCAATAAAAGTGGTATCTGAAGATAAAGATAAGAACGCAAAGATTCGAGAAATCGATCAAGGCCGCTCGACATAAAGCATAGTTCGCTGGCACTACAGACAAAAGTATAGTACAATGCGTTAAATGCACTGGACAGAGATGTTCGAACAAAAGCAACGGTAGCTTCAAGAAGAAGACAAACTCACATAAAGATTATACACAGATATCAATAGTTTGAATTTGATTTGCTTCAACGGATACTATTCAAACGGCACTCAAATTCATCTATAAATATCAACACTTAGACAAATTGAGAAGACACAACCAAGAACTTACATCAACACATATCTCAAGAAAATTACTTATCCTCAAAGCTTTCATGCACCAAAGCTCTTGATCTTGAGTAACACACAAGTTCTAAGTGTCCCGATCCTAAACAAGCACAAATTATCTCGTGAAAGAGTTGAATGAAAAGATCAAGTATCCGAGATTCATTCTATCAACACTTATCTAAGACTTGGTCAAGAAAAGAACAAGATACCATACATTGCAAAGTGTATTCAAGATACTTGATTCATGAGCTATCCGATTAATCAAAAGTTATTAAAGAAGCTCATCCGACAACTCAAACCAAAACCAACACCATCATCGGCGTGGAGTATGTGAAGTACTTAGTTTGAGAAACTAAGGAATAACTCCAAGGTTATTGAGCATGAAGTATTTAGCTTGGGAAGCTAGGGAATAGCTCAAAAGGTTTCGAGTAATGTGAAGTACTTCGTGGAAAGTCGGAAACAACTCGTGGGGAACATTTGGTTGGGAACCATCTGCTTAAGGAATCTTAGAATAGGATTTTGTAAGGTGACCTCAATTATCTATTCTAGTGAATTCTAGGTCTTTCGAAGACCGGCGGATTAGCTGGAGGATTACGCCACCTCCAGATACCACTATACTTGTCAGGTTATTTACTTTTCCGACTTACATTTCAAACACACACACACACACACTTTAACTGCTTTCGCACTTATCTATCCTAAGTCTTCCAAGGCCTGATCTAAGTATCGACATCTACTCGTATATCTCGAGAAATAGTTTTATCGAAAAGTTTTAAAAGACTATTCACCCCCTCTAGTCTTTTACTTTGCCGTTATCTCGACTAACATTGTGGTTACCCAAATGCTTAACTTCGAAACTCCTTGCGCAAACATAAAATAACCTAGATTGTTAAAACATTTTACTTGTAACACTAAAACCCCTTATGGGATTATTTACTTGCAAACACATGCCTAAGCCCCTTGTTCAACACCTAATCTTACAAAACAAACCCCTAAAACATTGAAATCTCAGATTTACATAAATACTCCTTGTAGATCTGGAACCCCTCTCTCATAAAAATGCAAATTTATAAACAGCAAACCAAAACCCTACGATTCTGTTTTGATGTTCAACATATCTTCGTCAAATTGCTCGGATTACCACCATTCATGTTTTCAAAACACCAACACTCGCATGTACACCATTAACATACATAATAAGAAAGCTTCAACACTCACCTGCCGAATTTCAAACACAATTGCAGGTCCTCTGTTTCGGATTCACTATTCCAGCAACTGATTCCGTTCCAGTGCTCTGATTTTTGTGGACAAAGTCAAAGAAGAGGTGAAAGAAATACGAAATTCGAGGTAGTGTAGTGTAGTGTAGTGCTCTGATTTTTGTCTGAACAGTGAAAGAAGAAGAAGAAGATGGTAGGGAAGAAGAAGTTGTGAAAGAAGGAAAGAAATCGATTTAAAATGAAGAAGATGGCAGGGACAAAGTTGTCATTTCATAATTCCAATTTTATTTTCCGGAATTTTTTTTTCAACGACATTGACCGTCAGTCAACGCCGTTAGTCAACGTTAACTTGAGGGACTAAATCCGGGGGGGCAGGGACTGATCTGTAATTTCTGAAAGTTGCAGGGTACAAAATGTAAAAGGGGTATTATACAGGGGGTCAAAATGTATTTTACCCATACGTTAAAGATGATGTGATGGATTATGAATATACATCTGCCTGTTCTTGGGTGTTGAAGGCTATGTTGAAGTGTAGAGAGTACTGTGTCCAGTCTTTGACGTGGCAGACTGCTTTCAGCACAGACAAATGTCTAACTAACATGTTCTATACGGAGCTAGCTGAGCGGAGATAAGCCAAAAGTGGACTGGAGGAAGCTATGGTACAATAATCTGGCTAGGCCTGTGCCAAGTTTACTATGTGGCTTGTGTGTCAGAACAGATTACCAACGAAGGAAAGACTCATGACTCATGAGATTTGGATTGATTTCTGAGAAACAAGGTGTGTGGTGTGGCAAAGATGAGAACATTCAGCATCTTTTTTTTATTTTTTTTGGTACAAAAAGAAAAGCATTTGGCTTAAAAGCCTCAATCTGTGTCAAAAATGGAAAGTACAAAATTTGGGAGAGAAGGCCATAGCTTTTCTTCTCCTACCCCATTGTAGTTTAAACTTGCAATATGATTTGCACAACAGTTAGCCAATCTATCTATATTCATGAAGTTAACTTCGCATTGTTTTCTAAGAAGCTCTTGGCGCTTGTTTACTCTAGCCATCATCTCAGTCGGTGGGCTTTCTTCATACACAGCCTGCTAATCAGTGTCTATATGAAGTTTCGGTACTCTTTGATCTCTGGCCAGTTCCAAGCCTTTCAATAAGCTAGTGTAAAGTTCGATAAGCAGACTGACATGCGAATGTGCCTGTAGCAGTTTCATTCCAAAGGATTTTATCCGGACAGTCAGTTAGACGTGTCTGGGAGTTAACCAGCTCGGTTTCTAGGCTTTCTGTAGATAGAACATTGAAATCCCAACTACCATCCGGCTGTAGAACCTTATTAAGAATGATATCATAATCATTTATGTCCACGAATGTCATTTTTTTTTTTTTTGAGAAAATCAACTTGTATTAATCAACTTCAAAAAACATCAGGATTGAGTACAGGCAGATTAGAAGATCCTACAGCATCAGTCTCACAAAACTTGGCTAACAAATGTGCCAAACCATTATTGCAAGTTTGCAACGTCTAGTAAAATGAAAAGAAGAAATAAAAAACTGTAAAAGGATCTTGGTATCTGCTACTAATACGCCTGCAGAAGAAAGAGAAGGACCAGGGTGCTGAATTTGGATAATGCGCAGACAATCTCCCTCGAAAATGACTTGTTGCAGTCCCACGTCTCGAGCTACAGTAACCGCAAGTCGGGCAGCATAACCTTCTGGAATTTCTGGATCCCTCAGGTGCTGGATTTTCTGTACCCTCCAAGCTAACACATTGCCATGCCAATCACGTAATACAACTCGCAACCCCGCAAAATCCGGATTAGAATGAATTGCCGCATCAAAATTAATCTTGAAGGTACCTACGGGCGGTGGTTCCCAATTCGTAATGTCTTCCGGTGGGCGTGGATGCATAAACTGAAGATGGGCTTCTTCAAACCGTGCCAAATACTTCTGTATAAAGAGTACAGAGTCGGCTGGATGTCATTATAGAGTATAAACCATGGTTCTTGAACCAAGAATCCAACTAGAATTTTATGGTGGCACCATCTCCAACCTACCATCTAAAACTCGACTTCAACTTTTGTGCACATCGTATGACACCTTTCCACATTGGACTATCGCTTACGGCAAGTTCTTTAATGGTTGCGCATAGGTCATCTGCCGCCTGGATGGGAAAATGAGATAAGCTGGGTGATAGAAGTTTCTAGGGGAAAAATCTGCGAGGGAAGGTGTTAAAAGCCGCATTTGCGGAAACACTGTACATAATCTGGCAAGAACGCAATATGTTCAGTTTTCAACATAAATGCTTGGGCCCAATTTGAGTGATAGATACAGTGTAAGCTAGGCTACTTTTGAATCCTATATTGCATAGATTTAGCTCTGATCATTTGTAAACTTGGTTGAGTTAAGGTAGAAGGTGTTGCTAGTTTTCGTCTGTTGGGTTGCCTGGACTTTGTCGGCGTGTACTTAAGTTGTTTTTGGGAATGAAAATTTTTCGTGCTCCAATTCGGTTCTATTGCTTATGTTCAGTGGGCTTCTTCATTTATCATAAGAATGAGTATGTGTCCAACAAACATGTTTTTTCTATTATTATTGCGATATGTCAAAGAGCTTTTATTTCAGGAGAGTAGAACCCCGATGTTCACGAAATATGAGAGGATGTACATGTACTCTATCTATAAGACGCGAGTACAATACAAACTTAAAATGGACACACTCTTGATGCTTTACAGTGACAAAACATGAGAAGGATTTGGAGAAAAAGGAATAAATGGTCCCCAAGATACGGGTCAAGGTTACGCACAGAACGTTAATATTCCATCGACAATTCCAAAGCTTTAAAAACGTATAGAACAGATTTTAGACATTTGATCTTGACGATGTGGCGCCACTCAAATGAAATAATCAAAATGCCATGTCAGCAATTCATAAAAAGAAAAAAATTAAAAATAAAATTAAAAATTCAGGGAAAAAAAGAAAAGAGAAAAACATAAAAAATGGAAAAAATGAAAATTGGAGGAAATAAAGTGGCGCCAAGAATCCCTCCAAAAACTAATGTAACAAAAAATGTAAATTAAAATGAAAAAAACACCTACTTATTATAAAAAAACAACTACTTCACCAATTTCCCCCAATTTCATCGACAAACACTACAAGAACTCTGAGGTAAAACGATGGAAAGGCCATAGCGATGGATCGCTAGATTTGGCGACGGATTTTATCCGTCGCCAAATCTAGCGACGGATAATTTTTAACCGTCGTTAATATTTATATGTTAAATAAAAACAAAAATGGCGACGGATTAGCGATCCGTCGCTACAGGGCGACGGATAGTTATCCGTTGTCCCATATAGCGACGGATCGTTACTGGGACGACGGATACGTGTCCGTCGGCCCAGTAAGGTTTTAGCCCAATTTGGGCTGAAGCAGAAGCCAATTCGGCTTCATTCTTCTTCTTCGTTTTTCTTCTTTTTCTTCCTTTCTCCTCCGTCAAATCCGGCCATTTGTTGTCGATTCTTCCCAATCTTGGTGTCAATTCGAAGATCGTTGGACGAGGAGCTCGTTTCTTCCTTCAATTTCAAATTTCATCCGCTATTTTCTTCGGAATCAAAGGTATTACTTCTAAACCCTAACTTTTGAAAAATTGGGATGTTTTTGATTTTTGACTACTTATTCTCAATTGTATGTTTATATGAAGTATGTAGTAGCTTGTTTAGTTAATTTGATCAATTATATATAATTTGATATGTATATGTAATTTGATTAATTTTATTTGTATATGTAATTTGATAGTTAGTTTAGTTAATTTGATATGAATGTATGTAGTAATTCAATATGTATGTATGTTAATTCGATAAGTATGTATGTAGTGAAGTATGTATGTTAATTAAGTATGTATGTATTTGGTTTAGTTAGTTTAGTTAATTTGATATGTATGTTAAGTATGTATGTAGTTAGTTTAGTTAATTTTGATATGTATGTAAGTAGTAGTTGGAGTTGATTTGATAAATTCGTATATGTACTAAATTACGAGGATGTAGTTAAGTGTTTTGAGCGACGGATAATATGTTGATTATATTAACGTGTAATTTATAATTTATAACTCGTAGTAGTAAAACACTTAATAAATTTTATAACATATCGAACACTTAATAATTAATTTATAAGGAACGTATAATAATTAACAATTAATCTCTACAATCTTCTTATCCCAATTGGAATCGATCTAATAAATTAAATACGATCTAATCAATTGGAACAGGTTAAAAAATTATACAATGAATTCCGACCGTTTATGGATGTACGATCATACGGCGGTAAATGGCAGAGTTTCTAGGAGTTTTGTAGAAGGGGTTAAAGGTTTCATCTCGTTTGCCATGGGACGTCCGGCTTGTGCAACTGGGGGTTGATAAAGTGTCCTTGCACATTGAAAACCTGCAGAAACAAGCAATTTATGACTCCTATAGCAGTATTCAAGCACTTGCGACGTTATGGATTCATGCCTGAGTATCATGTATGTATTCATCACGGTGAGGAAGCACCGTCCATGGTATACCTCCAATGGAGGGAGAGGCGGGGTTTGGGGCCGCCTATTGAGTACGTTTTTGGTTGTCGGAACATGTGCATGGTGTATTGGGAGGAGGATGTAGATCTGTTGGAATGCAAGTTCTGTGGTACGGAGCGTCACAAGTGATGAGGAGGGGTCAAGAGAAAGAATCATTTGATAATCCGTTTTGTCTCTAGGCTTGTATAACTAGTAATCATTAGTTGATATATGAAACCAAACATTATGGTAAAATTGAAGCTAATGTAACTTATATTATGTAATGCCGTAACAATTGATGTTGAAGCTAATATAACTTATATTACATAGCAATTGATTGAAATTGATTTATTATCGTAAATGATAGACCTCGATCTAATGAATTCAAATGTGTCAGGTTATTATCTAATTATTCAATGAATACCGATCGTTCATGGATGTATTGTTGTACTCTAAATGGCAGAGTTCAATCGAAGTTTTCAAAGGGGTTCAAGGTTTCATTGCATTTGAAATCTCAACCGCTTGTGTAAAGGATGGTTGATAAAGTGCCTTGTGCAATGAAACAAAGGCTAAACAAGCAATATGTGACTCCTACAAATAGTCCAAAGACTTGAGGAAAATGGATTCTCGTCACAGACGTATGGAATCATCATGGTGAGGAAGCAAAGACCGCCCAATACATATGACCAATACGTATGCATGGAAGGAAGAGAAAAATGAACAAGTCGGGAACAAAGTACATCCAAGGCGATGCTATTCGAGCTCGAGTCGAACAAATGGTGTATGATGTCAGGGCGAGTTCATGGACACAACTAACACCGAAACCGAGGTGGAGGTGGAGGAACCACCGAATCCCGAGGATCGTGTGTTCTTTGACTTGTTAGAATCATCAAGGAAGCCGGTTTATCCGGGTGTAAGCTCACCGAAGTTGTTTTGTCGCTCGGCTAATGAGTTGTAAGGCTAATGGCCGCAATGGAAGGAGCTTCAATGAATGGGTTGACGAATGTCGGACCTTTGTCCTAAAGAAAACCTAGTTCCCACCAACTTTACCAAGCGAAGAAAAAGATGCGGGGTTCGTGGTCAGTGGTAACCATGATCGTTGTCCTAAAATGTGCATGATCTATCGGGAGGAGGATGCGATCTAATACAATGCAAGTTCGTGGTAAGGAACGTACAAGCGCTACAAGGAGGGGGCAAAGAAACGATGAAGAAAAATCTCCCACATAAGAAAATGTGGTACTTCCTCTAGCACCTCGCTTGAAAAGATCAGATGCTTCAAGTGCTTCATGAATAAAATGCGGTGGCACAAGGAGCGAGTAATCTCGGATAATGCGTAAGATGGCGTATGGACCATCCAAACAGACTCACCCGCATGGAAATCGCTTGACAAGACATATCCGTAGTTTGGTACCAATCTAGAAATGTACGATTGAGACTTTGTACGGATGGTTTTAACCTGCTCGGAGTGAACGAAATACTCTTGTTGGCCGCTTATGCTCACACCGCATAACCCGCCTCGTGAGTGCATGAAGGAGCCATTCATGTTTCGATCAAGCTGGTGCTCGGGCCGAAGATCCTGGATCGACGCTGATGTTTTCGCAACCCCTAATCAAGGAGCCGATCGAGTTGTGGACGGATGGTATCCTACATATGATGTCTCACCAAAAAGAACTTCACCTTGAGAGCAGCTCTTCTTCGACCGTGAGTGACTTTCCTGCATCCATGCTATCTCGAAGGAAAACCGCAGGGAAATATGCATGTCCACATTGCTTGGAGGATATGATGCATTTAGACCAAGGGTAGTGGAAAAATTTGTTGGTTTGATTGTCATCGAGGTTGCTAGAAAGTGACCATCCGCTCAGAAGAACAAGGATCAATTCTTGAAAAATAAAGTCAGAATAAAAAGCCCGACAAGACTTATCGTGCACAAATTCTTGCGAGATTGATAGGTCGGTCTTATGAAGGTGATCAACTTGGGTGGATGAAGCATAACGAGAAAATTGGTAAAAAGTGGTTCGAGGAAGAGAAGCATCTTCGACTCGCTTTATCGAGCGCCTTCTTATCCGTCACAACTTATATTTCATGCACATTGAGAAGAACGTGTTCGAGAACTTATTCAATACACTTTGCAACATTGAGGGAAAAACAAAGGACCATGCGAAGTCTAGAGCCGAGTTATCTACGAGCCAAAAGCATGCTACACAATTGACAACGCTTCTAGGTCAGTTTTGTTTGATTGGGTGAGGGCATTAAGTTTCCCAGATAATTACGCCTCAAATTTAGAGAAGTGTGTGGATTTGAAGAAGACAAAGGTTTATGGGATGAAGAGCCACAACTGTCATGTGTTCATGGAGAGGCTTATCCTGTAGCATTTCGAGAGTCGCCATCAAACATGTATGGACTGCTATCACCGAGTTGAGCTTATTTTTGAAAAATTTAGGCACAAGGGTGGTTCATGACAAAGTGTTGGAAAATCTTGAAAGGAACATACCATTGATTCTATGCAAGCTCGAACGTATCTTTCCACCGAGCTGGTTTGATTCTATGTAGCACTTGTCGGTTCACCTTCCACATGAAGCGAGACTTGCTGGACCGGTTCAGTATCGATGGATGTATCCATTCGAGAGGTACTTAGGGAAATTGAAGAAGTATGTCAACAAAAAAGGTAAACCTGAAGGTTCGATTGCCAATGCCTACATTCGAGAGGAAATCAACCTTCGCTCTTATTACTTTGATGAACACGCCCCTGAAGACATCAAGGCCGCTCAAACGCATACATTTGAAGTTCAAGCGGATGATGAGTTTTCCCTATCCGCCTTCGTGGTATCGGAGACCTCTTGATGCGCCTAAGAAAGAATATCTTACGGATAAAGAGTTGAAAGCAACAATATTATGTCCTCACAAATCAGCCGAGGTTGACCAGATATGATACTATTTAAGTAGGTGAGCAACACTTTCTTTAAATTTTAATATAGCTACGTAAGTCTCTACTTCAATTATAGACTTATCATCGAATCAATGTTTGCGCTTTTCAAAAAGCGTTGTTTGGAAGAAAATCCTCGATGACAGAGGATACACTAGAGGAACTATTTGACTCAAAAATTCTTGCACTTCCAGATTGGTTCCGAGTATGTCCGAATCCTATTAACAACGCCACATGCATATACTTAAAGGCTCTCAGAAGGCCATTCAAAAGGTCTACACATTCCCAAGTTATATAGTCAATGGCCTTAGGTTCCACACGATCGAATGTAACACGCCATGGCATAAGCAACTCCGGTGTGTGTTAAGGGTGCGTAAGATTATGGAGACGCTTTGTTTGATTTCCACGCAAGCTAAAACGAATAGTGAGGATTGAATATTCCGGCTTGCCATTGAAACGAACCTTCTTGTTTGATGTTGAGTGGTATGATCCTAATCCAGGAGGTACGAGGAAGAACGAGCAGTATGAAATGGTTGATGTGAACCAAAAGAAGAGGTACCGAACCAAGTATGAACCATTTATTCTGGCGACTCAAGCACGACAAGTGGTGTTTCTTGAATATCCAAGCAGGAAATGCGATAAGGCGGAATGGTTAGTCATGTACCTATTCGTGTTTCGCCGAAAGTGGAGTACATTGAGAAAGACGACTCAATTACCAACTCGTACCAACAAGAGGATGTCGATAAACAAGCAGAAAATCCCATAGAAGCAGATGATGAGTTGTTTGATCTGCACGAGGACCAATATGTAGACTTAGAGGACGACGATAACGGTATATTATGTGTATTATAACTAGTTAGTAGTTGATAACACTTGAGTAATTATATGTGTTATTATTATTTGTTCTATATTATAACTGGTACTAACACATGTTATTGTATTTGTTACATGTTTTTACAGATGCCGCGACAGAGACCACGCACCTATCGTCCCCCCACACATAGCCAGCCGCATGATAGTGCTGGGTCGGGGACAGGTCGATGGGGAGGGCTGTAGTCGTGGCAAGAGGTCTCGATTCTGAGACCCCCCAAGGAGAGAGCAAATGGGCTCTACCAACAAGACATACACACAGAGAGGCTTACCATGACGATTGTCCCTACCTCGTGTTCAATCCACATCATCCCAACGTCACGTGGAACAACTTGCCTGTGATTTTTCCTGCTGGTCCTGCCAAGTAAGTATTATACATTCTTCTTAAATATGTAAAACATAACTTATGATAGTTGACAATTATAAATTGTTGTACTAAAGTAATATATATTTGTTTCTTGTATCTTATACATTGACAACAGTTTATGGCCTCGGGAGGTCCACAACAAACTAGGTGACATCTTCCGGAGCAGGAGAGAGCCACCATGGCAGGGTGGTGAGTGTTGGTCTCACATCTCGGACCACATGAGGGCCGAGTACTTCGATGAGCTGAGTGTAAGTTAAAATATGACATTCCTTTGTTTGTAATTATAATCGTTTTAATATGAGTGGTATGTTAGCCACTGTATGTGAGTGGTATGTTAGCCACTTTATTTGGGTGATATGTTAGTCACCATTCTGTTAGTAAAATTTAGGACAATGTGAATGGTATGTTAGCCACTATATGTGAGTGGTATGTTTGTTTGGGTGATATGTTAGTCACCATTGTGTTAGTAAAATTTAGGACAATGTGAGTGGTATGTTAGCCACTATATGTGAGTGGTATGTTAGCCACTTTGTTTGGGTGATATGTTAGTCACCATTGTGTTAGTAAAATTTAGGACAATGTGAGTGGTATGTTAGCCACTTTGTTTGGGTGGTATGTTAGCCACTTTGTTTGGGTGATATGTTAGTCACCATATCTGTGATGTTGTTGTATCTTATTAAATTGATGTAACATGGTGACGTCATATATGTATTGACTTTGGATGTTGTATGAAATTGGGAATGTAGAAGGAGTACTTCATTCCAAAGTTGATCCCACGATCCGGGCGTTTACTAGACCTCGGGATCTAAACCATAGGATATGGTCTGCATTTGGAAAGCTATTCGATCGGGTGGCCCAATGCCTCCAGTTGATGCAGAGAGGTGGGCCCTTTGGGATGCTTCATCACGCCAAACTCGATGTCTGTGATATTGTTTACATCAATGCATGTAAACGGGCGCCCTACCGATGCGGTGGAGGGCCGTTCACCACCTTGGGAGGCGATCTACTGTCACTGATTATTACCAATCGGTATGTATATATATGTTTTTTTTCAATCTAGCATTACGTGTATGTACTGTGTCTCTAATTACTTAATTGTGAGATGATAAATTGTTGACTATATATGTAACACCCCGATTTATTTACCCGATTTAAGACGAATTAAAACGGTTTTAGACGATTTGGGCTAAGTTTAGAAGGAATTAATTAAAAGGCCCAAGTCTTTCTTTGAACCCTGCCCATTATTTTCCTAAACCTACTTTTAAAAGAAAAACCCTCAGTCGAATGATTCATGTTTTTACAAGACGAAGACGTCAAGAAAGAAACAAAGAAAGTTCAATTTTCGTGCGTAGTTTTCTGGTCAGCGCAACCTTATTCTAAAATCAATTTCCGGTTCGTTAACCGTCGGATGTAGCTGAAAGTTGAAGAGAAGATTCCTAACAGATCATTCTAAACGTTCACCGGACGGATCGACGTTTTGATATTTGAGTCATCCGTATTTGTAAGTAGAACAGAAGCCCTTCTATTCTTCGGTTACCAGCCTACGTCTCCGTCAACCTAAGGCAAGTGAAGTTTTAGGAAAACTTATTTGTTTATGCAAGATTACATGTTTTGATTGATCGTATCATCTATGCTATGAATTTATTTTGTGTTAAGCCAGGGAACTATTGCTAAATTGTGATTTGTCGCGGAACTTGTCATTCAATCATGATTATTGATCGAGATCACCGTGTAGCTAACTTATGTGTGTATGTACGCAGCTGACTTGCATTATTGAGCTCATGTCCTTTGATAGTATATTGTGTTTCAATAACTAGGTACTTGTTAATTAATTATGCTTAATCACAATTAAGCATTATGTTACAGAGATAGATGACTACTTTTGTCCGTTAGTGTGTACCCATTCTATGTGGTGAAATTCATATACATCAACTTAGAAATTAGTACTTTTATGTTGATTGACTAAGTACTGTTGTATGTTTCGCTTTCTATGCTTTTATGTAAATGAGTCTTACTTGTTGTAGCTATTGATTATCGAACATAAGAATTATTCTAACCTTAGAACTTTTAAATGTAAAGTTAACTGTAGCAAGCACGTTTGCTTTAAAGATTGAATAACTTCACAAGCTTCCTGGCTTGTGTTTAGAATTTTCCTAATTATTAAAGAATAATGCAAGACACTTTCTCAAAAGTTAATCGATGAATGATTGAAAATAAAGAACTAATAAAGAAGGATGGCTAGGTGTCTCTTGGATATACACCTCTAATGATCGAGTCAAGCGATAACGATAAAGTTTCTACTATGAGCATACACATGTGAGTCGAGGCGAAGTCGATGCGACATGATATCGCTACGGTGAGTATACACAAGAGAGCCAATGCGTATAACGTATGTTGCTACGGTGAACATACACGTATATCCAATATGAGGCAAAGCTTACCTAGACACCTTATTCAAGAATGAAGTATAAAGTGATTCTTGCTAAAGTCAAGAAAAGAGCTTGAATCAAAAGAATGTCTAAAGTGATTCTAGCTAAAGCCAAGAAAAGAGCTTGAATCAAAAGAACGCTTCTAATGAATGGCAAGGAATGAATACTCAAGTCCAATGTTTAATGTCACGATTTGAAGTAAAGAATAAAGAAGACAACTTCCAATGAATGAACAAAGAATCGACGATGGATATTATCGATGTATAATGTTGTGATTGCATCTTATATATGATGTATGTTTTGATCATTTTATATTAATGTTTATTATGAATATGCACAATGTGATTTCTAGGGAACGAATGTGCTATGCGTTTAGTATGGCTTGCTTGCGAGTACAAGTAGGTACTCACCCTTGCCCCCTTTGAGCCTCAGGTAATGCAAAAGCTGGAGTAGATGGGGACCGAGCTTGATGTTGATTCAGTACACCCATGTCAAGTTTAAGATACTGTTTTAGATTTCAAGATTTAAACTGTTATGTTATTTCCGCTGCAAAAGTCAATGTTTTAGTCAATGAATGCTCTATTTATTGTTCATAACGCTCCGTTCGTCAAGTACGAACTAGTTTCAAAGTTTTAAATGACCACCAATTTTAAAGTGTGCGTTTTTTAGACGCACTAGCACTCTCTGATAATTACTCATTTTTGTTTTAAAAGAGCGGGGCGTTACAGTTGGTATCAGAGCCAGGTTTTAAACACGATACCTTGGGCATTCTTTTCAATTAAAAGCTTTTAAAGAAAAATGTCATTTTATGATGTTCATATGGGTTTTGAGTACTGAATCAAGGTCGATCGATTCCCTCCACTTCGGTAAGTCTTCTAAGTGTGAGCTATCTTCTCATGATAATGCTTCAGTTCGCAACTTTAACAGATTAGCAACACATAGCTTCTCATTCAAAATGAGTTCTCCATTAGTCCTATCCTCTTGTACCATCCATTGAGCATGTTCTAGATCACCTCTAGCCTGCATAATACGATGTTGCGGCTGATTAAACTCCTTGATCCAACCTCTCATAGCAGGTTGCAAAAGTCTCAAGTTTCGCCACGCAGTAAACATAGGCCTGCCAAAGTATAGGCTGAGACCAAATAGCATGTATAGTCTCCAGAAAATTCGCCTTATAAGCGACACAATTCATGAATTTAAACAAACTATGACGTCTTGGAACAACAGCTTGCTGAAAATCCACAAACAAGGGACAAGATCCAAATACTGTGTTCAAGTAATCGCCATCAGGTTCAAGGAAAGGACCGAAACCAGTCCAAATTACCCAAAGCTTAATCAATTTTAGAATAAATCATCCCTTGCATATGCTTATTAGACCAAGTATACTCATTACCCACCATGGGAATCTCACACAAACCCACCGCATCCATCATATACTCCAAATCAATACACTCGCAAGCTTGGATAGGATTTCCCCCTATCGGATCAATAAGATGGAGCACATTATTAAAATCACCAAGTAAAATCCACAACCCAACCACACCATTAGCCAGTTGCCTTATATCATCCCACAACATCTTCCTTTCATTCAATTGGTTATGCGCATAAATAACAGTAAGAGTGAAAGAAATATTGTCATCCTTGCTTTTCACCAAACAATGAATAAACTAATCAGAGGCTCCAAGTAACTGAACATCAACCTTTACACTATCCCATAGCAACCATATACGACCATTACCATGATATAAATAATTATCCAGAAATGACCAGTTCCTTCACATACGACTTCAAATCCTAATCGCATAATTTTTTTAACCCTAGTTTCAAAAGAGCAAAGAATCCACACTCGATTTTGTGGAGGTAGGAGCCGCCTCCAAGTGCCACGCATTATTCATGCCCCTCACTTTCCAAGCAACAATCATGGGACCTTTTCCCCGTCACCTACTAAGCAGTTACCAACTTGCAGTGACTGAAACCCATTTCCCAATTTTACCTCGAATTTTCCACACTGATTAGCAGAACCGAAAGCCTCCATATGAACAATATTTTGTTCTTTACTACCCTGCTCCCTTTGTTTCCGATGCCGCACTTCAGTCCAATCCTCAGTTTCATTAACGTTTTGCTTCCCAGCCTTGATTTGGTCCAATTTACTAACCACCGCAATACCACGATTCCCCAGCGGTAGAACCACATGCTGATTCACCTGGTAACACCAACTTATTAACCTCAGTATCTCTAGGACGCCAAGCCTGTTGCTTCTTCGGCCGAGCCAACCCACGCTGTGGATTAACTTTCCCAACCTGCTGTATAGGAAGCTCCCACTCAAAAACTACCTCTTGCGAATACGCACCCCCTTTCACATTTGCAATCTTCACTTCCCTTACCAAAGGTCTAGTAATATCAATTTCCACAAGAACACGAACATATGAAACCCGCAATTTCTTTTCCGTACACTCATACATAAAAATTGGGCGACCAACCATACTCGCAATCTTACCTAAACTCTGTGTCCCCCCATAATCCCAAAGGCAACTGTGGCAACTTAATCCAAACTTGAGCCAATCTTAACATCTCCTTGTTAAAAAACAAAATCAATAGTCCAAGGAATCAACACCATCAAGATATTGTAATAGTACGCCATTTTTACTCACAGCATCCATATCCTTCTGCGAAGAAAACTTCAGCAAAAAATAACCCTCCTCACTATATTAAATCCCAGGCATCGTCACAAAACTCCAGACTTTAGCTATGAACTGCCGAACCGAATTCATAGACAAATCTTCACCCAAATTATACATAACCAGAGTATGAGCCCTGAATTTCACCCCAGGCGCAACATCTTCCTCCAAAATCCGCACCTCCACCAATCCATCCTTAACAACCGGCGGAATAAATTGAATCTCCAAACTTTTATCCAGCACTCGATTCCCCCGAATCACATCAACCCAAGGGAGTTTCTGCTCAGCTGAAACTTCATCCTCACAAGGGAGTTTCTGCTTTGCTGAAACTTCATCCCCAGATCGATGGACAGCGAAATCAGAAAAATCATCCACCATAAGCTCTTCAACCATCAGAGACAAGCGATCCCCAATTGATAACCCAGACTGAAGAACAGACACAGTCGATGAATCACCCAACAAACACGAACCCCCAATCGGCAACCCAGATCGACGAATAGACATACCCGATGAATCATCTATCAAACGCGCCTCCTCTTCAACCACCGGAGAAAGAAAACCCCCAACCGGCAAATTGACCGGAGTAACAAAACAAAGGCAAAATCCCAAATTTTTCCGACAAAGAATCGACTCCTTTCTCGATTTCTCACCCAACACGCTCTTCCCCATCTTCCCCAACGCCTTACCCGTAAGCAAGATCTCCCTTCCCACTACCGGAGTAGCCACTACCGCATTTAGGATCGCCCACTTTTTTCATTCGGAGAACACACACACTAAGTGTGAGTATCACGCCTCAAAGATGTAAAGAAAGAACGAGAGAACAGATGTAGAGAGAGAAACCAGTTCAACATCATGATAATGCTTTGATGTATATGTTATTTGATAATGCAATGCATGGTCAATATCCTAAGTTGATTGCTTTGTACGCTAAGTTTTCTTCTACTCGTTGTGTCTTGAGTGTTTTTATGGGATACTTGATTTTTTTTTTTTAAGTGAAGTGTTTGTGATTTTCGAGGACGAAAATTCTTTTAGCGTGGGGAGGATGTAACACCCCGGTTTTTATTTACCCGATTTAAGACGAATTAAAACGGTTTTAGACAATTTGGGCTAAGTTTAGAAGGAATTAATTAACAGGTCCAAGTCTTTCTTTGAATCCGGCCCATTATTTTCCTAAACCTAATTTTAAAAGAAAAACCCTCAGTCGAATGATTCATGTTTTTACAAGACGAAGACGTCAAGAAAGAAACAAAGAAAGTTCTATTTTCGCGCGTAGTTTTCTGGTCAGCGCAACCTTTCTCTAAAATCAATTACCGGTTCGTTAACCGTCGGATGTAGCTGCAAGTTGAAGAGAAGATTCCTAACAGATCATTCTAAACGTTCCCCGGACGGATCGACGTTTTATTATTTGAGTCATCCGTAATTGTCTCAGAGAGAAGTTCTTCTATTCTTCTGCTACCAAATTTCACGCCTCCGTCAACCTAAGGCAAGTGATGTTTTAGGAAAACTTATTTGTTTATGCAAGATTACATGTTTTGATTGATCGTATCATCTATGCTATGAATTTATTTTGTGTTAAGCCATGGAACTGTTGCTAAATTGTGATTTGTCGCTGAACTTGTCATTCAATCATGATTATCGATCGAGATCACCGTGTAGCTAACTTATGTGAGTATGTACGCAGCTGACTTGCATTATTGAGCTCATGTCCTTTGATAGTATATTGTGTTTCAATAACTAGGTACTTGTTAATTAATTATGCTCAATCACAATTAAGCATTATGTTACAGAGATAGATGACTACTTTTGTCCGTTAGTGTGTACCCATTCTATGTGGTGAAATTCATATACATCAACTTAGAAATTAGTACTTTTATGTTGATTGATTAGGTACTGTTGTATGTTTCTGCTTTCTATGCTTTTTATGTAAATGAGTCTTACTTGTTGTAGCTATTGATTATCGAACATAAGAATTATTCTAACCTTAGAACTTTTAAATGTAAAGTTAACTATAGCAAGCACGTTTGCTTAAAAGATTGGAATAACTTCACAAGCTTCCTGGCATGTGTTTAGTATTTTCCTAATTATTAAAGAATAATGCAAGACACTTTCTCAAAAGTTAACTGGAGGAATGATTGAAAATAAAGAACGAATAAAGAAGGATGGCTAGGTGTCTCTGTTGGATATACACCTCTAATGATTGAGTCAAGCGATAACGATAAAGTTGCTACGGTGAGCATACACATGTGAGTCGAGGCGAAGTCGATGCGACACGATATCGCTACGGTGAGTATACACAAGAGAGCCAATGCGTATAACGTATGTTGCTACGGTGAACATACACGTATATCCAATATGACGCGAAGCTTACCTAGACACCTTAATCAAGAATGAAGTATAAAGTGATTCTAGCTAAAGTCAAGAAAAGAGCTTGAATCAAAAGAATGTCTAAAGTGATTCTAGTTAAAGCCAAGAAAAGAGCTTGAATCAAAAGAACGCTTCTAATGAATGGCAAGGAATGAATACTCAAGTCCAATGTTTAATGTCACGATTTGAAGTAAAGAATAAAGAAGACAACTTCCAATGAATGAACAAAGAATCGATTTATGGATATTATCGATGTATAATGTTGTGATTGCATCTTATATATGATGTATGTTTTGATCATTTTATATTAATGTTTATTATGAATATGCACAATGTGATTTCTAGGGAACGAATGTGCTATGTGTTTAGTATGGCTTGCTTGCGAGTACAAGTAGGTACTCACCCTTGCCCCCTTTGAGCCTCAGGTAATGCAAGAGCTGGAGTGGATGGGGACCGAGCTTGATGTTGATTCAGTACACCCATGTCAAGTTTAAGATACTGTTTTAGATTTCAAGATTTAAACTGTTATGTTATTTCCAAAAAAGTCAATGTTTTAGTCAATGAATGCTCTATTTATTGTTCATAACGCTCCGTTCGTCAAGTACGAACTAGTTTCAAAGTTTTAAATGACCACCAATTTTAAAGTGTGCGTTTTTTAGACGCACTAGCACTCTCTGATAATTACTCATTTTTGTTTTAAAAGAGCGGGGCGTTACAGTTGGTATCAGAGCCAGGTTTTAAACACGATACCTTGGGCATTCTTTTCAATTAAAAGCTTTTAAAGAAAAATTTCATTTTATGATGTTCATATGGGTTTTGAGTACTGAATCAAGGTCGATCGATTCCCTCCACTTCGGTAAGTCTTCTAAGTGTGAGCTATCTTCTCATGATAATGCTTCATCAGAACTTTAATGTATTAGCAACACATAGCTTCTCATTCAAAATGAGTTCTCCATTAGTCCGATCCGCTTGTACCATCCATTGAGCATGTTCTAGATCACCTCTAGCCTGCATAATACGATGTTCCAGCTGATTAAACTCCTTGATCCAACCTCTCATTGCAGGTTGCAAAAGTCTCAAGTTTCGCCACGCAGTAAACATAGGCCTGCCAAAGTATAGGCTGAGACCAAATAGCATGTATATTCTCCAGAAAATTCTCCTTATAAGCGACACAATTCATGAATTTAAACAAACTATGACGTCTTGGAACAACAGCTTGCTGAAAATCCACAAACAAGGGACAGTGATCCAAATACTGTGTTCAAGTAATCGCCATCAGGTTCAAGGAAAGGACCAAACCAAATTAAATTACCCAAAGCCTAATCAATTTTAGAATAAATCATCCCTTGCATATGCTTATTAGACCAAGTATACTCATTACCCACCATGGGAATCTCACACAAACCCACCGCATCCATCATATGCTCCAAATCAATACACTCGCAAGCTTGGATAGGATTTCCCCCTATCCGAACAATAAGATGGAGCACATTATTAAAATCACCAAGTAAAATCCACAACCCAACCACACCATTAGCCAGCCTTTTATATCATCCCACAACATCTTCCTTTCATTCAATCGTTATGCGACAAATAACAAGAAGAGTGAAAGAAATCACATCCTTGCTTTTCACCAAACAATGAATAAACTAATCAGAGGCTCCAAGTAACTGAACATCAACCTTTACACTATCCCATAGCAACCAGATACGACCATTACCATGATACAAATAATTATCCAGAAATGACCAGTTCCTTCACATACGACTTCAAATCCTAATCGCATAATTTTTTTAACCCTAGTTTCAAAAAGAGCAGCAATCCACACTCGGATTTTGTGGAGGTAGGAGCCAGCCTCCAAATGCTTCGCCGCATTATTCATGCCCCTCACTTTCCAAGCAACAATCATGGGACCTTTTCCCCGTCACCTACTAAGCAGTTACCAACTTGCAGTGACTGAAACCCATTTCCCAATTTTACCTCCAATTTTCCACACTGATTAGCAGAACCAAAAGCCTCCATATGAACAATATTTTGTTCTTTACTACCCTGCTCCCTTTGTTTACGATGCCGCACTTCACAAATTCAATCTCGCCATTAACCTTTTGCTTCCCAGCCTTGATTTGGTCCAATTTACTAACCACCGCAATACCACAATTCCCCCCAGCGGTAGAACCACATGCTGATTCACCCGGTAACACCAACTTGTTAACCTCAGTATCTCTAGGACGCCAAGCCTGTTGCTTCTTCGGCCGAGCCAACCCACGCTGTGGATTAACTTTCCCAACCTGCTGTATAGGAAGCTCCCACTCAAAAACTACCTCTTGCGAATATGCACCCCCTTTCACATTTGCAATCTTCACTTCCCTTACCAAAGGTCTAGTAATATCAATTTCCACAAGAACACGAACATATGACACCCGCAATTTCTTTGCCGTACACTCATACATAAAAATAGGGCGACCAACCATACTCGCAATCTTACCTAAACTCTGTGTCCCCCCATAATCCCAAAGGCAACTGTGGCAACTTAATCCAAACTTGAGCCAATCTTAACATCTCCTTGTTAAAAAACAAAATCAATAGTCCAAGGAATCAACACCATTGGCATATTGTAAATAGTGTACGGGCCATTTTTTACTCACAGCATCCATATCCTTCTGCGAAGAAAACTTCAGCAAAAAATAACCCTCCTCACTATATTAAATCCCAGGCATCGTCACAAAACTCCAGACTTTAGCTATGAACTGCCGAACCGAATTCATAGACAAATCTTCACCCAAATTATACATAACCAGAGTATGAGCCTCAATTTCACCCTCAAAGCAACATCTTCCTCCAAAATCCGCACCTCCACCAATCCATCCTTAACAACCGGCGGAATAAATGGAATCTCCAAAATTTTATCCAGCACTCGATTCCCCCGAATCACATCATCTCAAGGAGTTTCGCCACAGAACTTCATCCTCACAAGGGAGTTCCTGTTTGCCAGAAACTTCATCCTCACAAGGGAGTTTCTGCTTTGCTGAAACTTCATCCCCAGATCGATGAACAGCCAAATCAGAAAAATCATCCACCATAAGCTCTTCAACCATCGGAGACAAGCGATCCCCAATTGATAACCCAGACTGAAGAACAGACACAGTCGATGAATCACCCAGCAAACACGAACCCCCAATCGGCAACCCAGATCGACGAATAGACATACCCGATGAATCATCTATCAAACGTGCCTCCTCTTCAACAACCGGAGAAAGAAAACCCCCAACCGGCAAATTGACCGGAGTAACAAAAACAGGCAGCAAAATCCCAGCTTTTCCGACAGCAATCGACTCCTTTCTCGATTTCTCACCCAACACGCTCTTCCCCATCTTCCCCAACGCCTTACCCGTAAGCAAGATCTCCCTTCCCACTACCGGAGTAGCCGCCACTACCTCAGACGAGGACTGGCCACGACTTTTTGCCTTTCGCGTCATCGGAGAACACACACACTAAGTGTGAGTATCACCGCCCCCAGTACAGAAAGAAAGAACGAGAGAACAGATGTAGAGAGAGAAACCAGTTCAACATCATGATAATGCTTTGATGTATATGTTATTTGATAATGCAATGCATGGTCAATATCCTAAGTTGATTGCTTTGTACGCTAAGTTTTCTTCTACTCGTTGTGTCTTGAGTGTTTTTATGGGATACTTGATTTTTTTTTTTAAGTGAAGTGTTTGTGATTTTCGAGGACGAAAATTCTTTTAGCGTGGGGAGGATGTAACACCCCGGTTTTTATTTACCCGATTTAAGACGAATTAAAACGGTTTTAGACGATTTGGGCTAAGTTTAGAAGGAATTAATTAACAGGTCCAAGTCTTTCTTTGAATCCGGCCCATTATTTTCCTAAACCTACTTTTAAAAGAAAAAACCTCAGTCGAATGATTCATGTTTTTACAAGACGAAGACGTCAAGAAAGAAACAAAGAAAGTTCAATTTTCGCGCGTAGTTTTCTGGTCAGCGCAACCTTTCTCTAAAATCAATTCCCGGTTCGTTAACCGTCGGATGTAGCTGCAAGTTGAAGATAAGATTCCTAACAGATCATTCTAAACGTTCACCGGACGGATCGGCGTTTTGATATTTGAGTCATCCGTAATTGTCTGTAGAACAGAAGCCCTTCTATTCTTCGGTTACCAGCCTACGTCTCCGTCAACCTAAGGCAAGTGATGTTTTAGGAAAACTTATTTGTTTATGCAAGATTACATGTTTTGATTGATCGTATCATCTATGCTATGAATTTATTTTGTGTTAAGCCATGGAATTGTTGCTAAATTGTGATTTGTCGCTGAACTTGTCATTCAATCATGATTATCGATCGAGATCACCGTGTAGCTAACTTATGTGTGTATGTACGCAGCTGACTTGCATTATTGAGCTCATGTCCTTTGATAGTATATTGTGTTTCAATAACTAGGTACTTGTTAATTAATTATGCTTAATCACAATTAAGCATTATGTTACAGAGATAGATGACTACTTTTGTCCGTTAGTGTGTACCCATTCTATGTGGTGAAATTCATATACATCAACTTAGAAATTAGTACTTTTATGTTGATTGACTAAGTAGTGTTGTATGTATGTTTCGCTTTCATGCTTTTTATGTAAATGAGTCTTACTTGTTGTAGCTATTGATTATCGAACATAAGAATTATTCTAACCTTAGAACTTTTAAATGTAAAGTTAACTATAGCAAGCACGTTTGCTTAAAAGATTGGAATAACTTCACAAGCTTCCTGGCATGTGTTAAGTATTTTCCTAATTATTAAAGAATAATGCAAGACACTTTCTCAAAAGTTAACTGGATGAATGATTGAAAATAAAGAACGAATAAAGAAGGATGGCTAGGTGTCTCTGTTGGATATACACCTCTAATGATTGAGTTACGATAACGATAAAGTTGCTACGGTGAGCATACACATGTGAGTCGAGGCGAAGTCGATGCGACACGATATCGCTACGGTGAGTATACACAAGAGAGCCAATGCGTATAACGTATGTTGCTACGGTGAACATACACGTATATCCAATATGAGGCGAAGCTTACCTAGACACATTAATCAAGAATGAAGTATAAAGTGATTCTAGCTAAAGTCAAGAAAAGAGCTTGAATCAAAAGAATGTCTAAAGTGATTCTAGCTAAAGCCAAGAAAAGAGCTTGAATCAAAAGAACGCTTCTAATGAATGGCAAGGAATGAATACTTAAGTCCAATGTTTAATGTCACGATTTGAAGTAAAGAATAAAGAAGACAACTTCCAATGAATGAACAAAGAATCGACGATGGATATTATCGATGTATAATGTTGTGATTGCATCTTATATATGATGTATGTTTTGATCATTTTATATTAATGTTTATTATGAATATGCACAATGTGATTTCTAGGGAACGAATGTGCTATGTGTTTAGTATGGCTTGCTTGCGAGTACAAGTAAGTACTCACCCTTGCCCCCTTTGAGCCTCAGGTAATGTAAGAGCTGGAGTTGATGGGGACCGAGCTTGATGTTGATTCAGTACACCCATGTCAAGTTTAAGATACTGTTTTAGATTTCAAGATTTAAACTGTTATGTTATTTCCGCTGCAAAAGTCAATGTTTTAGTCAATGAAAGCTCTATTTATTGTTCATAACGCTCCGTTCGTCAAGTACGAACTAGTTTCAAAGTTTTAAATGACCACCAATTTTAAAGTGTGCGTTTTTTAGACGCACTAGCACTCTCTGATAATTACTCATTTTTGTTTTAAAAGAGCGGGGCGTTACAATATATGTTGTTCAGATCGCACGGGGGGAGGTCACATCCAAGTATGACATCTTCAAGAAGGCCAAGCAGAAGGGCGGGGTATGGACCGACTGCTGGGCCTCGTCTATTGCGGTATGTTTATGTTGCTTAAATTTCATATTTGTACACTATTACAAGTTATTTTTGAAAAACAGTAACTGATCATGATATCTGCTATTTACGATTTCAGGCTGAGGTTGATGGTCAGGTGGCGAGGCAGGAGGACGAGACGGGTGATGTGTTGTCAACTGAACAAGTTGACAACATCTTCCTAGAGGTCAACAAACCGGACATCAAAGGACGAATATATGGACTCGGGAGCCTCGGTTTGAGCTTGGCTAGTCCGGGGGTGCTCCTCATCATCATCCCAGCAGTCTAGACGTCCGATTTACACACGTGACTGTGTCTCGAAATGGTGCAACAAGAGTCCGGAACAAAGTTGCTCGCTAACTCAAGAGATTGAGCAACAAAGGGACGAGATGGAGCGCCATGACAGAGAACGGCGGAGGAGAACGAGCGCCTTCTTGCCATGGAGCGCTTCATGTCCTGGCCAAATTTCTCACCCCGCTCCGTAGCTAGTTATGTATATGTACGTTCGGATTTATTATATTTACACTTGTTCGGATAATTTATCCTGCTCCGGATATTACTTTATATTATTTATCATTTATTGAAATAATTTCCGTATTATTGATTTATTATCGAACATTATATTGATTAATAGGTGAACTACGAAAAACAGAGATTAATATGAAATAAATAGTGACGGATAGATAGTGACGGATTAACAGTGACGAAATAAATAGTGACGGATTAATAGTGACGGAATTAGTGACGGATTAACAGTGACGGAATAAATAGTGACGGAATTAGTGACGGAATTCCAGATTCCGTCACTAATTCCAATAATATATTTGGCGACGGATCGAATCTATCCGTCGGATAGCTTATATCCGTCATCCTATATAGCGACGGATAGATTCTATCCGTCGTCCCATATAGCGACGGATAGATTCTATCCGTCGCCAATAATCGATTTAAAAAAAAAAAAAGTCAAATCTTTTAATCCGTCGCGAATTGGACGACGGATTATCAATCCGTCAAAGGCCCAAAGGCGACGGATTATTATCCGCCGCCTCACCGGGCGATGGATCGGATTGCTCAAATATGATATTTATCCGTCGCTAAACAGTGTGTTTTTTGTAGTGAAACCCTAATCCAAATTTCTCTGAAGTTCAAACCAATTATCCATGTCTAACTATTCCTCCAACTCGAATGCAAATACCCACACGACGTATTGTTACTGTGGCATAGTTGCTGACCGGATTACGTCGTGGACTCCGATATCATCGTCTTTGCCTTCTTTGTCGTCTTTTTCTTAATTGTCTTTTCTTTTCTCTTTTTTTTTCCTGAATTTTTAATTTTATTTTTATGAATTGCTGACATGGCAGTCAATTTTGACTTTGACTCGCTGAGTGGCATGCCATAACAGCGGTCAAGGTCAAAATTGTGCCAAAAGTCCTGTTTCTGCCACATTTTTGAAACTTTCAGACTAATCACTGTGTAACAACTAACGTTACATCACAGGTATGCCATATCCCCCATACTTGGGGACCGTTTATGCCTTTTTTTCTCGAAAGATTTGCATAATATAGACGTGAAACGTGTAGGGACGTTCACAACAGATCATCAAACTCAATGTAATAATTTATCTATGCGCCTCCCAAATGTCTCCACGATAATAGAATCTACCTTCTTATTTTGAATGGGCATTGATGTGGTATAAAAACGGTTAAGTCAATAGTGTTAGTCAAAGTCGAGTAGAAGACCGTCCAGAGCTTAGGTATAGTGATTTAATTCGTCAAAGTCCTTCACTCCAAAGTGCACCTGTATAAATTAGAGAAGGGGTTACACCCTTTTGGACCGGTTTGTCTTAGACAAACCGGGCTAAGATTCAACTAGTTTAATAGGCTGATCAAGCTGGGCTCGGACCTATAAACATAGAGAGTGGAATATTGTGAAGTAGTCGCTTACCATTATGAAGAGTAAATGTGCTCATATTTATAGTGGATAGTTCCAGGGGACACACCTCTTACACATCAAAGGTTGGTCGGCTTAGCGATACGGTGACACGTGGAATCGGAAATTAGAGGGGCGTTCGGATCACGCTATCATTTATGACGTGTCAGAGATGGCCCACTGGTAACTGGTGATCGGACTTAGATCACTTGGTAGCTAAATGGTAATATGTTCTTCTTTTGTGAAGAGGCCCGAGACTGGGATGACGGGGGTCGGACCTGTCCGTCACATGAGTGTGGTTTATTCCTCTACATTTCTGTACTTATAGCTTGACGACGGACCTTGGCTATGACCGGGCCTTGGACTCTAAGGTGAGCATATTCTTGAGGCGTGCCTAATTCGTCTTAAAGGCGCCAATCCGGGGGTCAAACTTATGGGTACTACATATCAGGGATATTTGTGGACTTAGCCTTTCACTAACTTGCTCACTTCTATTGTCTAAACATCAATAAATTGATTGATGCTAAATTCTTCCCAAAAGAAATAAATAAAGACCCATGTATTGCTTGACTCAGAAATATAACGATACCTTCAAATCCATGATTTCAGAATAAACTAGCAATGCTTCCTAAGCTCTGCAATTTTTCGATAAGCCACCTTTTAGATCTGCAATTTTCGATAACCCACCTTAGCAGTTAGCTCTGTAATTTTTGGATAACCCAATCACCATCACGATGAAAATCGACTCAAGGAAAATACCCATATATTCAAATCTTCGCCTGAAGACCAATTAACATCAGATCCTCAAAATTAAGCGATTGTCAATAATAAATATTACACATAATCAAGGGTTTCGCTCAGGAGATAATCAGGATGATAAATCGAGGGTCTAGGCGAGGAGAGAATCGATTAATAGAAAGAATTGAAGTTGAAAGACATCGAGAAGCTACAGTCCGAGATGGAGGGGACGAATCTGAGTTGCAGAGATAAAAATGGATTAGAGAAGTGAGACCGAGAATATTTCTAATGGAGATTTACAAAGACCAGACGCAGCTTTTTAGTTTCCCCACGCGCCTGCAAGCCCCCGTCCCGTTAAAATATGGCACAATCTTTTCTACGTTGTTTTTAACACGGTCAATAATTTTTTGTTTGTTGGTGGAGAAAGATAAATGATAAAGAATGAATAAAGTATGAAAGATAAAAACGATAAATGATAAAAAAAATGAAAAGAATATAAGATAGTGGAGTTAGTAGGTTTTTTTTTTTACTATTTTAACAAGCGGGCTAAATTAGTGGGACGTGTAAAAAAGGAATATTTATATCTTTTAGGCCGACTGAGGAAGTACCTTTAACACTCAACACCCGGTCCCAAAAACAGTGAGAGAATTCGCAAAGTGGATACTACAAGTTGGTGATGGAGTTGTCGTCGGTGATAATGACGTTGAGATTGATATCAAGATGTCAGAGGATATTCTTATTCAAGAAGTAAGTGGTCATATTCCTACCATGGTCCAAAACACATATCTGTCCTTTGAGCATATATCTAATCCACATCTTGATCCACATTATTTCCAAAATAAATTAGCATAGATCTAATCCATCTCTTATCATGGACCATCTAATCCCCCCTCCACCCTGATTTCAATTTCCCGCATTCAATTTTGGAACGTCTGAATTTCAACTTCTCATCCCTTAAATGGAAAATATTTCTCCTACTTTATTCACCACTTCTCCTACTTTATTCACTCTCTTTCATACTTTATCACCATCTCTCCTACTTTATCCACTCTATTTCATACTTTATCACCATCTCTCATACTTTATTCACTTTTCTCTCAAACTGCATTCGCGGAAAGTTGAAACCGTGATTTGAGGAGTATATGTTAATTTATTTTGCGTGATTTATATTTTCAAAGCCTCTACTACTACTATTGCTACTGCTACTACTACCACTACCACGACCACGACCACTACCACTACCACTACCACCACTGCCACCACTACCACTGCCACCACTACGACTACCACTACTACTACTACCACCACCACCACCATCACCACCACCACCACTACTACCACTACCTACCACCACTACCACTACTACCTACTACCACTACCACTACCACCTACTACCACTACTACCTACTACCACTACTACTATATATTGAAAAATAGATACACATTTCCACATAACTCCCATTTGATGCTCAAATATCTAGCACACATCAACACGGAATACTCGGTCAACACTGCATTCCTTCAAGTATATATTCAAAGGAAGCGATATAATTTGGTTAGTTTCATTGATCGAGAAAATGGGGATAAGGTCATGAGGCATATGGACTGTCGATATGTGTCTCCATGCCAAGCAATGTGGAGGGTATTAGAGTCCCGCTACATTACACAATTTATGTTCTTAAGCGATTGTCATTTCATTTGGAAATGAGCAGTTTGTTCCTTTGAAAGATGGTGAATGCATGCCAGATGTCGTCAACAAAGCCAATGTTAAACAATCGCAGTTCTTGTAGTGATTCGAGCTGAACAAAATAGATCCTCGAGCCCGAAAGCTGACTTATGCTAAAATTCCTCGCTATCATTGTTGGAAAGACGAACATAAAATATGGTCTGCATGTAAACAAAGAAATAAGGTTTCGGTATAATGGTGTTGACTGTGTTGTGCACGAGTATCACAAGGTGCATGTGAAACTATGGGCCTCTTATTCAACGATGAAGAGTATATTAGTGGTTTGAAAGGGGTAGGTCTATTGGACTTTGCGAGTTTTTTACGTCACCTTTTCATAACCATGTTGTTATCACGCAGCATGTCGAGGCCTGAGGAAGTGTGGAACAAAACATGGAATTTATTATCAGACGACATTTTGTACAATCAACAAAGGTTACTCAACAATCCTGGCACAATAACTTTAAAGACTATATTACCCATTCCCACATCCAATGACAATCAGTTTAAATTGTGTATGTAATTGTCATGTAACGATAGAGAACTCTCCATCCAGGTTTGAAACTCACTGATGAACAAATAAAAAAACATTGCTATTATGCAAGTAGAGAAGTTATCAAGAAAATCGCAATAACTGAAGTTCATTTGACGATAAGCCCGGGCCGGATGAGTCTGTTACGTAAAATGCTACAAATCCATTCATTTTGTATTAGATGTTCTATGTTAGAGTTGCAATGGAGCAAAGCATGATGGTTTATACACACAATCAACTGATGGATAACGTGCCATATATGAAATTATGTCTATTGTCAATGTTCAAAATGGCGAAGAATTCTTCTTATACATCTACGGAGTGACCACAAAAACCATTTATATGGAAAACGATATGCTCTGGTTTGAGGGCTAGAGAAGATATTGTACTTCCAGTTGCGTCCGATGGATTGCATCACTCCTTCTTTATAAAGGTAGGACGGTAGTCCGACATATTCGAGATTCGGAATACCATTGCAAATCACGAGGACTCAACATGCAATAAGCTCATGATTCAGATATCACATGCCTGCTCAAGGAGGCTCGACGACTTATTATTTGAGATAAGACTTCCATGACAAACCGACATTGTTTGAAGCGATCGATAGGAGCTTGAAGGATGTGATGTGCCATTCAGATGAGCCATTTGGTGGGAGTGGTGATTGTCTTCGGCGGGAACTTATGACATATTTTGCCCGTTGTTCCAGGAGGAATAGTTATAATATTGTGAATGCCTCTATATGCTCCTCTAAGATATGAGATGTTGTGAGGAGCTTCGGTTGATAAAAAAATATGAGATTGCAGGTAAATGACCCGTCTTATCTATATACCACATATACTCATATCATATTTAACTTATCATTTTTTACGTCCAATTTAATCCTATACAGTCTGGTTCGTAATCTTTCGTAATTTAAGAGACGAAAAAATTTGCTGAGTGGATAACACAAGTCGGTGAGGGCATTGTTGCTGAACCTAATGATTGTGGGTTGATATCAAGATCCCCGAAGGTTTACTTATTTGAGAAGTAAGTCATCCAATTCCAACTATTGTAGATAGTACATATCCTTCGTTGTTGTATCACTTAGGCGATCCATCACTTGACCATGTATATTTCATCACCGGGATGTTCTTGCACCTACAAATGAAATATTTGATTATATAAATCAATTTTTCATGTCGAAGATATCCAGAGATAGCGTTGAATATTTGAGCGCATATAGCATTACTAGGGAAGATAATTTTGAGAACGGTCTCGAACATGTTTTAACTGTAGAATTTTTCAACAACATTAATTACTCTAGATTGCCTAACCATATGATCATACTAAAGGTTTGGTATATGATAATGCTTCTGAGGAATATTGACTAGACTTCCGAGTTGCGCAATGTAACAAGGCTCATAGGCACTAATCTTGGGAAGCATATCATTGAGGCAAAAATGATATCTTGAATCAACGCGTGCGAAAAAGTTTTCATCCCGAGGATGATGATGAGCCACCCGGCGAGATGGAGTTCCTTGTCATTGATCGAGACAGCCCCATATTCATCGCTTGCTATGACCATAAATAAGAGTAAAGGACAATCTTCCTCACACGGCCTCTACCTTCCCTCACATGTATTCAACCACGGCTTAAATGTTGCGCTGTCTAGAGTTACCATTGGGAAGGGATTGAACGTAGTAAGTTGCAATGTAGAGGGTAATACATATGACACGACAACAAACATAATTTATTAAGAAGTGTTCGACAAGTTATGAGTTGATTTTATCTTTTATGTGTATTTTATATATGGTTGTGTTCAATTTCACTAATTTACATTATACACTATTCTACGTAGTGATGACTTCCACGCAATGTCAATCGATTAAATCACGATTTTGTCACCATAGCTTTTATATGTTTTTCAACTTTGACATGTTATTATACAAATTTATTCATTTCTTATTTAAATTTTTTCTCCATGCCCGGTCGAGTATCGACAGGCCATTAACTAGTGAAAAGAATATAAGATAGTGGAGTTAGTAGGTTTTTTTTTTTGTTTTACTATTTTAACAAGCGGGCTAAATTAGTGGGACGTGTAAAAAAGGAATATTTATATCTTTTAGGGCGACTGAGGGAGTACCTTTAACACTCAACACCCGGTCCCAAAAACGGTGAGAGACGAGTAAGTCTCCTAAGAAACGGTTTCTAGATAATTTATCTAAAGATGGACCTATATTTTAAAGAAAATTATCGATGTTATTAATCAAAATAATTATATTCTCAACATTGTAATTTTTAATATTACAAAAAGACTTATTTCGTTAACAATATAGACGTTTTTTTTTAACAGCATGGATGGTTTTATTGATAACATATGCCGTCTATATATAAGTTACTTAAATACCGTATTTCATTAAAATTTATATTAAGAAAGATTATATTCTCTTTCATAACATATAAGGAAACATCATATGGAACGGAATTATTGTGGATCCCGCTCTGTTTCCTAGTGGATAGAGACATAAATATTTGGAAGTCACTTGATTAATCAAATCGAATTCTATTATTAATTTGAGATAACATAATTGCAATTTCATCCGCCCCAAAATAAGGTTTCGTTTTGTCATTTTTACGTTTCAAGTAAAAATTCCTATCCTCTTTTTCACAAATGTTCTTTCAACTATATTATTAAAATATTCAAACTTATAATTAACAAAAAAGTTACTTTTGACAATAGTAACTTCAAACTGTGACAACCAATACATTATTTTATTTAAAAAGTAATCGATCCATATTTTATGATCAATAAATAATTGGGAAGTTTATCCCAGGACGGAGTGAGTACCATCAATCCATTTTTGGTTGACTGGATGGATACTTCTGATGTACATGAACGTTCAGAGCTGTCCGTTGGCTAGATGATCACTAATTATGCCGTGCATCCAAGGTTAGGTAGAGCAGCATCAGCAAGAACAGCAGAAAGACGATTGTTACCCTCCTGTGTTAAGTGTATTCCATCCCAAAAGAAGTAGTCGTTTGGGTTAGAACAAACTGGCACTCCTTGAGATCCACAAAATCTTCTACTGTTGTAATTATACCCGCCTCCTACACCACAACATGCTTGCAATGCTATATTTCCATGTTCAAAGAAAGTCTCACGAATAAGTGCTAGCTCTGTGTGGTAAAAATCGGCATAATTTATAAATATATTGGGAAATTCACGTTGGAGAATTCGAATGCCTTGTTGAAGATCATTATTTTTTAACACCATGAGATTGTTGACACTCTTCAAACATCCAATGTCGTCGTAATCAGAAGATCTATTACTAGGTAAACCAGTAAGGATAAAAGGGTAGCATCCCATTGGAGCATTTCCTGGAATTATTACGCGTGTTGCACCCATCCTAATCACCTCCTGCATTAAATGAGAAATTGTTAGTACAATGTTTACGCAAGCTCAAAAGATATTTTAATTAGTTACTCTCCCCATTTCGTAAAAATTGCATATTTTTATTTTCATTAATCAATCGTTTGTCAATTAATTTACTCTTAAACGATATTAATAAATAAATTATAAAATTATATAATGAAAATTTAGTAATTAAATTTTTATTATATGATTTATTAAATTATTTACTATTATCGTTTATTAGTAATTTGTGGTCAAACTTGAAGACAGTTGACCGGTCAAAGTTAAAATGTAACGTGAAATGGAGGTAGTATTTAATACTATGAGTCGTTACAATTTATTACCCTTGCAGCATCGATTTGAGCATTTGTTATATACGTGATATAGCCCTTGACTTGGTGGACAGACCTCCCTTGCAGCAACGCATAGGTAATGTCATTGCCTTCGACATCTCCGAACAGGAAAAGAGAATTCACAATTTTGTTCCGACGATCTATTACATATGAAATAAGATTGATCAATATAGAATGATTAACTTGACAAGTTATAACTGGACATATAAAATTCCAATTTCACAAAATAGCATTGTTACTACGCACCTGATGCACTCGTGGAACTAGTGTTAAGATACCGCCTAAACCAGTTCATCTGAACTCTAAGGGATGCAGTATAGGGTGGAATTCTAATGCCCTTGCTCTGAAAAAAGGAGTTGTCAAGAACAGGACTTCTAGCTACTGCAAACATGATCGCATTGGCTGAAGAAGAGTTTAAATAGATAAGCTGTAATTTCTGAAAAGCCAAGACCTTGTGCTGCAAAACCATATTAAAACAAACTTTTAATTATGCATGATACATATTATAGAAATCACATAAGTGTAAAGTCATGGTTGTAGTGTACCTCCATAGTCGATATCCAAAAGGCCATCGCACCAACGGCCAGTGGCCAGGTCCTCTGGGTGAGTTGTACCATATGGCAGTGTTGCAGCTGGAAGTCCAGGCCCTAGTGGAACATGCGCAATTGCATTTCCATTATCGAAAACTCCATCTCCCAAGTGATATAAATACTCAAACGGGCATCTGGTATTAGTCGTATTCTGAGCATTAGTGGTAAGAATTGTAACAATTAGTAAAAGACATATGGTTTTGATTGAGAAGGAACTAGTACAATAAACCATGATTGATATTTTATGTTTCACTATAATTCGTTCCTGCTAGATTGTAGAGTGCGTGTAGTTTGTTTGGATGATGGCGTTGAAAGCTTAAAGCAAATTTGTGCCTCTATATATAGGCAAAGAGACACGGTGATGTAGAAATTGGTAGTTAGGAGTATGATTTAAAGAAGGGCTTTTTGACAACAACGTATTTGAGTTGGACCATTCTGGTGTTTGAAATATGGCTGGTCAAATGATACGGCGGATCTGTTAATCCGATCCACAAATGCACCTCTTAAGCTCCACAATTAATTTTTACAAAAAATTTCACCTCCAATTAAACTCAGATTAATATTATATTACTGCTCAGACTGCTGGACTTTCAGAACGTGAAGTAAATGAAAGTATGACTTATAGTAAATCAAGATTCTATAGTTGATGACTAATTTCTTATGGTTAATGAAAGTTAATCTAGATTCTATAGAGGATGACGACTTTCTTATATATATATATATATATATATATATATATATATATATATATATATATATATATATATATATATATATATATATGTATGTTTATGTATATGTATGTATGATAACTATTGTAGCCAAGAATCGAAGATTTAATTTATGTTAAATTAGACTTATTTGTAATATATGTGTAAATTATACTTTAATTACAAAAAACAATCTGTTTTATTAAATCAAATTACAATCCATAATTCAATCCCAACAAAATCAATGCATCATAACAAAAACCAATCTTCTTCATTTAAAATTTAAACATTAATTCAACCCCAACAAACTCAATTCATCATTAAAAAAAACAAAAACGATATGCATTTTCCAATTAAATTTTAAACCCTAATTTAAGCAAACAAAATCAATTCATCATTGAAGAACAATGAGAACCAATCTTTCTGCTCCATATTCTCCAACTAAATTAAAACATGTCAACTCAAATACTAATTCAACTTAAAAGAAAGAAATCTATTATCAGAAACAACAATATTACTTGTCTATGTGCCACAATAATACGTGTAGCGTGTTCTCATGTCCTAGTACATAAATAACTTTCTACAACTTGGTGATAAACTTCCTACAAATTAATGATTTTATTATTTTTAGTAAATTTGAAATTTAATACACCATTATTGATAAAATCAATCCCTTATTTATAGGAAACTAAATCAAAACACTAATTAAAAAAGACACCATTATCAACACGTTTACACAACAGTTGAAACAAACAACATCTTCTAATATTGATACAGACATTTGCTAACTGATACAAGCATCATCATCAAAATAATAAGAATTCTAGCTTCCTAAATCCTCCATTATCAGGTTTTTTTATGTTCATATTTTCTTATTGACATCGTACCTCCTCAACTTAATTCTATTGACATGTGTTTAATTAGTGGGTTGCATTGTGTTATTTTTGTTTTTCCACATTCAAATTTGGATGCTTTCTTAATATGATGCTTGTTGTAACTATTGAAGAATGGTGCTTTATACTTTGATGTATCAATGGTGCCTATGTAATTAATTAATATGATGCTTATTTCGTTTTGAATGCTTATTATATGTTAGATGCTTCACCATGAAGCACCCGCCCATGGTTTGAGTACTGATTTTTCCTACTGTATTATCTTAATTATATGTCACAACATATAATTAAGAAACATATAATTAAGAGATGGTCTGGTAGGAAGGATGCAGGTGGGTGCGGAAGGCCATGGAGCAGGGTGCTTCATGGTGGTGCGTCACAATGCTTGTAATTTAATGCTAAATGATGCTTTCAGTACTAATATGATACTTTTTTTTGTATTGGATGCTTGAATGTAATGATGCTTGCAATACTAATATGATGTCTGTTTCGTATTGGACGATGCTTGTAATATAATGATAAATTATGCTTGCAATATAATGCTAAATGATACTTGCAATTAAATGCTGGTAATTGAGGACGATGGTTTATTTTGATGGTGCTTGGCTAATCTAACGAAACCAAATGTAAACAGATTATAATAGATGATTAGATTATTGAAGATTAATTTGGATTATTAAATATACTATATTTAGTATTTAATTAGAGGGCATCTTTGGTATTAGATATATAGACACTAAATTGTACTTCATCCGTCCCTAAAATAGCTTCCCATTTTGTCATTTTGGGTGTCTCAATCAAAACTTCTCATTTCCTTTTTTGACAACCACTCACTCAACTAAAACATTAAATATACTCAAAAATAAACCCACTAACATTATTTTATCTCACTTCTAATTAACTTTAAAAATCAATTTGATAGATCCATTAGTACTATTTTATCCAAAAGTAATATATGCAATATTTTCTCCACTCAAAAGAAATCTGCAGTTTATTTTCGTAACGTAAGAAGTAGTAAAGATATGTATCACTAATTAGTAAGAAAGATTTGGTAATGAATTCAATTTGTAATTGTCCCTTGAATTATGAATTATTTAGTAAATTGATTAGTGGAGAAAAAATTTAGTGAAAACCAATCAAAATAATTGAGTTGGTGGGTAATGCAGGTTTAAAATAATGATTATAAAATATAATTTTTCTTAATGTTTTGATAAACAGGGTCAGTTTCTTTGAATTTTAAATATATTATATTTACTAATTTTGATGTTTTAAATAATTACTTAATTAGTTAGGCAAGCACTGGAGTACAAAATTTATAGAATTAGAGGATAAGACATTAGGTGTGAAAGTTCAAACAACACAAGTTTCTCGCGAGTTCCGATACAAGACAATGTATAAATGGTTTGGGTGGCTCTTCATGCATGTCAAGTTGATTTCCAAGTTGAGATTAATATAAGGGGGATAAGATGACAAGTTGTGTACATGTGGCCGCCTACATTTTGGATTAGTTGCCGTGTGAAACAGTACACTAGTGTTGAATAGTTTGAATGATTGATATCGCTATACTAATCACTTCTTACTCTCATTTTATCACAATCTTTTCGGTTAGTTTATAATTTCGATGAACTTATATTTAAATAATACATTGTTATGTGAACACATACTTGTTAGTTGATAAGATAAACTTGTCCAAAAGACTTATAAAACAATAAACTTTTTAAATAATACAATGTTATGTGAACGCATACCTGTTAGTTGATAAGATAAACTTGTCCAAAAGACTTATAAAACAATAAGCTAGTTGATTTATTTTTACATATCATATTTAACTAATTAGTTTACGAAATACTTTTGTAAAAATCAACTAGTTTATCAGCTATCTAATCAGCTATCAGCTAACTTATCAGCTATGATAGTGTTGTTACACAAAGCCTTAAACTTGAACTTAATTTATTGAACGTTAGGTAGTAAGTTTAAAAGGTTAGTATGTCATATATGTAGGCAATCGTGACTTTCTATTAAGGATACATTTAGTTGGATTTTATTGGGTGTATAAATCAATATAGTGAATAACATTAGTCATTAATTTTTATATCATTTCATAGTGAAATCGAGTCAATCCATGCTTATATATGGGCCTATATATACTTCATATTTTGAATCTGACTTCTATCACATGTATTCCTTATTACGTCTGGATATGAATTTTCACGTCTATTAAATATGGTATGGATTTATATTATATCAACATGTGTTTATATATGTCCACCCATCATCATGATGGACCCATGTTAATTTTCTTGTTTTGTTTTTAATGGGAAAGGTCTAAACATGCAAGTATGGACTTAGTCTAATGTAGTTTGAGCGGGATAACTCGTGATTGAGCTTTGATTAGAATTGGTATACAGGGAAGTCCAAAATGGGAGATCCATATGTTGTGTAGATATTCATGTATGAATGCAAGTATGGACCATAATTTATAGGTTTATCAAATCTCTTTTACCTTATTTTAACAAGTGTAGTGTTTTTCGTTCACTTTTATGGTATTCGTGTTTAGTTGTGTTTTGTAGGATTTCGTATTTTTATGTGGGAATCGGAGAAAAAACGACACTTTTCGTATGTCGTATTCCAGCATTAGAATGCTTAAACCTCCATTGGAAGGCCCCAAGTTCGAGTCATATGAAGAACAACTTATTTTGCAATAATTGAAGGACTGTGTCCTATTTCCTTGGACAGGATGCGTCCCAAACTTACGAAGCAATTGGAGGATGGAATTGGAAGCCAGGACGCGCCCGATTTTTCAGAAATCGGACGCGTCCCAAACTTACGAGGCTATTTGTATTTTTGTAAAAGGGACCAGACGCGTTCAAAAATCCATAATTGGATGCCTCCGGCTTGTTCGACTCATATTAGGTTCGCCTACTTGGTCGATTTTAGACTACTTTTTATCATTTATACTTTATTTCAAACATATTCAAAAGCTTCAAGAACCCTAGTTTTGTTCTTTGGGCGATTGGAGTTTAGTTTCTCATCTTGTAATCTCATACGTTATGCGGATTCACATTCGAGGTTAGAAATTTGATTATATTTCATATTCTTCTTGTAATTCGCTTTCTTGTGATTGTTTATGAGTTTAATTGCTTTCTTCATCAATCTTATGAGTATTCCTTCTCTCAATGATTTCATATGCTAATTGCAAGAACATGAGCAGTTAATTCTTTAGTGAATACGGTGGTCCTGTAGGGATTCACACATATTATGGTTTAAGCCATGGAAATCATTCGTACGAGTTAAGCTAGTTCAAAAATATTCGTAAAACCTGTTTAATTCGATTCTCTATTCTAAGATTTTCAAATCGTTGTGTTAAGAATTATATGTCTGCGAAGCAGATAATTTCTCTAATTCAAAACATTGAAAAACGAATTGGTTAAAATTGCATTAAAGGTTTTTGGACAAATAACAAGTGACAATCATATGAATGCCACGGCTATAAACTATTTACGTGTATCCTGATCATCACTATCGTGTTCATTACTTCTCCATTAATAGTTCATATCAATTTGTTCTGCATTTGTTAGTTTATGTTTAGTATAATTTTCAAACAAACTAATTTTATATTTCGCAAACATTCACGTTTTATACTTGGAAACGCTTCACTGCCTAATTAATCCTTGAGAACGATTTTGTAGTTAAAAGTTGTGTACTCAACACTGCTTTAATTATTTTGTTTTGAAGTGATTAATTTGAGAATATTAATAAGCTTCTCTTAGATTGCTAAACTCTCTTCTTTTAAAGGAATAGATGAATTTAGTTTAAAATTGTTTGGTAGGCGTTGATATTTGCTTATGGGTGCATCATGACCTACTTGAGTCATGGTGGAGGTGTCTGTTTGTTGTGATTAGCTAGATCCCCCTGAGACTTAATTATGTTTTGGGGGTTGATACTTTGAGTGTGTGCTGGGAGGAGGCATTGTTGAGTTGTCAGGTTCTGGATCTTAATTTTCAAGATCTCTTCCTTCAGTGCAACTTGCACCTCCAGCACTAGGATTGTCTTTCCCATCCTCATCATCAGATTCCTGATGCTTTTCTCCATTATCATCGGGCTTGTCATCATCATCCGGAAAGTTTTCGGCCAAATCTTCTTCATCAAGACTAGAGGGTAGATCAACCAAGGCCTGACTGGAGTATTGTTCAGTGATGATAGCAAAGAGCTCGGCTTCATATAATAGTTGCTCAGTGTTTTGGTGTGGAATGCCAGTCTGGTCCAGGGCATAGTGTTGGAGAGATTTATGGATATGAGCAGGAGTGTCAAAACCCGAGATTTTCTCAGAGGATGAGATGTTTGAATATATGGTACCTTAATTGAAGCCTGAGAGAAAAAGGTTTGTCTGACAATGGGTTTGATTAGATACATTTGAAAGAGTTGAAGTGTTAAAACCTGTCGTGGAGAAACAGGCTCAACATTTTGTGCTCTTTTTGGGTCATCTTGAACATCCAGTTCCATTCCAGCAGTACCGGTGTTTCTTACAGAGGCTGAAATGAGCATTTATTAGCAAAACATACAAGAGATTCAGCATTAGACAATTAAAGAGAGTTAGAAGTGTCAATGATTTGTTCAAGAAGGCCTGTTCCCGTTTTTAATTCTGTAGCCATCCGTCGCTATCTAGAGACGGATAGCTTCATCCATCGTTAGATTTTTTTTTAATTTTCTTTTTTAAATTACTTTTTTAACGACGGATAGATTATCCGTCGTTAAATTACTATTTACAAAAAAAAGTCATTAAAATATAGCGACGGATAGATTATCCGTTGCTATTTAGAAACGTATAATTCTATCCGCCTCTAAATGGCGATCAACCTATCAATAGCTTACGGAATCAACGATGTGGTTAACGACGGTGTTGAGGTAAACCTAACACTAACTAACTAAACTATTACAAGCAACCCGGTCAGAGAGTCCCGCCCTACTTGAAGTCCAAGGAATACTCGTCCAACCAGTCACCAAACGACTAAGTGGGGGGTTAGAATCGATGCCCGATTGCCTATGTCAATCCGATAAGAGACTTTACTCAAGAGTTGAAGCTCTCAATGTAATAGTTATGAGGAAGGTAATTATGCTCAAGAACACTGGGGATCGCTGCTTAAGTATTGCTTACCTTGAAGTCTTCGACCTAGTGTCAGATGAGAAGTTATCATATACTCACGAGGCTCATAAGATGATGCCAAGTACGATCCAAATTTGGAACACTAATGCTATTTTCGCCCATGGCCCATTAGTGAACAAGAGTCCAATACCGATAAGGGGGCCCCGGAGGGTAGTTTGACCTTTTCCTCCGAGAGTACTGTTCACCGTTGGTCCGTGTTAGTCCCTCGACAGATCCGTCTCGCTGTTGATCTCGCCTGGTGACTTCCGACGTCCGAGCCAAGAGTCTCACCAAGTATCTCGGTTCTCATATATACGCTTGGTCTTAGAGTAATGGTGGCGCCCGAGGTTTTCGCACGGTCCGTTAGTATCTCAGATCGACATGGTCAGTTTACAAGTCCTTTCCTTAGCCAAATGGACCGGTTGTGGGATGTAGTGACTTCAAGGCATCGTCGATTCACTCGGGCGGACCATGTGAGGTCGGACCAAGATCGAATCGCTAGTTAAGCGGATGCGCTTTTAGACACGCCTATGGCGCTTAACGGATCGACATATTTCAGATCAACATATGTCCCCCGCCAAGTATCTTAGTAGAAGATAGTTGGTAACTATGAGGGATCACCGGTTCCGTGGAGCGGTTCAATTTAATTAAGAGAAAAGGAAAAATCCTTTTGTCGTGATCCGTCGTCTGTGTCCTCCAGATTCAATATATCTTTTCTTTTTCGCCTACAACCGAAGTTATCGCATAACCTGGACCAGAGGAAAAGGTATTCAGATCCTAGATATATGTGTCCGAGTACGGTTAGATTTGACGAGTCGTTCGAAGTCGCCCGTCCGATTGTTGAATCTGCCCTTCAGAGCCCAAGAGGCCCAACAGTTGTCTGCTTGCCCACGGAGAGAGATCCCGAGTAAAGAGACGCGACTGCTGATCGGGACGACATCAACGGTCAGCGCCCATCCGATTGATGTGACGCGTCGCCCAAAGATTAAATGCGACGCTCGGCACCATCCATTCGCGGGCGTACAATCCTGATTGAGAGGATCAACCGGGATTAAAATCCAAGCGACGTGACTCTAAAGCTATCCCATATTGCCCTTATAAATAGTCGTGCCATCACCATTTTCACACTTTTAGCAATCTCAAACTCGTGAGCAACTTAAGCAATTCAAACAACGCAAGGTCGATCCGAGCAACCGACTTGTAAGACTTTTGGGCCATCAAGTCGAGATCCGAAGCTCGGTGCATTACTCAAGTTCGATCATCCGTGGAACTTCTCTCCGTTCGATACCAGCAAGTAAGTACCTTTCTTCGCCTCGCTTAGTCAGATTCACCGTGACGCCTATCGCATGTCTAGTGTAGCTTCTTTGTCGCCTGTAATTGTGCCTCGCCTTCAAGAATTGACTTTTGCGATACCTTCGTTTAGACAATAATTGCCGTGTTCCGCCGCATGCTCGTAATATGCCAATTTTCTTCGCTGATGTCTTGTACTTTCATTTGATAAGTCCCGTCCGACAACCCGCCTTGATCATGCATGTTTACTTGTAAATCGCCAGGGTCAGGGTATTTGCCATAAATTTTTTCTTTTGTCATCGTGCCGTAAGAGGCGATCAGTGTGCAAGGCAAACCAAGGTGCTTGTCTTGAGGTCCCCGTCTTCTGTGTATAGAAAATCCTAGGCTTAGACTTTTCATGACCTCCGGACTTAATAAGACATATAAATGAACTCTGACAATAACAATCATCGCTTCGATCCGCTTCCTTCGCCTAGGATGTCCGGAGCGATAGTCAAAACGCTCATGAGGTGCGGGATTACCGTAATGGAGTAGGTTTCGATGAGTCCGTGGACTCGAAAGCGTGTTCAGGGAGACTTTCTTGTGGATGTCCTTTCCCGTAGATTCCGACGCCAGTAACGAAACCCATGAGATGTATAACCTCCAGATGGGCCAGGGTCAAGGCGGTGTTGATGAGGCGAGAACGTTGGTCCAATCTCTGACTATAAAGTGTGGGAGGGCCTATAGATCCAATGCGCTTCAACTTGAACGGGCGGGTGACAATGGGCATGAGGCCGATGACGTGGAGATGTTCGAGGTCGAGGGAGGACCGTGTTCGTAGAAGGTGTCCGCCCAAGCTGGTACATCCGGAGACCAAGGTGTCCTCAAGATGAAGAAGATGGTGAGGAAGAGGAAGGCGAGGAGGAGGAAGAAGAAGAAGGATCTCCGTCACTGCCCTCTAGACGATCCAATGCGGATCGATTACATCCTCACGCGCCTGCAAGTACCCAATCTTCAAGTAATCAAGGGCCGGGCGCAAAGCCGCCGAGTGAAGTTCTCGCCTGCCATTCACGTTACTATAGTATATCAATTCGAGAATTAAACGCGACGGGCTTCTTCCTACGTGTCCTGTGGTTAGGCGGAGGACATCCCCGAGTGGAGGCGAAGTGGAGATCCTCGATTCAGAGAAATCATGATTCCCAGCCCGGTCACGCTTTTACAATCCGGCACGTATATAAAGTGCATGAGGTGGCCTTTCCTCGGATGGAAGATCCCCATTGCTACAGAAATAAAAACATCCCGAACCATATCAGTATAGGTCCGAGTCGTTATCCCCAAGTCCCCGGGTAACCTCATTTGCTTTGTAGTCTTTGCAAGAAGAAAGGACACCAGAACTTCGAGAATTTTAGACATCTTCCATGTCTCTGCTCAACGGGAATCCACTATTCTATACTTTCATGAATAGGAAACCTTATAACTTTATCTCTTGACTCCATCTCGTCGTTGGGGTCGAAGTGGTGGGACAAATACATTTCGTATGCATGGCCCTGAAACCGGGGGAGTCCGAGAGGCAGCGATAACAGTGGGGACTGCCCACAAAGTTTCTGAGGGAGAGCATCCCGGACTGGCGCCCTCTTCCAAAGAATGTGGTTCGGGTGGCGGCCATCCACAAGAAGCATGACTACCTACTTATCCGCTTTTACGGATTGATCTCGCCACCACTTCCCTACCTTTGCGACTAACCGATGAAGTAGAAGTGGGGGAAGACGGACTTCAGAAGGATTCGCTGACGAGACTTCGCATTTTTCTCTCTTCATTATACTTTATTTTGATCACAAATGTCCGTAATTCGATAATCCTTTAACCCGCCTGCTTCTAACGCCTTGGTTTATCAGGTGCCTAATCGGTTCGACTACATCATGTCGACTCTGAGAGAAGAACAGTTGCAGAGGGAACAACAAGCTCGAAGTCGCAATGGTCAAAGGACCAAGATCATCAACACGTCTGGTCCGCCATGTCGGATCCAAAAAACGTCATTGTTCGGGCCCAAGAGGAAAGGCGTAAGGCCGGTGAAGATTCCTGTGCCTCAGGTGCTCGATAGGTAAGGCTCGCCACGCTGAGCGCCACCGCCAACACTCGAGCTCCACCCCGAGACGATTTATGCGGGATGCCATTGTCTCGGACAAAGAGGGCGGCAAGCTCGGAGCTCCCCGCCGAAGAGGCGCAGCTTGTCCGCGGTCCTTCCTGTGGACCAAGCCGCCCGACAAGGAGTACGAGGCAGCGGACTCCCGTAAATGGAGCGAAGCCTGAGGGTTCGATGCTCTATACCAGCCGGTAAATAATCATTCTTAATTTACTTGCTTGCTTAATGTGACATGATATAACTTCAGATCTACTGGTGTTTCTCACTGGTGCTTCATCAAGGCCATGCAAAGGAAGGCTAGTGAATGGGCCACCATCAAGAGGACCTTCATTAGTGTCAGGCCACATCCGGATGAGGCGGAAAAGTGAAGCAAACGGAGATGAGGTCAAGGAGGAAGAGGTGAGGGTCCATAAGTTGAAGACCACCGAGAAGATCAAGGCGACCTCACCATCAGGAGAGATTCGTCGATAAGGCGATGCAGGCTTTCCTGGATTTTAAGAACTTCCTGGTCGGTGGTCTCCGTTATGTACATCTTTACGCCGGCCGTGACTTCGAATTTCGCTTTTCAAGTTCCCGACGGACAAGTCGGATGCCGCACCGACCGACGGGTTTATGTCCGCGATCGACAACCGCAGCCCAAGGGACTTCTTCCACCGCATTTGATCGAAGGCGGAGGGATTAATCCTTTGCGGACGCGAACGGTGTCGGCGTTCGCCGACAAGGTTCTCGACGAGCAATGTCGCGTGAGTTCGTGGAACCGTCACCGAGGAAGGCGAGATTGAGATCCGTCGGCGGCCTTTCCTACCGAGGTTCGCCCCAAGCTCTTCCGAAGTGGGCCTGTACCTTCAACGATTATCGAGCTTTCCGTAAGTGGTTTGCCCTACCCGCCTGCTGCTCGATCTTCCGCCGATTACTTGTTCGCCCACGCCAAGCTCTTGTCGCTGAAGTCACCAATCGGCTTGAAGTCAAGAAGTTGGTCCAAGCCGCTAGGGTCGAATGAGAAGTCCGGTATGCCCCGTTAGGAATTCGAGATTTTTTCGTCAGATTTGCACCTTTGATAACTCGAATATCCTTTCATATTATGACAATGTTCCGTATTTTACCCGATGAGACGAACTTCTTATGCGCCCAACGCTTACTTGCTCTCTTCTTCGCCTTTCTTTATCTCTGCTCATAAGTCGAAGTTATTATAAATTACCCATCTCTTAAGAGCACGGACCACCGGAGATGGTATCCGATGTAGAAGTCAAACCATCATCCTTCCAATACCCGACGGTTTGTCCTGGGTGCGTAGATTCTTCTAGAAGGAGGAAGGTGAAACAAAGAAATAGTCATTATGACTACGCCTTTTCATCTTCTTAGTCGTCGGATGATCGATGTATGTCGAGATCCGAAAGACTTATCGCCACTATAAATAAGGGTGTGGTAATTCTCCTTTTCACCGCTGCATCTTCCTCATCCTTTCTTGGTTTTATCCACTTTCTTCTCTAGCTAAGTCGTTGTTCTTGATAATGTCAATCGAGCGATGATGAGTATGGTTACCGGGTGAATCAGGTCAGGAACATGCATCCGCCCATTTATCCGGGCAGGGAACTTCGCGATCCGATCGTCTCCGGATTATGAAGGTGAGCCCTCAATGTCTGTGAATAGCTGTGAGATCGGTCAAGAGGAGCGTGAGCGGATACTGAGGTTGATTCGCAGTAGAATTCGGATGCAGCAGCAAGCTCGCCAGGTCCGGGGTGGTGGTTCAGAGTCTCAAGGTTCAACTTCTGGGCGATGGTGATGTTCAAGGCGGGGTATGCCCCGTGGTAGCATGTACCTTTTTCGCTTTCGCGGATCAGATTATCAGACGTAAATGTTCGAATAATTTTGCTTATATAATTCGAACTATTTTTCCTTGGGTGGGACCTCCGTCTTTTCCTTCTTGCAGACCTCGTTGGATGAAACTGATGCATATTTTTTTGTAAAAATTGGCTAAAAAACTCGGACTTAGTTGATGGGCTTGTTTGGGCTTGATCGATAAACCGTCTGCCCAACAATCGCTCAACCCAAATGAATAATTTGAGCCCATTGTCGGTTGAAGTTCTCGACGGTTTGACTCCCATCGTTCGCCACTTCTATAAATACTGGATCCTCTCGACCTTAGTCGCTCAAATCCAACTTCCACTTTCCAAATCTACCCATAGCAAAAGACGGTTTCTTGAATAGTTTCTCTTCGATTTCCGCCCACTCTCAAATCGGCCTTTATCCCGAAGTTTGAGAGTGGAGGGTCTATAGGAAAATCGTTGAAGATCGGTCACCGAAAAGCATGATCTCGGCTTGAATGTATATCGCCGCCTCCTCTATTTTCTTCCATCCTACTTTAATGGCTCAAATCTCTCTTATGTTGGAAACAGCTCAATTTCAAGAGAGTTTGAGTCTTTAAAGCTTGCATGGAAATCTCTTCCGTCTGCACTTTGTTTTCCCTGTGTACGGACTTGCCTTCCACGCTTTGGTATCCAAGGATTCCTAGATGCTTAACCGCTTTCCGTGTGTGTAGATTGGGTTCCGGTCTCCACTAAACCAGATCTTTGCACTTTGACATGGAGGAAGCTTTTTCACGGGACGATCTTTCACCGAGATAACGATTCCGCAGGCACTTTCGCTTTTTTCAGTAGTGTTCGGATATCGATCCGTGGTTGCAAATTTTTCAGACAATATTAAGTGTAATTCATCTATGTATGAACGAAATCTCTTGCCTTCTTTGTAGCTAATCGAACGTTAGAAATCGGAAGATAGAGGTTCTATTGATTTGACGGAAATTCAATTACAACTTGGGGGGTGCTATGGCCAAAAAAAAGAAAAAGAAACAGAACTGACGGAGTTTTGTGTAGCAGATGGTTGATATTGAAATGATCAATCGAAATGATGGAGTTCCGCGCAATGTTCTTCAAGCATAGAACTTCTGGAGGTTTCTAGCATTCCACGGACGCCTGAGGAGATGTCCATTCTCATCTTCTAATACATAACTACCATTTACTTTGGCCCCAACAACCTTGTAGGGTCCTTCCCACTTGGGCTTGAGTTTTCCAACATTGCTCAAGATGTCGGCCCGTCGGAGCACTAAGTCCCCGACTTGCAAGTTTACCGCACGAACGTTCCTCACAGTTCTCAAGCGGCAATACCGACACCGAGGATGTTCGCCAGGCATCCGACCTTTTTCGCTCAAACATGTCCAGCCAATATCCGAGCTTCTGGTTTGCTTGTCTTCAAACTTCGATTCTCAAAGTTTCTACAGCAATCTCGGATGGTATGACTGACTATGAACCATATACCAAGGAGAAAGGAGTTTCTTTGGTCGCAGTCCGTGCAGTGGTGCGATGCGCCAAAAGCACGCCTTCCGTCGTCTACCAAATTTTCTTGAAGTTCTCAATCGCTTCTCGAGGATCTTGACTATTGTTTTGTTTGTGGACTCACCGCCCATCGGCTTTCGGGTATCCAATGATGTAAATCGTTGCTTGATTTTGAAGGACGCCACCATTCCTTCAAATTTATGTCCCGAGAACTGGCACCATTGTCCGAGACGAGAATCTCGGCAGCCAAAGCGACAGATGATATTCTTCCGTATAAAGGTCCGCTCGACTCTCAGAATGGTCGCAATGTACTCGGCTTCTACCCATTTGGTAAAGTATTCCACGCCACAATGAGAAACTTCTTTCGGTACCCTCGAATGGTCCGACAATGTCGATACCCCAGATCGAATCTGACACGGTATGATTGACGGAATCATAGGGTTCGCTGGGCGATGTGGGATGTTTTGCGTAATATTGGCAATCCGACATCTCCGGGCGTGGTCAGGAATCTTTACCGATGGTGGGCCAATAATAGCCTTGTCAGATGATTTTCGGGCAAGGTCCTCCCCTGAATGACTCCCACAACTTCCGTCAGGTATCTCTTCAAGAACGGTCTGCTTCTTGTGGGTTCAAGCATCTCGTGGGTCCCGAAAAGATCTTTTGTACGATCATCGCCCATTATAAAATATCTGCTTGCTAAGACCGCACACTCCTCGATTCTTTCGGATCGGCCAAGAAAGATCCATCCTCGAGATAATTAAAATGCGGCCATCCGCTTTCTCCATGTCAAGTGTCATGACCGTTAACCGAACTCATGACGGATGAGTCGTTGATGGTGAGTAGAATTACTCTCCTTGGTCCAAAGTCAGCAGACGCCAGATTTTGCCAAGGCATCGGCTCTTTCGCTCCAAGCTCGTTAAACTTTTCCAAGGAGAATTCTCAAGTGGTCGGCCTCATTCTTGAGTAGCTCAAGATACTTGATCATCAAGGACCTTTGTGGCAAAACTTCCGAAAATTGGGCCTCGACAAGTCGTGAGTCCGTATAAGCTTTGACCTTCCGGCTTGAGAGACTTGGCCGCAAATTCCATCAAGAGTGCTTCATACTCGCCTCATTATTTGTAACTTTGAAATCCAGAAATCGATAGTCGAAGTTCCGCGCCTGGCTCTTAAGGTAGATTCCACCTCCCACTCTTCCAAAGGAAGAACCGTCGACTTCCAATGTCCAAATATCGGAAGGATGGTTTTGATTTGAGATCTCCTTCGAGTCACCGAGGCTACGCTCGTTCATTCCCTCCAAAGGATTTTCGCTTGATCATTCGTCCGAGCCGGTCTCGGGATCATCGCAGTAGAAACATTTCGTTGACCGAAGTTTCTCCGACCAAGGGAGGGTCGATTGATGAACCGGGCTTCCTCAAGGTTTTCCGGGTCAACCTTGAGGGCCGGATTTCGGACTATATGTTTGGTGATTAAGCACTCAACACTTGCTTGTCGTGACTTTCTCTCAATCCTTCTCCGGTAATCCGCTAAGAAGTCGGTGAGGACTCGAGCCTTTCCGGCCGACGGAGCCTGTAGCAAATGTCGATTCACGAGCTCGACGCCCACTTAGAGAGTCGTCCGGATTGGTCGGGCTTTCCTAGGACCTGTTTCAAAGGTTCCGTAGTCAGTACCACTATTTTGTGAGATTTAAAGTTTTTAACCGTCTGGCGGTATAAACTAAAGCGTATGCGAGTTTCTCGATCTTCACGTATCTTGTCTCCGCCCCAGTGAGGGCTTTGCTAAGATAGTAGATCGGCAAATGCTCGTTAGCTTGAATCAGACAGGACGGAACTCATCGCTTCTTCCGAATTGCTAGGTAGAGGTAGAGTGGTTCTCCTTCGACGGGCTTGGAGAGCAAAGGAGGGAATGGAGGTATTCTTTCAATTTTTCAAATCCTCTAATATTTCATGTCCACAAAGTTCTCTCCTTTCCCTAGGGTCTTGAAGAACGGAAGATTTTCTACTACCGACGGAAATAAAACGACTTAAGGACATGAGACTTCCTATGAGTCATTGCACTCATCGAGGGTTTTCGGTGTGGCGTATCTAGGATCGCTTTGATTTTCTTGATTGGCGCCGATTCCCTTTCCGTGACCATGTATCCGAGGAATTTTCCTCCCTTCACTCCGAAGTGCATTTTTCTCGATTCGCCATCCCATACTTCCGCAGGATGGAAAAGCAATTGTTGAGATGCTCAATATGCTCTTCCTTAGTCTTACTTTTAACGAGCATGTCGTCCACGTAGACTTCCATCGTCTTTCCGATCTCATCGAACATTTGGTTTACCAGTCGCTGGTAGGTGGCTCCCGCTCTTCAAATCAATGGCATAACCTTGAAGCAAGATACTCCTCGCCGCCAAGAAGGCCGCTTTCTTAACGCCCTCCTCGCCATCCGAATTTGGTAGAAGCCTTGGTATGCGCCCATGAAGCTCAAGAAGACATCCGAGGTAGAGTCAACCAGCTGATCTATCCGCGGCAATGGATACGGATCCTGGGACAAAACTTATTCAACCTCGTGAAGTCATTACACATTCGCCACTTGCTGGCGATTTTCGACTAGAACGACATTGCACTCCAAATGAGTAGCGACTTCCTCGATGTGTCCTCGCCTTTAGAGTCGATCGACTTCGCGGATATTATGGCATCCTTGATGGGGCCAAAGTCTTTCCTTTTCGTTTGATGTATTTGACCAAGGGTCCATGTTCGACGGTGAACAGAGTCTGGTCGATCCCCTTCGTGTCGCCAAGACTCCAGTAACACGTCATTGCTTTCTGGAGGCAAGTTTACGAGCTTCATTTCTACTTCGCATTCATTTCGGTCCGATCCTTGTTTTCTTCTCGGATCACAAGAATAATTTCGATTTCTTTCAGGGTCTCATGGGGCTCGATTCTCGCTGTTCTAGGAAATTTTCCTTCCGCTTCCTATGCCGACCGTGAGTCCTCCTTTCGGGTGGAAAGATGAGACGCGTGAGTCATCAGGATCAAGTAGCACTCCTTCTTGTAGACATGATATAACATTCCCATGCTTCCCTGACATTTCCGAGCTCTTGTCCGACCAACGCGCTGGGAACTTCATCCGTTGTGGATAGTAGACGCATACTGAACCGATTGAGACCAAGCGTCCAAGATGGCACCAGAATCGAAAGCTTGTTCGACCACCACAAAGCGGACTTCTTGTGTCACCCTTGCCGGAAAGGTACCGAGAGAAACATGTAACATGATACTTCCGAGGGGTCGTACAGTTCCTCCTACGAATCCTAATATGGAGGTGTGTACTCTGCCGTATCGGACCCTACCTAATGCCATCTGATCCAGTGTCCTCTTAGAGATACGGCCCTTCCACTCGGCACCGTCGGATCAATGTTCGAGGAGCTTCCGGTGTCCACCAAGATCTTATTCACTCGGTAGGTTGCAATGGTTAAGGAGACCACCAGTGGGACATCTGGGTTTTCGATGTCTTCTCCCCCTGCCGTAGGAGGAGGAATTTCACCGCCATCGAATGATATGGCGTTAGTGCTCGAATCGCCGGACCGCATATGCTCGGTCGTTGTTTCGAGGTTTTGCGCGCCGCCTCGCTCCTCGCTCTCCCCGCTGGTCCTCCCGCGATAGGTTAATCACCCGCAGATGGGCATTTTCCATTTCGATGTCGCTGCACCGGTAGGAACGCCGGTCTAGATGGGCGGATAGTTGGTAAAGTGAGGGGAAAGGCAGTGGGCGGTGGTTCCGCCATCCTCCTCTCTCCTTTGCTCGTTTCTATCTTGTCGACCGCTCGCCTTATAGATATGCTCCTTCAATTTTCCATCCCTTATCGTGTTCCACCTTCTTCAAATTGAATGTCCGTCTGCTTCGTCCGCGACACTTGTGAAACTTGCAATAACCTTGCGATTTTGCTTTACGGCCGCCGTGAGGGGTTTCGCCATCGACGCCCAACTTCTTCTCAACAATAGTTGCCAAGATGTCGGATTCGGTCTTGAGCTGTGTATAATCCGCATATCGCCTTGGCGACTTCTCTCCTCGTGAAAACCTCTCGTTGCTCCCTTCTTGAATCGAACTTTGCCGCATTGGTCTTGTTTTACCGGATCCTTCGCTGAGTCGGGTTTCATCGAACATTCCTTCTATAATCTTCCCATACATCACCTCCTCACGATGTCTTCTAAGTACTTTTCGCTTACTTCTTGACTTGAGAGTTTTCTTCGAGTTCGAGTTGAGAGTATTGCATACAGTGTGTCTGATCCGTTCTTTAATCGTGTGGCTCAACCAAGAACCTCCGGTGAAATCGATCTAAGAAAGTCCTTAGATCCTCGTGGTTTCCTCAGATAACGCCTCGCTAGATGCTCCACGGTGTTTTCTCCTCTTGGACTTGTCAATCGAGCCAAGAATTTAGAAGATGATCCGCATTTAATCAGACGATTTATTAAGAAAGAGGTGTACCAATCCATGGCAACCCAAGAGAGTGGACGAGAAGGTGAGGGCTTTAGTGTTGTCACTCATCCCTTTGAATCCATCTTGCCGCTGAAGCGTGTCGTGACCCACGGACAAGCGCCCCATAGTAGTATTCCAAGTTTGGAATCACTGTCCGAATTCTTGTTTCTCTCCTTCTCTCATGATACCGCCACATAGGGATTTGGTGCGCGGTAGTTATCTCGCCGTGATCTTTACGAGACGTCCGAGGCTTTGAACTGAAGCTTCCAGTCTTTTCCGGGCATAGATCTCGCTCCGCCATGATTTCCCCCTGGATGTATGGCCACATCCGGAAGTTCGCTCATGCGGCTTTCGAATTGTTTCGCCACTTCGTCCTCGCCTCTGAGGGACTGGAGGAACTTCCGGTGTCTATTGTTCACGCTTCGTGCTCTCTCCTCACTTGACGGCTTCCTTCCTCGGATCTGGAGGTCGATGCCCGCCGTCAATGATCTCGCAAATCCTCCCGCTTGCCGATCTCCTAATCTTCGCCGATTCGACGTTGTCCGCCTTAGACAACGCCGGCTCGAGGAGGTGTAACCACCGCGGAGTGGCTTGTTGTGGAGGAGCATTGTCGATCTGTGCACCTCGATGATCGTTAGCGCCACAAACCGCACTCGCCAATCCATGGTCGTTAGTGCGACAATGCGTCTGCTGTGCATCGTGAATTGTCAAGGGTGGGCCTTGAGCTCGCTTGAGAAGCTCGAGCCGCACCTTCTTCCGAGGAAGGATCGGCCGGCCCCTCGCCGGATATCTTCCTCTTACTGCTGCAGCCTTCGCCTCCGGAGGGGCATTCGGGCGCCGTGGTGGAGTTCTTATCAGAGTACCAACTCGTTGTTCGCCTTGTTCTTGCCATCGTTCACTCGAAATACGATGCTTTTTGTAAGCTTCCCACAGACGGTGCCAAAATGTTGAGGGGTAAACCTCGAACACTAACTAACTAAACTATTACAAGCAACCCGGTCTGTAGCCCGCCTCCTACTTGAAGTCCGAAGGAATACTCGTCCGAACCAGGTCACCTGAAACGACTAAGTGGGGGGGGGGGGGGTTAGAACTGGATGCCCGGATTGCCTATGTCAATCCGATAAGAGACTTTACTCAAGAGAGAGTTGGAAGCTCTCAATGTAATAGTTATGAGGAAGGTAATTATGCTCAAGAACACTTGGGGGATCGTTGCTTAAGTATTGCTTACCTTGAAGTCTTGGACCTAGTGCTGTATTTATAGTTATCATATACTCATGAGGTGGCTCATAAGATGATGCCAAGTGTACGATCCAAATTTGGACACCAATGCTACCTTTGGCCCATGGCCCATTAGTGAACAGTTGTCCAATACCGATAAGTGGGCCTGGGAGGGTAGTTTGGACCTTTTCCCTCCGAGAGTACTGCTCACTGTTGGGTCTGTTAGTCCCTCGACAGATCTCGCTTGGTTGATCCGCCTTGGGTGACTCGATGTCCGAGCCAAGAGTCTCACCAAGTATCTCAAAGGTTCATACATACATTTGGTCTTAGAGTAATGGTGGCGCCCGAGGTTCTCTGACGGTCCGTTAGGCATCTCTCATCGACATGGTCAGTTTACAAGTCCTTTCCTTAGCCAAATGGACCGGTCAGGGGATGTAGTGACTTCGCGCATCGGCCGATTCACTTTGGGCGGACCATGTGAGGCCGGACCAAGATCGAATCGCTAGTTGCCGCGATGCGCTTTAGGACACGCCTATACGCCTTAACGGATTGGACATATTTCCGTATCAATGACGGATAGATCGATTGTCGCTATATAGTTTCGATCGGATCGTCGCCTTTTCGCCGCTATATAGCTAAATTCTTGCAGGGTATTACATCAACAGAATCAGATGTCACAATAACACGCGTAGCGTGTTCTTATGTTCTAGTTAATATAATATCACGAACAAACAGATGTTTTAAATTCTTATTTTATAAAACCGGCTATTAGAGAGTGCAAAAGGCAATTTTCAATTCATCTCCTACCTAAATAATGGTCCATTTGTACCCCATTGTAAGGCCTGAAAATTTTTAATACCTCATGCAAACATTTGGCCAAGTTTCGTACTGGAGATAAATTTGGCCCTTGAAATATAGATTCAAAACTTAAATGACATAAATGCTACCATCAACGCATTGTTGGTTGACTGGATGGATAATTATGCTGCATCCAAGGTTTGGTAGAGCAGCCTCAGCAAGTACAGCAGAAAGACGATTGTTACCTCCTGTGTTAAGTGTATTCCGTCCCAAAAGAAGTAGTCGTTTGGGTTAGAACAAACTGGCACTCCTTGAGATCCACAAAATCTTATACTGTTGTAATTATACCGGCCTCCTACACCACAACATGCTTGCAATGCTATATTTCCATGTGCAAAGAACGTCTCACGAATAAGTGATACCTCTGAGTGGTAAAAATCGGCATAACTTATAAACGTATTGGGAAATTCACGTTGAAGAATTCGAATGCCCTGTTGAAGATCATTATTTTTAACACTATGAGATTGTTGACACTCTTCGAACACCCAATGTCATCGTAGTCAGATGATTTATTACTAGGTAAACCAGTTAGAATAAAAGGGTAGCATCCCATTGGAGCATTTCCTGGAATTATTACACGTGTTGCACCCATCCTAATCACCTCCTGTATTGAATGACAAATTGTTAGTACAATGTTTAACGCACGCTTAAAAGATAATAAAGATAATTATATGCGTGGTTACAATTTATTACCCTTGCAGCATCGATTTGAGCATTTGTTATATACGTGATATAGCTCTTGACTTGTTGGACAGACCTCCCTTGCAGCAATGCATAGGTAACGTCATTGGCTTCAACATCTCCGAACAGGAAAAGAGAATTTACCACTCTATTCCGACGGTCTAGTACAAATTAAATAAGATTGATCAATATTACAATATAGAAAAAGGAGCTAGAGAATTTAACATGACAATACATTGTTGTTTTTATGAACCTGCTGCACTTGTGGAGCTAGAGTTAAGATACTCCCTAAACCAGTTCATCTGAACTCTAAGGGATGCAGTATAGGGTGGAATTCTAATGCCCCTTGCTCTGAAAAAGGAGTTGTCAAGAACAGGACTTCTAGCTACTGCAAACATGATCGCGTTGGCAGAAGAAGAATTTGGTGCCAAATAAGCTGTAATTTCTGGGAAACCAAGACCTTGTGCTGCAAGCCATATTTAACATAACTTTTAATTAAACATGTTACATGGTATATAAACCAGATAGGTAGAGACATGTTTGCAATGTACCTCCATAGTCGATATCTAAAAGACCATCGCACCAACGACCAGTAGACAAGTCGCCTGGATGAGTTGTACCATATGGCAATGTTGCAGCTGGAAGTCCAGGCCCTAGTGGAACATGCGCAATGGCATTGCCATTATCGAAAACTCCATCTCCCAAGTGATATAGATACTCAAACGGGCATCTGATATTCTGAGCATTAGTCGTAACAATTTTAATAATCACTAAAAGATATATGGTTTTGAATATTGAGGAGGAACTAGCACAATAAACCATGATTGATAGTTTTTGTTTCAATTAATTCTTTCCCTCTAGATTGTACGTACTGAGTGTTTGCAGTTAGTTTGATGATGTTTAAAGCAAAGTTGCCTCTATTTAAAGCCAGAGTGATGTAGAAAATTGGTAGTTCAACATTTATGGAGAACTTTAACATCGATGCATTAGAGTTGGACCCTGGTCGAGTGATACGGCTATGTTAATTCAGTCCATAAATCTGTATTTATGGTTTAGATCGGATCGACTAACGAATCACACTTTTTCTCATCCGTTATTAGTGGGTATCCGTGATTCATCCGTTTATATTTTATACTTCGCCCGTTCCATATCATGTTTTCCTCGTCACATACATGTTTTTCATTTGAGTTATAGTAAAAAAATAAGCACTACTAAAAAAACACAAAAAATAATGATAGTAAATTGTTGACAGCAACATGGCTGTCAAATTTATGTTTTGTTTGTAACAGGTTAAAGCCATAATTTTGACAGCTAGTTGACATAGATTGACAAATGGGCTCCATCCGAAACCATTCTGTAAATGGAATTAAAAAACATATCAATAATGAGAGGTGGCTGTCATTAATAGGTTTGAATATTTCAACTTCGCTATTTTTTACAGCGAGTTGTTATGATTTGAAGCAAATTGGGCCCGTGTGTAGTGGGAAATGAATTTTACAGTTGGTTATCAATAATATCTTGTATAATAATTAAGGTATATTGTAGATACGTGTTAGGTACACGATATATACGACATAGATGTATAATATACGTATAAATGATCTACACATATTAATAATGTATTTTTTTTACACTTACCTGTCATTATCCATCATTTATGTTATTTTTGTTAATATCAATTGATTCACTACAAATCTCTTGAGAGACGGTTCTGTATAGATGGTCGTATATGTTTTCAATATAATCATCGATATTATCAATTAAAACATCTATGTTATTACCCAAATGTATTTTGTTGTATATTCCAAAAAATACCAATGTTGAAAACGTAGACGTTTTACTTGATAACATCGATGATTTTCTTAAAAATGCAGCCCGTCTCTATAAGTCTTTTGGAGACTTTCTCTCAATAAACTTTCACTTAATTAATCTATTATGTCGTCTGTAAATAATTTGCTATAATATTATGTGATAGATTGAAAATATTTTATAACATATTATTTTAGTAAAAGAAGAAAGTACCATTGCCTTTTTAATTAGACAATAGAAAGTGAAAATAAAAGGGAAAAACATGTAAAATATATAATTACGAAGTAGACATTTAAAATATATATTAAATCTGAGAAAATACAAAGTGAAAAGAAAAGGAAAAAATGATAAAATATTTATAATTAAGAAAAATAGACAATTAAGAATATATTAAAATTTGGTCACCAACATGGTTCGAACTTGGAACCTGGTGCTTCAATAGTAACAACTTTACCACCGAGCCAACCGAATACTTGGTATTTGTTTCAGACAAATAGAATATGTTCTTATCGCAATTCTCAGTAGATAAACATACATATTAATTAATTCTATCTACTTTACCAATTCACCCAATCGCTTCGCCAAATCTTCCAACTCCTCAACAGACAAGAATCATCCATCGCGTGCATCGGCCATCATCCATCATCGATCAGCACCGCTCCTCTCAACCGCCTTCCGTCCAATTACACCACAATCAGAATCATCAATCGAAGGTATGTTATTGCACCCAAATTGATTTGTGAATTCTGAGATGTTGTTTGATATATGGAATCTGCTATTTTTCTACTTTAGCTTGTGTGCTCGGTTTCAGAATTATCTTTTCCTCTTGGTAGATTGGTCTTTGTTATTGATTAAAGTATCATTGTTAGTTGTTGATTCTGTTGTTTAAAAATTGTTGGGTCCGTAAACCTTTATCACCAATGGTTGCTCAATTTTATGTGGAATAAAAATCGAAAGATTTTGTATAGCTCTTTCTTTGATAATTATAACGATTGAGAACAAAAGTTTGAATATTTACATATATTCATCTATTTTCAGATGTTGGGAAGGCGTGGTGGTGGCCGTCAATGTTGGTCCTAATTCAGGGCACCATCTAGTCATCATCCTCGAGGATGTCCGAGCTCTTCATCCCGGAGGAAAGTTCGTCACAACATCTACGGGCTGAAGTTCACAAATGGGTCCGACAGAGTTCAACGCAATTTCCTCGTCCTCCGATGCCGAATAGTCTTGCTTTTCGCCCGACCGCCTGTGATTGGTTTAATCGAAGCACAACATATGCCGTGGGTTTATATGCGGGGGTCATGTGCCGTGGGATTCATGCATATTTGGCACGGTGTTAACCAAAATGTAAGACCTGCACAAGTTACTTTTCCACATGACGACGCTAGAGAGACATTCGGATTGATATCACGCAGTAATGCCTCAATTTCCACCCATAGGAGGTCCTATTAGCCGACTATGCATCATCAAAATTCCCCACAAAGAAGTTGCACCAAGCAAGAGATGAGAGATATAGTGGTGCTTGTACTTCGCCTTGTGGTCGAGAATAGGATGCCTTCACGTTAGCATCATTGTCAAGTCTCAGATTCACCGTCTGCACAAATTGTATCATCGGGAAACACACGACCATTCCAAGCATAATATGATGCTTACCTCCAACACTGAAAATGAAAGTACACCGAATAAAAAAGAAAATCATTCCACAAGCTTTCCCCAAAGATTGAGTACGAGAAGAGGTTGTTGTATCCAAACCACCTTTACTAAAAGATTCACTTGAGGGCGCAAATAAGGATGTTGGTGCTGCCTTCGCCATATTACGTAGGGGATAAAGAATGGGATGATGTTTGCATCATGCACATGATGCTTTGTGGATGTAATTGTGGTACGTTATTGTTGAAGATAAATTATATAATTATACACTTAGTCGTAGATATATTATTATGATAATAAGTGGTATTCTTTCTTGCCTTCCATGCGGTATACATTCTGAATGCTAATTTCCTAATTTAACTTACCCGCTATTTGTTCAATTCTTGGATAATCATATCAAAATTAGTCTAACTGTTGTGACATGACATGACATGTTATAATCTTTTAGGTTATATATTCTCAATGCTTAATTATGTTTCGTATAATTGACAAGTTGAAAGTGCTATCATACATGTTGTAATCTTTTAGGTTATATATGTTTTTTAGATGAGGTATAGGTGGAATAGTGAAGCTCAGCTTGAAATTGCGGAGACATGGGATACTGTTTGTAGGAATAAGTTCAGTACTATGATGAGCAGCGCGAATACATTATACAGGGAAGGCCTTAAAAAAATCAATTGTGGATACCATCGTGGATGGAGCCACCAATGTTTAACATCGCAAGAAATATATGGGACAGCCAAGCCTCTATGCAACAGTCGATCCAAAAAGCAAAAAATTGAGGTGTTAAGTTTGATCTGGATGGAAAAGTTGTGGAAAAAGCATCGCCTAGACATTTTGGTGGTGCCATTAGCACTTTGGAGATTACACTGCATATGGTATGTGTAATTGACTTCCTTTCATTTTCTTTTATTTAACTTCTTTTTGTATTTCGAATACACTAACTGTTAAATTTATGTTCGTAGGAATCAGGTGGTAGTAGTAACACCATGACTTCGTTGAAGAAAATGGAACAATTTCCATTGCAAATTGATGGTTTGCCGAAAATATATGTTGAAGCTTTCCGTCATACGCATATTTCAAATGTAAAGGAAGTTGATAAAGCTCAAAGTCGTGAATCTGTGTGCAAGATGTCGAGATCAAAGTAGTCTGCTATAGTCCCGTATGCGAAAAGTGGGTAGACGGTCATTCACATGATCTATATGTAAATTCTCTTGTTTTATATATCCAATATTTAATGCCCGCCTTTTGGCCAAAAACTTAAGATTATTGTGAATTGATTAGAATCGGCTAAAACTAGCTTTTATGTGAATCGTGATTATACTGAAGTTTTCATCTTTTCTTGATTTTGTAATGTCTAGAGATGCATAATATCTCGTGCGGCTTTCACTTGTTTTTCCTTGATTTATATATGCAAGATTGATTGCCTGCCTGTTTACCAAAAACTTAAGATTACTATATCAAGTTATTAGAATCAGCTAAAACTAGTTTTTTTTTACTAAATTTGCAAGTCTTATTAATGTTTTCATCTTTCTTTTTTGTCTAATGTCTAGAGATGCATATTTTCGATTTTGTTTTCACTTCTTGTTTAAAGTGATTATGTGGGATATACTAAAGTTTAAATCTTTTCTTGGTTGTCTAATGTTTAGAGCTGCTAAAAAACTGATAAAATTGCATTCAGGACTTCTATAAATAATTATTAAGGAGTTTCATGCTTTCTCGTAGTTGAATTTAACTCAAGGCATACCGAATCTCCGAATGTTCGATGGAGCATCGATAGATTAAATACAGCCTTGTGGGCTGAATGTGCCGGGGATATTCTCATGGTAGTATGAGGGGCATATCGAAGGGGATTGTGATCCGTGAAGCTAGCCTCGCCCCGCCAGGGGGGCGTGTTTTACCACCTGTGCCACATTCCAAATTGGGTGGAGAAGCAGGAACGAAGAGGCAAGCTTTCCTCGAAAAAAAGGTAAACAAACAGAGTAAGAAGATTAGGATGCAAAGTGATGCGATCAAAAAGTTAACAGAATCTACAGCAACACTTTTCCAAATGATCAAGACAATGAGTGCTAGTTCTAGTGGCGGTTAACCAACTTCAAAATATCAGCATTCCTAATGTCAAGCTAGGTGGTGATGATTGTAGTTCTAATGACGAAGATGGCATAGACCAGTCTGGGGATGAGATAGAAGATGAGTTTTAATGTATGTTCCGTGTCATGTTTATGTTGGTGAACAGGTTGTTTTTTGTTTATGATTATGATTGTCAGATTATTGACAGTGAATTTTGATTATGATTGTCATCTAGTGAATTTTGATTATGATTGTCAGATTATTTTGGCGTGCGGTGTAACGAAATGTAGGGGTTGCCATGCCGAATTTTCGTTATTGACAGTCTTACAAATTGCACTGTTCCATTTTATTACAAGTAGCCGAATGGATTCCAAAGTCTTGTCCAAACTGAAGTCATAGTGCAACAAAATATATAGGTAAACATTATCACACAGTACAAATACTTAAAACATAGGTGTTCATTCTCAGATCGATTTCTCCTCGCGCCGTGTCGAAGTGGAATTTGGAGGCTGTAACTTGTAAATTCCATGAATAACTCAGATCCAAGAGGTGCTTCGTCCTGATAGAATTGTTGATCGTCATTGGTTTGTTGTTCATCACCTCCAACAGAAGACAAATCAATCCAGTGTCGTGCCCCTATTGGGCACACTGCCCACACTACAAAACTAATAAATCTGAAAATTGAAAAGCCATAAAAAAAGTATACCTTTTCGACTGCGACGTCCAATGGTTGAATATGTGTACGGTGAGTAGTACACTTGACTTGCTAGATCTGCAAGTATGAACGGCTCCTTCGTCCTGAGTTTTTTATCGTGACGTAGATTTACCAATCTAAACTTGTCTATAACTACATGTTCACTATCAAACCAGTCGCACTTGAAAAGGTATATACGCTGTTGTTCCCGCCCAGGACAGTTAAAGCTCAACATGATAATTTCTTTTATCAACCCATAGTAAAAATTTGTAGTACCATTTTCATTGTCCAGCTTCACACAAACTCCGTAGTTCATTGTTTTTTTGTGCTCACCATAATTCTCTGTTTCAAATTTGTATCCGTTGACGGTGTATCCTTGGCACTCAACAACCGCATATGACCCTCCATTGAAAATGAATTCAACACTCTCGATGCCTAGTTGCCCGTTTGCACTCAAACCCCTCAACCATGGTAATAAATTGCTCATTCGAGCAATCTCGATCCTCTATAGTATAGTGGTCGAATCTAGCTCTCAAATTGGCTACATCATATATGCAAAGCAAATACAATATTTTTAGTATTCATAAAGAAAATCATAGATACATAAAATAGATGTGTCATTAGTTAATATACTTGTACCTTGTCAAATCGAACAACTCGGGACAGTTCATGACAATGCATAGAAGTGCTTGTTCGTATTCATATTCACTCAAATATTTTACGCTCATATGTCTATGGAGGGGTTTTCCTTTCGGTATGAAGATTGACAATTGTCTGGGAAACTGAGGCTCCCATGTTGTCTCGTTACGTCTGAGTCTAGTAATTGCATCTTCATCTTCATCACCGAAGAAGTACTCACAAAAATGCACAATTTCCCGCATCAAGTACGCCTCACACATGGAACCCTCTAATCTATTCTTTTGCCTGGCCATCCTCTTGAGAATACCCAACTTTCTGTGAAATGAAGTGTTTCATCAATAATTTTAAGGCTAAACTATAATTAGTAGAGTATAAGGATAAATTACAATCAATAGATTCAAAATATTAAAAAAAAAATTATACCTCTCGAATGGATACATCCAGCGGTAGAAGACAGGCCCGCACACACGAGCCTCATATGGTAAGTGAATGAGTAGGTGTTCCATACAATCAAAAAATGCAGGAGGATATATCATTTCGAGCTTGCACATAATCTCGACAACTTTTTCCCTCAAAGATCCATTTCGCACACTTATGACACTCCCACATATTGATCAAATGCATTGCTCACCTCTACCAATACTTCCCATACTAGGCGGGCAGAATTTTTTGAATGCTATAGGAACCAACGCTGTATGAACACATGACAATCATGGGTTTTCAATTGACTATTCTTGTGGTCTTCTATTTTTACATTGTCCTGCAAGTTCGATACGTGCCCATCTGGGAAACAAAGCTCTTTGATCCATTTACACACTGCTCTCTTTTGTTCTGAATTCAACGTGTATGCAGCCTTGGGCTTCTTCGTCGCAGTGGGGCTTGACATGAACAAACTTTGTCTTCCAAGAAGCGATCAGAAGTCCAGACGCGTGCTTTCTTGTCAGCCCCTGGACTCTTTCCCTTGATCCATAGTAGTAAGCAAGATGTTGTCAAAAAAGTTCTTTGTACAATGCATCATATACAAATAGTGAGGCACAAGAAGTGTATAGTAGTATGGGAGCTCTGAAAGTATCGGAATTTTAAACCAGTTGTGATCTCTCCCGAACCCTGGAAATTATGCATCCTCATCATGTATATCAATACCTCCTAGTTCATCGAGTTTTCTTATTTTGGGTCTTTCTTTCTGGGGCAGTATGACCTTTTCGACAAAATTACCTGACTTGAAATCTACAGTATTGTACCTCAAGGGATGACCGGGTGGTAGAAAAGCTCGGTGACAATCAAACCAGCAAGGTTTCATTCCGTGTTTTAGGCGAAATGCATCCGTGTCACCCTGACAACATGGACACGATAACCTCCCATGGGTACTCCAACCTGACAACATTCCATAAGCAGGAAAGTCACTAATCGTCCACATGACAACAACTCGCATCAGAAAATTCTCTTGTTTGATACAATCCCAAGTGGCCGCACCATCAGTCCATAATGTCTTAAGTTCATCAATGAGTGGTCGAAGAAGTTTGTCAATTTTCTTACCTAGACTTCGTGGGCCAGATATCATCATACTCATAAAAATGAGTTCTTCTCTCATACACAGATCGGGTGGCAAGTTATACGGAGTGATGAAAACTGGCCAACACGAGTAGGAAGAGTTCTTTTCGTTTGGACAAAATCCGTCTGTGCACAAACCAATACGCACATTACGAGCCTCAGCTGCGAAGTCCGGGTATGCATGATCAAGACTCTTCCATGCCTCGCTCTGTGTGGGGTGAACCATTCGATATGACCATCCTTGGCAATTTGTATGCCATGTCATGTGCTTCGCTATTTTCCGTGACATAAACAACCTCTGCAGTCGATAAGTAATCGGAAAGTACCACAACTTCTTAAAAGGGACTTCTGTTTTAGCTCCATACCCTCGACTTTTGTACCTCGGGTGATTGCAAGTAGGGCATGATCTCAAATTGGCATATTCTTTGTAGTACACACAACAATTATTCTCACACACATCATATTTGATGACACCAAGACCAAGTTTCATCATCATTTTCTTCACCTTGTAATAACTATTAGGGATGGCATGCTGATGTTGGGGTAAGGCTGTACGTATACATCCATATATAAATGCTTGAACATGTGCCTGTGTTGTGTTCGGTTGCATTTTGAATTTCATGACCTTAGTAATCCAATCAAGCTGTGACATATTGTGTCCTTCATAAAGAGGTTGACCGGCAGCTGCAATGAGTTCATAAAACTCCTTTGCATCCAAATTTGGTTCCTCCCCCATTTGATGATCGCTATAATCGATGATGTTATGAAACCAACTATGAACAAAATCCGTATTGTGTTGGAACATGTATTCTTGCTCCAAAACAGGTGCGGAAGACGGACCGACACCTCCTATGTCAAATGTAACCCCCTGTTGCCCATAATCCTCCCCATGACGGTTCCAAATATAGTAATCAGGTCGAAATCCATTTGCATATAAATGGATTGTAATAGTATCACGATCAAGAGGAGGCCACTGACAATCACATTTGGAGCACGAACACAATATAACATCCTGATTTTGTGTTATGAATGACCAGTCACAAAAATACTCAACGCCACTCATAAATTCGCCATACCCGCATTTCACCCCACCTATTGTACATCCATTCTCGAAAATTGTTCATTTTATACCCTGAAATATTGAAACAATTACGTATCAATCGTTAAAGTAACACCGCAAAGTAAAATGATAAAGATGTTCTGTACGCAACAGCATAACTAAATTACATTCCATCATTATACACAAATATTGTGTTAAACTATGGATAATTTGAAACAATGCCCTAAAAAATTAAAAATTGAAAACATCATCAAACTAACATAACTATATCCAGTAAATCTCTAGTCAATTCATAACATACATATTTAAATGTGTAAACAATTGACAAACATAACGAAAACATTAAAAAGATAAACTAACTCTAATTAGAAAAATAACCTAAAATATAAATAACTACTACTTAAATCACAGAAGTATTAAATTATCCATTCCCAAAAACAACTACTCACTATGATATAGCACACATTAACAAGGATTACTAAGACTAAATCTACAAATTATAGTATATACTAACTATAGTAAATTACGTAAAAATACATTATAACGTACCTCTTTAAAATTATGAGATGGATAATGTTATAGATAGATCTGAAGAAAGGAGATGAGAAGAATTGTGAAAGCATTGCTTTCTAGTTTCTAGCTGAGAATAACATTCTGCTTTCTAGTTTGTAGTAAGTGAGAGATGAGATGAGATGAGATAAGAATAGCCTTACATTATTATGATAGCAGGCTGTCACAATTTATTTATTTATTACTCTTAAGGTTTCCTGAACAATTTACATTTACAGTTTAGGATTAAATCCGAGTCAAAGTTAAAAAATATTGACTGCAAAAAGTCAAAACGGGACATTTATAGTGGGACGGAGGAAGTAAGTTGTATTTTAACTTTTAAATTATGGTATGTACTCCCTCCATTTCAGAAATAGTGTTACATTCTCATGGCCAATCATCTCGCTTTTGACCATAATTTATTCTTAAAGGATATTAATAAATAAATTATTAAAATTATATAATGAAAATTTAGTAATTAAATTTTTATTATATGATTTTATTAAATTATTTACTATTATCATTTATGAGTTATTTGTGGTCAAACTCAAATACAGTTGACCGGTCAAAGTCAAAATGTAACACTTTCTCTGAAATGGAGGGAGTAATTGATAACTCTCAATACATTGTTACATCCAACCGTCATAAATCATAATATAATTGTGGAAAATTCCCCCGTTATGTTTTGGTTTTGGCTTCAAAATTTTTGATCCACCCGCTAAAATACTTTTTCACTCTAAAGTATAATATGTTTTCCAAGGGTTACTGAGCCATTCCCAATATTTTCGCTCCCAAATTTCATCTCTTCTTCTTCTTCTTCTCTCTCAACTAGTTTATGACCCGTCGATACTCGACGGGTATAGTGAAAAAACAATTAAGTATATGGAATCCTACATTAATTACAATAACATTTTTTGTAACGCCCCGTCCCCTTGCGAGCCGAGGTCCGACCCTTTGTGTCAAAAGGCCATGAATTGCTATCCAGATGATATGCTGGCCCACTGTACCAACACATGTTCTTTCCCGCACTTTGTCCCCACTCGTGCACGCAATGGTAGACTTACCAGTTGGTCATCCATCCTAAGATTGTTTCAGAGCAAGCACACTTACGTCTAAAGCTCTTATGGATAGATTCCAGGAAAGAAAGGTGCACATTGTTAGTATGAGTAGATTCTCGATCCTTTAAACTCTCTAAAATTTTGAGAAAATTACATTTGATACCCCTTAAATTGACCCCCTTCACAGATTGGTCCCTTCTATTCGAACAATAACAGATGGCCCCCTGTAGTTGACCAAAACTAAACAACACTTCTCTCTCCTGCCATGTGGATTTAAATAAAAGTTAAAACAAATTAAAATTTCTTACATTAATTAAAGTAAAGCAAAAATAACAGATGGATCTATATGTAATTAGCTTCCACAAATATAGGGAGCTATTTGTAATTGATTTTCAGGTAATTTTTGCTAATAAAAGTCCAAAAATACATGCACTAAAAATAATTTCCTCATAAACTTCTATGTAATTGATTGAACTTAATTATGTCCCTCTAAATCGTATGTGGGAATTGGAGGGAAATTTTATCCCCAAATTCCAAATTCCCTTACTAAATAGCTATTTTAGTTATTTGTGGCTTGGATGATAATGAAGTACTAGTAGTGATTAGTTATTTTAATTTCAGCTTAATGTATTTTTGTCGAGTGATCACAATTATCTCTTTTGGAATGTATTGTAAGAACTTGTGATCAAATCACCATGTAATTTGCTTATGTTTACAATGAAATGAAGATGATTAAATGGTGAAAAACCATTGTTAATGTTGTCTCTTGTTGTTATTGTTGGTGGAGAGAGCAATAGAAATGCATAAACAGAATATCCATTAAACAGAAGAACTGAAAGCCAATTATGGAAGAACAGGGAGCAATTACATCAAATATATGAACCTAATTTGATGAGCTCATCCACATGCTTAGCAGCCTCTTGAAGAAATGCATTATACCACCTTTCACCATAATATGTCGTGGCCAGTTGAATATCCAAGACAGTCATGGAAGTCGTGAGTACAGATGCTCTCGGACGAAGCTCGTCAGAGTGGCCACACTCAATGTGAATGAGCCTTGAAGCAATGTTGGAAGCCCTCATACGTGGTCCAACTGCTTGATCATTGGAGTTCATTTCTCTTCGTGAAGTTGCTAGTTTTTTAGCAAGAGTAGGGTTGTTCAAATAGTTTTCATGTTCGTCATTATGTATGTTTCCATGCATTCAAATATGTTAGTCTTATTATGTGACTCATCATACAATAAGAGTATAGCAAATTACCCAATCCCCACATGAGATGATGGGCGAATATTGATAACCTTTAATTTCCATTGTTACTTGTTGTTTCTTGCTTGTCGCTTCTTAATGGTTTGTATTTATAGGTAAATTATAAAGATGAATGCATGGATATGGACATGAAAACAATGGAAGAATTGAATCACTTTCGAATATGTATAATTGACCTTTGACCTTCATACATCGATAGTTTCGATTTGTATTCGTGATATGCATTCAATCAATATAGGACTCGTGCATTTATTTGAAGTCAATAAAGGATCTAGTACATTCTTCAAAGATACAAAGAAATGATTAGGAAATAGATTAATTGATGACACCAAATTACTTGAAATTTACCTAAATTGACTATACAAAATCTAAGCTAAATTACAAATAAGTCCATTGAAATTGATTTAAATCAATTACAAATAAGTCCCTAATTTGTGATTAGTTAATTACGCATACATCCAATGTACCGTGTCACCAAATAAAGGAGGAGAAAAGAAAAGGAAAAAGAAAAGAAAATAGGGAAACAAAATTAAAGAAACTAAAAAATCAAAATATTCAATGGCATTTTCGTTATTATTACCAACTTTGGTATTAACACATCAAAAAAAGCAATTCCATGTCATCATCAAGTTTGACTTTTGGACCCATTTGTAATATTGAAAATTGCTCACCAATTTTTGATGTAATCATATTCTTCGAATAGAAGGGTTGAATTTGTTATTAGATCGAATTTAAGGGGTACCATAAGAAATTTGCCCAAAAATTTATCTTAAACTTTGGGGAATTACATTTCATTTTATAATCGGTGAGACGTGTATAAGTCATTAGCATCAACAAAAGCTCATATTAAAACAACACATTCATGTTAATACTACAAAAAGTAATTTTAGCGAGTATTGATATGCTTGATGTATATAGATGAAATGTACTTATATAGTTATTTTTTATATAATAGTGATAAACTCATCGAACATTCAGTTGTACTCCATATTGGTTGTCGCATAATGTGTTTTCCCATATTTGTCATAAATCAATACTTACATGACCTTTCTATTGGTGACCTGAATGGAACAATATTAACTTACCTTGACTTAATACACGTGTGGGGAGGTGCATTATGACTTGAGCGATAAATTATCCCTAACTTTTATTTATCGTCATAGGGGGCTATCTCTCATTGAAATTGAGAGGGGAGTTTGTCTCTGATGGACTCATCGTCACACTAAGAACGATAAACATTTCACAAGTGTTTATTTCATACATCACTTTTACCTCGATTATAAGAATAATGACTCTCAATCCCGTGTCGTTGCACAATTTAAATGCATAATCAATATTCCTCAAAAGTTTGGCTAATCTTTAGCATGATCTATGATAAGCCACACCAGAGTAATTAATCGTATTAATGAATTAAGCTGAGTACACCTTTTCAATCATGTTTTTTAAATGGATCGAGTTATATCCAACTCGTTGCAAACCCGAACAATATCTATTCAAAATAATTGCGTGCAGGTATATATCTCACCGTTCCATACATGTGAAACAGGTCCCAAACATGACCCGAAACAAAGTGTATGATTATTTTAGTGATTTTTTTTAATTGGGTGGGTGAGGCCGTGTGAATAGGGGTGGGTGTCCCAGATGCCAAGAAAAGTACTTTATATTGACCCATGTTAAAAGTTAAGTTAGTAAATTTAAAATATTTATTTAGGAATTAGTCCCCTCATCTCTAAAAATAAATATTGCTAAAACATGTGAAAAAGTATATTTCGTGAAATAAAGAAATGATGTTAGTGAAATAATTTGATTTTATGTGCAGCCCACCCAAAAGAAGTTTCACCATAGGATGTGAATTAGTACCCCCGAGTGAGGTTGTTGGGAACCCGCTTAATTGTGATTTATACTTTTTTTATTTTGATTCAGGTTACGTTGTACGTGCTCATTTTCTAAACACGCACCTGTTGATAATTAACAACTAACGGTAGGGTACGGGTTGAGTAACCGTTTGATCTTTATAGGGTTCCAACGCACCGTGTTTTAAAATGGTTTGGATTCCATTAGACCCTAACCCGTTTAGAAGCCGATCCAACCCATTAGGAATATCATCCATCTTATTTATGATGTTTGTATTTAAGCACTCAACAAAATTATCAAGCATTTGTAACATATCTTATTGTCATTGGGTGCAAGAACATCTTGGTGATGAAAATATTATGGGTCGAGTGGTGGGTTATTAGCTAAATAATCCAATAGTGATGGGTATGTGCTCTCAATGATGTGCTCTCAGCTAGTGTATGGCCCATAAATTAAGTGTAATGTACCTATAAGTCTCTTTTATGTAATAAGGATAAACTTGTCGACCACTAATGCATGGAATTAGAAACATGTTAAGGTTCCGTTATCGAAATGATTATATTTTTGTGGGGCAGGCCTCCTAGAAAAAAAATAACAGGAACATTTGAAATATGATGTGAAATACTCCTCCATCGACTAATTTATACATGCATTCATTTTATAGACGTTTAATCAATAAATATTCATACAAAAAATATTAAAAAAAGTAAACAACACTATCCACTCCTCTTATTCCTTAGAAACGCATAGAAGAAAATGGTATATATCAAATGAACGGAGGGAGTAATAAATTTTATTTTAAAACAACGTAACTTGTAAATTGTGTAATAATAGTGGTTATTTAATCGGTTGGGGTTGTTGGGCGTCCGAACCGATTAATTGTGTTTGCAGTTTTGTATTTTATTTCGATTCGGATTGGACATGTCCATTTTTCTAAACTGCACTGCTAGTAATTAGGAGCGGGGCGGGTATGGGGTTGGAACCGGTTGGTGTTTATCGGGTTTTAGACGGATCCGGGTCGGACCCGTACCCGTTAAATGTATGAAGTTTTGTGGAATAGAGAATTAACATATTCATTGATCTCATAACATGGGTAAGGTCTTACCTGACCTTAGGTGGAACAATTTTGACCCGTAGCTTTTTATGCAACCATCAATGCATTTGAGTTTTGGACTTGTTTAGTACCCGAGACCGTTAATTAACATTTATTGTTGGGTATGGATCCAACAATAAAATTGTATGGATCCAAACCATTTTAGTCTTCTAAAATTGTAGGGCCGGTGAATCCCGTTCACGCACAATTGCGCGAATCTATTTTGACGAACACATTTTTGTAATTAAATGTGGAATGATATCTCAAACGCAATTTCAAGATTATAGTAGAATAGCAACATTTGTTTATCTCAAAATTTTCATTCCTGAACTTGATATGAAGTTTTAAGTTTTATTTCCATTTTTCTATATATATATATAATTCCATCAAGCATAAATCATTATAATTTATCAACAAAATAACCCCCATCAAATGCTGACATTATTCCAAATTATCATGGAATAAATATGTCGAATCATATCTACTTTTCTTTTATCATTTATATACATTCATGTGATGTACTTTTTTACTTTCATTAGTTTTCAAGAATTTATGCGAATTAATTTTGTCGAACAAAATCATTGTTCAAAATTATCGCAAAATAACACCCCCCCCCCCCCCCCCACACAATAATCATTCTACCCGCGATCTCACTCTAATTTGGATAAAATGCGATTATATGGGAATTAGGAAAAGTTGGATATTATATAGTGATTATAACATGAGTAAAATTGATGTGGATGCACTTCTTATTAGTAGACTATTTCACCAAAGTGAAATTCTTTAAATATCACGATTTTCTTAAATATGAGAAACCATTTTTATCATGTTTAAGTATTTGGTACACTGCCTAATTTAAACTCCGTCACGAGAAATCAATGTCTCATTTACTTTTGGACACGGTGATTAAAGTGCAAGTAAAAGATAATGACCGCTAAGTATCGACGTGTCATCGACTTCATCAATATATGCACACTTTCTTGAATAGCAAAAAAAAGTATCTATTCGTCAATGTAATGTAATCGATATGAATTGAATTGTAGTATAAAAAACAACTAAGCAGAACTGAACTGAATGAATCTGAACTGAACTGAAATTAATGGGTTTTCATATGAAGAGAATAGAGACTAAGATCCACTAACCACTATCATTCTTATTTTATTATATATCTTTCTCATACTTTCTACAATGTTTATCATTTATCTCTCCAGTTGCAAATAATAAACTATATATTGACTTTCTTAAAACCAACGTCGAAAAGAACGTGCCCTAATTTAGTGGAACGGGGAGAGTATAAAACATTAGGGATCCATACGAAAACTGGCCATTTTAAGAGGTAGTTTGATGTAAATAAGTGATAGAGATTGAAATTGATGGAACCTGCACATGCTTGTTTCTTTTCCAAAGATTTCAATTGTAACTTATAATAAGATTTGTGGGTGTATTAGTAGATAAATCTTTTGCCAAGAAGCTAGATGTTCAGAGGATTTTGAGCTTCTAATCCATTGAAGCTCTAATTGGTGCCCTGGCCCATTGTTCGGGTCATTTTTTATAAAATTATTCACAAAGTCTCATTAGAGACGGGGTCTGTAGATAACTTATCTAGATACGGACCTATTTTATCAAAGAAATCATCCATGTTACTAAACAAAACGCTTACATTGTCAATGAAATGAGCCTAGCTTGTTGTAATATGAAAAAACACTAATGTTGAGAACATATGTGTTTTTATTAATAACATCGATGATTTTCTTGATAACACAGGCCCGTCTCTAGATAAATTATATAGAGACGGTCTCTCAGGCGACTTACTCAAAATTATTTCTATTTTCTTCAGAATGAAATTGGGGTGTTTATTGAGTATTTGATTAATGGAGGGTTTATTCTAAAAATTTTTCTTGTACATTTTGTTAATTTTAAAACATGAAAGGTGTGCAATTAATTCAACTTTATAATATGTGATTCATTATGCTACTATGCAATGTATTACCACATTTATAAAAATGAATGATTGAAATTAAATTCATAAATAATCTCATGCTTTAAATTTAAATTGTAGTATTAACAATAGCACAATGTTAATATTACTAAAGAAACAACTTAATAAAATCTGTGTCTATATATAGGAGTATTAAAGATTGCTTCAAAGTTCCAACAACCCCCTTTTTAATGCTTGGATTCAACTCATATCTATTTCCTCCTCCTCTTCTCTATCTATCTATTAGAAAATATCCTATTTCTTTTACACAACTAAAACTCAAATTTAGTTGAGTCGGACAATCAAATATGTCATATTTACAATGCGACTTTAATCGAGTTGAAATTAATTATCATAACAAACTTAGACCAATCAAATAAACTTAAAACTAATCAAACAATATTAAAAACTCGTACACTCACTTTACTTTTACACTCAATATATAACAACCGTATAAAACCTATAATATTTTAACTCTATTACAAACATAATTTTTCACTCAATTAAATTTGAGTTACTACTCATCTAGTAAAGTTCGCTTAAAGTCGGGACTATTAAATTCGAATTTCAAACAACCCATATATCTTCTTTCTGGATCTCTTCTAAATGAGAATTTCACTCTTTACTGGAAAATGCTTGATCGATATGTATGGGTTAAAAATGAGTTAGAGACTTTAATTTATATTCTTTTAGGTCTAAATTTATTAACTTTCCTTAGTATGTGAGAAATTGTATAATTGAGTTATAATAGTCAATGAATTAATGACTTGCTTTAGTAAGTAATGTGAATTAATTTGCACCATATATAGTTTGAACATGACCAAATCATCCCACATCATCATTATTCAATAATTTGGACCAATGAAAACAAAAGGATTTAACAACCAAGCAAATGAATTGACCAATCAGAGAAGAGGATTTTGCCAACTAATTAAATGAGGTGGATAGCCTAGAATGACTCAAATTCTTTTTGGCTTAATATATTATTATATAGATTACGACCGATATCAAAACCGCCACTCTCACTCCTCCGCCGCAACACGCTTGATTATACAATCCCGCCTCAATATCAGTCCTAGGCGGCGAAATCTGAAACTGAATAACCCTAATCAGGCACAAACATCGCAATCAGAATCTCCTCCGCCTTGACAGTCGCCTTATGAATCGCCTCCGATACGACAGTAGGGTGAATTCCTGCAGTGAGAAGAGCGAGATTTGGAGAGCTCGACTCTGATGCACTCGCCGCCTTCTCTCCTATCTAATCGTCTAAAATTTTTGCTTTTTTATATCCTTTTCTTTTTCTGGGTTTAATTTCTACGGTTGCCTGCTATTTTGTGGGTTGGGTTCCCTTGTCTGTTTGTCCTTTCATTTGGGTTGTCCTGTTATTTCCAAGTATAAGCGCAAAGATTCTGATTTTGCTGTCTTCCTCAACGTTGCCTTCACCAGGTAGGATGGCATGGTTAGGCAACACAATGAAACAGATGGATGTCGAGACCTTACAGATTGAGATGACAGATGCCCTTCTTTAAAAGATGTGATCTTTTCAAGATTTGATCTTCGCCTCGTTATTTTGAGCTTTTTTGTAGTCTTGTTCGCTTTGTCGCATATGGTTATGTTGCTTGTATGTAGTTTGTAGATGTGTGAATTAGTCGGTCAAGTGTTTGCATTTCGTGATTATCACCAAGTGCAGAGATGTGAGCATTTGCAAAATAGGCTCTTTCTTCTTGTTTGAATTTGTTCGTAGTCCGCTTATGTTGTTCAAATTAATTCGTAATAATGTGACCTTTATAACATGTTAGTGTATAACTTACTAGTTATAGTGCTCACATTTTGTGATTTGATCTCAACGCACTAGGATCGGCAATAGATATCCAAACCGCAATATAGTCGTATTTAGGTCGATTCTAGCCGAGGTTTGGTGTTGGTGGCATAGGTCTAATAACAAGTTACATACTTATGGTTATAGGAGTTCGTTAATGCTTCGAGTGTTACTGCTTCCTCAAGTATAAAGTCAACACCGGATCTTGGGGAATTATTCTTTGGTAAATTCTGCTATACAATATTGTAAATTGTTGTTCTTTGAGTTATACTACTATTCGTGAACTTTGTTGTATCGTTCCGCATTGAGAATTTACTTATGGTCGATGTTTGTAGGTATTTTCGTTGTGGACTTTTGTGATTCCGACGATTGAACTCCGCTTCATTGGTTCGGCTTTTGAATTACTCCTTGATAAATGCCCTATGGTGTGTGTACATAATCGATTCTCTACTTTTTTTGCACATAATTAGTAGTGATTATGTCAGGTTTAATGTTTATGCAATTGCATAGCTTATTTATTGCTTATGGAAATGATAGAGTGTGGTCGACATTTATAGTACATTTTTCTACTTCATTTATGCATTGTTTTGTGTTAGTAATTAATATTCAATCTACGACAACAACGCTAGGTATCTATTTGTCTGCTTTATCTTTGCTTTGGTTATCGAGATCGATTTGAAGAATTTAATATCCAAATACCGAGACATATAATGTATGGTTAATTTTCTCATTTCTTTTGCAAATCTAAGAGATTTCAAGGTTGTACATATGGTATGCTTCGAACCCTGAGATGTATAATGATGAGGAATCGATTCTAAGGGCACCGCATCACAAGACTTTAACTTCAAAGAGGTTTTTGTCCATCGTGATACATTCCATCGAAGTTTGTATTAGGTGCGCTTTATAATACAACGCCATATCTTGCCAGGGCTTTGAGGTACAATCAATTTTATCCGGTTTGTACGGGTTTCATTCATGCTAAGTTTATCTCAGAATCGTGATTATTTTCGCATTGCAATCAAGACTCGAAGTTATCAACTTTCTTCTATAAAAAGTTCTACTTGCATTTGGGTAAGATTTTTGGTATAATTGTCCTACTTCAATAAAGTTGGTATAGTCAATCTAGTCGATGCGGTCATTTACTCGATTGTCACCAAATAAATTTACTAACCTTCTTTGCATATGCCCCATTTTCGAGGATCAAAATTCACCCGAATTACCTCGTAAACGGTATATATAATATATCGAGTCGTAATGGATGGGAAACATTAAAGATTAGTTTCATTGTGAATATGTATTCCGAAAAGGTTCGATGCGCTTTATTAGCTTGCAATAGTAATAAGTTGTATGCGTTATTAAATCGGTTCTCTACAAGCTCACCGATTCCTATCACTTTTGTCAATAATCGCAGCTATGACAATCTTGTCGCATTTATTTCTAGGAGGTTTCATGCTTTTGTGAAGCTTTATGCTTTTATTTTGATCCACCAATTTGCTCAACGCTCGTGTCCTAAGCTTCAATACATAGTCAACTTGAAAGAAATGTTCAAGCTCTCCGTGCAAGCAAGCATTTCTCGACAAAGTCTTGTGATGGAATTCTCCCCATGCATTTGTTTATTTCACAGTATTAGTTTTCTTCATGTGTAAAATAGCTCATGAATTGCTAAAAACATTGAGATACATAGCCATTGATGATTTGTATTCTGAATTGATGTAATTGTTGTTCTCAATGTATGCATTTGTTGGTGGCTTTGGATGATTAATGTATTGATCTCATATAGTTTGGTATAATTTTTTTTTTTATAAACCTAATTAAAGTTTATCGATGCAAATTTCATGTGATTATTAGTATATGTTATTTTACAATTTCATTCATTCTAAATTATTATAGTCAGAAACATATATTGACTAAATAATGACAACAACCTGTAAACATATGAATCAAGTATGACTAAGCAAACGTACCAATACAAATACAATGTGACAACTAGCTGTTAAAAATGAAATGTATTTCTTGTGTATTTTGCTTTTTTTAATAATGTATTATGTCAATTATGACAGCAAGCTGTAAGAAAAAAGATATTGTTATAATAAGGAGTGGAGAGCGTGGTGGTAAGTTTATTTGCGGTCGATAACTGTTACTAATTCGTCAGAAAAAATAAAGTATTTTTACAGTCAAAAATAGTTCAATTGGTTACGGGTCATTATTTACAACCCAATTTCATAATTGTCACTATATGGTATATTGTGACACTTTTTTGGTTTTATTGACAGCTTTTAGCTGTAACAAAAAAACCCATTTTTTAGTAGTGAAGGAAAAGTCATGGAAAGGTTGAATAATATTTAAATGAGAAAATAATATCGAGTGAATAAAAATGAATAGTGAAATGATAAAATCGAAAGTGAGATTATTTAGATAGTGAAGAATAAACAATGAATAAAAAACATTCTTGCAATCCAGATTTCATTCTTATTTCTTTGAGCTTATTTTTCATGAAAGATGAAATGCAATTTGGATCAAAAACACAAATCATAAAATGAATAAAAGTTTTTTCATAATTTCAAGATTGTGGGTTGGTAAAGTGGTAAATAGGAGTATATATATTGTAAGGATATATATTAGTATGGTGAAGTATAAAATTTAATTGTCAAAAATGAAAATTAGAATCTTTGAGTGGGACCATAATGGTAAAATGGAAGACTTGGGAAGGGAAGAGGAAGTATAATTCAGTTGCCCAAGCACATCACTACAAGAAGAAGGGCTTCAGAATACTTATTTTCGCTGGTGAAAGATTTTTCTCATCAGAAAGTTTTTTTCAACTGATATTTTCGCTTTAAATCGTCCCAAATTGACCCTTTGGTAACTCTTGCAATGGAATCACTTATTTTCGCTACGTGAAAGCATTTTTTCACATCAAAGTTTTTCAACGGATATTTTTGTTGCTTAAATCGCCCCATTGCCTTGCTGGTAACTCTTGCAACTAATTCTTTGTATTTATTTATTTATTTTTTGAAACAGTAAAATATATTACCATACTTGAAATAACGTTTACAAGAGCATAAGATTGAAAGAAATATACAAATGAATTTTTTTTTTTTTTAATCATCTCTTTTGTGTTGTCAAGAAATATACAAACGCAAACGGGGAGATTGAAAGAAGTGTTGTCAAGTGTGTCGCCACAGTACAACATTTCTGGCAAAATCCATGTCTGCAAATTAATATATTTTCATCATTAATTTACCTTTACTCATGCTCAGTAGCTAGTTTCACGGATGTGGATTGATTATGTGGAGATATATCACATGATTAGAAGTCATGAAAAGTTCGAAATTACTAGATTAATGAGTTACGAAGTTCATCAAGAATCTATAAATAATGCCGGGTTTCTTACTTATAGGGAAGTATGAATTAGGCTCTGTTCTCTTTATCAAAAAACCATTAATTCATTTTTACCAGATTACATTGCTTTTTTATACTAAAAATAAGCCTGCTCGCTTTTATTCTGCTCACGTAAGATAACATAGCCTTATTTAGTATATTGATTGTCTAGTGTCGATATTTTAGCAAACAAAATCTGAGCACAATTAATGAGGAGTGCAAGTTGAGTTGGAATACAAGTCATTGTACAAAGGGGGATGATTGATAATCATGGGAGTTGGCAGTGGGGACTGTGGGAGTACTATATTTATGTGGCTCATGTCAAGTTGATCGGATTGGGATAAGGGTAGATAAGATGGCAAGTTGAGTCATTATCGTGTGTGATTGTTATATACTACTAGTAATTTATTGGTCGGCAATGGAATTGAAGCTCGACGATGTCAAGCCAAAAAGGTCTGGCCAAGTATGTATCTAGTTATTGCGCTTTGGTTAGAATTGGTATAGAGGGAGAACAAAAAATGAGAGATTCCATCTTCTGTGTAGATATCCATGCATGTAGGAACTTTTCTTAAATTTCTTGTTGAGCTCTCTTTAACATGAAGGAACCAGATTAAGTCAAACATAGTTTTAAATAGTTTGGTGGAATGTGATATTTTTCTTTTGTGGATCTGGTGCTACTTGAGTACTTTGTTCAACTATAAAGGGGATTTCATGTTTGTTGTGATTAGATTTTTTTAAGGGTTTTTCTTCTTCTTTTTTTTGGGGCGACAATTTCGTCCATTAATATATTATCGGGTGGTTTTTTTGTTTTTTTTTAAAAGTCAACATTAATCACATTACAGTGTACGAATTGACCGACTAACAGTCCTAACGGCCAAAAAGGTGAAACATGAGATTGAAGTCCTGACCTCCTATTGTGAAGGTACCCTTCCTTTAAGATATTTGGGTGTACCATTGTCCAGCAAAAAGTTGACTATGCAACAATGTATGTTGTTGGATGACAAAATAGTAACAAGGATCAGGCAGGCATTGGAGTGCTAGGCACTCCAGGCTATTAAGTTTTGCCGGTCGACTTCAGCTAATCATTAGTGTTATTTTTTATGTTTCTAACTACTGGATGCAATGTTTTCCTTTACCTAAAAAGGTGATACACAAAATCGAAGCAGCTTGCAGATCTTTCTTGTGGTCTGATAGTTCAGAAATTACTAGGAAGTTGCCTCTTTTTTTTTTCTTTTTTTTTTTTTTTTTTTTTAATAACATGAAAGGGGGCTAACAATAGAGAGATTTATTTGTAATTAATCTTGATCTCACATCGTCCAAGATGCTCAGATCAAGATAAATTGGTGATTAATGACACCAAGAATCCTGAATCAAGACCTAAAAGGAGGGAATACCCTTGACATGCAAGCACATCTCGGGTGATGTTCCTAATAGGCAACTAAAAATACAATATTAATACGCCAGATATATAAAAAAAAGTTACGGAGGCTCAAAGAGCCAGTCAAATATTTTTCAGACCAAAGCCAAGTAAGCTAAAACCAAAACTAAAGGGATCTGACTAACAAAGATCCGCAGTCAACGATCAACATACAGATCTAGAGCGCAACTAACAAAAGACAACATAGAGTACTTCCAAATTACAGAAACATTGTACCTAACTATATACCGGAGAGCTTTATCATTGTCATCCCAAAAAGGAAGCACCAAGTACGGAAATTCAAAAGACCACAACTTAAGAGTTAACTGCCTAGCCAGTCGAGCAAATTCACACAATGGCACCTCAAAAGATGAGTCAAAAGTCATGAACCCCAAGTTTATCTTATGCACATAGCATCTGCAAAAGGAAGTATTAGAAGCACCTTCAGTCCTCAACTTAAGGTGTTTGCAAAATGATAAATTAACCTGCCTTTCCCTTAAGATTAAAAACCAGTCCAAAGTATAGATGGGGTGAAGCAAAGCAAATAGCTCGCATCTAACAGCATGTGGTTCATGATAATGAAGTGTCAACAAAGAAATATCAAAGATATACCCTCTATCCTCCAATAACATAGGAACATCACTTCTCCTAGGAAGTCGCCTGTTGCCTGGGAACGGGTCTGCTCACAACGACGTCTTAGCCTTATCTCTCTAACTGAATGGAATCAGGCTAACCTCATTAAGTTACTCTGGAATCTCAGTGGTAAAATAAACATTTTATGGATCAGCTGGATCCATAACTAGTATATCCTAGAAGATGATGTGATGGTAGTACCAGTGAAAAGCATGTGTTCTTGGATGCTCAAAGCAATTATACAGTAAAGGAGCCTTGTACAGAACCTGGGGACTTGGACTAGCCTTCAAGCAAGTCCTGTCTTTAGGACAAAGTTGTTTTATCAGAGAATCAAAGAATCGCAACAGATAGTGATTTGGAGGAAGCTATTATATGGTAATTTAGCTAGACCTAGAGCTCATTTTATTTTCTTTAGCCTGTCATGGAAGATTAGCAATGAAGGATAGGCTTTGTCGCTTTGGAATGCTTACAGATGCCAGTTGTTGCTTTTGTAACCAACCTGAAACTCTGCAACATCTGCTCTTTATTTGCCCTACAGTGAGGCAGATATGGGAGAGTGTACTTCATTGGATTCAAAATTTTCACTCCTAATGGCTGGGATGGAGAATTAATGTGGATAATCCAGCAATGCAGAGTACAGCCAATTATCGAAATGAGCTTATAAGCCATGGCAAAGGAGCTATAAGCAGCTAATTATTTAAATGAGTTATAAGGCCATTGATAGCAAGACAAAGTAGTAGTAATTCTCAGAATATAATTACTTTATTTAAAAAAAAAAAAATCCAGCAATGCAGAGGAAAAGGATGGCGGGCGCAATTACTATAAATGGATGTTACTGAGACTATGTATGAAGTTTGAAAACACATAAATGACCTTTGTTTTGGGAGCAATTTAAGTAATATTGGTGTTAGCTCAAAGATTATTGATACAATAGTTTACAGGTCCTGGATGAAGCCTAAGCTATATGCCATGTTGGGAGACTACTTTTATACAAGCTTGATGGCTTCGTCTAGTTTTTTGAGACTTAGTTGATACTTGTTGATTTGTTGGAGTTGGGTTGGATAACTTTTCAATCACCCTTTATACGTACGTTGTTTTGGAGTAATAGAGTATTCGAGGTTCCAAAAAATCAGTCATAATGGCCTTAGAGTACAAATCAAAGTCCAAATGAGGCTTTAACCAAGCAGGCTCCATGTCCCAAACACTTAAAAGAGGCCTAGGGGTACATCAGATTGGGGGACAAAAGACTAGTCGAACCTCCAGATTTGCGAAACGTGAGCTTCCCATCTTAGCAAGATAATCGATGTGCCATTCGCCTCTAAAGTCAATCGAAAGTCACCTCATCTAGTGCTCGGGCCAGTCTCCGATGTCCTGTAGAAGTCCCTATTGTGCTGCCGCAGGGTTCTGGGACCTGTTAATACAATTAATCACATATTTAGAATTTGAGTATACAATAAGTTTGCGACAAGTAAAGTCTAGGACAAGATTTAATCCTGATCTAAGAGCCCAAAACTCTGAAGTGTTGTTATCCGTGATTCCTTTAAACCCTGTTGATGCTTGGATAAAGGAACCACTTGAGTTCCTGAGTGTTGTTCTAGTACCTGCTAAACCGCCTAAAGAAGAGCCATCCGTGTTGAGACAGTAAGTCCTCACTTGTTGTGGTGACCACTGACATGTGATAGCTCTAATCTCTAAAGGATTTCAAGGGCAAAAGCGTTCTCGTTCATTAACAAGCTTACAAGTCTTAATCCAGATGCTTAAAGGGTTGATAGGTTCATTTCAAAAGGAAAAGTTGTTACGAGAGAGCCAAATAAGGCAGAAATCGTAACTATAAGAAGCTGTTAAGCGGTAAGTTAAAGAGGCAGACAAGGAGGTTACCTGGGTTTGAGACAACAAATTGAGGAAAAAGGAAGCATCTGAGGGCTCCGTATCTGTGACACTAGAAAAAAAAGGTGGTGGATGGTTTCCTCTTCAAGATTACAGAGGGGGAACTGGGGATGGTCCACAAGCCTTTGATTCCAAAGCCGCTGACGTGTTGGGATTCGTTCATGAAAAGCAATCCAACGGAAAATTCTCACTCGGGGGCCTGTGTTTAGGTGCTAGATCCGGTTCCATGGTCAATAGGGCCCAATCAAGTGGTCATGGGAAAGGAAAGTTTAAGCACTTTTGATAGTGAAAAGGCCGCTCTGAAACCAAGCCCAAATAGGTATGTCACTTTGGTCTGCCATGGGAATCGGTGGTCCCAAGATGCGGAGGAGAAAACCTTATCAGCATCCCACCAAGAAGTTTTGTCAAGTTTTCCAATTTTGGAAGTAGGGAGTCGTGTGGCAGTCATTGAGTAAACCGGGATACTGGTTACCACAGACTGGATAAGGGTGGCCCAACCAGCTTGGGAGAGGAGTTTGTTGTACCATATATTTATACGAGAGTTGACTCTATCAACAATGTGGTAAAAAAGTTTCGCCTTTTTTCTCCCTAAAGGGAAAGGTACTGAGGTACGTATCCAATCTACCATTTGAGTGACTCCGAGGGATTCTCTAATAGTTATCTTTTTATTGGGATGGACACTATGAGAGAAAGGAATTCTGGATTTCTCCCAGCTGATTTCTTGTCCGGAGGAAAGGCCATACTCATACAGCGTCTCCGTTAAGAATGAGATATTGGAGTCCGATGCTTTATAGAAGACCATTCAGTTATCCGAATAACACATGATATGGATTACGGTGTTGGAAGATCTACTAATTCTAGGAGGGTGGAGTTTTTTGTTTTCAACAAGCTGGGCAAGTCTGCGGACAAGTAAATCCTGGCAGAGGATAAAGAGGTACGGTGAGAGAGGGTCTCCTTGATGAAGTCCCTTCTCAGGGTACCAAATATCTAAGAGTTTATTGTTTGCTTTTAACCGGAAGGAGGTTGTTTGAACGCAAGTCATTATGCGATCATCCTTGATGAAGTCCCCTCTCAGGATAACAAATATTGAGAGTTTATTGTTTACTCTTAATAATATATTGGGAGTTACATGAACTAAGATATCATAGATCCAATACATATTTCGGTTTGTGTTATGGATAAATGCACAATGAGTTAGTGGATGAGAAGATTAATGTACAAGTTAGTGGATGGAGAGTTAAATGTATTTAAGTTAGTAGAGATGTCGGTGCCTCTACATGTACTCTTAGGCTCTTGAGATACTCTTTTCACTTGTATACATACCCTAGCATATACTCTCATTTGGTGAGAAGAACGAACTCTCCTTCTTCTCCATTCTCTTCTATGCTTTTCTCTTAACACGTTATCAGTACGAAAGTGTTCAACCAACTGAGATACAATCTAAATACTCTACATCCATCCTAAAAAAAAAAGTCGTCTTCCTTCAGAAATTAGTATGCAACTTTGCTCCATCCCAACGAATCCAAAGCATAGGTAAAGCACGGTAAAGAAGTAATTGGCAGTCTATAGTGTATTATGCATGAAACCTTTTGATAATCAAAACCCTTTTCCACTTATCCTTATTTCAATGAATCTGATTATTTTATCTTTTAGCAAAGTCTTTTTTTTTTAATAAACTAAACATCAAGCATGTATCATAATTGTTTCTCAACATCACGATAATAAATCTCATGTTTTATCTATGTTATCATTTCCCTCGGAAATATAAACACTATTTCATTTTCATATACTATCACTATTACATCTTTTCTAGTTATGGCAAATCTTAGCAACCTCGAATTTGTGTCACTTGATATTGTTGGTCCAGATAACGACAAAGTAAAAGACTAGAAGGTATCTGATACTTAGTCTCAGAGAGCGGAAGTCTTTTCTGATAAGTGCACGTGCTCAACAAGCTATAAGTGTGTAAATACTCAGTAAGGTATAATAAAAACAAAAAGTAAGTGCAATAAGTAAATAACACAAAGCTTTTATAGTAGTATCTGAGGGTGGCGTAATCCCTCAACTAATCCACTTGCCCTTTCTCAGGACTTGAATTAACTAAGATAAGATTATGAGTTCTCCTTACAAAATCCTATCTCTTGATCCCTTTAACACTAGGTTCCCAACCAAGTGTTCCCCCCAGAGTTATTCCCTGGTTTTCCCAACCAAGTACTTCCTCTACTCAGTAACCTTTGTGCTATTTCTTAGTTTCCCAAACTAAGTACTTCCTATGCTCAACGCCGGTGTGGTGTTTTGGTTATGGTAGTTTGTCAGGTGAGCAGGCTCTTAATAACTTTAACAGTTATGAGTGCTATGTAGAATCAAGATTACTTAATACACTTTTCAATGTATGGTAACTTGTTCTTTACTGACACTAGTCTTGATGTTGTTCAAGAGAATGAATCACATATATAAGTCGCAACTATATCTTCTGGATTCAATTCCTTCACAATATACAATTCTTGTTAAGGACTAGGATACTTAGAACTTTCGTGCTACTTAGAATTCAAGAGCTTAAGTCGCAACACTAAGCTAGAGAGTAAGTAGGTAAAAGGCTTGTATGCTTGAGAGTATATCGCAATTGAAGTTCAGTCTAAGGTGTGTTTTCAAGCATTCTAAGTGGTGATATTTATAGTTGAAAATCAGGCCGTTTGAATTACTATCCGTTAGCCTCAATGAAATCAAACTAACGATATTTCAAGTTAGTACGGCAGTGAGCTTTGTCTCTTTTTAGAGATTTTCTCTTTTTTTTTCAGACATCTCTGTCTGCGTAATTAATGTACTATACCAAATTTTTTGCTGTAGTGTCAACGGAACAATGCAAGCTATCTGAGGCTTTGCAAGTCCTTTCTCAGTGACCTATAGTGCTTCAGATACTTATTGAAACGTTTGTCTCTCAGACACTTAGTTTCTCCAAGGTATCTGAGCCAAGGTATCTGAGGACACTTTTCTCCTTAGTCTTCATCAATCATCTTGTCCAGTCTTCTGATCTTCAATAAAAGAGTTCTTCTGCTAGATGCTTCCTTCTTGGTCTTCTTTTAAAGATATAAAAATTACATTCAGAGACCTAACATCCTATACAAGATTTGCTAGACTAACATACTCAGTAAGCTCCCTCTTTTACAATGTTCATGTGAACTAAGAGAACTAGTTACCTTTCTGAGCTAAGATAAGTCATTATGGTTTACTGATCAAAATCTAAAAAGATATTCCTAACAAATTTCCCCCTTTTTGATCAGTCACTTATGATTATCTTTAAAACCTATTACAATCTGGATGAGGTAACAATCCAGCACTTAAACATTTCTTATGATCTTTCATTCTTTTTATTTAAGTGCGTAGTAAACATCAACCAAATCACAAGGTGTGATCTTTGCTGACAAGTTATCTTTTCATAGAATAATTATCTAAGAGTTAGTTCATCAGATAAAATTACAAGTGTAAGCACATATAACTTTTACAAGATTTAAGCAGTAAAATACAATCAACAAAAATCAAAATACAGAACTAATAGGATAACAGGAAGTTCCAAGTTCCAAGAGCATCCTACTTAGTTGGTCTTCAAGTCTTCTTCTTCTTCAGCTTTGATAGACCTTATCACCATACCTAATGCAATCTTCAGAATATTCAAGGATGTAAGTTTTTACTTTCATTTCTGTTCTCCTTGAAGTAAGAGCAATTTCCTTGTAGGTCTTAGTGAGTAGGTTCTTGGTCATGCTTTTGATCCAAATGTACTTGCCCCATTTCCATGCATGTACTAGCTGCTCTTCAGTGGGCTTGTAATGACCATGTATCTCTTTCAGATACCTTAGGTCTCCAAGATATTGATCCTTAGTCAAATAGAATGACTCAAAAGGCTCAACTTGCAGCTTGGTTCTTTACCCAAATTCATCAACCACTGTATGCACATCTTTTGGTCTGTGATAAGGGCATTCTTCAGATAGGTCCTTCTTTCTGGCTTCTTGTCTGACTTGTATTTCAAAGTCTAGCCATTTCTGAACTCTATCTTTAGGCAACAACTCTTCTCTACCTTTTCTCCATGCCATCATATGTCTGAAGATGGGTACTGGTAGTCCTCCATCATTGACTAGTAGATTCTCTAGTTTCAGTATCCAGTAGTCATTCTTCTGATGTATACACTTCCAAATAGTGGGATTGATATTATCAACCTTCACATACTCAATCTGAGCATCTACAGGCTTTGGTGGTGGAATCCTACCAAATTTAATGTCTCTTTCTCTTTCCTCTTCGCTTGGAGTTCGACCTTTCAAGGAGGGGTCTTCCGACAGGTACCTTTCTAGATAGACTTGGTGTTTCCGTAAGGTGTCCTTGTTATATTGGAATTGCAAGAATGGGACCGTATATACTATTGGAATTGCAAGAATTGGATAGATTCTTTCTCCTATGATGAGTGTCATCTTCATCATCATCATCTTCTTCTTGATTTATGATCATAAGATCTTTGCAACTTTCTTGTCCTGTTTTCCTTCTCTTTTCAGAGAACTCTCCTCCTCCTCCGCCACCTCCTCCTCCTACTTCTTCTTCTTCTTTCTTCCTCTCCTTGAGCTCTGGCACCGCTGAGGTATCCGGTCTTTGCCCTTGACTTTGTGGTCACCATCTGCATCTCTTGACTTGGGATTTTGGTTTGGGCTTCTTCGGGATACATCTTTTCTTTGACCTTACCTTGTACTCTCCTTGTACTTCCTTCCCCCTTAGTCATTGGAGACTGATCAAAACTGCCAAGGAGTTTGGCATAAGATTCTAATAAATCTTCAAAATTTCTTTGAAGTCTGATGTAGTTCTTAGTGAGTTACTGCATTTCCTTTCTGAGATCTTCATTTTGTTTCTCAATTCCAGTTTCCTTGTTGGTCAACTTGGAAACTTCAGCAACCACTGCCTGAATCTTTGATGATGCCATGTCAGCAGTGTCATATGCCGCCTGCATAGACTTTCTATCCAAATCCTTGACCATGCCAAGATCCCTATGCTTTAGAACCAGTGAGGAGGTTCTTTTGGAAATGAGTTCAGCAAACTTGGTGAACTCAGATGGCACGGATTCAGTGACCTCCTTGTTTTGATGTTCCAGATCCTGCATAAGCTTAACCAAAATCGTAGATCTATTCTCAAATTCAGTGCTATGTGGATTAGGAACTTTTGGGAAGATGGTGGGAGCCAAAATGTTTCTCTTGAGGTGTGACACAATTATCTGATTATCCTTAGAAGGATATGTGATCAGTTCAGCATCCTCATGCTCCTTTTCAATCAAATTGTCAACCTCTTCTTCTTCTTCTTCTTCTTCTTCTTCTTCTTCTTCTTCTTCTTCTTCTTCTTCTTCTTCTTCCCATGTGTCTTCATTGCCAAGGCCAGCAACCATTTCAGACATTAGTTTCCTCAATTTTCCAGAAGAAGAGGGACCACATGCTATTTCAGCATTCTTCTTCTTCAGCTCAGCATCTATTTCTTCGATGAGTTTTTGAGCATCAAGTTGTAGTTGTTTTTGCTCAGCAAGGGCTTCAGCCTCCTTGCGAGACAACTCTTCAATCTTCTTCACATTGGACTCTTTTGCAGCAACCTTGGTTTCCAACTCAAGGCGCAAAACTTCCTCTTCTGCCATCAGGTGTTTTAGTTGGGCCACCCTTTGCTCTACTTCCTGTAGTTTCTGAGCGTTGTCATCGTCAACTTGCCCAACTTCTTCATCTTGTCGCTTTGATGGAGAATAGTTAGATGATCTCTGAGGAGATTGGGGAGGAGTATTGTTCTTCTCAGGAAGCTTTTCAGCAACTAAGGTATTGCATTGTTCAGCAACTCCTCCCGCACCAGGCGGTGGTGCATTATCATCCTCATCATTCTTTGGATCATCTTCCTTATCAGAAGACTTAGGAGACTTGGGAATTTCCATATCATTTTCATCCATCTCCTCACCAGATAGCAGATCTATCACTTCTTTGATAGCCACAGGCTTGCTTCCCACTTCCTCTTATTCAGTAGGTGCTGATGGAATTTTTAGTGGTAGGGTAGGGTTAGAAGCGAGCCTTATCCTTGTGCTTTTGTCTGCTTTCTAGAAGTCTTTAATGAGGGTGTCTGCTACTACGTCCTTGAACAAATAGTTCAACAAAGTCGAATGTTCATACTTTTCAGTGGGAAATAATGCATGGACGTAGGTTTCCAGTTGTTCAGATTTCTTCCTCTTGACAGTATCATCCAAGAGTTGTGCAAGATCCATCAGATCCATCTTTCTTATCTTTTGCCATCTTCTAAAGGCATCAAGATGTTCTAGAAGAGCTCTGTCTTTGAACAAATGAAGCAGATCATCATCAGATGTAACTTCCCTTGAAGATTGCTAGGAAGTACCCTCATCCTGAAAGAAAAAGGAGTTTTGATTAAGTATCAAAACATGATTAGATATCAGAGTGCAAGGTATGTCAAGTCTCTGAATTACCTGTGTTACAACAACAGGCTCAGATAGTTGATGAGCTAAAATTATACCTAAATAACTTAAGAGAATAAGATGTAGTTGTAGACTGTGCTTAACTCGGTATCGTTCTCTAGGGAATTAATCAGGCTACCACAACGAATGAGAGTAAATAGTTTGTTTGTAAGTAACAGATAGATTTGAGTGATTGTACTTCTAAAATACAGATGAAAATAGGAAACAGATAAACTGTTTTGATCAAAGAGAGAAAATGAACACAGTAGTAATGATCAAGTAATGCTAATTCGTTCTAGGGCAATCATTCAAATTTGTCACACGGTCGGCGTGCAAAAATCAATCAATCCAATTCAACCAATCGTTATTTGAATGTTTTGAACTAGAGAAATCGTGGGTCGTCAATCCACGATCCTTAACCGAAGACGATTTTGAAAGTCTTGAACTAGCTTATTGGATTGAAGGTTTTACGAAGATTTTGAACTAGACGAACCTATATGAACGAATCCTAACCCTATAAGCCAATACGCAAAACCGTCACATAACTACTGCGTTCGGACTGGTTTAGCTACTCATGGTGGAAGCAAAGATGAAGGAATGCATGGTATTGAATACGCTAAGCATAAACCTGGTGATAATCGCATGCAAAATCATACAATTTGATAAATAGAAGAAAACATGAATTGAAGATAAACAATAGAGAGTTATCAATACTTTACCAAGAATTCGATATCGATGGTTCTTACCGGATGAAAACCAAGCTCCAAGATCAATAAATCAATGTCAAAACCTAGTTCTAGGAGCTTTTTTCTATGTAAAAATAGGGTAGAAGAAGTTCTGGCAAAAGATGACTTAATCCTGACCTAAAAAGGAAAAAGGATGTTGAATCTGGTCCTTCTCGCCGAATCTCGCCGCGGCGAGAAACCCTGTGTAGCTCCTCTTTTTGCCTCGTAAAATCTTGCCGCGGCGAAAATATCCATTCGCCGCGACGAGCTTAAAACCTCCGTAACGTTTTCCACAGGAGGAATTTGGCTATGCGCCTGGAACGAAAGTTGTAACCCTTTTAATTATCTTTCCGTGGCCACCGACCTAAGGTCAATCGAACATCATATGAGAGAGTTATCGCCAAAATGGCTAGACTGCTCCGTAAAACTTCACTTTTGCAAACTTCGCTAAAACGGCTCTCAAATCTTCGTCTGAACTCCGAATCCACTTTAGTTTTCGCCTAGTTACTCTACATTCAAAGATATAGAACCAAAGTATAAAACGTACAAAACACAAACAAAGCACCAAAGCATAAAACGTACAAAAAGCACTATAAAACTATAAACGAAGACTCACAAAGACCGCTAAAAAGGACTAAATGAGACTCTAAATTATCGTCTCATCAAACTCCCCAAACCGAACCTTTGCTCATCCCCGAGCAAACACACAACTAAAACAAAACAAACTAGACTCTAGATGACGACAAACAAGAAACACACAGACGAGTCAGACTTCCAAGTGACCGAATTCTACCATTGTAAGCCTTAAGTTCACAAGATGAAAAGGGTTTGCACTCAACTATTCTTGACAGAATAGTGCACAAAAAATCCTGCAAGAAAGTTTCTCAAGTAAATAGCACTTAAGTCTAACTCTCTAGTCCCTCACAAGGGAATCCTACGCATCTCTCTCTCTCTCTCTCTCACTCTGGAAGTATCCAATGGGTTAATCACTCAAGAAACAACAAGAGGAAAGGAAGGTGACTTTCGTCACAAAGGTGCCTCAAATACCTCATGCAATGTACTCAATTAGTTAACGCAGAAGGGACTTTTTCCTTGCGTGCAGCAGCTTGTCAGAGCATACAACCAAACTTCCATATCACCACATTTTTGCATACTATGAATTATATGCTAATCAATTTGGCCACCATGGACTCTTTTAGTCTCACTTTTTTGGTAGTGTCTGTTTTACCGACGTCTGCACTTTTGTGCGTGTCAGTTTGGTATACGTGCCATCAACCCTCATGGACATATGACTTTTTAGGACCACGCCGGTATATAGGTAGTATTTGAAACACGCCTAACACGACTAACGGTGGTGACGAGCACCACAGATACACTTCAAGATGAATCAACTAATCAGGGGAAGCAGTACAGATTACAAGTATAAAATAAGCACATCAGTACAACAGAGTCTTTCTCCCCAAATCGGTTCTTTGTAATGCACTGGCTTTGAGAAAACAGAACATAAAGAGCATGTCGTTTGTCATACTTAACTTAACGAGTACACATGAGCATGAAGAGGCGCAAACAAGGGAGTTTGCACTTCCCGAAAGAATCACACAGGCGCCGGTACAATATTTTTTCATTGACTAAAGGTTTCTCACCGGTTTTTTGGACCAAAGAGCTATACAGACATGCTATTTACAAGAAAAACAGAGTTATAAGATTTTAAATCCACTACGCCAGTTTTAGTTAAATATCATGCAAAACATAAGAAGCTAGCGAATTTAACAATCACAATAGATGCTCGATGACTTGGGAGAACAACTTAGACTCACCACAAAAATCAGAAAGTAGGCAAAAAACGCAGGCCAAAAGACTCGATTCTGAAAAACTAAGACACAAACATAAACTGAAAACAAAACAAGCACGTAAAAGTGGCTAACATACCACCCCACGTAGACAAATAAGGCACACAGGCCGCAAAAAGATATGCAATCCTATGTGGCTCACCGACCACCACTATGAAAGCGATAAAAACGAACACAAAACACATGAAATCCCTCCCCAAATCTAAACTTTAGCTCGTCCTCGAGTTTCAAGTTTAAGCAAGCGAAGGAATAGAAAAGAAAAAATAACAAACAGATAATGAAGAAAAACTTACCCCCGGGTTGCCTCCCGGGAAGTGCTTTTTATTATAGTCGTTGGCTCGACTTTTTAGGAATGCTGCTATCCATTATCAAATGGGAACGAATCCCTTGCATCCTTCCCGGTATACACAGTATTTTGGGAGTCATCCTTAGCTCCTCTCCTCAAGTTTTCTAACAATTCCATGATTCCCTGCAAACTAGAATTAAACGAATCAGAAAATTAAAAAACTAAAAAATAACTATGGAAATCAGAGGGAAAATAAAAACGACAAAGTGGGTCGAAACTCCCTGGGAAGTCCAATGTGTATGATGGGACTATGACGTGCGAATCATGGGTTTCGTCTTGTAGCGTAGGGGCGGATTCAAAAGTCACCAAGGTAAGGAGTAGAACGGGTTTCTTCAGACAAGAGGGGCGATTCAAGTCACCAAGAAGACGGTTTGTCCTCTCACGCTCGACGTCCTCATGCAACAACATCGCGAAACTCAAAGAATTGATAAACTCAAAGAATTGTTTAAGTTTAAACTCATCCATGGGTTGTCTTGCGGCTTCTTCTAATATCGTTTGATCATCCTCGGTTAATCCAAAATAGAAACATCCTATCACATCCCTACTGCTCAACCTAGCATTTATGCACCCTTTCTCAAGCTCTCAAAACTGATACCACGCATCATAGAATCTTTCTCCAGGAAACTGATGGAAACTATGAAGGAGTTCCCACTCTTTCTGGCAGATAAAGTACATATCCATCAGATACGGTTTCTTGGTTGTAAAAGTTCCTACACACACGAAGACAAGAAACCACGAGTAGTTCCGACAAAACAAAAACTAACTAAACAAAAGAAAATTATAAACAAACAAAAAATCACACTCAAACGCTACAGTAGGAATTAATTCACCGGCAGCGGCGCCAAATTTGATGAGCTCAAATTATACTCTGAATAACTTAAGAGAATAAGCTGTACTTGTAGACTATGCTTAACTCGGTATCGTTCTCTAGGGAATTAATCAGGCTACCACAACGAATGAGAGTAAACAGATTGTTTGTAAGTAACAGATAGATTTGAGTGATTGTACTTCTAAAACACAGATTAAAACAGGAAACAGAAAAACTGGTTTGATCAAAGAGAGAAGATGAACACAGTAGTAATGATCAAGTAATGCTAATTTGTTCTAGTGCAATCATTCAAATTTGTCACACAGTCGGCGTGCAAAAATCAATCAATCCAATTCAACCAACCGTTATTTGAATGTTTTGAACTAGAGAAATCGTGGGTCGTCAATCCACGATCCTTAACCAAAAATGATTTTGAAAGTCTTGAAATAGCTTATTGGATTGAAGGTTTTACGAAGATTTTGAACTAGACGAACCTATATGAACGAATCCTAACCCTATAAGCGAATACGCAAAACCGTCACATAACTACTGTGTTCGGAGTGGTTTAGCTACTCATGGTGGAAGCAAAGATGAAAGAATGCATGGTATTGAATACGCTAAGCATAAACCTGGTGATAATCGCATGCAAAATCATACAATTTGATAAACAGAAGAAAACATGAATTGAAGATAAACAATAGAGAGTTATCAATACTTTACCAATAATTCGAGATCGATGGTTCTTACCGGATGAAAACCAAGCTCCAAGATCAATAAATCAATGTCAAAACCTAGTTCTATGAGCTTTTTTCTATGTAAAAATAGGGTAGAAGAAGTTCTGGCAAAAGATGACTTAATCCTGACCTAAAAAGGAAAAAATATGTTGAATCTGGTCCTTCTCGCCGAATCTCGCCATGTAGGAAAATAGGTCATGGCCAGTAGAAACACTGCAGCTCCTCTTTTGCTCAGAAATCTCACCGCGGCGAAAATATCCATTCGCAGCGGAGAGCTTAAAACCCCCGTAACGTTTTCCACAGGTGGAATTAGGCTATGCTTCTGGAACGAAAATTGTAGCCCTTTGAATTATCTTTCCGTGGCCACCCACCTCAGGTCAATCGAACATAATATGAGAGACTTATGGCCAAAATGGATAGACTGCTCCGTAAAACTTCACTTTTGCAAGTTTCGCTAAAACGGCTCTCAAATCTTCGTCTGAACTCCGAATCCACTTTAGTTTTCGCCCAGTTACTCTACATTCAATGATCTAGAACCAAAGTTTTCACTCCGATTTTCACCTTCGGAACACAAAAACCTACAAAACACAAACAAAGCACCAAAGCATAAAACGTACAAAAAGCACTTTAAATCTGTAAACGAAGACTCACAAAGACCACTAAAAAGGATTAAATGAGACTCTAAATTATCGTCTCATCAATAGTTGAACTCTCGAGGTGGAAGGACCCTTAGATATCTATGCGAGAGGGAGACTTGGGAATCTTGTGCTCAGCTACTTCATTTTCTTTCGGTACCTGAGAATTTAAAAGTTAATTAACACTTAGAGAAATTTTCAGAGAATTTGCTATGAACATTAGGTATCTGAGTAAATGGATATCTCCTCAGCAGGAGGTTCAAATACGTGTTCCTCAGAAACTTGTCCATTTTCTGGTGATGTGGGCTTCATCAATTTCCATTGCTTGAGGGGACTTGGAGGCCTCTTCCTCAGCAACTTCTACTTCTTTTGGAACCTGTGAGTAGAAAGTGTTAAGTACTTGAGAAATGATCATAGAGAAACTTGAACATTTATAGATATCTGAGTTGACTACCTTCTCAGCAGAAGGCTCAGTTGCATGTTCTTCAGGGACTTGGTGAGTTTCTTAGTGATTCTCTGATGACTCAGGCTTTTCGGCCTCATCATTCCTCCTCTCAGTTGGTGCCTTTATGAAACAAGCATAGAGTTAGTTACTATGTAAATTCAGATACCTGAAAAGTGTGTGTGCCTTAGAAAACTAAGTATACCTGTTGCACAGGCTTAATTTCCTTTGGTACTTAGGTTGTGGGAACCTCCTTTTCAGTCTCTGAGGCAAGCTTTGTAGCTTCCTCTTGAATTCTTGTTTCTTTTTCAGCCTGTAACAAAGATAAAGTTATAAGATACAAGATATAACACAGAAAATTTTCACAAGTAAAGAGTTAAACCATTCAGTAACCTGATCAATGTCAGGCTGATTGGTCTCTGGAACATGTGATAGCTCCATGCTTTGATCTTGTTGTCCCATGACAACATCTCTGTTTGAAGTTTCAGGCACTTCAAGCCTATCCTGAGTTCTGGACTCAGTTGCCTCCCCTGATTGATCCTTCCCGGGTTGGAGTTGGGGAACCTGCTTGCTACGTGATTTAACTCAACAACACCATCAGCTCCGTGATGCATCTCAAAGGCTTGCACTAAGTATTCATTTTCTGGATGTTCAGAAGCCTGGGAGTCTTGTGGTTGTGGTGAGTTGGATCTTAATGGAGAAGGAACATTAGATAAAGTTCTCTTCAGATCAGCAACAACATTTGGTATCGATGTAGTGATATTGTCATCATGTACATCTGCATCACTCATCAGGGCATCTTTCAAATCTTTCAGTGTGGATGACCTTGGTAATGTGTTTCCTCCGGATATGGTTACTTGTTCAAGAATATGTGATGCAGAACTTCCTCAAGAACTTCATTCGCTTCTAAGAACGGGTCAAAGTTCAAATCATCCGCCCTTCATAGGATTTCGACTCATCTACCCTCTCGCATCAAGAGTGGTACCAGGTCGCTGAGTGGGGGGCAAGTGGTATCTTCAAAGACTATGTGCAAATACCCTTATAGTAAGATCCACTTTTGCAGTGGTTTCTGAGGCACATGCCTTCTTTTTGCCTCCAGTTCTACGTTTCTTCTTTGGCACAGCATTTGCCTCAGAAACATCTTCTACTAGCCTCTTCTGGTTCTGCTTGAGCTCACAATTGTATTTGCAAACAAACTGTTTGCAATTTCTTCCTTTCCTCTGAGCTTTGTCCCAAGCTGTTCCAGAATGTAGCATATCTTCAGACCAAAGCTGATAGTTTTCTTAAGCTCAGCAAGTTCACTTTGGATAATAGTCTCAAAGCCTCGAAGTTTGTCAACAAACCTCAGAAAGATGTATTTCCCCAGTTAAAGGGAGTCTTTCTTTCTTCCAATGTGTAAAGGAATGCCATCATTCCCCATCTTTCCATTCTGATTTGGTCAGCTCCTCCTTGGTTTGAATCAAAGCACCTGTGCAATACAGGGGCTATCAAATTCCAAGGTTCGACAAGATGTTTTCTTCGAACAAGATCATTGTTGAAGATATCTGGAGTATCCTCCTCATCAAGATTCATGTTATTGGTGTAGAAGTGACCTGCTGTCTCTTTCGTGGTGTCTGGGTAGTAATCAGTACCTTGGGTGGGTAATCCAAACAGATTACAGAAGGATTTTTCATCAAGGTTTATGTCAACACCTTGTACCAACACATCTATTTTGGATGCGAAAGAGGGTTTTGCGGAGCAAAACTGCTTAATCTTTACCTTTTCAAGTAAAGAAAGCCCTCTTCTAAAATCTGCTTGGTTATTTGCTGCACCAAGCAGGTAATCATCAACAAGTACTCATCCCCAAAGTGCTTTCAATTTGGTATTCCACATAGAGGGGTTGAATTTTCCAACCACTCGTCGATCCTTCATCACAATCGCTGGTTGTTGCTTTTCAGCAGTACCAGATGTGGAGACTTGGGACTTCTGTGAAGAAGCTCACTTTCGTGCCATCTCTCTTTAAATAGAAGATGTAGAGAAGTAAGAACAAGGGGGTTTAGGTCCAATTCGATTAAGTGATTCTTTTGCAGAAAAACTTAGTAGAATCTCGCATTTAAATCGTAGAAGATTAGTAGAGAAAGAGTGAAGGATTTTGCTGTTTTGTGCTAAGTTAAATGTGGGATTAGGTGAAAGTGTTTTCTTTGCCAAAATATCCTTTATATAGCAATACAAGTACAAGCGATACAGATGAATTTTGTATGTATGTATCTCGTAGTCTGTGACAGGGTGAAAAGGCTTCACATTAAATGCAGTGGGGCCATTACTTGGTTTCGTGTGAGTGGGCTAGATGGACTCATCTCAACTGCTGAATTACAAGCGCCATTTTTCAATGGTTCGATTGATTTCTCAAGAATTATATCAATGAACACATGTAATTGTGCCCAATTAATGCTATTTAGCTAATAGCCATCGAGTCATTTTCAATCTCTAAACTCAGAATTAGGAGACAAACCGGTTTTAGAGATTATTAATTAATCATCCAAGATTGTTTGAAAATTTTCACGAATGGAAATTTTCTAAAACAAAAGAGATAGTCGATCACGGATTGTACTTTTGGTCAACTTCTCTCCTTTTGTGTCCCCCCTTACTTAGTGGCCTCAAGTATCTGAATACCCATTTCAGATACCTTTTTAAACAACTTTTTCCCATTAGCCATGATATCTGAGTACCCGTTTCAGATATCTCCTTCTTTTAGTGCCATTCTTTCTCAGAAACCCTTATTCCTCTCTAATTGGCTTAGTGAGTTCCCGTCTCAGTGACCAATTTAGCACCTTGGTAGTTCCCTTAATCCAAGACTATGTCTCAAAGTTAGGAATCTACTTTCTTTCAGAGGTTTTGTGAAGATATCTGCAAGTTGGTCTTCTATACCAATCTTGAGTATCTCAATATTGCATTTTTCAACATGATCTCTAATGAAGTGGTGTCTAACATCAATGTGCTTTGTTCTTACATGAAACTTAGGATTCTGAGTTATGGCAATAGCACTTGTGTTATCACGTAAAATGGGAGTTTTCTTCATTGATCTCATAGTCTCTTAGTTGTTGTTGTATCCACAAGATTTGTGAAGCACAACACCCAGCAGCAATATACTCTGCTTCTGTGGTTGATGTAGCAATTGAGTTTTGCTTCTTGATGAACCATGATATCAATCTAGTACCAAGGAATTGACATGTTCCTGAAGTACTTTTTCTATCAAGCATTGATCCAGCATAGTCAGCATCTGAATAGCCAACTAAACTTAAACCACCTTCTTTTGGATACCATAATCCAACATCTACTGTACCTTTAACAAACCTTAGAATCTTCATAGAAATATTATAGTGTGATTGCATTGGATTTGTCTGAAATCTTGCACATACACCAACTGCAAATTGAATATCTGGTCTGCTGCTGTAAGGTATAGTAGAGACCCAATTAATTTCCTATACTTGTGTTCTTCAAGCCTCTTGTCAGAATCAGTATAGGTCATCTTGGTTCCAATGCTCATAGGTATCTTGGCATTCTTCTCAGAAGGCTTTAGATTAAACTTATTGAACATATCCTTAGCATACTTTGTTTGACTAATGAATATTCCATCATTAAGTTGCTTGACTTGCAACCCTAGGAAATAATTCAATTCTCCCATCATGCTCATCTCAAATTTACTTTTCATTAGCTCAGCAAAGTCTTCACAAAGTTGCTATTGTCCTTAGATCCAAAGATTATCTTATCAACATAAACTTGTACTAAGAATAGTTTCCCATCATGGTTCAATGTAAAGACAATTTTGTCAACTTCTCCTTTCTTGAAGCCACTTCCCAACAAGTACCTGGCCAAAGTGTCATACTATACTCTTGGATCTTATTTAAGTCCATATAGAGCTTTCTGAAGCTTATAGACCATCTTGCTTTCTGAGGAAACTTCAAAACCAGGTGGTTGCTCAACATAGACTTCCTCAGCAAGTTCATCATTCAGGAATGCACTCTTGATATCTATTTGGTAAACTTTAAAGTCATTATGAGCTGCAAAGGCTAGAAATAGTCTGATTGCATCCAATCTTGCAACTGGAGCATATGACTCATTAAAATCTAGTCCTTCAGTCTGGGTGAATCCCTTGGCAACCAACCTTGCTTTGTTTCTGGTTATTTCACCAGATTCATTCATCTTGTTTCTGAAAACCCACTTAGTTCCTATGATAGATATTCCATCAATATTGGGAACAAGTTTCCAGACTTTGTTTCTCTCAAATTGATCCAACTCTTCTTGCATTACTAGGATCCAATCTTGGTCTTTTAATGCTTCTTCAATAGTCTTAGGTTCAATATTTGAGATGAAACATCCGTAGAGAGAATTTGCATTTTCAGCAATTGCTCTCCTAGTTCTTACCCCTTGGTCTAAAGGACCTATTACATCCTTTGCAGGATGATCTCTTATCCATTTTATAATGGGTTTAGAACTAGTAGGATCATTATCAATATGATTCATTTCTGTATCAATATGATTATGACAAGATACTTGATCAGTATCTGAGATATCTGGCATATGTGATGTGCTTGGGATATCTAACACTTGTTCAAAGGTTCAGGTATCTAGGATGTGATTTCAAAGAACCTTCCGCCGTAGACCTCTTCATAATGAAGATTCTCAGTGACTTGATCCATTTCTGGATTTCTCATAGGAAATTCTTCATCATGTGTTAGATTCATCTCGTTGTTACTTGGCAATGGTTGCCTTTCTTCATCAGACTCATCTTCTAAGTGAATGACAGAATCATTTCCCTTTGGAGATTCTTGTTCAGAATCTTTGATCATAAGTTCTTTGAACCTATCTGAGAGTTCTTCATTCAAGGGTACTTTCTTGTTTCCTTCATAGAATACTACATGGACAGATTCTTCAATCTTTTGTGTCCTTTTGTTGTAGACTCTGTAAGCTTTGCTATTCATTGAATAACCAAGAAATACTCCTTCATCTGCCTTTGGTTGAAATGTTCTTAGATATTCTTTACCACTGTTAAGAACAAAACATATGCAACCAAACACCCTTAAATGTTTGATACTTGGGGGTCTACCAATCAATAACTCATAAGGAGTCTTATCATCGTGTTTTTTGATCAAACATCTATTCTGAGTGTAGCATGTTGTATTTACAGCTTCAACCCAATAGATTTCTCTTATTTCAGTGTCAACAAGCATTGTTCTTGCTGCCTCTTTTAGGGTCCTATTCTTCCTTTCAACAACACCATTTTGTTGAGGTGTCCTTACTGAAGATAGTTGATGTTGTATACCTTTGCAAGTACAAAACTCATTAATGTAATGGTTTACAAACTCAGTACCATGGCCTGTTCTGATCACAGATACCTTGTCTTTTTTCATGACTTCAAGCTTATTCAGTAGGCTTGGTATCTCGACCCTTGCGTCAGATTTCTGTTTGAAGAAAACAACCCAAGTGAATCTTTAGTAGTCATCTACAACAACCAGACCATACTTCTTTCCTACATAACTAGTTACTGAGGACTCAAAGAGATCCATGTGTAACAGTTGCGGTAGCCTCACACTGGAATGTCTAGTTTTAGACTTAAAAGATGTTTTGGCTTGTTTCCCTAATTGGCAAGCTGAGCATACACCATCCTTTTTGTATGCCATTTTGGGCAATCCAATAACCAAATCTTTCTTGGCTAGCTTATTCAGAGTTTTGAAATTCAAAAGACTCATCCTTTTTTGCCATAGCCAATTTTCTTCAGTGTAGCCAGATTAACTCACCATGAGGCATTCTTCAGTTGTGGCAGATGCCCAGTCAGCAACATAGAGACTTCCTTTCCGCCTAGCAATCAAGACTACCTACTTTGTCTCATTGTCAATCAGTTTGCAGAGATTTGATTTGATCTTCACTGAGAACCCCTTGTCAGCAAATTGACTCATGCTGAGATGATTATATTTCAATCCCTCTACATGCAGTACTACAGTGATTGGAAGGGCTTCCAACTTCAGATCTCCAAATCCTACAGTTGGATTCACTTCTCCTCCAGCAAACCTAATATCTGGTCCTGTATCACAAACTTTGTAGTTAACCAGATTTGCTTTGTCTCATGTCATGTGCTTCCCACATCCACTATCAAAGTGCCACGTTGGATTCTTCTTTAGAGTGTTCTGCACAAAACAGGAAACAAGGAGTTAGGTTCTCATTCCAACAATGGAACCATCTAGACTAAAGTATTTCCCAGTAGGAATCCACATTTTAATGAATTTCTTAGGGACATTCTTTTGTCTAACATGAACATAAGGAGGAATTCTAGGTGAATGATTAGTATCATTATTATCAAGAAATATTTTCCTTCTAGGTGTGTTCCTTGGTGCTCCTCGTGGTGCTTTCAGATACCTGTCAGGTTGTTGAGTCTGCTTTTTAACGAACTTAGCTTTCCTTATCCGATTTCTTCTAGCCCTGGCATTCAGATTGCTTGTGTCTTGTTCTTTCTTCCACTTCTGATAATTACTTTGAGCAACCCTAGATTTTATCTATCGTTCTTGCTCTAGTTTATACTCACGAGCAAGTTGTTTCTCGATGGCTTTGTAGCCAATGCCATTTCGAGCACCTGGTGCCGACTGAGATCTTCTCTCAGCAACCTTACTAGTCTCTGGGTCATTTTTCTTTCCAGAAAACGTGACATTAGAGAATTTTCTAGCTCCAACAATCTTCCCTTTCTGGGAGACGTAGCACTGTGGGTGATTACACTTTTCAGTGTGATGTCCGTTTATAGGAGCCTTCCCAACATATTTCTTTGGGACTTGTTTTTCCCTCAAAGGTTTGGTCGCAACTGCTTTTCCTTTGTCAGCAACCTTAGCTTTCTGCTCAATGCTATAGGTTGTTTGGGAACCACCATGCTGACCACTAACAAATGTCATTTTTTCATCATTCTTGTTCAGAGTGGTAGAACTATTTATTTGTGTGTCTAGCGGTCCTCCTTTCTCTGAAGGATCTCTTAGGTAAGAGTGTACTTCAGTGAGAGTGTCACAAGCTTTGGCATAAGATTGGAAGGATAATTCTTTCTTTTTGAGTTCCTCATTATCAAAAAGAAGACCTTCGCACTTCTTTTGAAGTATATCCATTGCCTCTTCGTGTAACTTTCTTGTCTCAGCTATATGTGCTTTGAGAAATGCATTCTCAGCATCCTTTGTCTCAGATATCTTCTCTACCAGAACACTCATTTTCAAGAGATTTCTTTTCGCTTCAATAATTTTGGTTCTAGCTTGACAACCATAAATTCTCTTTCATAAAGATCAAGTTCCTTTATGAGGTGTTCTAGATCTTTGATTCCTTCCTCATCACTCTCATAGTTTAAAAATCGAGAAATAGTGGTTACCTCATCAGCCATTAGGCATGGCTCAATGTTGGAGCAATCTGGATAGATCTCCTCAGCAATCACACACATTTCCTTCTTGTTTTGGCCAAAGTCAACCAAATCATGAGTGATGGCACACAACTCCTGTGGTGGAAGTTTAGAATCATCTCAATCTTCATCCTTAGACTCGAGTCAAGATCAAGAGCATCCAGCTGATTTGAATCTTTTCCTTTCCTCAAAGGAGCATAGCTCTCGACTTCTCTTGAAATTTCTCCTATCTTTCTTGTCACCTGTCTTTAGCTTGTTGTAAGAAGGGAAATATCTTTTAAAATGACTAGGTTTCTAACAATAGAAGCAGATATTGTTTCCAATTTCTGCTCCCTCAGTACTTGATTCTTGCTGAGCAGGCTTGTTCAGCGAGTTAGTCAGTTGCATATTTTTGTAGTGTTGATAGTTGAGACCTAGATGCTTGTCAGCTTCTCTTTGGTCCTTCTTCTTTCAATCTTCTGACTGACGTACTTTCTCATATGCTTTACAGCAAGAGCATTTTCCTCAGTCACCTCTTTGGTATCCTTCTTTTCAGAAGTACCTTGAGTTACTAGAGCGACATTGTGCGATGTTTCAACAATCATATGTCCTCTTTGCTTAGTCTCATAGTTGACAATTGCCAAATGTGAGAAAAGCTCCACTGGAGTGATGTTAGGCATTCCTTGGTTGAAATAGAAGTGCTGAGTATGTTCCCAGTCTTGATTCAAGCTTCTTACGATAGTCTTAACCTTTTCAGAGTTAGAGTATCACTCACTTTCACCAATTGCAGCCATTTCACTCATCAGTGTTGTAAACCTGAAATTAAGTTCCTCAAGTGTCTCAGTGGGACCTTGTTTAAAGTTTTGGAATTTGAGCTTTAAAACTTCGACTTGTTTTCCTGGGTTTTCTCAAGGTTTACGCATTTCTTCAATCAAAGGACTGTGCCTCTTTTGCACACCACAATTTGCACTTTATGTGGTCTGGAGTAGAACGTATGATGATGTTTCTTGCTTGACCATCTAGCCTATTTCTCTTGGAATCTTCCGATGTCCAGAGATGTCTGGGCTTTGTCTCATAGACAATTTCACCAGTTGGTCTAGCACATGTAGTTCCGCCAGATGTGGAGGAACCAGCAGCATCTGTGTCAGTAGGTTCCTTGTCTCGACCATTTCAAAACCTCAATGACTTTCTTCTCACGTTGAATGACAATGAGGCCATTCTTTATAACTTCGATCATGTCGTCATTGATAGCTTCCAGGTGAAGCATCATGTTGTTCTTCCATTTCGCATAGTTCTCTGGCTTGAGAACGGGAGTATCGCTTAAAGACATCTTGCAGTAAACACACTAAACAAACAAATCAAGTGCAGGGGGTAAGCGGTTAGTGGGCACTTATCTAGGATCTAGGTTCAGTGCAGAAGGCTTGGGAACATCCTGCTCTGATACCATTTGTTGGTCCAGATAACAACAAAGTAAACAACTGGGGGGGGGGGGTGAATAGTCTTTTCAAAATTTTAACGATAAAATAGTTTCTCAGATACTTGTGAAGATATCTGATACTTAGTCTCAGAGAGCGAAAGTCTTTTCAGATAAGTGCACGTGCTCAGCAAGCTATAAGTGTGTAAATACTCAGCAAGGTATAATAAATACAGAAAGTAAGCACAGTAAGTAAATAACACAAAGCTTTTCTAGTGGTATCTGAGGGTGGCGTAATCCCTCAACTAATCCACTCGCCCTTTCTTTGGACTTGAATTCACTAAGTTAAAATTATGAGTTCTCCTTACAAAATCCTATCCCTTGATCCCTTTGACACTAGGTTCCCAACCAAGTGTTCCCCCCGAGTTATTCCCTGTTTTCCCAACCAAGTACTTCATCTACTCAGTAACCTTTGAGCTATTCCTTAGTTTCCCAAACTAAGTACTTCCTATGCTCAACGTCGGTGTGGTGTTTTAGTTATGGTAGTTTGTCAGGTGAGCAGGCTCTTAATAACTTTTACAATTATGTAGGAGTGCTCTATAGAATCAAGATTACTTAATACACTTTTCAATGTATGGTAACTTGTTCTTTACTGACCCAAGTCTTGATGTTGTTTAAGAGAATGAATCACATATATAAGTCGCAACTATATCTTCTGGATTCAACTCCTTCACAATATACAATTCTTGTTAAGGATCAGGACACTTAGAACTTTCGTGCTACTTAGAATTCAAGAGCTTAAGTCGCAACAATAAGCTATAGAGTAAGTAGGTAGAAGGCTTGTATGCTTGAGAGTATATCGCAATTGAAGTTCAGTCTAAGGTGTGTTTTCAAGCATTCTAAGAGGTGATATTTATAGTTGAAAATCAGGCCATTTGAATTACTATCCGTTAGGCTCAATGAAATTCAAACTAATGATATCTGAAGTTAGTACGGCAGTGAGCTTTGTCTCTTTTAAAAGATTTTCTCTTTTTGTTCAGACATCTCTGTTTTCGTAATTAATGCATTGTACCAACTTTTGTCCTGTAGTGTTAACGGAACAATGCAAGCTATTTGAGGCTTTGAAAGTCCTTTCTGAGTGACCTACAGTGCTTCAGAATCTTATTGAAACGTTTGTCTCTCAGACATTTAGTTTCTCCAAGGTATCTGAGGACACTTTTCTCCTTAGTCTTCAGCAATCTTGTGCAGTTTCTGATCTTCAATAAAAGAGTTCTTCTGCTAGATGCTTCCTTCTTGGTCTTCTTTTAAAGATATAAAAATTACATTCAGAGACCTAACATCCTATACAAGATTTGCTAGACTAACATACTCAGTAAGCTTCCTCTTTTACAATGTTCAAGTGAACTAAGAGTACTAGTTACCTTTCTGAGCTAAGATAAGTCGTTATGGTTTACTGATCAAAATCTAAACAGATATCACTAGGAAAAGCTATTTGAAAGTGCAGACCATACAATTTCACTATTTATCATGGATTCTCAACGTAGAAATCACCTAGATGCCAAAGGCCTAGGAGACAAAATAAAAGTTGGCAATACGTCAACTAGCCAAGATAAGGCTAAAGCGGTGATTTTTCTTCGCCATCATCTTGATGAAAGTTTGAAAACTGAATACCTTACTGTCAAAGCACCTGCAGATCTTTGGACAAATATCAAAGAAAGGTATGACCACCGAAAAGCTGTGATACTTCCTAGAGCCCGATTTGATTGGAGTAAGTTGAGTTTGCAAGATTTCAAATGTATCAATGATTTTAACTCAGCAATATTCAAAATCACTTCTAAATTGAAGTTATGCGGTGAGAAAGTGATAGATGATGATATGCTAGAAAAGACACCACTTTCCATGCCTCTAATATACTGCTACATCAGCAATATCGTGAAAAAGGCTTTAAGAAATACTCAGAGTTGATCTCGTGTCTTCTAGTAGATGAGAAAAACAATGAGCTCTTAATGAAAAACAATGAAGCACGCCCAACTGGAACTAATCCATTCCCGAAGCGAATGTGACATCCTTTAACATTGGACAAAATTCCAATAATGGTAGAGGCCGTGGACGCGGTCGTGGACGTGGATGGGGTCGTGGGTATGGATGTGGAGGATCTCGTCAAAATTATGGCTTTTATAACGTAAACCACCACCAGAAGCTGGAAATTTTTTAAAAAAATGGACTTTGTGAAGAGGAAAATAATGACGAAACCCAGCACTAGAAACAAAAATATTTCAAAGATGCACATGGAAAAAATAAAAGTAATGATGAAAGATGTTATAGGTGTGGTATGCATGACCATTGGTCGCGTACGTGTCGTACGGCAAATCATCTTGTGGATCTTCATCAAGCATCAATTGGAGGAAATAATGTTGAAGCTAATTTTGTTAACGATGACACTACCCATGACCGATACGACGATACTCATTTGGATGTCTCAGATATCTATGCAGACAATGAAGGAACAAGTGATATTTGCTGACTTTATTGTCTACCCTGAATGGACAAGTGATAATATGAAAAGTGCTGAAAATACCCAAGTCTGAGTTATTTATTTAAAGTAGCTAAGTATATGTTTCTCTTTGGCATTTAGCATTCAAATTTTCGGGTAGCTTAGGATTTGAATTTTATGCAGCCTATTTGGTATAGCATTATACCAACAAAAACCATGTTAAATTTTAAGGCATTTAGGAAGGAGTTTAAAAGAATTTTTGTTTAACTCAATTTTTCCTCCACTTAACAACTATTATCATTTTTCTACCATATTCTTTATCTCTCTTTACATTTCAATTATATTAACAACTTTAAATCAATCAAACAACATTAAAACCAATCAAATAACCTTAAAAATACCAAATCCATCACTTCATCCTTACACACATTACTTCTTTCTTACACACACCTATATAACAACTCTATAAACTCTATAATATTTTAACTCTATGTCAAACACCATTTTCTGTAACTCACTTTTAACTCAGTTACTATTCATCAACTAAATTTTTTCGTTTAACTCAATTTTTAACTCTATACCAAACAGTCAGATGGTCTTTAAGTATTTATTTTTCTAGTTGCTTAGTATTTTTATCATTGAAGTAAATCATCTCTTTCCATTTTAATGCATTTATGTCCAACTTGAAGTTGGCAACATATATTGTGCAGCACAAAGGTAAAAGATTCTAGAAGAATTTACTAATACTACTAGTATTCGTACTATGAATGGTAAAGTATTTTTAATAAACGGTGTCCCATAAGAGCACATATTAGACTTACACATTGAATGACTCATTATAAGTCTTGCCAAATTAAAAAAAAGGCAAAGGTTCGTGTCTTTATGTCACATGATCATTCTAGTCAGTTTTAAATTTATATACATTTGTGTACATGTCAAAAGTGATAATATAGAAGAATATTGACAAATTAGGCCATCCGGTTATAACATAACTGTTCTTGTGAAACCTGAAGTTTTCAAATAAAAAGAATCATAATGTGCTGAAAGGTTTCTCGTGTTGCATTTAGATTATATTGAGGCAAGACACAACACTGTGATTAAGCATGAAAATGGAGATGTTGAAAAAAGGTGGCCAGAAGTCTACATCTATGTATCAAATGAATTTATTGTGTGAATTAACTTATCTCCTATTTGAGGGCAAATTTCTTTCCAGCACAAGAAAATCCAACTGCACAAATATATTAACTCCTTACCAAATTGTTCTCAGCAGAGAACTAATGGGTGAAAGCCTACTAAAAGGCTATATGTTGTATCAATTTCCTAGTTTTTTCCCACCTTAGGGCAGGAAGAACATGACAAAGCTGGTAAAAATAAATTCTTAGAGTGAATTGATCCCAGCATATTTGAAAGTTCAAACTTGAACTAAAAATTTTCTCTCCAGCTTCATGTTATTATATCAAGATATGTCCGAATAAAATTCTATGATTTGAATGTTGACCCGCTATGACCCTATTTTGAGGCGTACAGAGTTACCTATCAATTATAGAATGGTAGGCATTGGACATAGAGATATCTTGCCTATTCTACTAATAATTCTCAGTGATATGTTCCACTGCTAAGTACAATACACGGATATTGGCAAGATAAAGCAGTTGGTACTTCTGAGGAGTAATGTATGCCCACAAAAGGCATAGATATTTGAATTACAATAGATGACCTATATGAAAATGGTAAGTACAAATATTCAGATTTCGATCATCAGTACTGACTTTAAAATTTAGCAAAGATATTTGATATACCGGTATACATAGAACCGAGATATTTTATAAGCATATGAAAAATCGATGGACACAAATTATTGGACATGTAAAAGGGGATCTTACATGTAAGTCCATTTGATGACATCATCATGATGATAGAAAATGAGCTCATGGACTTGAAGTCCAATTAATTAACGAATTTGAAATACATACGGTACATTTTGTTTTATCATTTTGTTTTATCGAGTCGAATTCATGTGCATTTATATATTAATCATGCATCATAATATGTTTATTTTTGCATAGTTTACGTTATCTAGTTTATTCTAATTTCACTAGGTCTCATGTTGCATGCTCATATGTTAATCTTTATCATAAATGTTACTACACAACTCTCAAGGTTCCGCACATGAATAGTGATTGGTTTCACATAAAGTCATATCATTTGAGATAGTTCAATGAGGCGAGATAATCATGTCTGACAATTAGCACGACAAGAATAACCGTTTTAGAGACGGATAAATCTGTCTCTAAATTAGGGACGAATCGGCGGCTATGGAGACGGAGTAGGGACGGATAGGCCTATCCGTCTCTAGTCCGTCCCTAAATAGGGACGGATTAGTTATCCGTCTCTGTTTTAGGGACGGATAAAAATATCCGTCCCTAAAACGGTTGACTGCCAAAAAAAAACAAAACTTAAATAAAAAAGGGAGTCAGAGACGGATAGCCTATCCGTCGCTAAATAGCGACGGATAGGCTATCCGTCCCTAAACCTGACAGTGTAAAAAATGGGAGATCCCCTTCTTCACCATTTCCGCCCACTTGCCAATTCCGGCCAATAATCCACCATTCCGGTCAATCTTGGACTCATTTCGAAGCTCGTGGGACAAGGAGCTCAGGTTGTCCATCAATTTCAACTTTCATCCGCTATTTTCTCCGGAATTGAAGGTATTTTTGCTAAAACCCTTACTTTTTTAAATTTGGGAATTTTGTTAATCATGCACTAGTTTGAGCAATTGTATGTTTATATGTAGTAGATAATTTAGTTTATATTACGTATTGGGTTAGCTTTGAGATGTGCAATTGATATATTTATTGTGAAATTGGATTGTTAGTATTATGTTAGTATGATTGTAAGTATGTAGGTATTTACTTGGCTATTTTCAGATAACGTACTAGGATTATGAAGATTTAATTGTGTGTTTGGAGACAATTTGGTGATTTTGGTGATTTTAATATAATTTTGGAGTATTAACATAAAAACAATTACTAATATTTTCATCTACATTTTGTAATGTTAATAGATATATTTATGGAAGTTTAACTACTAGAAAATTGAATTGTAATCAGAAATGCATGTAATTCATTACCAATTGTTAACGTATCCTAATTAAGAATGTAATTGTAATTGTAATGAAACTAAATACGTAATGTTATACATGTTATAAATCTAATAAATTGAGACGCAGGTTAATTGTTGAATTATGAATCCCGATCGTTCATGGATGTACCATCGCACTGTTAATGGCAGAATTGAATCTAGTTTTGTGGAAGGGGTTGAAGCCTTCATTGCTTTTGCACTTACACAGACTACTTGTTAGAGTCGAGGGATGATGAAGGTCCCTTCCAATGCGAACAAATGGCATCTGGACTGATCCTAGGGCCGAGCTAAGTGGGGTACGTTTCTTTGTTAAGGTTCACATTTGCATTTGTGTATATTATATATCGAGCGTATCTTCCTAAAACTGTATCTCATTTCGTATGCACTACACTATTGCAGACTGAGGTAGAGCGGATCATGGAGGAGAGGATGATCGACGGTCATGAGCTCACAATTCGAGAGCAAGACCAGATATTCTTCCAAGTCAACCCGATGGACGCTAAGGGTCGAGTGTATGGGATCGGCAGTTTGGGCCCTGCATTGACGGGTGGTAGCTTCTCTGTGTCTCAAGCATCCTTATCACGGGGTGATTTCTACACACAAGAGCTGGTCAATGAGCTGATGAATCCTCTCAAGCAAACGATCGATCAACTGCTAGAGAATCAAGATCATATCACTCGTCGGATGGATGAGATGGCACAGCAGATGTTCGGTGCGAACCAACAACCACCGCCTCCTCCCGGTTCTTAGATGCTCATGTATGTTAAAACGTAGGATCCCGGATTGGTACTTGGAACAAGATCAACAGACAATGTTGCCAACAATGTTGTTCAACAATGTCTTCAACACAGTAAACAAAACGTAGTGGATGAATATGAATGAAACTTCTATTACCAAGCCAACATATATAAATATGTTGGCCACGCCTTTAGGCAAAATAATCAACTAGGTTTAATACAATCACAGGTGATTGATTAAACAACCAAAACTAGCCCTAGAAGAACTAACAGTAAAAGCTATTCTAGGTCGATGTTTAAAAGAGTTATTCCAACAATGAATACTCTTAGACAAACTCTAAAGCTAGCAGAAAACAAGAAGGCTAAACTCTTTAATAAAATCTTGATTGATCATCAAAAAGGCTTTTTGATTGCTCGGCTGAATCCTTGTATATATACTTGAGATATCGACAGCTCCCATCCAAGTCGAAAGGCAATAGGATCTCAGCAAAGGCAATTTTCTTTGTCTTGTTTTCTTCAATAATCAGCGAGAAGGAAATTCCCATATTAGTGTCTTCAACAATATATTTCCTTCTTGCTTTCTTCAACAATCTTCTTGAAAGATTCTCTCTTTAATCTTGTATTCTTCTTGCAACTATGTTCTTCCTGTACATATGTGATGATCCGGGATCTCAGCAGGAAGAAACTAACATTGTTTCTCCAGATCTGGTCATGGAAAATCTTTCCAAGATTATCTCTAGAGAATCTTTTATTTCCTTCTTTCTTTCAAGGTGCCCATAACTTGTCAAACACTTTCCTTCTTTTTAGATTGCATTCCTTGTGTCCAAAGCAACTCAAACTCTTTCCTTATTCCTGCAGAATTGAATTGATTGCTTCACCCAAGTCATCATCAATTGTTCTCGCTTGTTTCTATGTTGTCCGCTGTTGTCCGTAATGTTGTTCCAACATTGTATCGGCACTATTTCGCAATGTTGTACAACATTGAAATCCTGCAGTTCACAAACAACAACAACAACAAACACAAACATTGAACTGAATCATGAAAGATAAGATTATCTAATCAAGTGCAACTTGCACTTTCAATCTCCCCGTTAATCTTAGTCTTTCATCAAGCAATACCATTCCTTTGGGCTCATTGATTCCTTTTGATCCATTAAGCTTGTTTAAGCCCAACTTGATATATCCTACAAAATATTCATAGAAAAACAACTACAAACATTGAACCGGTTATGTTACGAAGAAAGGTTGAATTACTAAACAAAGTGCAATAAATTGCACTTTCAATCTCCCCCTTAATTCTGACCTTTCTTCACACAACCTAAAACCAGTTTGTTAGTCAAATCAAACAAGTAGGATTTAAACAAGTCAAGAGGAATCCTTTGTTGGGAACTGAAAGATAAAGTGCAATCGATCAATGCTGATGGACAATGTTAAGTCAACACAGAACTCAACATTGCTGTAAATATGCACTTTCAAACTCCCTCTTATTTCTTTTTCTACTCATCTCCTTTGAACTCATCATGGGCATCATATCATACTTCTTTTGACAATTCCTGCACTCAGTAGTTAGTGAATAAAGACAAACTTATGAGAATCACAAAGATAAGTGAAGTAAACAAAGTCGTCTGCAATGTTGACACAACGTTACAGTCAACACTGCACTATTCAATCTCCCCCTTTGTCTTTCTTCACAAAAACACACCTAAACAAACTTGTTAGAAACAAACAAATATAACAGGCATGAAACTACAGAACTCCCCCTCAACATTAGACGAGAGCAATATAACAAAATAAAGTATGTTAGCTTTTTGTTCAATCTCTTCTCCCCTTTTTGAGAAGAAAGATATCTCTCGATTATTCAACCAAGTTCATGTAGGAGACAAGAAGACATGCAATGAGTGCACATCGAGTTGTGGACCATAGGACTGCAATAAGAGTCAGGTAATGTTGGAGAATGATGTTGAAAACATTGAGTTCAACACTGGCAGCCAAGGTGATAGCAAAAGCAGGAAAAGAGTTTGGATCGGCTGGAGGGTAGTAATAAGGAATAGAGGTTGGATTAGCTGGAGAGAAGTGTTAGGATAAGAGTGGATGGTCATGATGGGTGTTGTTGGGTTTTCCTTAAAAGATCCTGCAAATATATATCAATGCTACAAAAACTGTGCATAACTGTTAATAAAAGATTAAAGTTGCAAGTAAAACAGTTATCCGTCAAGTCATAGTAATCAGATAAACAGATAAACCCTAGGGAAGTTGACCAAAAATCTTGATCTTAAATAATGACTTGAAATGCAAGAACAGGAAAGCAAAAACCCCAAACCCCAATGAAACACCTTAGACCTGAAACACCTCAGACCTACTCCCCCTCAAACCCTAAAACACACAGAAAGGTCAGATAGAGAAGCACATATAAAAAAGAGCAAATATAAGTCACAAAGTACTCCAAGGACAGCCAATGTTGACCAGCATGTTGACACAACAATGATGACAACATCGAAAAATCAGACCACTCTTTTATGTAAATCAGCCAGTTTTCAAGTCCCAAGTAATGCAGATTCGATTAACACCACTAATGCTACAGGCAAAGACAGAAAGAGAAGGGAATACCAAAGAAACACACTCAACAATGCCTCAAAAAGTAAATTGAACAATTAGCATAAGTTTGAGTGGGGGTGACCATGAGACCGTGAACCATGTCAAATAATTAGAACACGTACGAATCCGCTCCAAAGCCGCAGCCTATGCGGAGTTAGGCAAACACACGTCTCATGGCATAAAATCACCATTTGACCACATTCAGTAATTTGGTACTCGAAAGTGAACCAAAGACCATTATGAGAATCGGCACTTTGTGCGTACGCTTCAAAGACAGCCATCAACCCTCATGACATATGACACATTGGCCACGTCGATATTAGATAGTATTTGAAACCTGTCTAACACGATCCTCGACGGAAACACTTCGAGCCCTTTTTATCATAATTCATTAGATTTATTAAGCATAAAGGACAGGAGGCAACATCAAGTGCGAGTCAAGGTACGAGTAAAAAAAGCCAAAAAGCAGCAAAAGTGGATTTTACATAAAGCAAACACACATGAGACTCGATCCCTTTCAACCTTGGTTATAGAGTAGACTTTCAGATCCTCAGCATCACCACCATGAGTTTCCAAACTGAGAGCAACCAGAGACAATACAGGAGCACAGAAAGCACATAGACACACACAAAAAAAATAAAAAAATCAAAAGGCAACATAAAACACATCACTTTTCTCACGCCAAGTTGATCGTGATGTCGAGTCAACACCGGTTTCAACATCAAGATCACAAAGAGCACAAATCAAGAGATCTCCTAAGACTGAAGAATCTCTCACAAATATCTGGAAGTTGATTGGTTGTATCTATGTGTTGTATGTCTATTACTTGCAGATTGACCATATCCGTAAGAAAATGATGCCTAATGTGTATGTGTTTCATGCGTGAGTGCAAAACAGCTTCTTAAAATTATTTATGGCACTAAGGTCATCATGTAACATCAACAAGGTATCACATTGAAGACCAAAGTCATGCAAAGATATTTTTCACCCATATCAATTGAGTAACACAACTCCCAGATGTTACATGTTCATATTCAACATATGAGAGTGACACATTGTTCTGTTTCTTGCAATACCATGACATTAAATTCGAATCAAGATAAAAGCAACCTCCACTAGTGTATTTTCTATCATCTAGATCACCAAACAATCGTAATCAATAAATCCCACTAGATTAGTGTTTGTATCACATGCATACCATAATCTAAGATTAACGCTGATATATATATTAAAAATCTTTTAAGAATAATCGTGTGGGATTTTAGGTTAGACCGACACCGCACAAACACACACATAAAACATGATGTCAGGTATGCTGGTTGATAGATATAGAAGGCTGTGAGTCATTGTTCTGTAAAATGTTGGGTCAACATCAGCATAAGACCATTAGCCATAGGAGTACTGGGTTCGCCTATCATGCTCATCTCATGGGTACCGTCAGATGGAATTTCTGCCTCTGATGTTGAGCTCAATGTTGTCATCATCACAAGATTGACAATTTCTCCTTCAGACACCATTGAGTTCTTGGTTTAGACACCTTTTCGTGTTTAGTATCGCTTTTCAGAGTAGTGTTCAGAATCTGCTCAAGACTGCAACAACCTATTTATTCTTGGGTACAGTGCCTTTCTGGACAGAGACATCAAGAGACAGCCAAAAATGTACAATGTTGATGTCAATGTCGACTCAACATTGTTTTCATTCATCGCTTTCACTCTTCCCAAATGATACTGCAGATAGATCAACTGAACCATGTAGACACAAAACATTAGTAGAAACTGATTCCTCAGGGTTAGTCCAGAAAAGTGTTTCACAGTTTTGAGAATCATCAAAGTCGAAAAAGACTTCTTTTGTCAATGTTGGACCATCAATGTAGGGGTACGTTTCTTTGTTAAGGTTCACATTTGCATTTGTGTATATTATATATCGAGCGTATCTTCCTAAAACTGTATCTCATTTCGTATGCACTACACTATTGCAGACTGAGGTGGAGCGGATCATGGAGGAGAGGATGATCGACGGTCATGAGCTCACAATTCGAGAGCAAGACTAGATATTCTTCCAAGTCAACTCGATGGACGCTAAGGGTCGAGTGTATGGGATCGGCAGTTTGGGCCCTGCATTGACGGGTGGTAGCTTCTCTGTGTCCCAAGCATCCTTATCACGGGGTGATTTCTACACACAAGAGCTGGTCAATGAGCTGATGAATCCTCTCAAGCAAACGATCGATCAACTGCTAGAGAATCAAGATCATATCACTCGTCGGATGGATGAGATGGCACAGCAGATGTTCGGTGCGAACCAACAACCACCGCCTCCTCCCGGTTCTTAGATGCTCATGTATGTTAAAACGTAGGATCCCGGATTGGTACTTGGAACAAGATCAATAGACAATGTTGCCAACAATGTTGTTCAACAATGTCTTCAACACAGTAAACAAAATGCAGCGGATGAATATGAATGAAACTTCTATTACCAAGCCATCATATATAAATATGTTGGCCACGCATTTAGGCAAAATAATCAACTAGGTTTAATACAATCACAGGTGATTGATTAAACAACCAAAACTAGCCCTAGAAGAACTAACAGTAAAAGCTATTTTAGGTCGATGTTTGAAAGAGTTATTCCAACAATGAATACTATTAGACAAACTCTAAAGCTAGCAGAAAACAAGAAGCCTAAACTCTTTAATAAAATCTTGATTGATCATCAAAATGGCTTTTTGATTGCTCTTTCAATCCTTGTATATATACTTGAGATATCGACAGCTCCCATCCAAGTCGAAAGGCGATAGGATCTCAGCAAACGCAATTTTCTTTGTCTTGTTTTCTTCAATAATCAGCTAGAAGGAAATTCCCATATTAGTGTCTTCAACAATATATTTCCTTCTTGCTTTCTTCAACAATCTTCTTGAAAGATTCTCTCTTTAATCTTGTATTCTTCTTGCAACTATGTTCTTCCTGTACATATTTGATGATCCGGGATCTCAGCAGGAAGAAACTAACGTTGTTTCTTTGTATCTGGTCGGAAAATCTTTCCAAGATTATCTCTAGAGAATCTTTTATTTCCTTCTTTCAAGGTGCCCATAACTTGTCAAACTCTTTCCTTCTTTTTAGATTGCATTCCTTGTGTCCAAAGCAACTCAAACTCTTTCCTTATTCCTGCAGAAATTCGAATTGATTGCTTCCAGTCCAAGTCATCAGTCCAATTGGCCTGCTTGTTTCTATGTTGTCTGCTGTTGTCCGTAATGTTGTTCCAACATTGTATCGGCACTATTTCGCAATGGTGCACAACATTGAAATCCTGCAATTCACAAACAACAACAACAAACACAAACATTGAACTGAATCATGAAAGATAAGATTATCTAATCAAGTGCAACTTGCACTTTCAATGTACTTATGTTGTTCTAGCTACATACTTTCACACTATCTCATCTTGTTCGGATATTTTATCGAATCTCTATTTTAATTAATGCAATTTTATCACTTTCGTATATTATCTTACTATATTGAGTGTAAAACATGTGAAATGTGAAAAACAGGAAAAAATAAAAAATAAAAAAATGCAGTTTTAGCGACGGATAAATATCCGTCGCTAAAACCTCGAATTAAGGCGGATTTGCCCGGGGAAATTTAGGGACGGAGATTATCCGTCCCTAATGTCCGTTGACCATTAGGGACGGATTATAATTTAGAGACGGATATTATCCGTCCCTAATGGTCAAAGACCATTAGGGATGGATAATATCCAAGACCATTAGGAACGGATAATATCCGTCCCTATTTAGGGATGGATAAAATGTCCATCCCTATTTGGTTAGAGACGCCCGTTTTAAGGACGAGCGTCCCTAAATCCGTCCCTAACGGATTAGGGACGAATCGGGAGGTTTAGGGACGGATAACCCGGATATTTTTGTAGATACAGTCCCATAAGGGACAAAAGTATTATGTCAGAACATAGGTTGAATAAAAATGTTCGTGAGGAACTAATACTTTATATGTGTAAACGTCTATGAAAATGAAGTATGATATGTGATTCTAATGACACATGAAGAGTAGTATTGGTTACATCAAGGCCACCTCAACCTTAAGTTTTTGCATATGAAGGAATATTTACAAAGATTACTTCTTGTAAACCTTGAGATTGACATACTCCAGAAGTACCTTAATCATTTGTCAAATTTGAATTCTTAAAATTTGAGTTAACAAGAAGTTTACAATTACTTACTATACCTCCTGAAGAAGGTATGTATATTCTCAAGTAAAGAGAGATAACGACTGAAAATCAATGAGTACTTTTGGGCATTTCATGAGCAATTGTTGCACTCTTTTTCCCTTTCTAGGTTTTTATCCCATTAGTTTTTTTTTCTGGCAAGGTTTTTAACGAGGCAACATTATAAGCGCATATAATTATCTCCATATCATTGATACATGTGATAAAGATAAGGTGACTTATTGGTCTAACCTTACTATTTAATGGAGTGATGTTATGGAACTTGAACTTTATTATGTTTCGAGTATTTGAAAAGATCTTCCACAAGAAGACAAGCCACATATTATAGAAGTTTTTCTCCGCCATTATCCATGAGAATAAGATTCCATCCAAGTACAACAAATTTGAAGATTTGCTCACCAAATCATATCATACATCATCATTTGAGAAGTTGGTCCGGAAAATTGGAATTGCAGCAGTTTGAAGATTAAAGTGATTCATTGACCAGGAGAGTTGGATACGCACTGCACTCTTTTTCCACTAACTAAGTTGGGGCTTTCTACCGTCAATCAAGGTGTCGCCCTGACTAACGTCAATCACCTATTTTGACCCATTAGATTAAAATTTTAACGGTGGAGTGATGTTCTCAAATTAATACTTAGAAAACCAAGTAGTACGCAGTTGTTGTAGACAAACAAAGCTAAACCACATAGTCATTCGCTAAGGAATTAATTAAGCTACGTAGCAGTGAGAGTAAACAGATACTTGCTAGTAATAATTTAATTAATGGGTTGGTTGTACTTCTAACTAGTTTAACTAAAGCTAAGATTACGATTAACAATGAGAGGAAGATGAATACAGTAGCAAGATCCAATTATGCTAATTCAAACTAGGGATAACACTCATATCTGTCACACGGTCGTGGTACAGCAAATCAATCAATTCAATTCAACCAATTGCTCTTAGAAAATATTATACTGGAGAAATCGTGAGTCGTCAATTCAAGATCCTTAAACATGAACAATTTAGAGAATTTAATACGGACTTATCGAATTGAAGGTTTTTACGAAGATTTTATACGAGACTAACCTATATGAGTGATTTGATAAACCCTAGAACGAATATGCATAATCTTCACATACTACTGTATTAAAATGTGTTTAGCTACTCATACTTGATGATTGCATACAGAGATTAATGGTAAAAATCATATGAAACATAGATGATAAACTCGCATGCAATAACATACAATTCAATCGATAAGATAAAGAACGAATTGTAAAGAACAAAGCAATGGAGAAATCAATACCAATAATCTTGATGGTAAAAAAACAATGAGTAATCAAGCTCCAAAGGTGTCTCAACGTTAATGTCTAAAAAATCTCTGAACCTTTTCCCAAAACTAGGTTAAAAGAAGTATGAAAAAAAGAATCAAAATTCTAATCTAATAAGGAAAAAAATCGATTCTGCGTCTCTCGCCGCGGTGGAAGGAATAGCTCGCCGCGGCGATCCTTCTTAATCGATTATGTATCTAGTTCAGAAATCTGCCACAAGGATTGTATCCTCGCCGCAATGAGCATCTTCCTTCAATACGGGGAGCCATCGAAAATTCGCCATGCGAGGCTTTTATCGCAATATATATAACCTTTGCATAATCTCGCCGAGAAGCAAAGTGCTCCGCCAAGGTGAGCTTCAATCTTCAAAATGAGTCTCCATTCAAGAAATCTTGCCACGGACCAATTCCTTCACAAGTAGCCTTCTCTCAATTCCTACAGTAAGTTTCATAAAATCTCGCCACGGCGAGGAATTCCATGCTAAACAGCTTGTTCTCATTCGGCTCAAAAGACATAGATTTATAAAAAATATAAACAAAACACCAAAGCGTAAAAACGAACTAAAAAGACTATAAAACTAAAGACAAAAACTCACAAAGACCGCTAAAAAGGACCAAATGAGACGTTAGAATATTGTCTCATTAAAATCCCCAAACCGAACCTTTGCTCGTCCCCGAGCAAACAAATTAAAGACAACTAGACTTAGACTACGACATATAAAAACACACAAACGAGTCAATCTTCCAAGTGAACGAACTCTACCATTGTAAGCGTTAAATTCACAAGTTGCAAAAGGTTTGCACTCAACTGGCGTTGACAGAAATAGTGCACAAAAAATCCTGCAAGAGAGTTTTTCGAATAAATAACACTTAAGTCTAACTCTCGAATCTCTCGCAAGGAAATCCTACACTATTCTCTCTCACACTCTGGAAGTGTCCAATGGGTTAAACACTCAAGATCAATAAGAGAAAAGGAGGTGACTCACAAAGGTGCCTTAAATACCTCATGCAATGTACTCAATTAGTTAAGTCAAAAGGGACTTTTTCCTTGCGTATAGCAGCTTGCCAAGACATACAACCAACTTCCAAAAACCAAATATTTGCATCAAATGAATTAAATTCTAATCAATTTGGCCACTATGGACTCTTTTAGTCTCACTTTTTTGGTAGTGTCTATTTTACCGAAGTCGCACTTTTGTGCGTGTTAGTTTAGTGTACGTGTCATCAACCTTCACGGACATATGGCTTTTTAGGACCACGCCGGTATATAGGTAGTATTTGAAACATGCCCAACACGACTATGGTGATGACAAGCACCATAGATACACTCCGAGACAATTCAACTAATCAGGGGGAATACATATTACAAAATTTGAACAATAACATCATAACGCAGCAGATTTCTTCTCCCCAAACCGGTTCTTCGCAATGCACTGGATTTCGACAAAATGAAACATGAAGAGCATGCCGTTCATCATACTTAACTTAACCGAGTACACATGAGAATGAAAAGGCGCAAACAAGAGGGTTTGCACTTCCCGAAAGGATCACACAAGCGCCGATACAATATTTTTTCATCCGCTTAAAGTTTCTCACCGGCTTTTTGGACTAAAGAGTTAAACAAACTTGCTATTTACAGGAAAAACAAACTTATGAGATCTTAAGTTCACTATTCTATCTAAGCTGAGAATCGTGCAAAACGTAAGCAACAAGCAGATTTAACAATCACAATAGAAGTTTTCGTAACTTGGAAGAATGACTCACGAAAGACTCTAGAGAAGGATGGAAAGATGACCAAAACTAACAGAAAGTAAAGGACGAAAGACTCTAGAGACTCAGAAAATAGAGAAAACGCAGACAAGACACTAGAGAGCACATTCCCCCACCCCAAACCTAAACTCAAGCATGTCCTCAAGCGCAGAGTAAAGAAGGGAAAAAAAAAGGGTCAACAGTGACTTGCCTGTGATGTACAGTTTAGAGTCATGTACTGGACTCGGAGAGTTCGACCACTTGTTCCGGTCGCTCAATGTACCCGTGAAAGTATGGTTTAAGTCGCTGCCCATTGACCTTGAAGGTGGAACCGTCAGCGGAATTCAAGAGTTCGACAACACCATGTGGTGCCACATGAATTATCGTGCACGGTCCATCCCAACGCGAACGCAACTTTCCTGGAAACAGTTTAAGACGAGAGTTAAAAACCAAAACTTTCATACCTGGGTGCAAGTCCTTGTGGATTATCCCCTTGTCATGATACTCTTTTGTCTTCTGCTTGTAAATCTTTGCATTCTCAAAGGCAAGGTGGCAGAGTTCTTCAAGCTCGGAGATTTGCAGCAATCATTCCTCCACAGCTGCCTGCATATCGAGATTTAGCTCCTTGGTGGCCCATGCCGCTTTGTGCTCCAATTCCACGGGAAGATGACAAGCTTTGCCATAAACCAACCGGTAGGGGGTTGTACCAATAACAGTCTTGTAACAGGTTCTGTAAGCCCACAGTGCATCATCTAGCTTGGTTGACCAATCCTTACGATTTGGTTTTACGACCCTTGTGAGAGTGCTCTTGATTTGCCTATTGTTGACTTCCACTTGACCAGATGTTTGTGGGTGGTATGCAGTTGCGACACGGTGTTCAACTCCATACTTTACAAGAAGGCTCACAAATGAACGATTAATAAAATGAGATCCGCCATCGCTAATGATTGCTCTGGGTGTACCAAACCTGTTGAAAATATTCTTGGACAAGAAAGAGAGCACAACTTTGGAATCGTTAGTTCTGGTGGCCATAGCCTCCACCCACTTAGTCACATAGTCCACCGCAACAAGAATATATTCATTACCATTGCTTTTGGGAAAGGGTCCCATAAAGTCAATACCCCACACATCAAAGGGTTCTACCACAAGATTGCTGGTAAAGGGCATCTCATTATGCTTGCTAATGTTACCACTACGCTGACATGCATCACAACTAGCACAAAACTTATGAGCATCTTTAAACAGAGAGGGCCAAAAGAAACCTGATTGAAGAACCTTCAGGGCGGTTTTCTTCCCGCTGTAGTGCCCTCCACACTGCATGGTATGACAAAAGGTGAGGACACTGCCTACTTCACTCTCTGGAATGCAACGCCGTAGGATGCCATCAGCTCCCTCCTTGAAAAGGTGGGGGTCATCCCAAAAGTAGCCATTGGTTCGGCGTGCAAAGTTCCTTCTTTCCTGCGAAGACATGTTAGCGGGGAAAACACCTGCAACAAGAAAATTCACAATATCTGCAAACCAAGGCTCTAAGTTAACAGAGAATAGATGCTCATCAGGTAGGTCATCGGGAATAGGTGGAGAAGGGGAGATTGTCTTAGGATCAAGCCTAGATAAATGGTCAGCAACAAGATTATCTTTACCACACTTATCAACTATTTCGCAATCGAACTCCTGTAACATCAAAACCCACCGAATGAGGCACGGCTTAGAATCACTCTTCGCCATGAGGTGGCGGATCGCAGCGTGATCCATGTGGATGATCACTTTGAATCCTTTCAGATACGAACGGAATTTATCCAATGCGAAAAGAACAGCTAGGAATTCTTTCTCGCCAGGTGTAGTTAACTGCGGTGGTTAAGTGTCTTGTCATATAGTAAATCACATGAAAATGTCCATTTATCCTTTCTCCTAAAACAGCACCTAAAGCAAAATTAGAAGCATCGCACATAATCTCAAAGAGTAAGGACCAGTTAGGGGCAACAACAATGGGAGCGGAAACAAGCTGCTCTTTCAAGATGTTGAAGGCCTGCATGCATTCATCATTGAAAACAAAAGGCACATCTTTCATAAGCAAGTTGCTCAAACACTTAGCAATTTTCGAAAAATCCTTAATGAATCTCCTATGAAAACCAACATGCCTAAGAAAAGATTGCAGCTCTTTCACACAAGTGGGAGGGGGAAGTTTAACAATCACATCAAGCTTTGCTCTATCAACTTCTATCCCACGTTTTGAGACTACATTCCCTAAAACAATTCCTTCTCTAACCATAAAGTGACTTTTTTCCCAGCTAAGAGTTAAGTTACACTCAATGCAGCGTTTAAGCACTTTATCAAGTTTATGTAAGCAACCAGCAAAAGAATCTCCAAAAAGAGAAAAGTCATCCATGAAGGCCTCTATAAAATCCTGCACCATGTCAGAAAATATAGAAAGCATGCATCTTTGAAAGGTAGCAGGAGCGTTGCACAGTCCGAAAGGCATTCGGCGATAGGCAAAAGTCCCATAGGGACAAGTAAATGTCGTCTTCTCCTGATCCTCCTGAGCAATGGGTATTTGATAGAAACCTGAAAGACCATCCAAAAAACAATAGAACTCTCGCCCAGCAAGGCGGTTAAGCATCTCATCAATGAATGGCAGAGGGAAGTGGTCTTTTTTAGTGGCTGCGTTTAGTTTCCTGTAATCAATGCACACACGCCACCCAGTGGTTTTTCTTAACGGGACCTCTATGCCCTTCTCATTTGTTTCGACAGTAACCCCCGACTTCTTAGGAACTACATGCACAGGACTCACCCATCTACTATCAGCTATGGGGTAAATTATGTCGTGCTCAAGCATCTTAAGGATCTCAAATTTCACTACATCATGCATGACAGGATTAAGCCTGTGTGGGGGTTGCCTAACAGGTTTAGCGTCGTCTTCTAAACTTATCCTGTGTGTGCAACGGGTTGCGCTAATGCCCTTAATGTCTCCAATTCCCCATCCTATGGCCACAGAATTCTCCTTAAGAAGCTCAACAAGTTGGTTCTCTTCTTCCTTTTGCAATTTTGAAGAGATTATCACAGGTTTGGACCGATTTTCACCAAGGAAAGCATACTTAAGGTGGGATGGGAGTTCCTTAAGGTCAGGCCTAGGGGGTTCGATTTCCCCAGTGTTGCTACTGAGGGAGTCGAATTCACCTAATGGTTCACTAGGGGGATCAAGTTCACCTGCCGGTTCAGTTTCAGCTGAATCTAAAGTACGGATTAGCTCATGACTTTCCTCACTCACAATTCCCTTATCAGGATCTAGTGTCAAAGCGGGATCTAACTTATCGCTAGCAATATCATCAAGCAAAGATATACACGTCATCAATGATGCAATGAAATTCTTTGGCAATCTCATGTTACTTCACAACTGTAATGAATAGGCATTAGAGTTACTCAGAGAACGGATCGCGTCTGCCGATTCGATTGCCTCCGATATCCATCGCTATCTTCCCTTCTGCAACATCGACTTGAAGTTTGATAGTTTTCATGAACGGCCTTCCCAGCAAAATCACATGGTTTCTGCTGCTCGTTCCTGCATTGCTGGGAGGTAGAACTAAAAAATCTGCTGGTACCAAGTATGTGTAAACCTTGACCAAAGCATCCCGTATAATACCAAGTGGTCACTGGAGACTACAATCAGCCATCTGCAAAGTCATATTCACAGGTTCTAACTTCCCCAAACCGAGCTCCTGATAAAGGTCATGGGTAATGAGATTAATGCTCGCTCCCAAGTCGAGCATACCTCTTGCTACCTTCCCATTCTCCATTTTTATATCAATCACGAAACTCCCTGGGTCTTGTTGTTTTACTGGTAGTCCGATCACATAATTTGTTGTTTCTGGAAGAATCAGCTTTTTAGTAGACGAAAGCTTCTTCTTATTAGCATTTAGGTCCTTGAAGAACTTAACATAGGAGGGGACATTATCGATAAGCTCCAGAAGTGGTATGTTCACGTTAACTTTCGAAAGCATTGCCAGAATAGATTTGAACTTACTGTCGTCTTTTGGCTTCTTAACTCTCCCAGGGTATGGTAATGGCTTGGGAACTGGCGGTCCTGGGGGTCGGAAGGGGTTATTAGATTTATGTAGAACCTCAGTGCTGCTTCTTGGGTCCTGAGTAATCTCCTCAGCTTCCTCCTCAGTAACGTCGATAGCTGGTGTAGGTGGAGTTTCCGGTTTAGTCATCATATCTGGCTTCTCAACAACCTTACCATTACGCAGTACTGTAGTTGCTTGAATCTCCTCTTCCAATTCATCTACATCCCCAAATTCTAGACCTGCTATGAAGTTAGCCAACCTATCTGCTAAGTCCTCTATTCTGCTCATCATCCCTTCAATCTGCTATCCTGTTCTCTCTTTCCCTTCCATAACAACTTGCATAAATTTTTCATCATGGGCAATTAAGGCCATCAATGTGCTTTCGCTAAATGAGCTACTCTCCCGTAAAATATTTGCACTATTCACCATTTCCCTTGTAGAGGGTGTGTAGTAGCTGGAAAAGGACTCCATTCCTGGATCTCACAACAGTAACTCAACAAATGCTTAGTTTCTGTTAGTCCAAGTAAAATGAAATCACTACAAGTAACCATCGGCTCTCAGCGCTACAATAGGAATTAATTCCCCGGCAGCGGCGCCAAATTTGATGCGCTCAAATTAATACTTGGAAAACCAAGTAGTAAGCAGTTGTTGTAGACAAACAAAGCTAAACCACATAGTCGTTCGCTAAGGAATTAATTAAGCTACGTAGCAGTGAGAGTAAACAGATACTTGCTAGTAACAATTTAATTAATGGGTTAGTTGTACTTCTAACTAGTTTAACTAAAGTTAAGATTACGATTAACAATGAGAGGAAGATGAATACAGTAGCAAGATCCAATTATGCTAATTCGAACTAGGGATAACACTCATATTCGTCACACGGTCGTGGTACAGCAAATCAATCAATTCGATTCAACCAATTGTTCTTAGAAAATATTATACTGGAGAAATCGTGAGTCGTCAATTCACGATCATTAAACATGAACAATTTAGAGAATTTAATACGGACTTATCGAAATGAAGGTTTTTACGAAGATTTTATACGAGACTAACCTATATGAGTGATTTGATAAACCATAGAACGAATATGCATAATCTTCACATACTACTGTATTCAAAGGTGTTTAGCTACTCATACTTGATGATTGCTTACAGAGATTAATGGTAAAAATCATATGAAACATAGATGATAAACTCGCATGCAATAACATACAATTCAATCGATAAGATAAAGAACGAATTGTAAAGAACAAAGCAATGGAAAAATCAATACCAATAATCTTGATGGTAAAAAACAATGAGTAATCAAGCTCCAAAGATGTCTCAATGTTAATGTCTAAAAAATCTCTGAGCCTTTTCTCAAAACTAGGTTAAAAGAAGTATGAAAAGAAAAGAATCAAAATTCTAATCTAATAAGGAAAACAAAACTGATTCTGCGTCTCTCGCTGCGGCGGAAGGAATAGCTCGCCGCTGCGAGCCTTCTTAATCGATTATGTATCCAGTTCGGAAAATCTCGCTGCGGCGAGCGTCTTCCTTCAAAACAGGGGAGCCAAATGCAAAATATCGCCACGGTGGCCCAATTGCCTCGCCGCGGCGATCCTTCTTTATCGCAATATATATAACCTTCGCATAATCTCGCAGCGGCGAGCTTCAATCTTCAAAACAGAGGCTCCATTCGCAAAATCTCGCCAGGCACCAATTTAAATGCATGAAGCCTTCTCTCAATTCCCAGTTGCAAGCTCGTAAAATCTACAAGTAGCCATGCTAAACAACTTGTTCTCATTCGGCTCAAAAGACATAGATTTCTACAAAATATAAACAAAACACCAAAGCGTAAAAACGAACTAAAAAGACTATAAAACTAAAGACAAAGACTCACAAAGATCGCTAAAAAGGACCAAATGAGACGTTAGAATATTATCTCATCATGGAGATCGAATAATCTGTTACCTTTCGCACTAAGTGTTGCCATGTGGTGTCGCTCGTATCGCACAAAGTGTTGCACTACGTGTTGCTCTAACCGCCTATGTCGCTTTAAATTATTTAAATATATTTTTAAAAAATAAATTTTTGATCTATTAAAAAATTACCTCTATTAAAAAATCAAACATAAAATTTTGAAATAAAAAATAAATCAAAACCAATAATCAAAATTAAATCACCTATCTTCTTCCCCACCACCAACACCACCACCACCCACCACCATAACTCACCGGAAGCCGCCACTAAGTCTGGATCCGAGCTTCCGTTCGGACGGAAGTTTGACGATCGCCGGAGCTTCCATGGCGATCATCATTTTTTGAGCTTCCGCCATGGATGCTCCGGCAGTGATTTTGGTGGTGGTGTGCGGTGTTGGTGGGTGGTGGTGGGGATTGGGGAAGAAGATGGGTGGTGGGGAAGAAGTTAATAGTTTAAAATAATAATAATAATAATAAATAGCGATTGAAGGTGATACAGAGCAATGGTTGAGGGCGACACAGAGCAACGATTTAGGGCGATACCGAGCAACAGATACGTGTCAGATGTCGATACATTGACTGACAATAGTCAGGGCGACACCTTGACTGATGGTAGAAAACCTGAACTAAGTTTTTATCCCACATGATTTTCTTAGCAAGGTTTTTAATGAGGCAGTATATTTTTGGCGTACCAACCATCACCAACTCATGTTCATTCAAGGGGAGTGTCATGGATAAATGCACAAGTGGATAGTAGTTAGTGGATGAGAGGATTAATGTACAAGTTAGGCTCTGTTCTCTTCGTCTGAACATAACTGAACTAGAATGAACTGAACTGAACTGAATTGTAGTATAAAAAACAACTAAGCCGAACTGAATTGAACTGAATGAATCTGAACTGAAATTAATGAGTTTTCAGATGAAAAGAATAGAGCCTTAATGGGGTGTTAAATGTATTTAAGTTAGTAGAGATGTCATTGCCTATTCATGTACTCTTGGGCTCTTGAGATACTCTTTTCACTTGTATATATACCCTAGCATGTACTCTCATTTGGTGAGAAGAATGAACTCTCCTTTCCCTTTTATGTTTTTCTCTTAACAGTTTGACAATTTCAGTACATTAACTTTTTGTTTTTTTTTTTTTTTTTTGCTAGATAAGTCAGCATTTTCTCCATTATGTGTAATGACAAACATTTTAGTGTAAATTCAAAAGGCAAAAAAAAAAAAAAAAAATTCATGGCCGGGGTAACACTTCCAATTGGCTCAAAAGTTATTAGCGAAAAAAAAAATTTCTACCACCACCACCATTATTATTATTATTATTATTATTATTATTATTATTATTATTATTATTATTATTATTATTATTATTATTATTATTATTATTATTATTATTATTATTATTATTATTATTATTATTATTATTATTATTCATCACATAGAATTATAGTCAGAAAATCTTAGAGGAACTTCTTAATTTTAATTATTTCTTAAAGAGTAAGTCCACCTGATGAACAATCGTTATGCAGATGAAAAGCATGTCGACAAACATTATTGTAATACATAAATAAATCAGAGGATTTTTGTAAGAGCCCGTGCTTTTCTTGTTATTATATTTGTATTGTTATTTATTTTATATAGTAAGTCCACCCCTGCAATTTGCCCTCTTGTTACTTTAGTCCCTTTTATTCAAACAATTACAGAAACAATCATTTTTACACGTGAAAAAAAAAATGTAATTACATATAGGTCCAAAATTCAACTTTTTCACCCATTTAATCTTTTCTTTGTAATTCAATAATTCATTAATTCTCCCTTATTGCAAAATAAACCCCTAAAATATTTTAACATTCACAAACAAAGCCCAACATTTTTATTCTTCAAAATTACTACCCACCATCTCCAACCACCATTTCCACCACCTCCTTCTTCTTCCTTCCTCCTTCATCTTCTTCAAGAAAAAAGCCTTCTTCTTCTCCAAAAAAAGCTCCGATCAGAGCTATTGCTTGTCCAAAAAAGCTCCAATCGGAGCTATTGACAGCTCTGGTCGGAGCTGCAAACAGCTCCAGATCGGAGATGTTGACAACTCCGGTCGGAGCTGTTCACAGCTCCGGTCGGAGCTTTGAAACAGCTCCAGATCGGAGCTATTTCAGCTCCACACCAGAGCTGTCAACAACTCCGATCTGGAGCTGTTTTGATCGGAGCGATTGGTCGGAGTTTTAATGGAGAAGAAGGAAAATAATTGAGTATATTTTGAAAAATAAATTTTATTGGGGTTTAATCTATAATAATAATGTGTCAATATTGTAAATTAAAAAGCATTAGTGTCAAATGTGTAGTAAATTGAACATTGTAAATTGCAACTAAGTCCAATTCATTTTCTTTTCCGTTTATTTTATTTCTGGTCAACTAAAAAACCAGGTTTTGAGTGTATCTGTAATTGTTTGAATAGAAAGGACTAAACTGTAATTGGCCCAAATTTAAGGGGTAGGAAACGTAATTTTCCCTTTTGATTTCAATTTATGAGGCTCAAGTTTTGGTTGATTAAAAACCCTAATTACTATTATCAATTCGCAGCCATTTGTTTTTTTCTTCTTCCCTAACTCCTTTCTCCCACACCGTACATGATATCATCATGCCCTCATCACCTTCAACCGTCACGCAGCACCATTAGAATCAAACTGGGCATCACCTTCTCATCATCATCACCGTGCCTAGTGCCATGATAGTTCAACAAGTCATCGTCACCACCACATATATATGTCCTCACTGCCATAGCCAAGCATATGTATATATATATCCCCGTTTCGCTACCAAAAACCTACCAGACGACTTCCAATCCTGACCTAGTTCGTATCGTTGCAATCCTTGCTAGTTGTAGATCTTGTTTGTATAAGCCTCGATCCGTAAAAGTCTTCGGTTTTCTTCCCCGGTTGCGTACTAAGATTTCTAACTTCCGTTCTCCTTATTTTCTTACCGAAACTTCACTGCGGTTTCTGTAACGTGTTCTTCATCTTGCAACGAACCCATAGGAACTTGTTTCACGAAGAACGGTTGAGAATTGAGGTTGGAAAGCAATTCCGAAGTATCCTGAACCCAAGTTGGCAAGTTGGAATTTTCTGCACGTCGCCTCACTTCTTGCACTCTGATTGGCCTTTGAACTTAGGGTAATTTACACTTTCAGCCACTATTCTTTATCCCTCTGTATTGTTTGGAGTGTTTGTCATTCTCAGTTTTGCTCCCAGACCTTTGACCTTTTCTATGTCCAGCCTTATATTTCAATCTATTTTAATTTCAGCCCCAAAAGTACATGTATATCAATTTATGTATTTTGGGTTCTTACATTGTAGAGGTGTTTTGAGAGAGTTCGAGGTGAACTTAGTGGAGCTTTTGCGGTTTAGTTATGTTAAGTGTCGTCTTCGAGGTAAGGGGAACTCTTGACTCTTTTGCTTATATTTTTATCGTTATATGTATATGTATGTTTCAAGAATTGATAAACAACTTATGATTATTATATCAAGAAATGAGATTTGATATAATAGTCTATTCGAAAAGGATTAACTTCAGAGACCTAACATCCTATACAAGATTTGCTAGACTAACATACTCAATAAGCTTCCTCTTTTATAATTTTCAAGTGAACTAAGACTACTAGTTACCTTTCTGAGTTAAGATAAGTTATTAGGGTTACTGATCAAAATCTAAATATATATTCCTAACAGTACCCATAAAATGTATTTGTTGTGTGCGATTTTGCGAAAGCTATTTTGTGAAAGCATGGATTATGTGTACGTTTAAGCTCATTGATATGCCTATGAAGTGTGTGACCCTTTCGGGAGATTGTCGTGCTTTGGAGTACTCCCAGTGTTATCTGTATGTGACCACTATGGTAGGGGATATGTTATGTGAAAGCCGGTATGTGTGCCACCACAGTTTTTGTGTGGCCATAGTGTATATCTTATTCGAGCTAAAAGTGAATTGCTATTGTTGTGACATGTGTTCCATGCAAATGATTTTCGACTATGTTTGATATAAAACGAAGTGTGTATATATATGTAAACGTTTTATATGTACTTGATCCGGGTAAAAGTGCCAAGAGCTCACCCTTACACCCCTTTTCAGATGTCTAGTGTAGTGTCTGTGGATGAAGTACCATGGAGTCAAGGCGGGTAGACTTTTGGAGTGGTCTGAGTTTTGTTGGGTAGTGAGTTCTTTGTATTTTGAGTAGTAGTATTTATTTGATGTGCACTCAGAGATTTTGTTTTCCGTTGTAGAACCTGTAATCTCCAAATACAATCAAGATTAAATTTATAAGTCGGAAGTCCTCAAATCCACAGTTTATAGCAGAGAGTTGACTCGGGATGTCGTTCTCCACGGACACTTAGCATAGGAACAAGCAAATAACAATTGAATTTGAATACAGTAAGTAACCAGTTTGATTTCAGACAGAATAATTGAATTGTTAAACCCTAAATGGCTTTGTTTATAAATCAATGATGGAAAGGCGTAAAGGTTCTCCAACCTCCCTCTGTTATGCTACTCCCACTCCTAACTTCCTAGTTAAAATCCTACCCAGTTATCTCTAACGACAGTAGGGCATAATACTTTGGTATTAAGGCGCAATCGGCATGAGTACCCCTACTCAATTCAATGAAACTACTGTGTCACTCAGCAGAACATCACACCACGAAGGATGTATAGAGTTGTATAACCACGATTTACGTCAAATAACTATTCCATTAACATATCACGGTATGTAAAGAAGTAGCAAAAGTAGAGTTATGGCTATTCGCCTTTACAAAAGGAAATTACCTACTCAAGTAATTGAAGAACAGTAATTGAAATCTAAGAGGAAAGGAAGAAGAAACTTAGTCTTTGATGTCTTCGTGTAGTTGCTAGGGTTTCCTCCTCTGAAGATGTTCTTCGATCCCGATCCTTGTAGAAGTCGATCTTGGTGCTGCAATAGGGTTGGGGTTTCACTTCCCCGAGGACTAGTTGCCTGACGGCCATCGGTTTGGGGTTTCACTTCCCCGAGGACTAGTTCTCTCCCGAGGTGAGCTGCTTTGTGAGTTGTGTGAAATCTGAGACCCATGAGGTCTTATTTATAGGTGAAATTTCGACCTCCAAACCGCCATTCTTCAATAAGGAAGGTTTAGGAAGGCGGACTTCAGACTGCCAGGCCAGAAAACAGCCCAGGAGAAAAATAGGGGCATGATTTCGGCCGCCTGGTGGCCTCAGTGGGCCCTTCTACGATCCCCTGGTGGCCGCTATCTTCGATTGCTGCAACTTCGAATCTGTTTTCTTCGTTCTTCAATTTCGGGCTTCATAACTCTGTTTCCTCGAAAAGTGGTCTTCTACAAAGTTGTTCCATCTTCAATTATTTTCGCATCGGTTGGTCGCATGACATGTTTTGACTCCTCGAACTCCGTGCAATGGCTGATCCGGCGTATTTGATTCCTTTCCCCTATTTGGCACAATTATGCCGTTTTGGTGCTTGAAATCGTGCAAATCTTCAAAACGCAATCATAACCTACAGAAAACATGCAAAGTTGGTAATTGACCATTAAACGACACAAATATTGCATCTAGGGCAAAACACGAGGGTCTAAAAGTATTCTATATCGCACATTTCATTCTCACATCAGTATTGGAAGTTTGTTTAGTAGTTTTCATTTGTTGTAAATGGATTGTTAGAAGCTCTGATGTACTGCTACTTACTTTGTACCACTCTTTTCAAAATGATTTATAAAATTGAGGCTTCGTCTTGGCGTGAGCCCATCTCACGATAGACAGCCGGTCGCGGCAAAGTATTTTGGTTTTGTGACGTAACAATTTTATTAAGAACATTAGTGTTTTAAACAAAAATAAAAATGGCATAATATGTTAACTCATAAAACCTTATTGATGTACTTTATAACATTATACTTATAATTAAAAAACATTAATTGATTCCTCAAGTCCTCACTAATACACGTCCTTCTCAATACTATATTTCTAAAATATAATGTGAAAGCTATAAAAGGATCAAGATATCCACCAAGTCTTGTACAGGAGCTTTATTAACGGGACCTGAGAAATCGACTGATGTTCTTAAATATAACTATAATGTTTTAAAAAATATCAGTAGTGTTTTATACGTAAATGTTTATGGCTTGACATTACATGTTCTTGCTAAATCGATGTTCTAGTAAAAATCTGTAATATTTATGATTATTATGATAATGTTTGTTGATGATCCCTTTTGTCCCCTATAAGAACAGGTCCCACAGAAGACGCACTCGAAAAGTTTGAGATAAAAATATATATTAAAGGAGTAATTTTTATTAATAATTTGACAGCTGGCATATATATATTTATATACCTTACAATTGCAATTTTAAAAGAATTGGTAAAAAAAATAAAAATGACATAAATAACATTGGAAAAATTAGCATGATCTTGGCCGCTACTATTGTTGCACTGTTGTAGGACTGTATATGATTGTTAATTATGCTGTGCATCCAAGGTTTGGCAGAGCAGCCTCGGCAAGAACAGCAGAAAGACGATTATTACCTTCTTGTGTCAAGTGTATTCCATCCCAGAAGAAGTAGTCGTTCGGGTTAGAGCAAGTTGGCACTCCTCGAGATCCACAAAATCGTTTACCGTTATAATTATACTTCCCACCTACTCCACAACATGCTTGCAATGCTATCTTCCCATGTTCAACGAACGTCTCACGAATAAGTGATAGTTCTGAGTTGTAAAAATCAGCGTAACTTATGAATGTATTGGGAAATTCAAGCTGAAGACTTTCGACAGCTTGTTGAAGATCATTGTTTTTTAACACCATTAGATTGTTCACACTCCTTAAACATCCAATGTCATCGTAGTCAGAAGATCTTTTACTCGCTAATTCAGTCAGGATAAAAGGGTAGCATCCCATTGGAGCATTTCCAGGAAGTATCACACGTGTTGCACCCATCCTGATCACCTCCTGTATTATATGGAAAATTGTTAGTACAATGTTTAACGCACACTTAAAAATATTATTATCTATGGTACGTGGTAGGTTTATTACCCATGCGGCGTTGATTTGAGCTTGTGTTATATACGTAATATATCTTTGTACTTCTTGGACAGACTTCCCTTGCAGCAATGCAAATGTAATGTCATTGGCTTCGACATCTCCGAATAGGAATAGAGAATTTACCACTCTATTCCGACGATCTATTACAAATGATATACGATTGATGAATATAGAAAGATTAACTTGACAAGATATGATATTCCAATTTCATTTTTTCGAACCTGCTGCATTCGAGGAGCTAGAGTTGAGGTACTCCTTAAACCAGTTCATCTGAACTCTAAGCGACGCAGTATAGGCTGGAATTCTAATACCCCTTGCTCTAAAAAATGAGCGGTCAAGAACAGGGCTTCTAGCTACTGCAAACATGATCGCATTGGCAGAAGAAGAATTTGGTGCCAAATAAGCTGTAATTTCTGGGAAACCTAGTCCTTGTGCTGCAAACCATATTAACTCAAACTTTTAATTATTTTTATATATGAAGTATGTCTCCCGGAATTAACATGATACTTATAAGTAGGCATATATATTTGTAATGTACCTCCATAATCGATATCCAAAAGGCCATCACACCAGCGACCAGTGGACTGACCTGGGTTAGTGGTGCCATATGGCAATCTTGCAGCGGGAAGTCTAGAGCCTAACGGAACATGCGCAATCGCATTGCCATTATCGAAAACTCCATCTCCCAAGTGATATAGATACTCAAATGGGCATTTGGTATTTTGAGCATTGGTCGTAACAACAGTAACAATCAATAGAAGAGACAAGGTTTTGATTGAGGAACTAGTATAATAAACCATGATTGATATTACTTTTTTTTTTCACTTAATTCTTTCCCGCTAGATTGTACTGACTGTTTGTTGTTTGATTGGATGAGGATGTTTGAACCAAAGTTACATTTATTTATAGGCAAAGAGTGATGGAGCAATTGGTAATTCATCTATTACTGAAGGGCTTTGAGAAAAAATATTTAGAGTTTGACCATTTCTACTAGTGTTTGAATGTTTCAAAGTAAGACACTTTGGTTTTTACGTGTCTGTCTGTGTGTCTCATTTCTTTTGGATTTTCGGCGAAAAATTCCTTTTGACATCAACATGAACTAATTAATTAAGAGTGTTTGATTGTTTTCTGTAAGCTAAGCATCTTACGATTAGTCCTAATTGAAAATGGCTAGAATATTGGATACTCTATTGGGTTGAAAAAAAATATTGGGTTGAAACAGTGATCGATTGTTTAAAACCTAAGTGAAATAGAAGTAAAAGTATTAACACTTCTCTGTTTATCATATCTCATCACACTCAACTTTAAAATTTGAAATTCTTTTATGCACTTTTTACTTTAAAAGTTTTTCATTTTAAATACTAGTTTATGGTCCGTCGATACTCGACTGGTATAGTGAGAAAATAATTAAGAATATGAAAATCTACAATTACTACAATAGCATTTTCAGTTTGCAACGGAGTATTTGTTATACAACTAAACTCAACTTTAGTTGAACCGTACAATCGATCATGTTTGCCATTCAACTTTAATCTAGTCGAAATAGTGAAACAGGTATATGCCCCACACGTTCCATACCAGTGAAACGGGATCCAAACCCGACCTAACTCGATAAAGACGTTTATGATTATTTTAGTGAAATAATGAATTTTATAGTGGTTGGTGAGGCCGTGCGGATATGAGTGTGTCCTGGCTCCAAAAGTAAGTAACTTCTATCAAAACACGTGAAAAGTTAAGTTAGTGAGCCATTGATATTTCTTGGGAATTTGGAGACCTACCCTGCCTCCTCGAAAACATGTCACCGAAACATTTGAAAACTTATGTTGGTTTGTGATATAATAATATCTTTCAGGCCACCCATCTGATTCCCCCAAAAAAATTTAATAAAATCACCGAAAAGTGTAAAAACAAAATGTAGTGGAATCATTTAAATATATAATAAAAGTGGTGACCTATCTCAACAAAGAGGCCACATGTGCAAAATCTTATGTGGCATGTCTCTTTGAATTTCATTGAGTTTCATTCACAAAAATAAAGCAAAAAGAAAATAGTAATTTAGAAGTATACAATTTATTTTTGGTATGTTAATTACATATATAGTTTTTATCAAATCACATATAACTTTATCTGCAAAACTCTGAAAAATACTTTGAACATATATTTGGATTCATCGCGACAAGACGAATTCATAGACACCAATCTTAGTATGTTATTATTAATTAATTAAATTATTTATATATTAAAATAAAATATCAATTTGTTAAATAAGATTTATTGGTTGTGTAAATTCTAAATTTGGAAAATAAGCTATGGTAGATTTTATTTTTCACAAAATGCAATGTGTGTGGTTTAGAATATCTCTATTGAGTTTGAGAGGCTATTCGAATATGATATTTTGGGTAAATATGAATATTATTATTGATTATTATTAATTAAATAAATTATTGTATCAGTAAAATAAATTGTAACATGTGAAATTATATTAGTAAAATAATACTTCCTCTGTCCCATCCCAAGTGTCCAATTTTAACTCTTTCGGGTCAACTGTCTCCAACTTTGACTACGGATTAATCTTAAACCGCAAATGCAAAATGTTCAATTATATTATATGATGAAACTTCAAAGACTAAATTATCATTATATAATTTAATTGAGCATTTTGCATTTTCGGTAGATTAATCCGTAGTCAAAGTTGGAGACAGTTGACCCGAAAAAGTCAAAATGGGGACACTTAAGGCAGGACGAAGGAAGTAATTTTTTAGTGTGGGCGGGTGGGGGATCACATACCACCCCGATGGTTGTTGGGAACCAACCCTGTTAATTGTGTCATACACATTTGTATTTTATTTTTTGTTCGGATTGGAGGAATACAGTTTTTGTTAAGAACATATATTAATTATTACATAATGAGTCTGGTACGGGTACATGGCCCAATATAAAAGATATGTTATCAACCCGTCAGGTCTTGAACGGGTTAACCTTTAAAAGCACATCCATCATGATGAGTCGTATTTTATATTTTTTATAGTTACCATGAAAAAGACTCGGTGATATAGTATTTCATAAAGAAGGATTACCCGCCGACACCACTGCCAATGTTGCTTACAAGAAAGTTTGACCATCTTATTTTCTCGATTAATTTATTTTGACCCCTCCATATATTTGTTATTAAAAGTAAAATATACCATGGCATTGCTAAGGGTGAACGAGTTCGAGTTTATATTTTTTATTGTTACCACAAAAAGACTCAGTGATATAGCATTGGATGAAGAATCACTATCCACTGACACCGCCGCTGACCATGATTAAAAAAAGGTTTGACTATTTTATTTTCTCGATTAATTTATTTTGACCCTTCCTTTATATTTATTATCAAACGTAAACTATACCGTAGCATCGCCACGGGTTAGTAATAGTAATTTAATAATTGGGGTAGGGACGTCAAGGGTGCACACCCACCACCAAAAGGAAATTTCAGCGTAACATGTGAATTAATGAAACTGAAATGTTCTCTTGAATAATTGCTAATAATTGTTTTTCCAGCACGCTACTAAACATGAAAAATCATAAATCTTCTCTTTTTTTAACCCGTCGTGAAAATGTGATTAGTTGTTTGAATTATATATGCTCTTAAAAAAAGTCAAACTAAACCTACCCTTTAATTCAAGGCGGAGGATTTGTCTGAAAGATTAAGAAATGCTCTAACTATGAAAAAAACTTATTGTGTGTTAGAGGTGGAACGTAATTCAAAACTTCCGACTGTTAGATGATGAAACTCATAGTTAGATCGATGCCGGTGCTGTAATTATTTGTCAATTTTGGTTCCTTGGTCACTTACAGGGAATTAGTATGTTAAGGTTTTCTATATAAATCTTCAATTTGTTTATACCCCTTTGTTTGTTGTTTACCATTTCGATTATTTTTCTTCATTTTTTATACATATACCAAATTTACGATTATTTATTCACTATGTGGTGGAGAATGCTCCACATACTAATTTAATGTGCATGTCCCACAACATTTGCATATATGGAGTTATGTAGATCATTTTCCACCACATGATCTATGAAATAATGGTAGATCTAGTCTATTTAATAATTTTTCATCCAACCTTTAACACAGTTCTATGGTAAACAACCTTCACCCGTAACACGTATTGAGAAAGTTGAGTCTTCTCATTGTTTACTACTTCCTCCGTCCCATCCCATGTTATCCACTTTGACTTTTTCCAGTCAATAGTGTCCAATTTTTACTACAAATTAATCTTAAACTACAAATGTAAAATGTTCAATTAAATTATATTATGAAACTTTAGTCCTTAAAGTATCATAATATAATTTAATTGAACATTTTACATTTACCGTTTAAGATTTATTCGTAGTTAAGTTAAGCAGTTGAAAAAAAGTCAAAAATAAATATGGACGGACGGGAAATACTACTAAAAGTTGAGTTGTATTTTATTATCTTGATTTTTATTACACTTTTATTACTTGCGGCCTTAAAATTCATATTGTTTACCTGTCAACTCGGCACCAATCCACTCGCATAATTATCACCTAACCGCCACATGCAAGGCAAATATTTACCCACGTTGGTTTATTATTAATTGGAAAACCCACCTACCAGTAGGTCAAGTTTTATTTCATTTTTTTCAATGCTCATCCATCCCCGTGCTTACCCCTAGTGAGTATGATATGAAAAATCATTTCACACTTAACTTGTGTAAAATTGATTTCCCCTTGGTCACAAAAGTAACCAGTTGGGTCTCTTTAGAGCAAAAAAAAAAAAAAAAAAAGAAAAAAAATAACTTTACATCTTAAGTGTGAACATGCATGGTTTTCTAAGAGACATAAACTTTATTCTTTTTGATACACTACAATAAGACAATACTATTTCACATGGTATAAATATTGTTCCATTTCTATGCAAAACAATCATAACCCTCAAAATTTAAGTACTCCGATCAATTTTCCGATGTAATTGATCATGTGTCAAGCGAAGTATGCAATTTCCGTTGAAAATCGTATTTTGAATGTATTTTACCTGAGTTTGACCAATGAAAAAAAAGAAAACCTAATTCGATGGCTATGTGTTGGCTTTACGTTCATTCTAGTTTAATTTTAAAAAAAAATTGAAATAAAAATTTAAATTCATAAATAATACAAACTATATATTGCGAGATACCGTCTCTCGGAGATACCATGTCAACATCACATATTTAACTACAAACATTATATGTTCAACTTCATAAATCATGTGTGTAATAAATATACATTATAATTGCATTATCTGCAATTTTAAATATGTGACGTATGTAACTTAATATTTAATCTGGTGTCTCCGAGAGACGATCTCTCGCAAAAGTTGTTCCATAAATAATTATAAAAAGTCAAAAAAATATTTAAATTATATTTCTATTTAATAAAACTAAAAAGAATTAAAAATTAAAACATTAAAAAGAAATGGTAAGTACAAAATACTCAGGTTTAATTATAGAAATTGTCAAGATCAAGTCCATCGGCAAGGATACTCCGGCTTGCCTGTAATCTGATTGATGAAACCAATTCTTTGTCATCTAAAATTACGTGCGAACCTAATGTATGAAGTTCTCCAGGACGTAGGGAGTATCTAAATTGTAAACTAATCTTTTTAGAGTATTCTAAAAAAATTAGAAAAATGGTTATAGCAATTGAAAATTAAACTATTACCGTTTGAGATTTATTCTTGGTCAAAGTTTAATTTTGTTGACCGCGAATTAATGCAAACTGAACAACTGGCATGGGACGGTGGTAGTATATCTCTATTTTGATGCGCAGAGTATAGATAAACCTTTTTGCATTATGACATGATGATATAAAAGATAATCATGAATTTGCAGTAGATTGACGTGGGAATTCAAAACTTATGAAGAGCCCATGTCAATTAAAAATGATAATGATACATAAAAATAATCAAGCTGTTAAAGAAAAACATACAAAGTCTCATTAGAGACGGTCTCTAGATAACTTATTTAGAAACAGCCTATATTATCAATAAAACCATCCATGTTATTAATTAAACCGTGTATGTTGTTAACGAAATAAGTCTTGTTGTAATATGAAAAAAACACCAATGTTGAGAACATATGTGTTTTGATTAATAACATCGATGATTTTCTTGATAATATAGGTCCGTCTTTAGATAAATTATCTGGAGACCGCCTCTCAGGATACTTACTAAAAAAAATCCACAAAATAAATTCGAAGACTTGTTTGGCTAAATTTGCCGGAATTAGAGTTAATAGATATGCATATTATTATGGTCGTATTAGCTTAGTTTAACTGCTTGTGATTTACATTTTTTTTAAAGTAATGTTGAATATATATTAATCAGAAATGTCAAGTTACATTATCGTTGGGACCGGCAACATGGAAGCTCCAAAATCGTCCGACTCGCAAAATTTGGCTAAATGGTCTGCATATATTTATATTGATTGATGATTTGATTTGTGTATGCTTTTTATAGTTTTCTTTTCTCATTTGATGTTATTGACAAAACGAAAAATCTGAATTTAGGAAGGTGAATTGAATGACAATTATGTTTCACAAACTTACCAAACTAAAACACATCAACATAATGAAATTTTGGACCAATTAGAATAAAAGAATTTGCCAACATGGAATTAAATGGACCAATGGAAGCTCTTTATTTTGCCACATATTTAAATGATTTGGATAGACTAGAATGGCTCAAAACATTTTTTGCTTAATGTATTATATAGATAGATATATAGATAAATATTTTGAAAACTACAAAACTATTTCCTCTTTTAAGAATGTGAAAGATATCCCGATCTAAATTGACATTATTGTCATGAATATGAATATCACTACATTTTATAAAAAGAAACTGAAGTCTTGTATATGCATGTTAGCTTCAAAGTCATGAATAACGAAATTTGCATAATTTAATGTCAATTACCATGGTATTCTCTAATCTATATGCATAAATATGGGAAGACTTGTTCTACAATTATATTTTAATGTCAAACTGCAACAAGTTCTTGTCTATTACAATGTATATATAGTAGATGGAACATGGAAAAAGTGGATAGATAGTAAACGATAAGGATACAACGGATTAAATTCTTCATTTTGGCTTCTACCGAACATTGTGGGTATCTGTCACCAATATTATATCGACGCAATATAACACGTTAAAACTTAGAAAACCATTAATTTCACCACAATAACTAACATATATCATCCGTATGTAATTTTTCACTATATAATTTTATTAAATAATCTACTAATATTGTTTAAAAGTAATTTGTGGTTAAAATTGAAAACAGTCGATCGAAAAAAATCAGAATAGAAGTTTTAAATGGGACGGAGGGAGAAAATATTACTTAGATATATCTATTTTCAGGTCAACTCATACCGATCTGACAGTAGGTCACCCTTAAATAATACAATCTTGAAAATTTTATTTTAGTTATTTATATTTTCACTTGGAAAATGTATTTACCTTTATACCATTAAAAATTATTTTCATTTATTACAAAAAAATGTAATTATAGTTAAATTGATTTACAAATTTAACCCTAGCTTATGAATAAACTGAACTAACAAAATCAATATATAATGAAAATATTCAAAATGAAACACGAGATGAACTCTTTTTTCTTTTTCTTTGCAGAATTTGATATACATACTACTCCCTCCATTTCAGAGAAAGTGTTACATTTTGACTTTGACCGGTCAACTGTCTTCGAGTTTGACTACAAAATACTCATAAACGATAATAGTAAATAATTTAATAAAATCATATAATAAAAATTTAATTACTAAATTTTCATTATATAATTTTAATAATTTATTTATTAATATCGTTTAAGAGTAAATTGTGGTCAAACGCGGAGACAGTTGACCGCAGAATAGTAAAATGTAACACTTTTTCTGAAATGGATGGAGTATTACATAGCATGTTTACTAATAACTCCATTTGAAACAATACAAGACTCAATTTCAAAAGAGCTTTCTGGTTGTAGGGTTTATGGAATCATTAAACTTAAGGAGAGTCATGATGGATAAATGGTGGCACAAAAAAAGAACTGATGACTTACGGAAGATGGAACCGATTTTTTTTTTTTTAAATTATGCTAGAGCAATGTGAAAAAGTTTTAGTGTGGCTGGTTGCAGGAGAATTATTAGTATATCTGCAAAAATATCATTTAAATGAAGCTTCCAACCCTATAGAGTTGGTCAAGGTATAAAAGTTGATTGCACTAGAGAGTTGGTTTATATGTAAATTGCCTCAAGGTATATTAGAACTCCATTTTAGAACATCATACGGAGTACAGTGCAATTGATATAGCTCCTGAGATAAATCTCGCTTGGCAGTCTCTTTCAATACATTGTTTGAGAATAAAGGGAAAAAAAACTTAAAATAATATGTTTGGCATGATTAATTATATCAAATACAATACCCCGACAGCGTAATCCCTGATCCTTTCTCCAAAATCCCGATTAATCAAAACAAAATTAATTGGAAAACGGTATCCATTGGGTTGAATTTGAATCAGTCGTAAAATATTTGTTAATGAGCGAGTTTAGTATTTTAACTGTAATAACGGACTTTCTCTTCATATTCCTATCCTCATTTGGAACGGGATCAGGCAGTAGACTTGCAGCCCAATGAACTAGCTTGTGGATATTACAGAGAAAGACTATCATGTTATTTATTTGGACTTCAGACTTTCATTTTGAAATTTGAACTAAGACAGCTTACTTTTGATGAAGTCTTCCACTGGAACACAATATTAAAGATAATAAATAAAAGAAGGGTAACGCGGACAATCTATACGACACACATACCCTTGAATCCTTGACGCTAAATTTATTGGAAAACAAAGAAAAAATAAAAGAAATAATATTTTGGAAGTGATGTAATAAAAAAAAATAGATAAGGCAATAGTTTTAGTTAAAGTCTAGGTAGTTGTCCTCCAAGAGCTAAGGTATTGTGGATGAAGTTGGTAGTAGTCCGGGATTGGCATTTCTTCCTTGTAAGATTGACCTGTAGATAAGAGGTAAGGGGTTAAGACCTTTTTAGGCCGATTTGCTTAGGACAAACGGGCTAAGATTCACCTAGTTTGGTCGGTTGTTCCAGCTGGGGGGCCCAGACCTACAATTAGAGAGTGGAATATTGTAAAATAGTTGAGTACCTTAATGAGGAGTAAATGCACTCTTATTTATAGGCAAAGGCTCAGGGGATACTCCGGTTAATCGGAGGTTGGTCGACCGTATCAGATTGCGAAACGTGGTGCAAGAGTGTGGTGGCGCGTTTAGGTCACGCGGTTGTACACCCGGACCTCACAGGGGTTGAAACCCGAGGTCGCTCCAGATTCTTGAGATGTGTGATTACATATTATGTCTTTATTTAATTAACTGGGAGTATGCAGTGAGGTTATCGGGGACGGACTCTCTGATAACCAGTTCTAGTTCATTGTATTTTGATTCCTATTTGTGTGTATCGGGGGTTGGACCTCCTTTGGAACCGGGGTCGGAGCAGATCTCATTCCTTGTATTTTTATTCCTATTTGTGGGAACCGGGGTCGGACATTAGAGTTATAGATCTCATTCCTTGTATTATGATTCCTATTTGTGGAACCGGGGGTCGGACCTCCTTTAGAACCGGGGTCGAACCTTAGAGTTATAGATCCCATTCCTTATATTCTGATTCTTATGTGTGGGAACCAGGGTCGGACCTCTTTTGGAACAGGGGTCGGATCTTAGAGTTATAGATCTCATTCCTTGTATTCTGATTTATATTTGTGGGAATTGGGGGTCGGACCTCCTTTGGAACCGGGGTCGGACCTTAGAGTTATATATCTCATTCCTTGTAGTTTGATTCCTATTTATGGGAACTGGGGGTCGGACCTCCTTTGGTACCGGGGTCGGACCTAAGAGTTATAGATCTCATTCCTTGTATTTTGATTCCTATTTGTGGCAACTGGGGGTGGACCTCCTTTGAAATCGGGGTCGGGCCTATATAGCGGGAAGTAGGACTTATGTGGCACGTCCAGGTTATGTAGTTGTACTTTAAGGTCACGCGTAAGGTGGGACTCATGTGGCGCATTCTTCCTTTGACGGGACGCCTACCTTTAAGGTCGTGAGGTCGGACCCTCAGGACTATAGACCTTCCTCTGTATTATGACTCTTTGTGGGCTTCTAGGACGGTCAATGTCGTTTTAGTTTGGCCCACGTGAGGTAGGATTTCTTGAAGATCATGACATGGAAGGTAGGATTCCATGATTGGCTCACGGGACGGGAGGTAGGACTCCTTGAAGGTCAGTCTTGATCATAACACAGGATGTAGGACTCTCTGATTGGCTTACGAAAGGTAGGACTTATTTACATATATCAGGATGGATTAGAATGCAAAACGTTTCAAAGTTCATGATCCAAGTGATACACGTGGGAAAATTTTATTTCTACAATGAGACCGTGTGCCACTTTTGATACGGTAGAATGGCCTCGTCAGATTTCAGTAAATTACAACAAACACCCTCGAAAATCATATACTCCGGTCGATTTACCGGCAAAATTGATGACGTACAGCCGAAGCTCGAATTTTCCCGCCAAAATTCGTATATCGAACATATTTTGGATGATTTTGACCAAATGAGGACACTTTAATCTGATATATTTTGCTTAAAAAGATATATATAATGAAATTTTATACATAAAAAAATGACTATATATTATAAAAATATTTAGAATATATATATTTATATTGAAATAAAAATTAAAATAAAATAAAAAATCAAAATTTATTTAATCCCTACCTTCTTTGTTGTGGCATTTCCATATTCATAATATTTAAAAACTTTAAAAAAATTAAAACTTTTTTTAATTTTTTTGTTTTTTTAACAATCTTCCATGGAATTTGCTTACATGGCAGGAAGCTCGGGTCGGAACTTTCACCGGAAGAAGCTCGGGTCGGAACTTTCACCGGAAGAAGCTCGAGATCAAAGTTTCCAACAGGGAACTCCGGCGGAGCTTCCGTGGTAGGACAGCATCCTGCCATGTAAGCTTCCATGGACAAAACATGGAAAGGGGAAGAAGTTAAGAAATATTTGGATGTTCTCTCCATGACTTGGGTTGTTCAATTAGTACCTCAATTGATGATGGACTGAGAATGGAGTGAATTAGGGTTCTTCGTGATTCAAATTGGGAAAGTACGGAGTTATTCTTTTTACTTTTTAAAAAAACATTTAAAAAATTGGAATAAATTATTATATTTTTATATATAATTTTTATTGTATTTAAATATGCGTGATTTAAGGCCACATGTGATCATAACTAAAACGGTAGGTAAAAGTGGCCTTAAAACACGCATTTCACTATCTCATCAAAATGCTTTGGTGTAATTTGAAAATATGGCTGACGGATAATTAACAAGCGCCAAAACTTGGTGTTAGGTCAAAAATTTGACAAACATTTTGGTGTAAATTCAAAAGGCAAAAAAAAAAAAAAAAGTTCATGGGAATAACACTTCCAATTGGCTAAAAAGTTATTAGCGAAAAATGAAATTTTCAACTACTACTACTACTATTATTATTCCTCACATAGATTTATAATCAGAAAATCTTAGAGGAAGTCCTTAATATTAATTATTTATTAAGGAGTAAGTCCCTCATGTCTTTATGGAGGGACCAAAAGAACCGACAAACATTATTGTAATACCAAGATAAATTAAAGGCTTTTGTTAAGAACATTTTTTTATAAAAAAAAATAAAAATTATATAATATGTTAACTCATAAAACCATATTGATATTATGTATAACATTATACTATTAATTAAACATATTAATTGGTTCCTCAAGTCCTCACTAATGAGTCCCTTCGAGACTATATTTCTTAAAAGATAATGTAAAAGCTATAAAAAAATTTCTTAAAAGATAATGTAAAAGCTATAAAAAAATCAGGAGATCCACCAAGTCTTGTAAGGGAGCTTTATAACGGGACCTGAGAAATTGACTAATGTTTTAAAAAATATCAGTAATGTTTTATAAGTAAATGTTTATGGCTTGACATTACATATTATAAAACTGGTGTTCTAATAAAAATCTATAATGTTTCTGACTATTATGATAATGTTTGTTGATCGATCTTTTAGTCCCCTATAAGAACGAGTCCCTCAGAAGACTCACTCACAGATTGAGACGAAAATATATATTAAAGGAATTATTTTATTAGTAATTTGAGAGCTGGCATATATATACCTTACAAATTTAAAAGAATTGGTAAAAAAAATAAAAATGACATAAATAACATTGGAAAATCAGCATGATCTTGGCTGCTATCATTGTTGCACTGTTGCAGGACTATATCTCGTTGTTAATTATGCTGTGCACCCAAGGTTTGGCAGAGCAGCCTCGGCAAGAACAGCAGAAAGACGATTATTACCTTCTTGTGTCAAGTGTATTCCATCCCAGAAGAAGTAGTCGTTCGGGTTAGAGCAAGTTGGCACTCCTCGAGATCCACAAAATCGTTTACCGTTATAATTATACTTCCCACCTACTCCACAACATGCTTGCAATGCTATTTTCCCATGTTCAACGAACGTCTCACGAATAAGTGATAGTTCTGAGTTGTAAAAATCAGCGTAACTTATGAATGTATTGGGAAATTCAAGCTGAAGACTTTCGACAGCTTGTTGAAGATCATTGTTTTTTAACACCATTAATTTGTTCACACTCCTTAAACATCCAATGTCATCGTAGTCAGAAGATCTTTTACTCGCTAATTCAGTCAGGATAAAAGGGTAGCATCCCATTGGAGCATTTCCAGGAAGTATCACACGTGTTGCACCCATCCTGATCACCTCCTGTATTATATGGAAAATTATTAGTACAATGTTTAACGCACACTTACAAGATAGTATTATCTACGGTACGTGGCAGTTTATTACCCTTGCAGCGTTGATTTGAGCTTGTGTTATATAAGTAATGTATCTTTGTACTTCTTGGATAGACTTCCCTTGCAGCAATGCAAATGTAATGTCATTGGCTTCGACATCTCCGAACAAGAAAAGAGAATTTACCACTCTATTTAGGCGATCTATTACAAATGATATAAGATTGATCAATATAGAAAGATTAACTTAGCAAGTTATATATAACAGAAATATGATCTTCCAATTTCACAAATAGTGTTGTTTTCTCGAACCTGCTGTATTTGAGGAGCTAGAGTTAAGATACTCCTTAAACCAATTCATCTGAACTCTAAGAGATGCAGTATATGCAGGAATCCTGATGCCCCTTGCTCTAAAGAATGAGCGGTCAAGAACAGGGCTTCTAGCTACTGCAAACATGATCGCGTTGGCAGAAGAAGAATTTGGGGCCAAATAAGCTGTAATTTCTGGGAAACCAAGACCTTGTGCTGCAAACCATATTAACTCAAAGTTTTAATTATTTACATAGAGATGAAGTATGTATCCCGTAATTAACATGATACTTATAAGTAAGCATATATATTTGTAATGTACCTCCATAATCAATATCCAAAAGTCCATCGCACCATCGACCAGTGGACTGTCCTGGGTTAGTTGTACCATATGGCAATCTTGCAGCGGGAAGTCTAGAGCCTAACGGAACATGCGCAATCGCATTGCCATTATCGAAAACTCCATCTCCCAAGTGATATAGATACTCAAACGGGCATCTTGTATTTTGAGCATCGGTGGTAACAACAATAACAATCAGTAAAAGACACAAGGTTTTGATTGAGGAGGAACTAGTATAATAAACCATGATTGATATTATTTTTTTCACTTAATTCTTTCCCGCTAGATTGTTTGTTGTTTGATTGGATGATGATGTTTAAACAAAGTTATATCTATTTATAGACAGGGTGATGGAGCAATTGGTAATTCATCTATTACTGATGGGCTTTTAGAACAAATATTTAGAATTTGACCATTTCTACTAGGGTTTGAATGTTTCAAAGTAAACTAATGTTTTTACGTGTTTGTCTGTGTTTCATTGCCTTCTATGGAGTAACATTCCTCTGGTTAACAGCATGAGTTATTTAATAACTCTTCTTTTTTTGATTAAGTTTTTGAAGATACGGTATTTTCATAATTTATTTAAAAATGAATTTATATTGTTAAAAACATCATCAATGTTATTAATCAAAACATTTATGTTCTTAATATTAAAATTTTATCCCATACTACAAAAAAAAAACACATTTTATTAACATAAGCAGTGGAGACGGGAAGAGGAGCAGCCGTAGATATGATATAAAGGGAGCTGGAGAGAATAATAAGGGGAGAATGATGAACAGAGAGACTATCAGCGATGATGAAAATTTCGTTCGATGCGCGTGCAAATTAGCACTCTCCACGCGCCAATATTTGGTCATATACTACCCATAAAAATTTGGTTGCCATATTTCTTTCTCATTTGTGTTTATACTTTTCAATTGTGTTTCTCCGAGTATGGAGGGTAATCCAAGCATAAAATAAAAGTAGGAAAATATTAAATAATGTACTTATTTAAATTATAGCTATCATGTACGAGTGTACATTTTCAACAAAATTAAATATTTGAGTATAACAGATAGATGTTGATGAAGTGGATTATATATTCCAATTACAACTGATAAGAGCAAACATTTAAAGTTGTGTTAGTTTATGGGTGAAGTTTGATTTAAGGGATTCACACTTTGATACATCTTTGTATACCATTAAATCTTTGTTAGAAAAGAATCATATACAATAAGATTGTAAATTTCATACCATATGTGTATACCGAACCGCAATATTTTATTATTAAATTAGTAAAAATTACTTCTTTTTTTTTGGATTGGGGATATAATGAAGGTGCAAGTGCAAAAAAAACCAACGTAGCATGTGAAATTATGTTTGTAAAATAATATTTTTCATTTGGTGCGACCACATATCACCCCGGTGGTTGTTGGAACCTACCATGTTGCGTTATACACTTTGAATTTTATTTTAGTTCATGTTTGTGGGATAAAAAAATTTAAACATGTATCAGTTATTAATGATCGGATCATGTACGGGTAAATGACCAGATATAAAATATATGTTACACCTGTCTGGCTCCGTTTACCACTAGCTTTCCAGCTCCATGAGCTTTTTTTGACCATTGACTAATAAAAAGCTGTTCATTGAGCGTGAAACTTCTTTAACCATTATTTGGAAAAAGAAGCTAGTCAATGTAGCTTTTTTTTTAAAGAAGGAGCTTCTTATCTTTATCATTCCGAAAATATCCCTAACCTATATTAACCTAAATTAGAATAAAGAAAATAAGAAACTCTTTAAAATGCATACATGTAGGATCCTTTCTTATACATTTTGTGTACTTTTTTGCAACTAGCATAAGGATTAATGTATCCGCACCTCTTTAAAATGCATACATGTAGTACACATCAAATACTGATTTTTTTCATTACTAAGTTAAAATGCTCAACGATTATTTCTTTCAACTTCTGATAATTTTGATGATGTTATTAAAGTGGCGATGTAAAGTATATTAAATATATATTATAATTATTGGAAAAAATATGATATATTATTATTTAAAAAACTATAGACTAATAATACGATAAGAAAGGTTAAAGACAAGAAAAATAAGAGTAATGCCCTTTTATGTCATTTTACAAAATACCAGCTAGCTTTTCGGTAATTTGCTAAAACACCTACATTTAAAACCGATTAGCTTTTAACTAGCTAATCATTTCTAACCATTAGCTTTCCAAATTTACCTAACTACCATTCTAGTTTTGCTAAACAGAGCCATATTTAGGTGATCGTACCCCTTTAAAATCATATCAGTCATTGTGAGTCTATTTTACAATCTATAGTTACCATAATTAAACAAAAGATTTAATGATTTAGTATTGGATGAAGAATGACTACCAATCGAAACTACGACCAACGTTTTTATACTGAAGTTTGCCTATTTTATTTTCTCGATTAATTTATTATGTCCTTTAATTTTATTTTATTATTAAAATAAACTATCTGAAAAACGCTTGTGGATTAGTACTAGTGTTTATATAATTGAGGTAATTCTTGCTTGGTGGGTTTTAATTAATCTAGCACAAAGTCATGAATGTAAAAGAATGTTCGACGTGATCAATTGTCTCCAAATTCATGAATTTTCCGTCAATCTTCTCCATATTTCTTAGGAAATTAACTCAAATAAATCATGATAACATATTCCTCCGGATCCGTTGTGTTGAATTAGAATCGGTCGTACGTACTAGTTATTGACCTAATTTAGTATTTTAACTAATAACGGACTCTCTTTTTTATATTCCCATCCTCATTTGGAACGGGATCAGGCAGTAGACTTGCAACCCAACGAACTAGCTAGTGGATACTACAAAGATGACGCGCGAACATATTCTCATTTGGACTTTAGACTTCTATTTTGAAGTAAGACCGTTACTTTTGTTAAATTAGTCTTCCACTCATGAAATACATATAGATTATTATTAAACATATAAAAATAAAAAAAGGAGCATGTATTACAGTATATATATAAGTGGATAACTGTTGAATTTGTACAATTGAGTACTTAATTAAGTTAAATTGAACTCATTTCTAATATATGTGTAAATTAGACTTTAATTACAAAAAACAATATGTTTTACAATCAAATTACAAGCCTTAATTCAATCTCAACAAAATCAATGCATCAAAACAAAAACCAATCTTCCTTCTTCATTTAAATTTTAAACAATAATTCAACCCCAGCAAAATCAACTCATCATTAAAAACAAGGATAACCAATCTTTCTGCTCCATCTTCTCCAATTAAATTAATACAGATCAACTCAAACACTAATTCAACTTTAAAAAAAAAAAGAAATTCATTATCAGAAACAACAATATTACTTGTCTTCGTATATGTTATATAAGCATGTATGTATCGCGATAACAGCTTTACGTGTTCTTACTTCTAGTATTAGATATGTCACCCATAACCTTGAATCCTTGATGTTTAATTGTACCTTAATTTTATACGTAACACTATAGTATTCTGATGAGTGATGACTATTGGAGAATCCGGATTAAAAGTTTTGGACCGGCGCGCCGTTAGTTCAACCATATTGTCTAGTGCAGCCAGGTCCCCTACGGAAACCACGTATCCCAATTAAAATTCTAAAATTTTGGGGAAAAAAGCACATATATACTAAAACTTGTCATTTGGTGTTTTACTCAAAATCGGGATTCAAATCCGCTGTAAAAATGACCAGTCGAATTCAAATTCTGCAGATTCATTGAAATCTACTGCTGAATCAATCTAGATCGAAATTCGAGCTGCTAAATGGCAGAAACTTCGATGTTGCAGGCATATTGTTGATAACACTCTGCAAATCAACGCCCAATCAAGAGATCCCCAAATCTATGCGTACAAACCCTAGAATGCCGATTCAATCGGAAACAAGCAATCGAAAGATAAAACATAGAGATTTACGTGGTTCGGTTTTCACCTATATCCACGGAAAGTACCAAATCATCCACTAATCACGAACAATGTACGTATTACAAGGCAAAAATCTCAAGATCCTAGCTTAAGCGCTATTCTCTCTTCCTCCTCTCAATTTTCAGTGATTCGATGAATTGCTCTATGTTAGAACTTTTGGACCGGAATTTGTACTAGGAACGGTTTCAGACGATGTTGACTATGATGTTGAGTCAACAACGTCGTCAACAATGATTGACAGCAACAAACAGATGAGAACGATGTCACGTGGACTAATAAAGCGACAACCAAAATAAACTCAAGCGGTATAACAATACCGGCAGACCTGAGCAAAATTTCCACTAACAGTAAAAGTAGAATTACAGAAACGAAGTTTAATCTAATCACAAACGATTGATTAAACTCACAAAACTAGACCTAGAATAAATACCAGTAAAAACCTATTCTAGTTTGTTATCACAAGAGTAATTCTCAACACTTGAAGAACACTCACAAGTAATAACAATATCAAGTCTAGTAGAAAACAAGAAAGCCTATCTCTCTCTATATTGTGAATCAAGATTCAGAAAAGCCGCAACTTGCACGCTGCATTCTTCTTGTATATATATAGATCCTCAAGTCGGCTTCTTCTTCGTCGAACAGAAGAAGGAATGCAGTAAAGGCAAGTTGCTTCTTGCTTCCTTCAATCAATCTGCTAGAAGGAAATTTTCATAGATAAATATCTCTTCAATAATTTTCCTTCTTGTTCATATCTTGTTAGATTCTTTCCTTAAGCCATCGTATTGCTTCCAGCTTTGCAAACTTCTAGTCCAAGTATCAAATATTGTTTCCCGCAAAATAATCATTTGACAAACAACCTAAGCGTTGAACTAATTAAGAAAGACAAGATTATCATACACAAGTACTCTTGATAGTCGCACTTCAATCCCCTTAATCTTGTTCTTTCTTCACAAAACCACAAAAGAATTGAGACAAGATCCTAAGAATGAGCGGCGAACAAAGTGATCCCCCTTAATGATCAAACTCCCCCTTAGTCCAAAAGATAATAAATCAGAGACACAGATATCCTAAAATATTACAGACCAACTTCAAAAAGTACTGAATTAAAGTACAAGTAAATCTAATCTCCCCCTTTTTGTGGGGAAAGAAAAGACACCAAAGTACTTCTGAACTGCAGATTTTTCGTAATCTGATCTTGAAGAGAGATATTCTGATCATCCAGAGTCTTGATTTGTGCCAAAATGAGCTTGTCATTTTCAGTCAGAGTACCTGCAGACAAAGAATCCAGGCTGGGAATAGATGTTGACTCATCATTGGGCTCAACATTGGGATCAACATTGATCGGCTGATCAGCAGCACCAGCACCAGCAGATGAAGTTCCACCCACAGTAGCATCTGCAGGAATCTCCATGTTAGTGAGAACATCAGGATCCACCCAAGGAAGGTCACAAATTTTGTGCGTTGTTTCCAGTAGTTGTCTGTTTACTCCAACAGATAAAAAGTTCCCCTTGTAGATTTCTCTATCATAAGGTTCCAGACCCTGCAGTTTCAAGAGAGCAAATATGGTGGCAGGAAGCATCAAATGACCAGACGGCCCCCTGTTCTTGAACTTTTCAAGATGTTGTATCATCCTTTCACCCATGTTGACATTCAAGCCCTTTTTTATCCTATACAGCCGAACACCAGCCTCCATGCTTAAGGAGTTGTTGTTAGATGAGGGCATCCAGTTGTATAGACTCAGCCTAAACAGGACAGATACAAGAGTGAACAAAACTTCACAGGTAAGCTACCTTTAGGCCATTTTTGCACCTTGTTCAGAGTAAGCTCTTGAGCAATTTCATCCATAATGCTTGTCGAGGAGTTTCTACCTCATCACGCTTCCTATGCAATATATAATTGAGTCCCTAGCTGACGGTGTAGACTTCTCCTCTCGAGTAAAAGCGATTGGTATTTACCACTGACCTTGTCAAAATTCTCAGACAGATTTGCATAAAATTCCCTCACAATTGCAGGAACATAAGGCTCAAATTCAATAACAGCATAAAACAAATTCCTTTTCCTTAGGAATTCTATCAGATTGTACTAAGCAAAGGAAGTGGTGTCAATGACCCGCTCAACATCAATAGAGTTATTCATGAGCCCTTGATATTTGTCAGCATCACTCTTTTTATAGAAGCAAAAAATTGAAAGCTTCACCTTCATAATCAGATTCTTGACCAGGGTTAAGAGTTACATCAGGAGGAATTGAATCCTCAGTAGCCTGTGATGTCTCCAGAATTTCTGACACAGAGTCCTCTTCTTCATTCAACTCAGTATCATCTGAATCACTCTCACCAGTGTGCAAAGAGGGAGAGTTACCAGGATTGGCTCCAATAATAGATGTAGACTCATCAAACTGGTCTACTGCCATATTTTCTCCCCCTTCACCAATTTCTTGATGCAGATTGTGACCCGATAGGCGAGAGGACACGATGGCGTGGTCAAGCGAGCGGTTGTAGTTGACCCACCGGTGGTGTGATGGAATTTAGCATCCAGATTAAAGGACCCAAAGGTCAGTCGACTCGGAGATGGGGCTTTGGGAAAAGTGTTGCGGTAGATTGAAAGGAGAAGCGATGCTAATATCGAAAAAGCGCAATGGGAGAAGGTGGTGGATTCGATTTCGAGGAGTCAAAGGAATTGGGAATAACAAAGTTTGGTGGTTCGACTCTCAGGGGTTCCGGGTAGACCTTGACTCTCAGGGGATCAGGGAAAATCTTGGGGGGCGCCATTGATGAAGGAGACGAAGCAGAGAGGTGTGGAGAAGAAGAAGGAAGATAGGCGGGAAGACGGAGAAGGGAAGTTAGGGTAAAAAGTGGGAGGAAGTAAAAAAGGAGGGTTAGGGTAAACAGTTTTTTTTTTTTTTTTTTTAAAAAACAAAAGCATGCATAGTGTTAAATGGGGATAAAGTTGCATAAAATAGTTATCCGTTAATTCAAAGTAATGATAACCGACAAACCACAGGTTTGACCAAAATCCGATTTTATAGAAGATGACCTTAAATGCAAGAAACAGGAATCGCGAAACCCCAAGGAAACACCTTAGACCTACTCCCCCTGAAACCCAAAAACACACAGAATTAGAGAACAAAAAATGGAGCACAACAAAAGAGAAAAAAGTACTTCACGTAAAATCTCTGTTGACCAGAATGTTGACTCAACATCGGGAAATCAGACCATTCTTATTGTAAGTCAGCCAGGAAACCAAGTCTCAAAATGTGCATATTCGATTAACACCACTAATGTTGAAGGCAAAACAGAGAGAGAAAGAAATACCAAAGAAACACACCCAACATTGCCTCAAAAAGTAAAGTAAACAATTAGCATAATTTTGAGTGGGGGGTGACCATGAGACAGTGAACCATGTCAAATAATTGGAACACGTATGAATCCACTCCAAAGCCGAAGCCTATGCGAAGTAGGTAAACACACGTCTCATGGCATAAAGATCACTCATTTAACCACATTGGGTAATTTGGTACTCAAAAGGTGAACCAGCAGCATTACGAGAATCAGCACTTTTGTGCGTGTCGGTTTCCAGTACAGGCCATCAACCCTCACGACATATGACACATTGGTCACGTCGATATCTGGATAGTATTTGGACCTGCCCAACACGATCCTCGACGGAAACACTTCAAGCCCTTTTTAACAGAATTCATTAGATGTATTAAGCAAACATCAAGTGCGAGTCAAGGTACGAGTAAACAAAAGCCTAGAATCAGCAAAAGTGGGTTTTACATAAAGCAAACACACAAGAGACCCGATACCTTTCAACCTTGGTTTCAAACAGCCTTTCAAACCCTAAGAATCACCACTATGAGCTACAAACCGATGTGACCCGGAGACGGTAAAAACACGATGCTACGAAGCCTGAAAACACAGAAAAGAACTTAAAAAGTAAATCAAAAATCATCACTTTTTCTAGACTGTCAATGTTGACTGTGATGTTGAGTCAACATTGGACCTAACAACAGAAAACACAGAGAACACAGACCAAGAGACCTTCGAAGACTGAAGAATCTCTCACTATCTAAAGGCTTGGTGAATAGATCTGCAAGTTGATTGGTAGTATCTATGTGTTCTATGTCGATGCTTGCTTATTGACCAAGTCCCTAAGAAAATGATGCCTAATGTCTATGTGCTTTGTGCGTGAGTCTTTGGCGGGTTCTTAGATATATGTATGGCACTAAGGTTGTCACAGAACATCAAAAGGGTATCACTTTGAAGACCATAGTCATGCAACATGTTTTTTAACCAAACTAGTTGAGACACACAACTCCCAGCTGCTACATATTGATTCGGTTGAAAGTGACACTGATTACATTTCTTGCTATACCAAGACACCAAGTTTGGACCAAGATAAAAACAACCTCCACTAGTGGATTTTCTATCATCAAGATCACCAGCCCAATCAGAATCACTAAATCCCACCAGATTAGTGTTTGAATCACAAGCAAACCATAATCCTAGATTAACAGTTCCAGATATATATCTAAGGATTCTCTTGTGGCGATTAAATGAGGATTTTAGGATTGGATTGATACTTGCTTACCTGGCCCGAAAACATGATATGTCGAATTACTAGAGAGATACAATGATGTTAATCATTGATCTGTACAATGTTGGGTCAACATCCTCCCCAACATCGATCTTGCTCAGCTTCACAGATGTAGCCATAGGAGTCCTGGATGGTTTAGAATTCTCAAGACCGAATTTCTTGATCAGGTTTCGTGCATACTTTTCTTGTGAAAGAAAAAATCCATCCTTGCCTTGCTGAATTTGGAGCCCAAAGAAGAAACTGAGTTCTCCTATCATACTCATCTCAAAGGTTCATGTCATGGCTTACACAAACTGATCCACCATTAAGGGGTTAGTCGCTCCAAACACAATATCGTCAACATAAATTTGTTCAATATAGAGATCTTTCCCTTTTCTAAGAATGAACAAGGTTTGATCTCCCTCACCCTTTTTGAATCCAAAATCAACCAGGAACTCTGTGAGTCTAGCGTACCAAGCACGAGGGGCTTGCTTTAGACCATCTGAGGCTTTACGGTCCGTACACATAGTCGGGGTGACTTGGGTCTTGATACCTTTTGGTTGTTCACATACACTTCCTTATCAATGTAGCCATTCAAAGCTCCTTAACATCCATTTGTTTCAAAGTAATGTTTAAGGCAGGACTATGGCTAAGAGAAGTCTAATGGATTCCAACCTAGCTACGAGCAAAAGTTTCATCAAAATCGACTCCTTCAACTTCAGTGTAACCTTGTGCAACCAGCCGTGCTTTGTTTTTTATCACTACACCATTTTCATCACTTTTATTCTTGAAAATCCACTTAGTTCCAATGACATTTATATCATAGGGGCGGGGAACTAGGATCCAGACTTCATTGGTTTTGAATTGGTGTAGTTAATTTTGCATAGCATTGAGTAGTCATCTTTGAGAGCTTCTTTAACATTCTTGGGTTCAGTAAGAGAGACAAAGCAGAAAGCACTTACAGATTGACACAGAGTGATGTGTCTTACCATCTCTTTGTAGTTCTTCCTAGTGTTACCTCTTAAAGTCATTGTTGGTCCAGATAACGGCAAAGTAAAAGACTAGAGTGGGGGGGGGGGGTGAATAGTCTTTTAAAACTTTTGTCGATAAACACAGTTTCTCAGAAACATGGGGGTTTCTAATACTTAAATTCAGAGCGCGGAAGACTTTAAGATAGGTTAGTGTAGAAACAATAAATATGTGTGTGTGCTTTGCTGAAATGTAAATACAGAAAGGTAATGACACAGCAAGTATAGTGGTATCTGGAGGTGGCGTAATCCTCCAACTAATCCACTTCGGTCTTTCTGAGACCTAGAATTCACTAGAACAGATAATTGAGTTCACCTTACAATAATCCTATTCTAAGATTCTTAAACAAATGGTTCCCAACCAAATGTTCCCCCTGAGTTATTCCCCAGCTCCTAGAGCTAAGTACTTCCTCTACTCAGATAACCTTGGAGTTATTCCCTGATTTTCCAAATCAAGTACTTCCTCTACTCCACGCCTTGATGGTGTTGGTTATAAGGTTTTGTCAGAGAGGCTTCTCGTATAAATTTTCAGTTATGTTTTCAGAGAGCCTAATAGAACAAGACTACTTAATACTCTTGTTCAGTGGATGGCGATGCGCTCTTTCTTGACCAGTAATTGGTGTCCGATTACGGAGAATGAGCTTGAGAAAGGGTATCGATAGTTCAACTCTTTCACGAATAACAATCTCTTGTTAAGGTTAGGACAACTTAGAACTACTAGTGATTCTTCAAACGAAAGCTTTCGAAGGGTAGTAGAGTGCTTGAGAGAATACTTTGCTTGATGGTAAGTTTGCAAGATAGGCGTTCTAAGGTATGTATTTTCAAGCATCTAAGTGTGTGATATATATAGATAAATTGGAGGCGTTTGAATTGTATCGTTGTGCTCTCTATCAAATTATATCCGTTTATATCTTGAACTATGTACTCGAAGTCACTATCTCATTCTTCTTGAGAGGACTTGCTTTTTGCATTTACGCGATGCATTTAATGCATAATCTTGTTCATTGTCCTTTAGTCTCAGCGGATACATGAGCCTTTCGATGGCTCGCATGCTCCATACTCATGATGTCATATGTCCAAAATTATATTTCAAAAGTAAGTTAATATACTCAAGAAAGGATTAAGGACATAGTCTTTCTGAGTTAGACTAAACCTTTGTGTCTTCATAAACCTTGTGCAATCTTTAGTCTTCTAATCTTCAGAAAAGCTCCATTGCTAGGATTGATCTTCATGGTCTTCTTGAAATAAAAGTTACACTCAGAGACCTATAATCCTATTACAAGATTTACTAGACTAATCATACTCAGTGATTTCCTCTTTTACAATGTTCAAGTGAACGAGTACTTAATCACCTTTACGGCTAAGATAAGAACATGTGATGAGTGATCAAAATACTAACGATATTCTAACAAATTTCCCCTTTTGATCATCATCCATGACTATCTTTTAAGTCTATTACAAATTTGTAATCACGGAAGAAAACAATCCACCACTTAATCATTTCAAATGATATTCAATTTTAGTTGAATTAAGTGCAGAAAGTAAACATCAACCAAATCACAAGAAGTGATCTTTGCTGATAAGTTGTCATCTATTAAAATGTATCTGAGAGTATGATCTTCAGATAGGTACAGTTTACAGAAAGAGATGCAACTTTACATATAGAGAAGTTTAGAAACAATCAGCAAGATTACAAAAAGTAATAAAACATACTAAGTAAATTAGAACAAAGGAGAGTCCAAGCTCCAAGAGAGTATTCTAATGTTACTAGTCTTCAAGAATGCCACTTGGGTTTAGATACCTCAAGTTCTTCAGCACCATTTCTGGATCAGTTGACATGATCATCCACTTTTCTGCATTCTTGGACATAGTCATAAAGAATCCTTCTGACAGAGAGCTCTGTCTTTCTGGATAAGTCACATATTTCATGGTAACTCTTGCCAAGCTTGTGATTCTTCCGCAGAAAATGTTTGACCCAGAAGTACTTTCCCCAGACCCATGCATGGTCTACTTGCAGCTGAGACAGGTTGAAATATTTGTATATTTCTTCCAGATAGTGTATATCATCTAGGTATTCATCCAATGTCATATAGAATGACTCATAGGTTGAAACACCTAGTTTGTTCTTCCTGCTGTAGCTACCATCCAGCGTTCTTACCTTGTGTACATCTTCAGGCTTTGGGTAAGGACAGGCAAAAGAAAGATCCATCTTTCTGGCTTAATTTCTCTTTTCTACTTCAAAGTTTAGCCAGGCATGAAGGTGCTCAGGTTTTAGCAATTCTGGCTTGCCTTCTCTCCATTTCAGGATCTAGTTGAGGATGGGAGTAGGAAATTTATCATTGACAAGTAGATGTTGTAGTTCCAGAATCCAATACCCTCTCTTGTTCAGAATGCATCTATATGAAGATTCTTCATTACTGGTCTTCATATACTCAATGTGGGCCTCAGTTGGCCTTTCTTGATGTGTTTCATTGTTTACTCTTGGCTGAAATCCTTCTTGCTTTTACATTTGGTGGCCTTGTCGAGAGATCCTCTAACCCTTTCTTCCACCTTGAAATCTTTGGTGGATGTTCCTTGTATAGACTTGGTGTTGCCGGAAGGAGTTACAGGCTGCTAAGAACTTCTTTGCCGAGGAGGTTGTGAAGTAGTTGCTTGTCTCCTTTTCTTGTGAAGTGGATGTTCATCGAATCATCCTCATCATCATTGAAGTCAAGCGGAGACTTGCGACTTTCTTGGCCTCTCACTTCTCCTTCTTCCTTCTCTTCTTCTTCTTCTTGAAGTCTTCTTCTCTTCGAGATTCTAAGGACTTGGCTCCCCTAGTTATCATACTTCTCGCCTTACGGCTAGTTGATGCTGAACAACTTCTTGACAAGGGTGTCTCCGGTGGTGTCCTTAATGACAAGTTGACTTGAGGAGGAGGATTTGATTGTTTTATTTTTCTTCTTACGCCTTTCGAGGCATCTCTTCTTCCCCTTAGTCATGAATGGTGACTCGTGATAGCATAAGCTTGGAGAGAGTTTCAAAGTTTTCGAGATTGTTGTGCACGACTAATTCTTGAAGTTCCTTCTTGACTCTTTATACATCTAACGAGTTCCTGCTCCTTTGTGTTGAGCTCTTCAAGTGGCCTTAGGATGGCGTTGGCTTGCGGGAATGACATGGTAGCTTCATTCAATCTTGCATTAGCATTGTTACAATCCTCATCCGACCAACCCTAGGTCTTTACGAGAGAGCTATGCTGGTTGCTCTGTTGAGTAAGCCAACCAATGGCTTCATCTCTTACGGACGGATTTTAGCATACGTGTCTTGGGCAACTAGTGTCTTTCGAGTTCTAAAAGACACCATTCCTTGTCTGATGCTCTTCACTTCTTGAACAACTTAGTGCGAGAGAATATATGAGGAGCAAGTAGGGCTCTCTTGTCTTTGAGTGATAAGTCTCAAATCTTACCTTGATAATCAAGTTGTGGGTTTCATCCTTGTCATAATCCTTTTCTTGGATTGTTTGCAGATTGACAATCTTCTTACGCTTTCCATCAAGTGTCTTGGCCTACGAGAAGATGTAGAAGGTCTTTCGGATGACCTCGGCATCATGCTCTTCATCATCATTGTCATCCATGGCATCTATCTCGTAATTTGTGACAACAATGGCATTCTTGATTTCTTTGCTCATCTAGGTGCGATTCCTTGGCATTAGCTTCTTGAGCTTCTTGATTTTGGCTTCATTTTCATCAACAAGAGCTTGAGACTCAATGTTGATTCTCTTCTCTTCTTCGATACCTTTACGAGTTGTTCAATCCTAAACTCGGTAATTTGAAATTTCTTCTATGGAATCATTGTGTTCATTGTTGGGTATCTTGATGAGACTTGGGAGGTGATGATGATGGAGCTTTACGAGCAATTGAGGAGTAGCCTTTTCTCCACTTTCTTTGCTAGCTTTCGAATCCCTCCTTGTCGGTTGGGGATCATCATTACGATCATCATCATCATCACTCTTGTTCTTTGTTTCTTGGTTTGGATGCTCGGAGGAGGTTCTTGATAATCATTTTACTATCTCCTCGTCATCTTACGAAACCAGTTGATCACATTTGGGAATGTAATCATCCTCCCATTAACTTCTTCTTGTTGACCAAGATAAGTAGTGAGCTTCTGGCAAGGCGGGATGGGTAACCATCTGCTCTTGGGTTTGAGCATCCGAGACTTAAAATCACTATAAGTCTTTGTGCTACTTCATGAATGAAGTCTTCATGCATTAGAGTGGCAAATGAGTAGGACTGTGAGAACAATGCATGGATATAATCCTCCGGTTAGCAATTGCTCTCTTTTACGGGGCGTTGATTACTCGCTACTTGGAAAGGTGACCTTTACGAGTTTACTCATTAATGCGAAGCACTTGAGATGTTTCTTTAAGGTGTGCTTGGAAGGCCTTGAGTAAATCAAGCGGCACTAGACTTTGAGCTGAAAGAAAGTGTTCAAGTTAGTTTTGTTCAAACAACTTGTGTTAGTATCTGTGCAGTGAGCTTTACGAGCATACATGTAGAAACACTAGGCTCATCCTTGGATTTTTGCTTGCTTAGGCACAGGCCTCGGATACTTTGGTGAGGAGAAGTTTATCCTCATCAACCTTTCTGCTTGAACACGAGTTAAAATCAAACATGTTTAGAAACTTTTAACGGAAAAGATAGGTGGAAAAGTGCTTTACGAGACTTCACTTACTTCCAGTGAGGTAGCTCGTAGCATGTTCCTCGAAACCTTGGGGTTTCGCACCTTTCTGCAGATCTTTGCTTGTTCGGATTTTAGTTTCTTTGGAGGAGATGACACTGTGTTTCTCCATCGATTGTTCTTGGTGAGCACATAAGAACAAACATAAGAGATTTTAGTAGTGGGTTTTCCAGGCATTAGTTGAAGAAGACTATTCGATTACTTACCTCTCGTGAAGGCTCGATAAATACTTCCTCGAAAGCTTTTAAACCACGGAATCTCTAGGTTTTGAGGTGTTGGTTCCACCACCACTACTTCCTCGATTGGAGCCTGAAGAGACATCGAGAATATTAGAACATAAGAGCAATTTTAGTTAGTTATTTCTTGTTGAGATAACTTTTACTACAATGGACGAGGCTCTTCTTGATGTTACGAGGTTGGAGGAACCTCTTCTTGATTCAAGGTGGACAAGTTTTCTTCCCCACGAAGTGTGTCTCAAGTTGGCTGTAACAAATATAGCTTATGAGTAACAAGTTAACATACAATTATGTTGACATGTTAGATACAACTATCTTTGTTACTGAATAGAGTCGGTGATCATTGATCTCTTGGACTTGTGGTGATTCCAGTCTCTCATGCTCATTATTGTTCTCCTCTGCGGTATCATTACGAGTCTCCATCTCGGTTTGATCCCTTTAGAGTTGAGCTCTCTCGGAAGGTGGAGGAACTTGTTGAAACGGGGTTTTCTTCAGCAAAATTAAGTGCTGGCATTGTGAATGTGGAAGCAATGGCAACATCTTCCATCATTCTATCTTCCTCACCCAGGCCTTCTTCTTCCTGCTGGGCAAAGGGGCTCTTGTCTTTCTGAAGAGCTGAGCTTGATGCTCTTCCATGGGTCTCATACTTGAATCTTTTAAGTACTTTTGCAAGTACTTCATCATCCTCAGAATCACTATTACGTATTTGGTGCGAACCCATCTATGATATTTCTATCATCTGGAGAGTTACGGAGCATTACAGTTCAGGACTCTTGGGGCATTCTGGAGTTGCCCTTCTAGGCGTCCAACATCTTCTGAGACCTTGTCTCCAGAAGGTTGTGCCTCTTGTATGATTAGGGACTTGGAGGCTCTTTTGCTTTGAGCCCTCTTTCTCTTGGCAACTGGAGGTTTAGCTTTGGCTTGCTCAGAGACCTCACCTTGCTATGCAGTTTCTTCTTCTTCTTTTGCCTTTCTGAGTGCGTTCTCAGCAGCAATTTTCTCCTTTTCTTCAAAAGCGTGTCTGAAAAGAGAATTGGTGACTGGGATTTCTTGTTTCTCTCTGAGAGTGATTCCCATTGTTTCCAGAATGTAACAGATTTTGAGACCAAAGTGCATATTAGCCTTTGGCTCAGCAAGGCCATTGATGATTTTGGGCTCAAATTCCTCAATATGTCCAAGGAAATTTGTTGAAGGTGTACTTCCCCCAATTGAAGTGGGTTTCCTTCCCCCAATTGAAGTGGGTTTCCTTCCCTTCATGCTTCTTGTTTAGAAGATCCATCATCATCCATCTCTCCATGCTTATCTGGTCTACTCCTCCTTTGTTGCCATCAAAGCAACGGACCAGAATAAGAGCTAAAGTGCTCCAGTGTTTCTGGAGATGACTAGTTCTGATGGCTTTCAGAACAAAGTCTCCTGGGCAACCTTTTGCATTTTCTAACTGGATTACTTCAAATAGCTCTTTGACGCCTTGAATCATGGAAGCGTCCTTGATGTTGATGTCTTCAAATGTTCCTCGATTTTTCAATCGGAATATCTTGTAGGAAGTCTTGCAGTCTAGAACAATTTCTTGTCCTTGGACTTCAGTCTGCATGTATTTTTCTTCTTCATCATTCACAACTTTTGTGAAGATTTTAAAGTTGTTATAGAACTCCAGTACATCCAGTGTGGATAGTCCCTTGAGTGCGGCGGATAAAGCTTGTAGATATGGGAATTCTTGACATTCCCAATATCGATTTCCTTCTGTTTTGAAGATATAGCTTGATACATATCTCTTTATTAGAAAGGCTTCCCAATTCATTTTGTGTTTAGGGTTCGGTCGATGGGGTAAACTTTCCGAGCGTTTATTCAACACCTTAAGTTCCTTTCCTCCTTGCTTTTCGGCGGAGCGGAGGATGTTGCCTTAGGGTTCTTGGTGGTCATCTTCTTGGGTGCCATCTCTTATATAGAGTTTAGAGTGAGTGTTTTTCGGATGAATATTGCACAATTAATAGAGATTAGTCTATCTTTTAAGACTAAGCACAAGAAGTTGAGTTTTGCGGAGGGTTTTGCAGAAATCTTGAGAGATTTTGCTGTTTTGATGCAAGTATGAAATTTCGGAATTGGTAAAAGTGTTTGTCTTTTGCCCAAATCCTATATATATAGCAGACAAAATGTACATAGATACAACATACATATAGCTGAATATGAATGCGTGTCTTTGCATCTGCGTAGGCGTGGTACGTCCTTTGTACTTCATTAAATGCGTAGTGGGCCATGTCTGCATTTCTCAACAGACATTACTTGCTTAGTTTTAATCTCAACCGTTGAGATCAAACGTTTATTCATCAAGGGCTTATATTGAATATCTTGTAATGATATCAATCAACAAATGGTAATTTGCCGACTTGATGGATTTTTAATATGCTACATTCATTGTGTCACTTAGTAAAGAGTAGGAACACTTAATCGTTTGAGCTTATCATTCTGAGTGTCAAGTCCTTATCTATATATTGTTTATCACGAAAATGGTAAAAAATACAAGACATTGCACATGTTTGACTTTCAGAACTTATACCTTTTGGGCTTTGTGTGTCCATTTCTCTTTATGACTAAATAGCTTTCTGAATTCAAGTGTCAGAAGCTTCAGTTGTTTGAATGTATTTGACCCACTCTCAGTAAGTATGTTCTAGTTTTATTTACTTATTAAGTGTGTACCGACCTTTACCTTTCTGGATACCCGTCCCAGAAATGTTTTGTCTTTCTGAGTGTTGCTACTCAGAAACCTTTGCATCACTTCTTATCAACTTGGCTTTTTGAGAACCTGTTCTCAGAGGCCTACTCACTTATTCAGTCTTTAGATATTCAGGATCATTTTTCAGTCCTTAGGCAACTCCATTAATCCAAGATTATGTCTTAAGGTCAAGAACCGGCTTTTTGTAAGGGCTTAGTTAAGATATCTGCAAGTTGGTCTTCTGTGCCAATCTTGAGTATCTCTATATTGCCTTTCTCAACATGGTCTCTGATGAAGTGGTGTCTAACATCAATGTGCTTTGTTCTGGCATGGAATTTCGGCTTCTGTGTGATTGCAATAGCACTTGTGTTATCACAGAAAATGGGAGTTTTCTCTTCATTGAGTCCATAGTCTCTGAGTTGTTGTTGAATCCACAAAATTTGTGTTGTACAACAACCAGCAGCAATATATTCAACCTCTATGGTAGAAGTTGCAATTGAGTTTTGTTTCTTGCTAAACCACGAGATAAGTCTAGTTCCCAGAAATTGGCAAGTTCCTGAGGTACTTTTCCTATCAAGCATTGATCCAGCATAATCAGCATCTGAGTAACCAGCCAAATTCAATCCACTTTCGTTAGGATACCACAAACCTACATCTACTGTACCTTTCACATACCTTAATATTTTCATAGCAATGTTGTAGTGTGATTGCATTGGATTTGTTTGAAATCTAGCACACACTCCAACTGCATATTAAATATCAGGTCTGCTTGCAGTAAGGTAAAGTAGTGAACCTATAAATTTCCTATACTTGTGGTCATCTTGGTTCCTATGCTCATAGCTATCTTAGCATTCTTTTCAGAAGGCTTAAGTTTGAACTTTGTGAGCATGTCTTTTGCATACTTTGTCTGACTAATGAATATTCCATCATTGAGTTGCTTGACTTGCAATACTAGGAAATAGTTCAATTCTCCCATCATGCTCATCTCAAACTTACTTTTCATGAGATTTGCAAAGTCATCACAAAGTTGCTTGTCCTTAGATCCAAATATGATGTCAACAACATATACTTGAACTAAGAGTAGTTTCCCATCATGGTTTAAAGTAAATAAAGTTTTATCAACTTCACCTTTCTTGAAACCACTTTCCAGAAGGTATTTGGCCAAAGAGTCATACCATGCTCTTGGAGCCTGTTTCAGTCCATAAAGAGCTTTCTGTAGCTTATAGACCATTCTACTTTCTGAGGAAACTTCAAAGCCGGGTAGTTGTTCAACATAGACTTCCTCAGCTAGTTCACCTTTCAAGAATGCACTCTTGACATCCATCTGATAAACTTTAAAGTCTTTATGAGCTGCAAAGGCCAGAAAGAGTCTTATTGCATCCAATCTGGCAACTGGTGCATATGACTCATCAAAATCTAAACCTTGATGCAGGTGAATCCTTGGCAACCAACCTTGCTTTGTTTACGGTTATTTCACGATTCATTCATCTTGTTTACGAAAACCCACTTAGTTCCAATCACGGATATTCCTTCTACAAATGGAACTAGTTTCCACTTTGTTTCTTTCAAAGCGATCCGACTCTTCTTGCATTCTTTGAGATCGGTCTTTGTCTCTTAATGCTTCTTCTATAGTTTTGGTTCGATGTTTGATATAAAACATCGAAAGAGAGAATTAGCATTTTCACTATTGCTCTCTAGTCCTAACACCATGATTGATTGGTCCGATCCGTCTTTTGAGATGATCCTTGATCCATCTCATCATGGGTTTAGGGCTAGTCAACATCTATGTGATCTGAATGTGAATCACTACGATTATGACTTGATACTTCTTGATGTCATGACATTTGCACCTCGGAAGGCGGTGAATATCGACACTTGCTCGGTGTGAGCTTTCAGGACATGCACATCGGAGAGGTCATTTCGAGTTAGCTCTCGATGAACATCTTGATTTCATTTACGGAATTCTCATAGGAAATTCTTCATCATGTCGAGAATCATCTGGTTGTTACTAGGCATTTCATGCTTTTCTTCGTCGAGTCATCCTCTCTTTCCTGATGATGTTTTTCCTTTACGAGGTTCTTCTTGAATCCTTTATCATTAGTTCCTTGAACCTTTACGAGAGTTCATCGAAGGGGTGTTTTCTTGCTTTCTTCATAGAATACAACATGAACTGATTCTTCAATTTTCTTTGTTCTTTTGTTGTAAACTCTGTATGCTTTGCTATTCATAGAATAACCAAGAAACACACCTTCATCTACCTTTGGTTGAAATTTTCTTAGATACTCTTTTCCATTGTTAAGAACAAAACATCTACAACCAAACACTTTTAGATGTTTGATATTAGGGGGTCTACCAACCAAGAGTTCATAAGGGGTCTTGTCATGGTGTTTGTTTATCAAACATCTGTTTTGTGTGTAGCATGTTGTGTTTACAGCTTCAACCCAATAAACTTGACTTATCTCAGTGTCAACTAGCATTGTCCTTGCTGCTTCTTTAAGTGTTCTATTTTTCCTTTCTGCAACACCATTTTGTTGTGGTGTTCTTATAGAGGAAAGTTGGTGTTGTATACCTTTCTTTGATACAAAACTCCTTAATGTCTTGGTTGACAAACTTCGGTACCATGGTTTGTACGATTGCAGATACCTTGTCATTTTCATGACTTCAAGCTTATTGACAAGTTTGGTATCTCCACCCTTGCATCGATTTGTGCTTGAAGACAACCCAGTGAATCTTGAAGTCATCTACAACAACAAGACCATACTTCTTTCTTGCATAACTAATTCTGAGATGATTCAAAAGATCCATGTGTAATAGTTGCAGTGGTCTAACACTAGAGTGTCTGGTTTTGGACTTGAAAGAGATTTTAGATTGTTTCCCCATCTGACAGGCAGAACATATACCATCCTTTCTGAAAGATGTTTTGGGAAGGCCAACCAATAACTCTTTCTTGGCAAGTTTATTCAGAGTTTTGAAATTCAAGTGACTCATTCTTTTGTGCCATAACGGTGCTCTTACATGTGACTGATAGACTCATCATGAGGCAGTCTTGATTGTGAGATGCCCATCGACAACATAAAGGCGCCTTTCATTTGAGCAACAAGGTATGCTTTGACTCATTGTCTATAAGTTTGCAATACTTTGCTTTTAATTTCACAGTAAATTCCCTTGACTGCAAACTGGCTCATGCTAAATAGATTATATTTCAAACCCTTAACATGTAATACGTCCATGATTGTTAATGATCCCAATTTGACGTTGCCATATCCTAGAGAGGGATTTAATTCTCCTCCAAATCGATGTCGGTCCATTCTTTGCAAGCTTTGTAGTTGACGGTTGCTGTCTCATGTCATGTGCTTTCGCATCCACTATCAAATAGCCATTGAGCCTTAGTCGAGGCGTTACGCAAAACAAGAAACAGGAGTTAGGTTCTTGCTTCAGAGATAGAACCATTTAGACTAAACATTCTTCCAGTAGGAATCCACATTTTAGTGAATTTCTTGGGAGTTTGTTTTTGTCTAACTTGATTAGAAGGAGATGCAGTAGAATCAGTAATTTTGATCTCAATTTTCTTCTTGGGGTGTTTCTAGGTGTTCCTTTTGGTGCTTTCTGGACCCTGGGTTTCTGGGGTTGCTTTTCAACAAACTTGGCCTTTCTGGCCAGGTTCCTTCTAGCTCGGCATTGTTTTGGTGGCTTGAGATTTCTTCCATACATCTGTTACTCGTGCAATTTCAGCCTTGCGCCATTGTTCTTGTCCTTCCTTATATTGTTGCAGAAGAACTTTTCTAATAGCACGATAGCCAATGCCATTTCTAACACCTTTGGCTTTCTGGATGCGCTCTTCAGAAGCCTTACTAGTTTCTGCACCATCTTTATTTTCATAAAATGGTACAGTTGAGAATTTTCCTATTCCAGCAATTCTTCCCTTCCTAGTAATATAGCAATGTGGATGGTTGCATGTCTGAGGCTTGTGTTTCTTTTCAGAAACCTTATCCACATGTTTCTTGTGAACTTGTTGTTCTTTCAAAGGCTGAGTTGCTACTCCTTTTCCTTTGTCAACTACCCTATCTTTCTGACCAATGCTATAGGTGGTTGAAGAACCATTCTGTTGACTTTTTACAAAGGTCAACCTTTCATCACTCTTCTTCAGAGGAGATGAATTACTCGATTGTTCATCAAGTCCAACTCCACCTTTCTCAGAGGGATCTCTCAGATAGGATTGAACCTCAGTAAGAGTGTCACTAGCTTTTGCATAAGATTGGAAGGATAGCTCTTTCTTTCTGAGTTCTTCATTCTCAAAAAGCAGCTTCATCATTTTCTTATTAAGTTCATCCAAGGCTAGTTTGTGAGAATTTTCATTCTCAGATATCTGAGCTTTCAGAAAGGCTATTTCAGCGTTCTTGTTCTCAGATACTTTGGTTAGCTCAGAAACCTCTTTTTCAAGAGTTTCTTTGCTTTCCTCTAGAATTCTGGTTTTGGATTGTGCTTCCAGAAATTCTTTCTCATAACGATCCAATTCACTCTTGACCAACTCCATAGTACAAAAATTGGGAATTGTTAGTTACCTCATCAGCCATAAGGCACATTTCAATGTTGGAGATGTCTGGACCAGCAATCTCAGCAACTCCACACATTTCATTCTTCTTAAGACCGAAGTCGATTACATCGTGGGTGATTCCACACAATTCTGGTGATGGTATGTTTGAGTCATCTAAATCTCCATCTTCAGAATCTGTCTCAATGTATAGAGCATCAAGTTGAATTTGAATCTTCTTCCTTTCTTCAGTCAGTAAGGCCCTTTGATTTCTTTTGAAATTTCTTCTGTCCTTCTTGTCACCTGTCTTGAGCTTGTTTAAAGCAGGACAATCTCTCTTGAAGTGACTAGGCTTTTGACAATAGAAATAGATATCATTTCCTATTTCTACAGCTTCAGTACTAACACCATTCTGAATGGGGGTGTTCAGAGAGTTGTTCATTTGTATGTTGTTGTACTGATGATAGTTTTGGCCAAGATGCTTTTTCAGCTTTTCTTTAGCTTTTCTTCTCTCAATCTCTTGACTCACAAATTTCATCATGTGTCTTACTGCAACAGCATTTTCTTCAGATGCATCTTTGGTATCCTTCTTTTCAGAAGAACCTTGAGAAACTAGAGAAACACTTTGCAACTTTTCAGCTGTTTGTTCTCTCTAAGTTGTCTCATAGTCTCTGATAACAAGATGAGAGAAGAGCTCTCTTGGAGTAATATTTGGCATCCCTTGATTGAAATAAAAGAACTTAGTGTTTTCCGGTTGTGATTGAGACTTGACAATAGTCTTAATCTTTTACATTTAGTATCTATCTTTCACCAAGTGCAGCCATATCACTCATAAGAGTAGTGAATCTGAAATCAAGTTCTTCGAGTTTCGGTGGGACCTTGTTTGAAGGTTTGGAACTTCAATTTAAGAACTTGAACTTGTTTTCTTTGGTTTCTCGATTCGGCACAAATTTCTTCAATTAGTTGCGGCGACTTTCGCTTTAGCACCCCTTTACCTTTGTATGTGCTCGGTGTCGATCGATGCGATATTACGAGCTTGACCATCAATTTGTGTCTCTTGGCATCTTTAGATGTCCGAGCTCTCTTAGCTTGTCTTCATACATAATGCTTCCCACCTGAACCACGACCACTATCACTAGCAGCCGCATCATCGCTTCCATATTCCTTGTCTGGGGCTTTTCTTCCATCAGACACCTTAGTAACTTGTTTGAGTTGACTGATTTTGATAGGCTCTTCATTGATGACATAGATCATCTCATCACTAATGGCCTCCAGATGGAGCATCATGTTGTTCTTCCATTACTCGAAGTTTTACGGCTTGAGCAGGTGCATCACTCGAGACATACCGCACACTTACACAAATTATATAGTCCTCGAGAAAGGACAAAGTTCCTTCACCTATCACGGGATCTAAGTTGATCTGAAGGCTTGTGAACCTCTGCTCTGATACCACTTGTTGGTCCACAGAACGGCAAAGTAAAAGACTAGGCGGGGGGGGGCCCCCCTCAATAGTCTTTTAAAAATTTTGTCGATAAACACAGTTTCTCAGAAACATGGGGGTTTCTGATACTTAAATTCAGAGCGCGGAAGACTTTAAGATAGGTTAGTGTAGAAACAATAAATATGTGTGTGTGCTTTGCTGAAATGTAAATACAGAAAGGTAAATGACACAACAAGTATAGTGATATCTGAAGGTGGCGTAATCCTCCAACTAATCCACTTCGGTCTTTCTGAGACCTAGAATTCACTACAACAGATAATTGAGTTCACCTTACAATAATCCTATTCTAAGATTCTTAAACAAATGGTTCCCAACCAAATGTTCCCCCTGACTTATTCCCCAGCTCCTAGAGCTAAGTACTTCCTCTACTCAGATAACCTTGGAGTTATTTCCTGATTTCCCAAATCAAGTACTTCCTCTACTCCACGCCTTGATGGTGTTGGTTATAAGGTTTTTTCAGAGAGGCTTCTCGTATAACTTTTCAGTTATGTTTTCAGAGAGCCTAATAGAACAAGACTACTTAATACACTTGTTCAGTGGGTGGCAGTCTGCTCTTTACTGACCCAACTAATTGGTGTCCGTTCTGGAGAATGAGCTTCAGAAAAGGTATCTGATAGTTCAACTCTTTCACGAATAACAATCTCTTGTTAAGGTTCAGGACAACTTAGAACTACTAGTGATTCTTCAAAAGCGAAAGCTTTCGGAAAGGGTAGTAGAGTGCTTGAGAGAATACTTTGCTTGATGGTAAGTTTGCAAGATAGAAGCGTTCTAAGGTATGTATTTTCAAGCATCTAAGTGTGTGATATATATAGATAAATTGGAGGCGTTTGAATTGTATCGTTGTGCTCTCTATCAAATTATATCCGTTTATATCTTGAACTATGTACTTTCGAAGTCACTATCTCATTCTTGAGAGGACTTGCTTTTGCGGATTTACGCGATGCATTTAATGCATAATCTTGTTCATTGTCCTTTAGTCTCAACGGATACATGAGCCTTTCTGATGGCTTGCATGCTCCATACTCATGATGTCATATGTCCAGAATTATATTTCAAAAGTAAGTTAATATACTCAAGAAAGGATTAAGGACATAGTCTTTCTAAGTTAGACTAAACCTTTGTGTCTTCATAAACCTTGTGCAATCTTCAGTCTTCTAATCTTCAGAAAAGCTCCATTGCTAGGATTGATCTTCATGGTCTTCCTGAAATAAAAGTTACACTCAGAGACCTATAATCCTATTACAAGATTTAATAGACTAATCATACTCAGTGATTTCCTCTTTTACAATGTTCAAGTGAACCAAGAGTACTTAATCACCTTTCTAGCTAAGATAAGAACATGTGATGAGTGATCAAAATACTAACAGATATTCTTAACAGTCATCCTTCCTCTTGGTTCCCCAATGATTTGAGAACTTGGATGATCTTTACGTATCCTGGGTGGTGGTTCTCTTCTGACATTATCCAGAGAATTGACTTAGGGTTCAACTCGTTCCTGATCAGATTCAGATACATCTGACTGACTTTCTGACTGGGATGTTGGGCTCAATGTTGACTCAACATTGACTGCTTCTTCCCTGTTTTGACTTGAAGGAGTTTCTGCAACTGGTGGGTTGACACCTTCTTCAACTGAGGATCGATTCGATTACTGCCGTAACTTGTTTTCCGATTCGATGTACTTTTGTTTTGTTGTACTAGATTAGCACCTGTGTCACATAGTTTCTGAACAAAAGGTATAGAATCATCAAATGTTACATTAACAGTTTCCTGAACATAATGAGTCCTTGGATTGTAAACTCTATAAGCATGACTGTTTAGAGAATACCCAACAAAGATTCCTTTATCACTCTTAGAATCAAACTTACCCAGATGTTCCCTATCATTAAGCATATAACAAGCATATCCAAACACATGGAAGTATTTCAGATTTGGTTTCTTGCCATTCAAGATCTCATAAGGAGTAGTTGAAGTTCCTGGTCTAAGATAGACTCTATTGATTATATGGCAAGCCGTATTAACCACTTCAGCCCATAACCTTTTTGACAGATTCATGGAACTTAACATGACCCTAGCCATTTCTTGTAATGTTCGATTCTTCCTTTCTGCCACCCCATTTTGTTGAGGAGTTTTAGGTGCAGAGAATTCACGACAGATTCCCTTCCTTTCACAAAAGTCTGCAAAAGATTGGTTCTCAAATTCTCTACCATGGTCAGATCTTATTCTCTGAACTATTGTAGAGTATTGGTTACTGAACCTAGCATGCAGCTTCTTAAAAGCACCAAATGTTTCTGATTTTTCTTTTAAAAAGCTTACCCAAGTGTATCTAGAAAAATCATCAACAATGACATATATGTACCACTTTCCTGCAAGACTTTCTATCTCAATGGGACCCATCAGATCCATATGCAAGAGTTGAAAACAGCTAGAGGTACCTGACTTTTGTCCTTCAGACTGTAGTGAAGTGTGCACAGCCCTAGTTTGTTTACCTCTTAAGCAGTCTCCACACACATGTTTCCATGTATTGCTTAGCTTTGGCAATCTAATAACTGCGTCTAGTTTGACGAGCTTTTCCATGTTCCTATAGTTCACATGTCCAAGCTTCTTGTGCCATGTCACAGCTTCTTCATCTTTGGCAAGATTGCACTTGTGGGGATCAGCCACCACATAGCAGTTGTCAGTTGACCTGGTACTTGTCATCACAACAGTTTTCTCCTTGCAAGTATACACTTTACAAGCACGTTTGTTAAATTTGACCTTCAGATCATCATCACACAAATGGCTAACACTGATGAGATTACCAGTTAAACCTTCAACCAAAAGAACATTTTTCAAGGTTAGAAAACCATCAAGAGTTAACACACCTCTACCTAGTATTTTACTCTTATAACCACCACCATAGGTAACCTGTCCAGACTTTTGTGAGACAAAATTAGACAGATAACTCAAGGTTCCTGTCATATGTCTCGAACAGCCGCTATCAAAGTACCATTTTCCTGCATTGTTAGGAGAGGTAGCAACAAAGAAAGCAACATTACAGACAATCTTTTCCCTTGGAGTCCAGATTTTCTAGTGTTTTTCTTGGGAGTTTTTCACATAAGCAGAGGGTTTACCTTTCTGAGCAGGAATACTTGAATCAGTTTTAGAAACTAACCTTTTGGAACTTTCAGCTTTTGACTCTGTTGACGTCAATGTTGACTCAACATTAGTCTCATCATTGGGTTTCCTTTCAGAGATAGCTAAGGCAGAAGAGGTTGGCACAGATGCTACAGGTTTTTCTACACTAGGGACAGACTCTTTAGGCGTTTCAGAATCAACAACACTTTTCTCTATCTTACCCCTCTTTATGTCCTTTAGGTAGACAAAACAATAAGGCTTTTTGTGACCAATCTTAAGACAGTATTGACACACATAAGTCTTCTTAGTACTTTTCACAGTTTTACCTTTTTCTTTGACAAAGACAGGGGCATCAACAAGATCAGAGAGAGGTTTAATTTTTTCTTTAATAACCATAGTTTCAGTTCTCTCATTAGACTCATTCAAGTCATACTTGCAACCCATATTGCAGCCTATTTTATTGTCAAAAGAAGAGTTATAGGTACCTGTATAGCCTAAACCAGAAGTGCCATCATTATCCATATCAAGCATTTCATCAAGCTTAGAGGTAGAGGAGTTCCACTTATCAATCACTTTCTTTTCTCTATTGAGTTCAGTGGTTACCTTTTCAAGTTTAGTATCCTTCCTGGTCAAAGCTACTTCAAGCTTTACTGTAGCTTCCTTTAAGCTATCATTCTCCTTTTTGAGCTTCTTGGATAGCTTCTTGAGCTTCTTCCATTCCTTCAAAAGTTCTTCATGCATCAACTTCAATTCTTCCACCATCTGTTCAACAGTAAACTCTTCCTCAAAAGGATAATCTACAGTTAAATCAATTGATCCATGCAAGCACAAATAGTCGATGAACCTTTGGATCTTCAGAGATCAATGATTTATCACAAAACATCTCATCATAGTTCTGAGAATCATCATAGTCAAAGAAGAGAGTTTGTGGCAATGTTGAACACTCATTGTTGACCCAACATGTATCTTCAACATCGTCCAGAATAGAGGACAGAGCTGTAACACTTCCTTCTGGAGTATCAGTTTCCTGTTCATCATCTGAGACATCACTAAGACAAGCAAGCAAGGTCTTTTTCTCCTTTCGAAGGGTGTTAGCACATTCATTCTGATAATGACCCCATCCTTGACATTCAAAACATCTTACTTTGCTTAGAGACGTAGAACTAGGAGGATCTACGACCTTTTTGAGCTTGTTATTGGTTTTAGAACTGCTTGAAGAGCTATTGTTATTGCTAGAATTCTTTACGAATCGAGTTTGTTGAATTTTCTCACCAAGTTATTATAAGCTTCTTCGTCTCATCCATTCATCACTCACTTTTCGGGCTCAAGATTTTTGCTTTGGGTGAAGAGACATACTACAATTTTTGTACCTTTGCTCATTTTGCAAAATCTCAAAGTTTTTAAATTGTTCATCGGTATGAAAATCCATAGTAGCCAAATTTTGAGTATCTTCCAAAATAGTTCGTTTAATGTCAAATTTTGAATAGAGTCTTGACGGCTTTGAAGATCAATTGCTTATTAGACATAGCATCTCGAAGTTGAATGTCATTTGAAATACTACGCGGTTATCAAAATACGCATCAATAGTTTCATCTTGACCATTCTTAAGTTTTCAAATTTTGACCAAAGCATTTGAAGTTTGGTTTGCTTATCATTGTCCCTTCACAATGATTTTGCAACAAATCCCAAGCTTGTTTAGCAGTAGTGCATTCTGAATGAGCTTAAACATATGTGGATCAACATGCGAAAAAATGGCATTCAAGGCTTTTTCATTGTAAAAGCTAGCCAGAAAATCATCACCTATCCATAGAGCTTCTGGCTTTGGAACGACATCTCCATCTTCATCTGGTCCTATGGTAGGCCACACAAAGCCTTCAAAAACAGATTTCCATAAACGTCCTTCAATAGATTTGATGTACGTTCTGATCCTTATTTTCCAGTAGTGGTAATTCGACCCATCTGGCACAGGTAACCTATTGACACTTGAATTGACACCGTCCATTGTAGTAGTACCAAATCCAGACACCAATTAATTAGGTGGCTGGCTATGATGCCACTTGTTAGAACTTTTGGACCGGGATTTGTACTAGGAACGGTTTCAGACGATGTTGACTATGATGTTAAGTCAACAACGTCGTCAACAATGATTGACAGCAACAAATAGATGAGAACAGTATGCAGCGGACTAATAAACTGACAACCAAAAATAAACTCAAGCCCGTATAACAATACCGACTGGGCCACAGGCAAAATTTCCACTAACAGTAAAAGTAGAATTACAGAAACGAAGTTTAATCTAATCACAAACGATTGATTAAACTCACAAAACTAGACTAGAATAAATACCAGTAAAAACCTATTCTAGTTTGTTATCACTAGAGTAATTCTCAACACTTGAAGAACACTCACAAGTAATAACAATATCAAGTCTAGTAGAAAACAAGAAAGCCTATCTCTCTCTATATTGTGAATCAAGATTCAGAAAAGGCGCAACTTACACGCTGCATTCTTCTTGTATATATATAGATCCTCAAGTCGGCTTCTTCTTCGTCGAACAGAAGAAGGAATGCAGTAAAGGCAAGTTGCTTCTTCTTGCTTCCTTCAATCAATCTGCTAGAAGGAAATTTCCATAGATAAATATATCTTCAATAATTTTCCTTCTTGTTCATATCTTGTTAGATTCTTTCCTTAAGCCATCGTATTGCTTCCAGCTTTGCAAACTTCTAGTCCAAGTATCAAATATTGTTTCCTGCAAAATAATCATTTGACAAACAACCACAAACGTTGAACTAATTAAGAAAGACAAGATTATCATACACAAGTACTCTTGATAGTCGCACTTTCACTCTACATAAACCGGTTTACAATGAATTGATTAGTAGATTAATTACTGGAGATGATATATATACTCCAATCATGAAGAAACCGTGACAATCGAGCTTCCATAATCGATTTAGCTTAATCCAGTTATTTTTTTTTTTTAATATCGATATTACAATTATATTACATCAAATCTACTCATATATCTATCATTCGTATATCAATCATTACATAGTCGTCACTCAATCTATTATAGCTAGCATACACTAGAACACAAATCCACTTTTATCGGGAATCGGACCCATAATCTCTGCCTCTGAGGTCATTTCACCTCAGCCTAACCAATTGAGTCAGGCCTCATTGGCTCTTAATCCAGTTAGTTAGAGTTAATTAACTTTCAAATTAGCAGAACCAATCATCAGTTTCCAATTTATCATCTTTACCCTCTGGCCAATTCTTTAGTCTTCTGTTATCTGCCATGTTTTACAACACCAAGAATAACACCATCTCTTCATCAATCAATATGATCACCACACCAAACTTACTTCAGTAGAATCTCAAGCTAATAGCTCACAATTCTCCACCTTAACTTTATATCTAGTACATGTCACTATCCCTAGAGTTATGATCGATCGTTCATTCCATTAGATTGATAGAGCATCTGAAGACCTTAACTCCATTACATGAATTCATTTAGTAAACCATCTGCTAGATTGTCTTCTATCTTGATCTTCACAATATCGATAGTTCCCCTCTCAACCTCATATCTGACAAAGTGAAATCTTATATCAATATATATACATGGATCTATCATGATAAGCTTGGTGCTTTGACAGATGAATGGCACTTTGTCCATCACAGTTTATGGTAACAGTTGTATGTGCAATGCCAAATTGACTTAGAATTCTCCTAATCCATATTTCCTTCACAACTTTTCTCATTGCCATAAACTCTGCCTCTGTTGTAGATAAGCAACCACATATTGATTATTAGACTTCCAACTCAATGCAGTTCCAAATAAAGTAAATACATAACTTGTTAGTGATTTCCTTGTATTTAAATTTGCAACATAATTGAGTCTGCATATCCTATAAGTAGATCCATCCCTGATTGTTGCTTCTCAAACACCAATCCCAATTGCAGTGATCCACCAATATACCTTAGTAACCTGTTTATTGCATCCAAGTGCTATCTCCCAGGGTTATCCATATACCTGCTAACTGAACTCATTTCATGAGTGAAGTTTGGTCTGCAGCAAGCCATGGCATACATAATTGATCCTACTGCAATAGCATATGGTATCTTAGTCATAGCTTCTTTATCATCTTGAGATGTAGGACAAAACTTCACGGATAGCTTGAATTGAGATCCAGGTGTAGGAGTTTATTTGACGATGCATATTATCTCGATACATTTTCAAGTAAGCACTGGTGAGAATAATTCTCCCATCATTTCCACATGTGATTTCAAATCCCATTCTCTTAGCTACACCTATGTCCTTTATCTCAAACTCTGACTTTAGAAGATTCTTGACATCAGTTATTCCTTCCATGAACTTTCTTGCTATAAGATATCATCCACATAGATGACCAGATGTCATGTCATCTATGTTATTTCCTCTGAAGTATACAGAAGTGTCATCATTACATCTTCTGAATCATTAAGAGCATGAACTTGTCAAATCTTCTATACCATTTTCTAGGACTCTGTTTTAGACCAAACAACGATCTCAAGAGTAAACAAGGTTTGTTTTCTCTATTAAGCGTGTCAACTCCTTCAAGTATGCTCATATATATATGCTCTTCCAATCTATCATGAAGAAATCATTAGTTACATCGATCGATGCAACTTTAGATCATCTTGAGCTACCATAGCCATTTGTTGGTCGGATAACGGCAAAGTAAAAGACTAGAGGGGGTGAATAGTCTTTTAAAACTTTTGTCGATAAACGATTTCTCGGAAAAGGGGTTTACGATACTTAAATTCGAGGCGGAAGACTTTAAGATAGGTAAGTGCGAAACAATAAGTGTGTGTGTGCTTTCTTTGAAATGTAAATCTGAGAAGGTAAATAACACGCAAGTATAGTGGTATCTGGAGGTGGCGTAATCCTCCAACTAATCCACTTCGGTCTTTCTGAGACCTAGAATTCACTAGAACAGATAATTGAGTTCACCTTACAATAATCATATTCTAAGATTCCTAAACAAATGGTTCCCAACCAAATGTTCCCCCTGAGTTATTCCCTAGCTCCTAGAGCTAAGTACTTCCTCTACTCATATAACCTTGGAGTTATTCCCTGATTTCCCAAATCAAGTACTTCCTCTACTCCACGCCTTGAGGGTGTTGGTTATAAGGTTTGTCAGAGAGGCTTCTCGTATAACATTTCAATTATGTTTTCAGAGAGCCTAATAGAACAAGACTACTTAATACACTTGTTCAGTGGATGACGATGCGCTCTTCTTGACCCAGTAATTGGTGTCCGTTACGGAGAATGAGCTTGAAAGGGTATCGATAGTTCAACTCTTTCACGAATAACAATCTCTTGTTAAGGTTCAGGACAACTTAGAACTACTAGTGATTCTTCAAGCAACAGAGAGCTTTCAGAAAGGGTAGTAGAGTGCTTGAGAGAATACTTTGCTAGATGGTAAGTTTGCAAGATAGAGCGTTCTAAGGTATCTTCTTCAAGCATCTAAGTGTGTGATATATATAGATAAATTTTAGAGGCGTTTGAATTGTATCCGTTGTGCTCTCTATCAAATTATATCCGTTTATATCTTGAACTATGTACTCAGAAGTCAATATCTCTTGTTTTGAGAGGACTTGCTTTTTAAACATTTACGCGATGCATTTAATGCATAGTACTGTTCATTGTCCTTTAGTCTCAACGGATACATGAGCCTTTCTGATGGCTTGCATGCTCCATACTCATGATGTCATATGTCCAGAATCATATTTTCAAAGTAAGTTAATATACTTAAAAAAGGATTAAGGACATAGTCTTTCTGAGTTAGACTAAACCTTTGTGTCTTCATAAACCTTGTGCAATCTTCAGTCTTCTAATCTTCAAAAACGCTCCATTGCTAGGATTGATCTTCATGGTCTTCTTGAAATAAAAATTACACTCAGAGATCTATAATCCTAATACAAGATTTACTAGACTAATCATACTCAGTGATTTCCTCTTTTACAATGTTCAAGTGAACCAAGAGCACTTAATCACCTTCCTGGCTAAGATAAGAACATGTGATGAGTGATCAAAATACTAACAGATATTCCTAACAAATTTCCCCCTTTTTGATCAGTCATCCATGACTATCTTTCAAGTCCTATTACAAAATTGTAATCCTGGAAGAGAAAACAATCCACCAATTAATCATTTCAAATTATATTCAATTTTAGTTGAATTAAGTGCAGAAAGTAAACATCAACCAAATCACAAGAAGTGATCTTTGCTGATAAGTTGTCATCTATTAAAATGTATCTGAGAGTATGATCTTCAGATAGGTACAGTTTACAGAGTAAGATGCAACTTTTACAGATAGAGAATTTCAGAAACAATCAGCAAGATTACAAAAAGTAACAAAACATACCAAGTAAATTAGAACCTAGGAGAGTCCAAGCTCCAAGAGAGTATTCTAATGTTACTAGTCTTCAAGTCTTCAGAAACACAACTTGGGTTCAGATACCTCAAGTTCTTCAGCACCCTTTCTGGATTAGTTGGCATGATCATCCACTTTTCTACATTCTTGGACATAGTCATAAAGAATCCTTCTGACAGAGAGCTCTGTCAATCTGGATAAGTCACATATTTCATGGTAACTCTTACCAAGCTTGTGATTCTTCCGCAGAAAATGTTTGACCCAGAAGTACTTTCCCCAGACCCAGGCATGGTCTACTTGCAGCTGAGATAGGTTGAAATACTTGTATATTTCTTCCAGATAGTTTATATCATCTAGGTATTCATCCAATGTCATATAGAATGACTCATAGGTTGAAACACCTAGTTTGTTCTTCCTGCTGTAGCTACCATCCAGTTTTCTTACCTTGTGTACATCATCAGGTTTTGGGTAAGGACAGGCAAAAGAAAGATCCATCTTTCTGGCTTCATTCCTCTTTTCTACTTCAAAGTTTAACCAGGCATGAAGGTGCTCAGGTTTTAGCAAATCTGGCTTGCCTTCTTTCCATTTCAGGATCTGGTTGAGGATGGGAGTTGGAAACTTATCATTGACAAGTAGATGTTGTAGTTCCAGAATCCAATACCCTCTCTTGTTCAGAATGCACCTATATGAAGATTCTTCATTACTGGTCTTCATATACTCAATGTGGGCATCAGTTGGCCTTTCTTGTTGTGTTTCATTGTTTATTACATGGAAATCCTTCTTGCTTTTACATTTGGTGGCCTTCTTAGGAGATCCTCTAACCCTTTCTTCTGCATTGAAATTTGTCTTTGGTGGATGTTCCTTGTAATGACTTGGTATTTCCAGAAGGAGTTCTGGCTGCTAAGGGCTTTGCTGCCAGAGGAGGTTGTGAAGTAGTTGCTTGTCTCCTGTTCTTGTGAAGTGGATGTTCATCAGAATCATCCTCATCATCATTGTAGTCCAAAATTGGAGACTTGTAGCTTTCTTGGCCTCTTACTTCTCCTTCTTCCTTTTCTTCTTCTTCAGAAGTCTTCTTCTCTCTTGAGATTCTAAGGGACTTGGTTCCCCTAGTGACCATACTTCTCAGCCTTCTGGCTGGTTGATCTGGAACAAATTCTTCAGCAAGGGTGTCTCCAGTGGTGTCCTTAATGACAAGTTGACTTGAGGAGGGAGGATTTGATTGTTTTCTTTTTCTTCCTCTGCCTTTCTGAGGCATCTCTTCTTCCCCCTTAGTCATGAATGACTGACTCATGATAGCATAAGCTTCAGAGAGAGTTTCAAAGTTTTTCTGGAGATTGTTGTGCACCCTGACTAATTCTTGAAGTTCTTTCTTCATTTCGTTGTTACATCTAACAGTCCTGCTCCTTTCTGTTGTGCTCTTCAAGCGGCCTTAGGATGGCGTTGGGTTGCAGGACAACATGGCTGGCTTCATTCAATGTTGCATTAGCATTGTTACAATCCTCATCCCTGACCAACCCTAGGTCTTTCTGAGAGAGAGCAATGCTGGTTGCTCTGTTGAGTAAAGCAGCAGCCAACGGCTTCATCTCTTCTGGGACGGATTTTAGCACTTACATGTCTTAGGCAACTAGTGTCTTTTCGAGTTCTAAAAGACACTTTGTTCCTTGCAGTGCTCTTCACTTCTTGAACTACTTGGTGCGAGAATATATGAGGAGCAAGTAGAGCTCTTTTGTCTTTGAGTGACAAGTCTCTCATCTTACCTTGATGATCATGTTGTGGGTTTCGACATCACTATCACAATCCTTTTCTTGGATTGTTTGCATTGACAATCTTCTTACATTTTCCATCAAGTGTCTTGCCTTCGAGAAGATGTAGAAGGTCTTTCGATGCGATCAGCATCATGCTCTTCATCATCATTGTCATCCATTGCATCTATTTCAGCAGTTGTGACAACAATGGCATTCTTCAAATTTCTTTGCTCATCTAGGAGTGCCAATTCTTTGGCATTAGCTTCTTCGAGCTTTTTGATTTTGGCTTCCTTTTCATCAACAAGAGCTTGAGTCTCAATGTTGATTCTCTTCTCTTCTTCCAATACCTTTCTGAGTTGTTCAATCCTAAACTCAGCAGCTGAAATTTCTTCTATGGCATGATTGTGTTCAGCTTGTTGGGTATCTTGATGAGACTTGGGATGTGATGATGATGGAGCTTTCTGAGCAATTGAGGGAGTAGCCTTTTCTCCACTCTCTTTGCTAGCTTTCTGAATCCCGCCTTGTCCAGGTTGGGGATCATCATCCTGATCATCATCATCATCACTCTTGTTCTTTGTTTCTTGGTTTGGATGCTCAGAGGGAGGTTCTTGATAATCATTTTCGTCCATCTCCTCGTCATCTTCTGAAACCAGGTTGATCACATTTGGGAATGTAATCATCCTCCCATTAACTTCTTGTTCAGAAGGATAAGTAGTGAGCTTGCTGGGCAAGGCAGGATGGGTAACCATCTGCTCTTGGGTTTGAGCATCCGCAGACTTGAAATCTGCTATAAGTCTTTGTGCTACTTCATGAATGAAGTCTTCATGCATTAGAGTGGCAAATGAGTAGGACTCTGTAGGGAACAATGCATGGATATAATCCTCCAGATTTAGGGCAATTGCTCTCTTTTCTGGGACGTCGATTACTCGCTGCTTGAGAAGGTCACCTTTACGAGTTTACGCCATTATAAAGCACTTGAGATGTTTCTTTAAGGTGTGCTTCTAGAAGGCCTTGAGTAAATCAACTGGCACTAGACTTTGAGCCTGGAAGAAAGTGTTCAAGTTAGTTTTGTTTAAACCACTTGTGTTAGTATTTGTGTGCAGAAGTGAGCTTTCTGAGCATACCTGTGTAGAAACACTAGGCTCATCTGCTTGAATTTTTTGCTTGAGCAGAGGCCTCGGATACTTTGGTGTGAGGAGAAGTTTTATCCTCATCAACCTTTCTTCTGCTTGAACACGAGTTAAAATAAAACATGTTTAGAAACTTTTAACATAAAGATAAGTGGAAAGGTGCTTTCGAGACTTCACTTACTTCCAGTGAGGAATCTCAAGCATGTTCCTCGAAACCTTGGGGTTTCGGCACCTTTCCTGAATCTTGCTTGTTCAAGATTTTAGTTTCTTTAGGGCGAGATGACAACTGTTTCTCCATCCAATTGTTCTTCATTGAGCACGAAAGAACAAACATAAGAGATTTTAGTAGTGGGTTTTCCAGAGCATTCGTTGAAGAAGACTATTCGATTACTTACCTTCTCGTGAAGGCTCGATGAAGTGCTTGCTCGAAAGCTTTTCACGGAATCTCTAAGTTTTGGGGTGTTGGTTCCACCACCACTACTTCCTCGATTGGAGCCTAAGAAGAGGCATTAAGAATATTAGAACATGAGAGCAATTTTAGTGGTTATTTCTTGTTCGAGATAACTTTTACTACACATGGATGGCTCTTCTTGATGTTACGAGGTTGGAGGAACCTCTTCTTGATTCAAGGGGTGGACAAGTTTTCTTCCCCACGAAAGTGTGTCTCAAGTTGTCTGTAACAAATCTGACTTATGAGTAACAAGTTAACATACAATTATGTTGGCACGTCGATCTGACTATCTTTGTTACTGATAGAGTCGGTGATCATTGATCTCTTGAACTTGTGGTGATTCCACGGTCTCTATGCTCATTATTGATCTCCTCTGCAGTATCATTACGAGTCTCCATCTCGGTTTGATCCCTTTCTAAGAGTTGAGCTCTCTCGGAAGGTTGAGGAACTGTTCAAAAATGTGGTTTTCTTGACAATTAAGTCTTGGCATTGTGAATGTGGAAATGGCAACATCTTCCATCATTCTATCTTCCTCACCGGGCCTTCTTCTTCTGCTTTGGCCAAGGGGCTCTTGTCTTTCTGAAGAGCTGAGCTTGAAGCTCCTCCATAGGTCTCATACTTGAACCTTTTGAGTACATTGCAAGTACTTCATCATCCTCATATTTCTGTGTTGGTGCAGACCCATCTATGATATTTCTATCATCTCTGGAGAGTTCTGGAGCATTCTGGTTCAGGACTCTTGGGGGATTCTGGATTTGCCAATCTGAGCTTCCAACATCTTCTGAGACCTTGTCTCCAGAAGGTTGTGCATCTTGTATGATTAGGGGCTTGGAGGCTCTCTTGTTATGAGTCCTCTTTCTCTTGGAAACTGGAGGTTTAGCTTTGGCTTGCTCAGAGACCTCCTCACCTTGCTGTGCAGCTTCTTCTTCTTCTGCCTTTCTGAGTGCGTTCTCAGCAGCAAGTTTCTCATTTCTTCAAAAGCGTGTCTGAAAAGGGAATTGGTGACTGGGATTTCCTGCCTCTCTCTGAGAGTGATTCCCATTGTTTCCAGAATGTAACAGATCCTGAGACCAAAGTGCATATTGGCCTTTGGCTCAGCAAGGTCATTGATGATTTTGGGCTCAAATTCCTCAATATGTCCAAGGAATTTGTTGAAGGCGTACTTCCCCCAATTGAAGTGGATTTCCTGCCCTTCATTCTTCTTGTTTAGAAGATGCATCATCATCCATCTTTCCATGCTTATCTGGTCTACTCCACCTTTGTTACCATCAAAGCAATGGACCAGAATAAGAGCTAAAGTACTCCAGTGTTTCTGGAGAAGACTAGTTCTGATGGCCTTCAGAACAAAGTCTCCTGGGCAACCTTTTGCATTTTCTCACTGGATTGCTTCAAATAGCTCTTTGACGCCTTGAATCATGGAAGTGTCCTTGATGTTGATGTCTTCAAATGTTCCTCGATTTTTCAATCTGAATATCTTGTATAAAGTCTTGCAGTCTAGAACAATTTCTTGTCCTTGGACTTCAGTCTGCATGTATTTTTCTTCTTCATCATTCACAACTTTTGTGAAGATTTTGGAGTTGTTATAGAACTCCAGTACATCCAGTGTGGATAGTCCACTGGGTGCAGCAGATAGAAGCATGTAAATATGGGAATTCTTCAGCATTCCCAATATCAGTTTCCTTTCTGCTTTTGAAGATATAACTGCTAGTACATATCTCTTTACTAGAAAGGCTCCCCAATTCATTTTGTGTTTAGGGTTCCATTCCGATGGGGTAAACTTTCCCAGAAGGCGTTTATTCAACGCCTTAAGTTCCTTTCCTCCTTGCTTTTCAGCAGGAGTAGAGGATGTTACCTTAGGGTTCTTGGTGGTCATCTTCTTGGGTGCCATATCTTATATAGAGTTTAGAGTGAGTATTTTTCAGATGAATATTGCACAATTAATCGAGATTAGTCTATCTTTTCATAAGACTAAGCACAAGAAGTTGAGTTTTGCAGAGGGTTTTTGCAGAAATCTTGAGAGATTTTCTTTGTTTTGATCTGAGTTTGAAATTTCGGAATTGGTAAAAGTGTTTGTCTTTTGCCCAAATCCCATATATATAGCAGACAAAATGTACATAGATACAACATACATATAGCTGAATATGAATGTGTGTCTTTGCATCTGCATAGGCGTGGTACGTCCTTTGTACTTCATTAAATGCGTAGTGGGCCATGTCTGCATTTCTCAACAGACATTACTTGCTTTGTTTTAATCTCACCCGTTGAGATCAAACGTTTATTCATCAAGGGCTTATATTGAATATCTTGTAATGATATCAATCAACAAATGGTAATGTGCCGACTTGATGGATTTTTAATATGCTACATTCATTGTGTCACTTAGTAAAGAGTAGGAACACTTAATCGTTTAAGCTTGTCATTCTGAGTGTCAAGTCCTTATCTATATATTGTTTATCATCAAAATGGTAAAAATACAAGACAGTGCACATGTTTGACTTTCAGAACTTATACCTTTTGGGCTTTGTGTGTCCATTTCTCTTTATGACTACACTTTTACGAATTCAAGTGTCAGAAGCTTCAGTTGTTTGAATGTATTTGACCCACTCTCAGTAAGTAAGTTCTAGTTTTATTTACTTATTAAGTGTGTACCGACCTTTGCCTTTCTGGATACCCGTTCCAGAAATGTTTTGTCTTTCTGAGTGTTGCTACTCAGAAACCTTTGCATCACTTTTTATCAACTTGGCTTTCTGAGAACCTGTTCTCAGATGCCTACTCACTTATTCAGTTTTCAGAGATTCAGGACAATTTTTCAGTCCTTGGGCAACTCCATTAATCCAAGATTATGTCTTAAGGTCAAGAACCGGCTTTCTTGTAAGGGTTTAGTGAAGATATCTGCAAGTTGGTCTTCTGTGCCAATCTTGAGTATCTCTATATTGCCTTTCTTAACATGGTCTCTGATGAAGTGGTGTCTAACATCAATGTGCTTTGTTCTGGCATGGAATTTGGGGTTCTGTGTGATTACAATAGCACTTGTGTTATCACAGAAAATGGGAGTTTTCTCTTCATTGAGTCCATAGTCTCTGAGTTGTTGTTGAATCCACAGAATTTGTGTTGCACAACAACCATAATATATTCAAATTCTATGGTAGAAGTTGCAATTGAGTTTTGTTTCTTGCTAAACCTTGAGATAAGTCTAGTTCCCAGTATCTGTCTAGTTCCTGAGGTACTTTTCCTATCTAGCATTGATCCAAAGATAATCGACATCTCGATTAACCCAAACTCAATCCACTTTCTTTAGGATACCACAATCCTACATCTACTGTACCTTTCACATACTTTAATATTTTTATAGCAGTGTTGTAGTGTGATTGCATTGGATTTGTTTGAAATCTAGCACACACTCCAACTCATATTGAATATCAGGTCTGCTTGCAGTAAGGTAAAGTAGTGAACCTATCAATTTCCTATACTTGTGTTCATCAACACTCTTATCTGATTCAGTATAGGTCATCTTGGTTCCTATGCTCATAGGTATCTTAGCATTCTTTTCAGAAGGCTTAAGATTGAACTTTGTGAGCATGTCTTTTGCATACTTTGTCTGACTAATGAATATTCCATCATTGAGTTGCTTGACTTGCAATCCTAGGAAATAGTTCAATTCTCCCATCATGCTCATCTCGAACTTACTTTTCATGAGATTTTGCAAAGTCATCACAAAGTTGCTTGTCGTTAGATCCAAATATGATGTCATCAACATATACTTGAACTAAGAGTAGTTTCCCATCATGGTTTAAAGTAAATAAAGTTTTATCAACTTCACCTTTCTTGAAACCACTTTCCAGAAGGTATTTGGCCAAAGTGTCATACCATGCTCTTGGAGCCTGTTTCAGTCCATAAAGAGCTTTCTGTAGCTTATAGACCATTCTACTTTCTGAGGAAACTTCAAAACCAGGTGGTTGTTCAACATAGACTTCCTCAGCAAGTTCACCATTCAAGAATGCGCTCTTGACATCCATCTGATAAACTTTAAAGTCTTTATGAGCTGCAAAGGCCAGAAAGAGTCTTATTGCATCCAATCTGGCAACTGGTGCATATGACTCATCAAAATCTAAACCTTCAGTCTGGGTGAATCCCTTGGCAACCAACCTTGCTTTGTTTCTGGTTATTTCACTAGATTCATTCATCTTGTTTCGGAAAACCCACTTAGTTCCAATCACATATATTCCTTCTACAAATGGAACTAGTTTCCAGACTTTGTTTCTCTCAAACTGATCCAACCCTTCTTGCATTGTTGAGATCCAGTCTTGGTCTCTTAATGCTTCTTCTATAGGTTTTGGTTCAATGTTTGAGATAAAACATCCAAAGAGAGAGTTAGCATTTTCAGCTATTGCTCTCCTAGTCCTAACACCTTGATTGATTGGTCCAATCACGTCTTTTGCAGGATGATCCTTGATCCATCTCATCATGGGTTTAGGGCTAGTAGGGTCAACATCTATGTGATCTGAATGTGAATCACTATGATTATGACTTGATACTTCTTCAGTATCTGTGACATTTTGCACCTCAGAAGGCGGTGAATGTCGACACTTGCTCGATGTGAGCTTTACGGGACATGCCATCGGAGAGGTCATTTCCAGAGTTAGCTCTCTGATGAACATCTTCAGTTTCCATTTCTGGAATTCTCATAGGAAATTCTTCATCATGTCTGAGAATCATCTGGTTGTTACTAGGCATTTCATGCTTTTCTTCGTCAGAGTCATCCTCTCTTTTCACAATGATGTTTTTCCTTTCTGAGAGTTCTTCTTCAGAATCCTTTATCATTAGTTCCTTGAACCTTTCTGAGAGTTCATCAGCAAGGCGTGTTTTCTTGCTTCCTTCATAGAATACAACATGAACTGATTCTTCAATATTCTTTGTTCTTTTGTTGTAAACTCTGTATGCTTTGCTATTCATAGAATAACCAAGAAACATACCTTCATCTACCTTCGGTTGAAATGTTCTTAGATACTCTTTTCCAATGTTAAGAACAAAACATCTACAACCAAATACTTTTAGATGTTTGATATTAGGGGGTCTACCAACCAAGAGTTCATAAGGGGTCTTGTCATGGTGTTTGTTTATCAAACATCTGTTCTGAGTGTAGCATGCTTTGTTTATAGCTTCAACCCATTAAACTTCACTTATCTCAGTGTCAGCTAGCATTGTCCTTGCTGCTTCTTTAAGTGTTCTATTTTTCCTTCCTGCAACACCATTTTGTCGTGGTGTTCTTACAGAGGAAAGTTGGTGTTGTATACCTTTGCTGGTACAAAACTCCTTTATGTATTGGTTGACAAACTCAGTACCATGGTCTGTTCTGATTGCAGATACCTTGTCATTTTTCATGACTTCAAGCTTATTCAGCAAGTTTGGTATCTCCACCCTAGCATCAGATTTGTGCTTCAGAAAGATAACCCAAGTGAATCTTGAGAAGTCATCTACAACAACAAGATCATACTTCTTTCCTGCATAACTAGTTACAGATGATTCAAAAAGATCCATGTGTAATAGTTGTAGTGGTCTAACACTAGAGTGTCTGATTTTGGACTTGAAAGAGATCTTAGATTGTTTCCCCATCTAACAGGCAGAACAGATACCATCCTTTCTGAAAGATGTTTTGGGAAGGCCAACCACTAACTCTTTCTTGGCAAGTTTGTTCAGAGTTTTGAAATTCAAGTGACTCATTCTTTTGTGCCATAACCAGTGCTCTTCTGTGTGACCTGATTGACTCACCATGAGACATTTTTCAGTTATGGCAGATGCCGATCGGCAACATAAAGATCGCCTTTCCAAGCAACCAAGGTATCTACTTTGACTCATTGTCAATAAGTTTGCAATACTTTGCTTTGAATTTCTGATAAATCCCTTATGCAAATTGGCTCATGCTAAATAGATTATATTTCAAACCCTTAACATATGTCGTCGGTGATAGTTAATGATCCTAATTTGACGTTGCCAAATCGAGAGGGATTTAATTCTCCTCAAGAAATCGATGTCCGGTCCATTGTTGCAAGCTTTGTAATTCACAGTTGCTTTGTCTCTGTCATGTGCTTTCGCATCCACTATCAAATAGCCATTGAGCCTTAGTCCAAGAGGCGTTACATACAAAAAGAAGCAGGAGTTGGGTTCTTGCTTGAGATAGAACCATTTAGACTAAACATTCTTCGGTAGGAATCCACATTTTAGTGAATTTCTTGGGAGTTTGTTTTGTCTAACTTGATCGAAGGAGATGCAATAAAATTAGTAATTTTGATCTCAATTTTCCTTCTTGTGGTGTTTCTAGGTGTTCCTTTTGGTGCTTTACGGACCACAGGTTTCGGGATTGCTTTTGACAAACTTAGCCTTTTCGCCGTGTTCCTTCTAGCTCGACATTCGATTTTTGTGGCTTGAGATTTCTTCCATACATCTGTTACGCGTGCAATATCGGCCTTGCGCCATTGTTCTTGTCCTTCCTTATATTGTTGCAGAAGAACTTTTCCAATAGCACGATAGCCAATGCCATTTCGAACACCTTTGGCTTTCTGAAACGTTCTTCAGAAGCCTTACTGGTTTCTGCACCATCTTTATTTTCATAAAATGGTACAGTAGAGAATTTTCCTATTCCAGCAATTCTTCCTTTCCTAGTAATATAGCAATGTGGATGGTTACATGTCTGAGGGTTGTGTTTCTTTTCAGAAACCTCATCCACAAGTTTCTTGTAAACTTGTTGTTCTTTCAAAGGTTGGATTGCTACTCCTTTTCCTTTGTCAATTACCCTAGCTTTCTGACCAATGCTATAGGTGATTGAAGAACCATTCTGTTGACTTTTTACAAAGGTCAACCTTTCATCATTCTTCTTCAGAGGAGATGAATTACTTGATTGTTCATCGAGTCCAAGTCCACCTTTCTCAGAGGGATCTCTTACATAGGATTGAACCTCAGTGAGAGTGTCACTAGCCTTTGCATAAGATTGGAAGGATAGCTCTTTCTTTCTTAGTTCTTCATTCTCAGAAAGCAGCTTCATCATTTTCTTAGTAAGTTCATTCAAGGCTAGTTTGTGAGAATTTTCATTCTCAGATATCTGAGATTTCATAAAGGCTATTTCAGCGTTCTTGTTTTCAGATACTCTGGTTAGCTTAGAAACCTCTTTTTCAAGAGTTTCTTTGCTTTCCTCTAGAATTCTGGTTTTGGATTGTGCTTCCAGAAATTCTTTCTCATAACGATCCAATTCACTCTTGACCAACTCCAGATCCTCAATTCCATCATCACTCTCATAGTACAGAAATTGTGAATTGTTAGTTACCTCATCAGCCATAAGACACATTTCAATGTTGGAGATGTCTGGACCAAAGAATCTCAAGAACTCCACATTTCTTTCTTCTTAAGGCCGAAGTCAATTACATCGTGGGTGATTCCACACAATTCTGGTCAGGCCGAAGTCAAATTTCTTCTGTCCTTCTTGTCACCTGTCTTGAGCTTGTTTAAAGCAGGACAATCTCTCTTGAAGTGACCAGGCTTTTGACAATAGAAGCAGATATCATTTCCTATTTCTGCAGCTTCAGTACTAACACCTTTCTGAATGGGGGTGTTCAGAGAGTTGTTCACTTGTATGTTCTTGTATGTTCTTGTACTGATGATAGTTTGGGCAAGATGCTTTTCATCTTTTCTTTGCTTTTCTTCTCTCAATATCTTGACTCACAAGTTTCTTCATGTGTCTTACTGCAAGAGCACTTTCTTCAGATGCTTCTTTGGTATCCTTCTTTTCAGAAGTGCCTTGAGAAACTAAAGCAACACTTTGCAACTTTTCAGTTGTTTGTTCTCTCTGAGTTGTCTCATAGTCTACAGTAGCAAGATGAGAGAAGAGCTCTACTGGAGTAATATTTGGCATCCCTTGATTGAAATAAAAGAACTTAGTGTGTTTCCAGTTGTGATTGAGACTTCTGACAATAGTCTTAATTTTTACATTTGGGAGTATCTATTGCTTTCACCAGTGCAGCCATAACACTCATAAGTGTAGTAAATCTGAAATCAAGTTCTTCGAGTTTGATGGGACCTTGTTTGAAGTTTTGGAACTTCAATTTAAGAACTTCAAACTTGTTTTCTTTGGTTTCTCGATTCCCAGTATTTCTTCAATCAATTGCCAGGCAACTTTCGCCGTTTTAGCACCCCACAGTTTACACTGTATGTGCTCAGTTGTCGATCTGATGATTATATTACGAGCTTGACTATCCAATCTGTGTCTCTTGGCATCTTCAGATGTCCAGAGCTCTCTTGGCTTGTCTTCATATATAATGCTTCCACGAGCAACATGACCACTATCACTAGCAGCCATGTCCTCGCTTCCATCTTCCTTGTCTGAGGCTTTTCTTCCATCAGACACCTCAGTAACTTGTTTGAGTTGTCTGATTTTGATAGGCCCTTCATTGATGACATAGATCATCTCATCACTAATGGCCTCCAGATGGAGCATCATGTTGTTCTTCCATTTCTCGCAGTTTTCTGGCTTCAGAACGGGAGCATCACTCAGAGACATACCTGCACACTTAACACACAAATTATATAGTCCTCAGAAAGGGACAAAGTTCCTTCACCTATCTGGGGATCTAGTTTCAGTGCAGAAGGCTTGTGAACCTCCTGCTCCGATACCACTTGTAGGTCCAGATAACGGCAAAGTAAAAGACTGAGGGGGGGGGGGGGGTGAATAGTCTTTTAAAACTTTTGTCGATAAACACAGTTTCTCAGAAAGCTGGGGGGTTTCTGATACTTAAATTCAGAGCGCGGAAGACTTTATGATAGGTAAGTGCAGAAACAATAAGTGTGTGTGTGCTTTGCTGAAATGTATATACAGAAACGTAAATAACACAGCAAGTATAGTGGTATCTGGAGGTGGCGTAATCCTCCAACTAATCCACTTCGGTCTTTCTGAGACCTAGAATTCACTAGAACAGATAATTGAGTTCACCTTACAATAATCCTATTCTAAGATTCCTAAACAAATGGTTCGCAACCAAATGTTCCCCCTGAGTTATTCCCCAGCTCCTAGAGCTAAGTACTTCCTCTACTTAGATAACCTTGGAATTATTCCCTGATTTCCCAAATCAAGTACTTCCTCTACTCCACGCCTTGAGGGTGTTGGTTATAAGGTTTGTCAGAGTGGCTTCTCGTATAACTATTCAGTTATGTTTTCAGAGAGCCTAATAGAACAAGACTACTTAATACACTTGTTCAGTGGATGACGATACGCTCTTCTTGACCCAAGTAATTGGTGTCCGCTCGGAGAATGAGCTTGAAAAGGGTATCTGATAGTTCAACTCTTTCACGAATAACAATCTCTTGTTAAGGTTCAGGACAACTTAGAACTACTAGTGATTCTTCAAGCAACAGAAATCTTTCAGAAAGGGTAGTAGAGTGCTTGAGAGAATACTTTGCTAGATGGTAAGTTTGCAAGATAGAGCGTTCTAAGGTATGTTCTTCAAGCATCTAAGTGTGTGATATATATAGATAAATTTGAGAGGCGTTTGAATTGTATCCGTTGTGCTCTCTATCAAATTATATCCGTTTATATCTTGAACTATGTACTCAGAAGTCACTATCTCTTGTTTCAGAGAGGACTTGCTTTTTGCAGCATTTCTGCCAATGCATTTAATGCATAGTACTGTTCATTGTCCTTTAGTCTCAACGGATACCTGAGCCTTTCTGATGGCTTGCATGCTCCATACTCATAATGTCATATGTTCAGAATCATATCCCGAAAATAAGTTAATATTCTCAAGAAAGGATTAAGGACATAGTCTTTCTGAGTTAGACTAAACCTTTGTGTCTTCATAAACCTTGTGCAATCTTCAGTCTTCTAATCTTCAGAAAAGCTCCATTGCTAGGATTGCTCTTCATGGTCTTCTTGAAATAAAAATTACACTCAGAGACCTATAATCCTAATACAAGATTTACTAGACTATTCATACTCAGTGATTTCCTCTTTTACAATGTTCAAGTGAACCAAGAGAACTTAATCACCATTCTGGCTAAGATAAGAACATGTGATGAGTGATCAAAATACTAACAGATATTCCTAACAAATTTCCCCCTTTTTGATCAGTCATCCATGACTATCTTTCAAGTCCTATTACAAAATTGTAATCCTGGAAGAGAAAACAATCCACCACTTAATCATTTCAAATGATATTCAATTTTAGTTGAATTAAGTGCAGAAAGCAAGCATCAATCAAATCACAAGAAGTGATCTTTGCTGATAAGTTGTCATCTATTAAAATGTATCTCAGAGTATGATCTTCATATAGGTACAGTTTACAGAGTAAGATGCAACTTTTACAGATAGAGAAAATCTGAAACAATCAGCAAGATTACAAAAAGTAACAAAACATACTAAGTAAATTAGAACAAAGGACAGTCCAAGATCCAAGGGAGTATTCTAATGTTACTAGTCTTCAAGTCGTCAGAAACATAACATGGGTTCAGATACCTCAAGTTCTTCAGCACCCTTTCTGGATCAGTTGACATGATCATCCACTTTTCTGCATTCTTGGACATAGTCATAAAGAATCCTTCTGACAGAGAGCTCTGTCTTTCTGGATAAGTCACATATTTCATGGTAACTCTTACCAAGCTTGTGATTCTTCCGCAGAAAATGTTTGACCTGTATACTTTCCTGCACCTGTGCATGGTCTACTTGTAGCTGAGATAGGTTGAAATACTTGTATATTTCTTCCAGATAGTGTATATCATCTAGGTATTCATCCAATGTCATATAGAATGACTCATAGGTTGAAACACCTAGTTTGTTCTTCCTGCTGTAGCTACCATCCAGTTTTCTTACCTTGTATACATCATCAGGTTTTGGGTAAGGACAGGCAAAAGAAAGATCCATCTTTCTGGCTTCATTCCTCTTTTCTACTTCAAAGTTTAACCAGACATGAAGGTGCTCGTTTTAGCAACTGCTTGCCTTCTTTCCATTTCAGATCCGGTTGAGGATGGAGTTGGAAACTTGTCATTGACAAGTAGATGTTGTAGTTCGTAATCCAATACCCTCTTGTTCGTAATGCACCTATATGAAGATTCTTCATTCTTGGTCTTCATATACTCAATGTGGGCATCACTGGCCTTTCTTGTAGTGTTTCATTGTTTATTCCGCCAACCGAAATCCTTCTTGCTTTTCTCGTTGGTGGCCTTCTCAAAGAGATCCTCTAACCCTTTCTTCGCCTTGTCAGGCCGGTGGATGTTCCTTGTAATGACTTGGTATTTCGGAAGGAGTTCGGCCGCTAAGGCTTTCTTTGCAGAGGATGTTGTGAAGTAGTTGCTTGTCTCCTTTTCTTGTGAAGTGGATGTTCATCGTAATCATCCTCATCATCATTGTAGTCCAAAATTGGAGACTTGCGCCTTTCTTGGCCTCTTACTTCTCCTTCTTCCTTTTCTTCTTCTTCAAGTCTTCTCTTGAGATTCTAAGGACTTGGTTCCCTAGTGACCATACTTCTCACCTTCCTGCTAGTTGATCTGGAACAACTTCTTCAAGGGTGTTCCAAAGGGTGTCCTTAATGACAATTTGACTTGAGGAGGGAGGATTTGATTGTTTTCTTTTTCTTCCTCTGCCTTTCTGAGGCATCTCTTCTTCCCCCTTAGTCATGAATGACTGACTCATGATAGCATAAGCTTCAGAGAGAGTTTCAAAGTTTTTCTGGAGATTGTTGTGCACCCTGACTAATTCTTGAAGTTCTTTCTTCAGCTCGTTGTTCTGCCTAACCAGTTCCTGCTCCTTTCTGTTGAGCTCTTCAAGCGGCCTTAGGATGGCGTTGGGTTGCAGACAGCATGGTGCTTCATTCAATGTTGCATTAGCATTGTTACAATCCTCATCCCTGACCAACCCTAGGTCTTTCTGAGAGAGAGCGATGCTGGTTGCTCTGTTGAGTAAAGCAGCAGCCAAAGGCTTCATCTCTTCTGGGACGGATTTTAGCACTTCTGTGTCTTGGGCAACTAGTGTCTTTCTGAGTTCTAAAAAGACACTGTTCCTTGCACGGTGCTCTTCACTTCTTGAACTACTTGGTGCAGAGAATATATGAGGAGCAAGTAGAGCTCTTTTGTGCTGAGTGACAAGTCTCTCATCTTCTGCTTCAGTGAGTTTTGGGTTTCAGCATCACTATCACAATCCTTTTCTTGGATTGTTTGCAGATTGACAATCTTCTTCTGCTTTCCATCAAGTGTGCTGGCCTTCTGAGAAGATGTAGAAGGTCTTTCTGATGCAGTCGCAACATCATGCTCTTCATCATCATTGTCATCCATTGCATCTATTTCAGCATGTTGAGGGATAAAACCTCAAACACCAACACTACTACTACAAGTAACCTAATCTAAGATCCACCTCCAACTTGAAGTCCGAGAGAAGGCTTGTCCGAGCAAGAGCACCTGAAAGGACTAAGTGGGGGGGGGGTTAGAATGGGTTACCCGGATTGCCAAAGTCAATCCGGAAGGAGGCTTTACTCAAAGGAGAGATGACAGCTCTCAATGCAATAGTAATGGGAAAGGTATTATGTCCCAAAAGACTTAAGGATTGTTTCTTACCTTAAGGTCTTGGACCTTGTGCTATATTTATAGTTATCATGTACTTATGAAGAGGTTCATAAGATGATGCCAAGTGTATGATTCAGATTTGAACTCCAATGTTCTTTTGCCCATAGCCCAATAGTGAATGAGTACAACACCGATTAGTGGGCTTGGGAGGGTAGTTGGACCTTTTCCTCCGAGAGTACTGCTCACGGCTGTCAGTCCGTTAGTCCCTCGATGATCCGTCGCTGCTGATCCGCCTCGTAACTCCGGATGTCCGAGCCAAGAGTCTCACGAAGTATCTCGGGTTCTGTATGTACGTTTGCTTATCACGATGGTGGCGCCCGAGATTCTCTCGTCCGTCCGTTAGCATCTCTCATCGCCATGGTCGTTTGAAGTCCTTTCCTTAGCCACTGGACTGTCATGAGATGTAGTGACTTCAACAGATGGTCGATTCACTTTGGTCGGACCATGTGAGGTCGGACCAAGATCAATTGGCTAGTTGCCGTGATGCGCTTTAGGACACGCTCTATGCCGCCCTTAACGGATTGGACACATTTCCATATCAACATATGTCCCCCCAGTTTCCAAGTATCTTAGTAGAAGATAGTTGGTAACTATGAGGGAGGGATCAGTCGTGTTTGTGGAGCGTGTCCGAATCGTTAGTTAAAAGAAAAAGGAAAAAAATCCTTTTTGTCGGGATCCGCCGTCTGTCCTCAAGGATTCAATATATCTCTTCTCTTCCGCTTCTACAACCGAAGTTATCACATAACTGGGAGTGTAGAGGGAAAAGGTATTTGTATCCGAGATATATGTGTCCGAGTACTGTTAGATCGACGAGCCCTCCTAAGTCGCCCTTCGGCTGATTGTTGAATTGGTCCTCCGTAGCCCAAGAGGCCCAATAGGTTGTCTGCTCGCCCACGGGACAAGGGACGGACTGCTGGATCAGACGACATCAACGGTTGGTGTTCCAAGTCCGATTGATGTGACGCGTCAAGCATTAAATGCGACGCATCGACAGCCCATCCACTCAAGCGGCACAACCTCGATTGAGAGGATCAACGGTCGATTCAAATCCAAGCGATGTGACTCGCTTTTCCCAAATTGCCCTTATAAATAGTCAGCCCATCAGTCACTTTCACACTTTTAGCAATCTCGAAACTCAGAGCAATCGCGAAGCAATCCGAGCGTTTGAAGACACATCCGAGCAAGCAAGAGTCGCAAAATTTGAAAGTTTCTTCTTCGAATCTGCACCTGAGAAGCGCAAGGCTTAGTCGTCTGCTCAAACTTATCAAATCAACTTTATCAAGCGTACATCTTCACTTTTGCCGAAGTTGTCTTCTTTTCACGATATGCTTATTTCGTGCTCATATGTTTTGCCCGCCGGATATGAAATTGTCGAGTCTGTTTCGCCGATATTATGGTGATAGTTTTAGCAACGCTCTTAGTTGAAACAATTTCTCCGTCGTTGCATGCCAATTTATCACAAGATGTATGTCGATCAGAACCAAAATTTGATTATGCATGCTTATTTGGTAATGTCAGCCAATCACACAATCTTCCAGAATTTGCCCTTCCAAAGGTCGGGTAAGGTAGGTGATAAGGTGACGGCTGCTAAGTAGAAATCTGTAGCTTTCTTTCGACTTAAGAAATTACCTAAACGAACTCCCTGACAATCAACACCATCATTCCTGACTTGTTTCCTTCTGGCCTAGGATGTCCGGGAGCGATAGTCAGAACCAGCACGAGGCCCCAGGTTACAATGACGCAGTAGATTTAGGGACCGGGTCCGTGGATCTGACCTTGTCCGCGAGAGATTTTGTAGTTGTGGCGGAGCTTGGGTTGTCCAGAGATTCGTCAAGTTTGAAAAAGGCATGGCATGTAAGCGCAGGTCGACGTTCAAAGGCAAAATGGGTGACCTTTGCCGGGACTAGGTCGTTAGTCCAATCTCTACCATAGGTGGCATTGGGACATCCGGGATCCGAGCGAATCAAGGTATGAGCGGGAAGACGACAGTGGTCGGGAGGTCCGAAGTCGAGATGTTCGAGGTCGGGTGGAGGACCGTGTTGTAGCGGAACAGTCCGTCTAACCTGTGCACATCCGGAGACCCAAGGTGTCATCGAGGAGGAAGAAGATGGTGAGGAAGAGGAAGATGAGGACGAGGAAGAAGAAGGAGAAGGATCTCTGCCGCCGTCCCTAGACGATCCAGTCGGCGGATTGCACTACACCCTGCTGTGCCCGTTCAGTCCAGTCTTCCATTAATTGAAGGTCGTGGTGCCAAGGTGGCAAGGATCAAATTTCCTCGTCCCGCATCCGCAGTAGTGATAGCAGACGAGTTCGGAGAGCTAAACGCGGACGGGCTTCTTCCTACCGCCCATCGAGGGTCAAACCCGAGGAGATTCCTAATGGAGGCGAAATGGGAGATCCTCGACCAGAGAAATAATGATCCATGAACCCGCATGCATTCTATAACCCTCCCGCTGGATATATGTGCGCTCACGAGGTGGCCTTCTCCCGGATGGAAGATCCCCATTGCCACAAATCAAAAACATTCTCAACCACATCAGAGGTCCGAGTCGTTATCCCAAGTCCCTGGGTAACCTTATTTGCTTCAGAGTTTTTGTAAGAAGAAAGGGCAGCCAGAATTTTGAGAACTTTAGCGCTCTTCCACGCCCTGCTCATTCGGGAATCCACTATTCTATACTTTCATGAATAGGAAACCCTACAATTTTATCTCGACTCCAATTCGTCATTGGATCAAGTGGTGGATAGGTACGCTTGTACCGGATGGCTTTGAAGCCGTGGATGTCCGAGAGACAGAGGGAACAATGGGGTCGCCCACAAAATTCCTAAGGGAGAGTATCCTGATTGGCCCCTTCCGAAGAACGTGGGTTCGGTGGCGGCAATCCACAAAAAGCATGACCACCTACTTATCCGCTTCACGGATTAATCTGTACCACTTCCCTACCGTATGGACTAATGCGCAGTGATGTAGGGAGGAAGACGGACTTAGTAAGGATTCGCCGACTTGAAACTTGGCGCTCTTTCTTCTTCGATATACTCTATTTTGATTACGATTTCGCAATTCGAGTAATTCTTCTTAACCCGTCAGATCTAACGCCTTTGGTTTATTGTGCAGCTCATTGGTTTGACTACATCATGTCGACACTCCGCGAGAAGAAAAAGTTGCAGAGAGAGCAGCAAGCCCTGGAGGTCGCCGCTGGTCAGAGGACCAAAATCATCAATACTTCCGCGGGTCTTCCCATGCCAGATCCGAAGAATGCCGCAGTTTTTGCCGCGGAGGAAGAAAGGCGGAACAAGGGAGAGGATTCTCGTGCTCAGGCGGTTCGACAGGGCAAAGCCTCCCCACACTGGAGCGCCACCGCTCAAGTCCTGTGCTTCACAGCCGCACCACAACGGGAGGTGTTGATGCGGGATGCCATTACCTCGGGACGCAAGAGAGGAGCAACTTCGGAGGCTCCTCCCGTAGCAAAGAGACATCAATTGTCCGCTGTTCTTCCTGTTGACCAAGCTGCTCTTGACAAGGAGTACGAAATGCTTATGGACTTCGAGGTTGAGCGGTCGGAGGGTCGGATGGGCTATACCAACGGGTAAGTAATCTTTGGATGCTCTTCTTGGTTTGTTCTTAGTATGACAAAAGTGCAACTTATATTCTTACGGACTTCTCGCAGCTCGGCTGTTTCGTCAGGGCCATGCAATGGAAGGCCGCTGAACGTGCTACCATTGAGGAGGACCTCCACAAGGTTGTGGCCACTTTCGCGGATGAGGCGAAGAAGGTGAAGCAATTGGAGATGCAGCTGAAAGAGCAAGAAGTGAAGTTCCATAATCTGAAGGCCAGCTGGGAAGAAATCAAGGCGGACCTCGACTGGCAGGAGAACTTTGTCGACAAGTCGATGAAGACTTTTCTGGATTCCAAGGATATACCGCCGAGGCCTCCAATATGCCCGCCTTCAAGTCGGTCGCGTGACTTCATGGAGTCCGACTCCTTCAAGTTCTCGACGGCGACAAATCCGGCTTCCGCTCGATGGGTTCGGTCCGCTATCGGACAACCGCAATCAAGGGACTACTTCCACCGGACTTTAATCGAAGGCGGAAGGTTAATCCTTCGCGGATGCTAATGGCGTGGAAGTCCTCAGTAGACAGGTCTCGGATGAATAAATGCAAGCGGCGAAGTTTGCGTAACTCACCGAGGAAGGTGAGATCGAGATCCAAATGGCGGGCCCTTCCTCCGAGATGGGTCCTGATGCTCCGAAGGTATGCTTTGTACCTTCGACAATTACTGGATTTCAAGAAGTGGTTCTCCTCGCTTGCCGAAGTCGCTGGCCTCCCGCGGATTTCAACTTGTTCAATATTGTTAACTTCGCCGCCAAGCCACCTCCAATGCGCCTCGCCGATCCGCTTTCGGGTGAAGCCGGGTCCGAGCCAAGCCGGGCCTCAAGGAGAAGTCCGGGTATGCCCTGCTGAAATTCAGATTTGGAATCTTTCTTGATTTGCATCTTTTGATATCTCTAATGTCATTACATACTATAGCAATGTTTCGATTTAATCCGAGGAGTCAATCTCCTATGCTTCCGAACTATTACTTGCTCTTCTTCGCTCCTTTTATCTTGTTCATAAGTCGAAGTTATTATAAATTACCCATCTCTTAAGAGCACGGATCAGAGATGGCATCCGATGTAGAAATCGACCATCATCTTTCCGATACTGACTCGCTCACTGGGATATCTAATTCTTCTAGAAGGAGGAAGGTGAAATGTTGAAATAGTCATTATGACTACGCTTTTCATCTCCCCACATCGGATTATCGACATGTGGCGAGATCTTGAGGACCCGTGAGCAACTATAAATAAAGGCGGTAGTTCTTCCCTTTTCACCTGTACCCTTCTTCGCTTTGTGTTTTGTTTATCGATTCCAAACCATCCACAAAAGTCGAGTTCTCTGTGATGTCGAATCGATGACGAGGATATCAAGACTGGTAAATCCGGTTTGGGGCACATGCATCCACCGATTTACCTTGCACGGGATCATGGATGACCCGATCATCCTTGACTTTGAAGGCGATCAACCTCTATGTCCGGGAATAGCTAGGAGGCGAGCCGAGGAAGAGAGGGAACGGACGCTGAAGCTGATCCGTAGGAGGACCCGCATGCAAAGAAGCTCGCTGTGGTCGAGGTGGAGGCTCGGAGTCCCAAGGCTCGACTTCCGAAGTCTGGTAAAGGAACAAGGCGGGGTATGCCCCGTGGATGCATGTACTTATCCTTAGACCTTTTCGCATTGTTCCTCTTTTATGTAAATTTTCGGATAATTTTATCTATAAAATTCGAACCATTTTCCTGTGAGATCGCCATCTTTTTATTGTGCACTTCATTTGATTATATTGCGCACATATCTTTGTAAGATGACCAACAAACTCGGACGTGGATGGGTTTGTTTAGGCTTGATTGATAAACCTGTCGCCCAACAATCGCTCAACCCAAATGAACAGCTTTAAGCCCATTGTCGACGCTGAAGTTCGACGTGTCGACGCCTATCGTTCGCCACTTCTATAAATCGGGATCCTCTTCGCCTTGGTCGCCAAGTCCAACTTCCAATTTCCAAATCTACTTAATAGCAAGAAGACGGTCTCTTGAATAGTTTCTCGAGACTCCGCCCACTCTCGAGTCGCTGCTCATTCCGAGCGTGAGAGTGGCGGGTCTAGAGGGCAAGATTGTTGAAGATCACCACCGAAAAGCATAGATCTAGGTTTAAATGTATATCCGTCTGCTTCTCTCGCTTTTCCAACCCCACTTTAGTGGTTCAAATCTCTTATATTGGAAATGGTTTCAATTTCAAGAGTTTGAGTCTCTAAAGTCGGTGAGGCGGAAATCTCTTGTCTGCACTTCGCTTTCCCTTGACACGACTTGCATTGCCATGTTTTGGTGGTATCCTCAAGGATTCCAAAGACGCTTAACCATTCTCGTGTGCGTGTAGATCGAAGTTCGGTCTCCGGAAACCGATTTGCCATTGATATGGAAGAAGCTTTTCCCGATGGGGAACGATCTTTGCTGGAGATGACGATTCCGCAGACATTTTTTCTCGCATTTTCAGATTATGTCTGTAAGTCCGGATAATCGATCCGGATTGTAAATTGTACATAAGATTATGTATAATTCGCTTTGTATGAATGAAATCTCTTGCTTTTGTTGTTGTTAAACGAACGTAAATCTCGATGCGAATCGAAAAATCACAAATCGAAGATAGAGGTTGTATTGATTTGCCGAAATTCAATTACAACTTATGCTCTATGGCCAATGGCAAAAGGACCAAAAAGAAATATAACTGACGGAGTTCCGTGTAACAAGTAGTTGAAATTGAGATGATCAATCGATATGATGGAGATCCGCGCAGTTATCTTTATGCATAGAACTTCTGAAGGTTTCTAGCATTCCACGGACGCTTGAGGGGATGTCCGTTTTCATCTTCTAATTCATAACTCCCATTTACTTTTGCCCCGACAATCTTGTAGGGTCCTTCCCACTTGGGCTTGAGTTTTTAAATATTGTTCAAGATGTCGGCCGTCAAGCAGTGTCCCGACTTGCAAGTTAGCCGCACGAACGTTCCTGTTGTAGGTTCGGGCAGCAGTTGCCTGATACCTAAGGATATTCGCCAGTGCCTCAGACCTTTTTTGTTCGAGCATGTCCAGGTCGAATATCCGAGCTTCTCGGTTTGCTTTGTCTTCGAACACTCGGATTCTCAAAGTCTCTACGGCAATCTCGGATGGTATGACTGCCTCTGAACCATATACCAAGGAGAATGGAGTTTCTTTGGTCGCATTGGTGCAGCGATGCGCCCATAGCACGCCTTCCGTGTCGTCTACCAAATTTTCTTGGAAGTTATTAACCGCATCTCGAGGATCTTGACTATAGTTTTGTTTGTGGACTCACCGCCCATCGCTTTCATGGGTATCCAACAGATGTAAAACGTTGCTCGATTTTGAAGGACGCCAGCCATTCCTTGAGCCTATGTCCTGAGAACTGGGCACCATTATCCGAGACTAGAACTCTTGGTAGGCCGAAGCGGCAGATGATGTTCTTCCAAATGAAGGTCCGCACTCGACTTTCCGTGATGGTCGCTACAGCCTCCGCTTCTACCAACTTGGTAAAATACTCTACCGCCACAATGAGAAATTTTCTCTGTTGGGTACCCCTCGGAAATGGTCCGACAATATCGATACCCCACTGATCGAACGGACACGCTATGATTAACGGAATCATAGGGTTCGTCGGGCGATGTGGGATGTTTGCGTAATATTGGCAATCCTGATATCTCTGGGCGTGGTCGGCGGAATCTTTACCGATGGTAGGCCAATAGTAGCCTTGTCGTATGATTTTCTGGGCGAGAGTCCTCCCCCCGGAATGACTCCCACACCATTCCAGTATCTGCTCCAAAGACGGCCGTGCTTCTGGTTCAAGCATCTCGTGAGTCCCGGAAAAAGATCTCTTGTACAAATCATCACCCATTATAAAGTATCTATTTGCTCGGCCTTGCACACTCCTTGATTCTTTCGGAGAGACTGGCAAAGATCCGTCCTTGAGATAGTTAAAAATGTCAGTCATCCAGTTTCTTCCCGTGTCAAGTATCATGACCGCTGAACTGGGGCTCATGACGGATGAGTCAGTAACGGTGAGTAGGATTACTCTCCTTGTGTCTAGAGCCACTGTAGCAGATTTGTATTTTGCTAAGGCATCAGCTCTTTCGTTCCAAGCTCTATCAAACTTTTCCAAGGTGAATTCCTCGAAGTGGCTGGCCTCATTCTTGAGTAGCTCAAGATACTTGATCATCGAAGGACCTTTTGTGGCAAAAGTTCCTGAAAATTGGGCCTCGACGAGTCATGAGTCCGTAAGCTTTGACCTTCCTGCTTGGAGTGACTTCGCTAGACCCAAATTTCACTAAAAGTGCCTCATACTCATTTCATTATTGGTAACCTTGAAATCCAAGGAAATCGTGATAGTCGAGTTCCGCGCCATCCGGCTCTTAAGGTAGATTCCAATTCTCCTACTCTTCCAAAGGAAGAACCATCCACTTCCAATGTCCAGACATCTAAGGATATTTTTGGTTTGAGATCTCCGCGATACCGAGGTTCCGCCTTCGTTCATCCCTCCGTGATTTCCGCTCGATGTTGTCAAGACTGGGTTTCGAACATCACCAAGTAGAAACATTTGTGACCCCAGTTTCCATCCGACAAAGGAAAGGGCCGATTGATGAACTGGCTTCCTCGAGGTTTTCCGTCAACTTTGAATCGCTTTGACAATATGCTTGGTGATTAAGCACTCGAGCACCGCTTGTCGTGACTTTCTCTCAATCCTTCTCTCGATAATCCACTAAGAAGTCGGCGAGACTTGAGCCTTTTTGGCCGACGGAGCTCGGTAGCAAATGTCGATTCGCTTAGCTCGACGCCCACTTACAGAGTCGCCCCGATTGGTCGCTTTAGACCTGCTTCAAAGGTTCCGCAATAGTACCACTATTTTGTGAGACTTAAAATAAGGTTTTAACCGTCTCATGTATAAACCAAGGCGATATGAAGTTTCTCGATCTTCACGATCTTGTCTCCGCCAAAGAAGGGCTTTGCTAAGATAGTAAATCGGCAAATGCTCGTTAGCCTCGAATCTGCATTATACGGAGCTCATTGCCTCTTCCGTGATTGCTAGGTAGAGGTAGAGCGGTTCTCCTTCGACGGGTTTGGAGAGCAGTGGAGGGGAATGGAGGTACTCTTTCAGTTTCTCGAAAGCCTTAGAACATTCCGCGGTCCACACAAAGTTCTCTCCTTTCTGGAGGATTTTGAAGAACGAAAGATTCTTCTCCGCTGATCGGGAAATGAAACGACTTAAGGACATTAGACGTCCAATAAGTTATTGCACCTCGTTGAGGTTCTTCGGATGGGGCAAATCTAGGATTGCCTTGATCTTCTCAGGGTTTGCACTTATCCCTCTTTCTGTGACCATGTATCCTGAACTTTCCTTTCACCCCGAACGTACACTTTTCGGGGTTCAACTTCATACCATACTTCCGAAGAATAGAAAAGCAATTGTTGAGATGCTCAATATGCTCTTCTTCAGTCTTACTTTTAACAAGCATATCATCTACGTAGACTTCCATAGTCTTGCCCAACTCCTCCTCGAATCAAGATTCACCAATCACCGGTATGTAGCTCCTGCTTCTTCAACCCGAATGGCATCACCTTGAAATAAAGATACTCCTCCCGCCAAGAAGGTTGTTTTCGATGTCGCCCTCGCCATCCGGATTTGATAGAAGCCCTGATATGCGTCCATGAAGCTTAGGAGCGCACATCACGCGGTAGAATCTACCAACTGGTCTATGCGAGGTAGGGGATAAGGATCCTTTGGGCAAAACTTGTTGAGCCTTGTGAAGTCATTGCACATCCTCCACTTTCCTGGGGCTTTCTCGACGAGTACCACATTATGCACTCCAAATGAGTATCTAGCTTCTTCAATGTGTCCGGCTAAGAGCCGTCAACTTCCGCAGATATAATCAAGGCCTCGACCGCCAAAGTCTTTCCTCTTTTGTCGGATATACCTGATCGAGGGATCCATGTTCATACGGTGAACAGCGATTCTGGGATCTATTCCCTTCAAATCATCAAGATCTAAGCAAATACATCCTCGTTGTCTCGAGACAAGCAATAAGTTTCATCTCCACTTCGTGCTCATCTCTGCTCCGATCCTAGTCTTCTTATCCGGCTTCCAACAACAATCTCGATTTCCTCGAGAGTTTCGTGAGGCTCGATCCGCAGCCTGGGAATTTCTCCTTCGCTTCCTACCCCTATCTCATGATTCTCCTGTTGGGCGGAGAACAACTCGGATCGGAGGTCACCGCGATCGCCAAACGGGGCAGTATGCCCTTCTCGTGACATAATGTAACACTCCCAAGCTTCTGATGTTTCTACCTCTTCTCCTACTCAAGGGAGTAGGAAATTTCATTCTGTGTAAGGTGGATGAGATAGCCCGAATTGATTGAGTCCTGGCGCCAAAGATGGCGATAGTCAAGGTCCGATCAACCACGACAAATCGGACCGACTGTGTTACCCTGGCCGGGAAGGTTCCGAGTGAAACATGTAAAGTAACACTTCCTAGTGGTCGAACAGTTCCTCCTCCAAACCCTAGTATAGAGGTGTGAACTCGTCAGAAGCGGATTCTTCCCAACTCCATCCGATCTAGTGTCCTCTTAGAGATGATATTCAAGAACTCCAGATCCACCAATTTTGTTCACTCGATAAGTCGTGATGGTCAACGAACTACAAGAGGAACGTCCGGTCGTCAATCTCCTCGCCTCCCGCCAGGAGGGGGAATTTCACTATCGCCGAAAGATATTGCATTTGTTCCTTGAATCGCGGGCACCGACGCCTGCCATTGTTCAAGGTTTTGGGCGGTCCGCTTCTTCGCCTCTCGCTATCACCTCCAGAGGGTCCGTCATGAGAAGGCTTGATCACCCCAACAGACGGAGGGTTCTCCATTTCGTCTCGCTGTCAGATCCAGACGGATGTCCTCCCATGCGTGGCGGATAGCCATCAGTGAGGTGGCAAAGATAGTGGGCGAGGTGGGTCGCCAGCTATCCTCCTCCTCCGCCTCCGCTCTTTTCGGCTCGAGGGCTCGCCCGCATATACGTTCCTTCAACTTGCCTTCTCTCACCAGTGTTCGACTCTGCTTTTAATCGATACTGCCGGCCCTCATGGCCTCCGCCTTGTGAAATTTGCAGATCCTTCGTGATGCTTTCTCCGATCAGGATGGCTTCACCATTGACGCCCAACTTTTTCTCAACAATAGTGGCTAAGATGTCGGATCTCGGCTTATTGAGGCGCTGTAGTCCGCGAATCTTCCGGGCGGACTTCTCTCCTCAGAAATGCCTTTGTCTCTGGATCTTTCTTCGGTCAAACTTCTCGGCGTTGCTCTTGTTTTGTGGTTCCTTTCCTTCTTCGATCCTCGCCAGATCGCACGCTCCAGATTCTTCTCCGTGACATCACCTCCTCACAGATGTCATCCAAGTGCTTTTCGCCCTCACTTCGACCGAGAGCTTCCTCCAGCTGAGTTATAAGTATTAGCGCATGTGACGGACCCGCTCTTTAATACTATGGGGCTCAACTCGAGTACTTCCGTATTGAAGCGATCTAGGAAAGTTCAAGATATTCCTGCTCCCTTTGATGACTTCGCCAGTGTTCTACAAGACGCTTTCTTCTTTTCGATTTTCCAACTGCGTTAAGAACTTTGAAGATGATCGCATGCTACCTTATCGACTTGTTTCGCAAAGCGTACCAATCCATAGCCGCATCAAGAGGGTGGATGAGAACGTAAGGTCTTTAGTATTGTCACCAAATTCCTTGAATCCATCTTGTCACAGATTCGTCAGTGACCCACGGGCAAGTATCCCGTAGTAGTATTCCAAGTTCGGATCACTTCGTCCGAAGTTTCTATTTCTTTCCTTTTCCTCATGATATCATCACACGTAGGGTTCGTGCACTTGTAGTGATCTACCGTGGTCTTTACCAAAGGCCCGAGGTTCGTGGATTCGGGTTTCCAAAGCTTTTTGTCATGGCGAAATTTCATCACCGCCATGACCTCTCACGTCTGTGGATGGATCATGACATCCATGGAGTTCGCTCTAGCCGGACAACCGGAATGGTTTCTACATGATCCTCGCTCTCATGGAGCTTGTCGCGACCTTCCGCAAATTGCTACCTCCTTCTTGGTATTTCTCCTCCCATTCGGCTTCCTCAACCCAACTCCGCGGGCGTAGGCACGCTACCTAGAAGGTTTCGCAAATCCTCATGGGCAAATGATCACCCAACCTCGCTGGAACGGATGTCGCTTTCGACAAGGTGGTCTCCGCTGAACCGTCAGAACCATCGGCGGAGTGGCTTGCTGAGGGTGGGCATTGTTAGGCCCTAGGCACCCTTGGATAATCGTGAGCAACCTATCAAACTGGGTTTCGCTTAGTCCGAGGTCGCTTGTGCGCACAACGCGACCATCGGGCATCGTAAACTGTTGACCTATGGTAGGTCCGTGAGCTTCTGCCGGAGAAGCTCGTGCTACCCCTTCTCCATGGTCCGCAGGCACGATATTCACAGGGACGCTTTGGCCTCCTCTAAGCGGGGCGTCTCTTCCCTCATCCGAGGACGGGTCAAGGTCCGCCTGTCGCCGGATATCTCCTTCAGCCTTACTTCCAAATGCCACAGCCCTTCATCCCGGGTGGACGCCTCGCGTGGTGGTGGTGTTCTACCGCAAAGACTAGTCCGAGCTGTTCGTCTCGTTCTAGCCATCAGCACAACACAAACACAGATCTTTTTTCTGTGGTGTTCCCACAGACGACGCCAAAATGTTGAGGGATAAAACCTCAAACACTAACACTACTACTACAAGTAACCTAATCTAAGATCCACCTCCAACTTGAAGTCCGAGAGAAGGCTTGTCCGAGCAAGAGTACCTGAAAGGAATAAGTGGGGGGGGGGTTAGAATGGGTTATCCGGATTGCCAAAGTCAATCCGGAAGGAGGCTTTACTCAAAGGAGAGATGACAGCTCTCAATGCAATAGTAATGGGAAAGGTATTATGACCCAAAAGACTTAGGGATTGTTGCTTACCTTAAGGTCTTGGACCTTGTGCTATATTTATAGTTATCATGTACTTATGGAGAGGTTCATAAGATGATGCCAAGTGTATGATTCAAATTTGGACTCCAATGCTCCCTTTAGCCCATAGCCCAATAGTGAACAGTAGTCCAATACCGATTAGTGGGCTTGGGATGGTAGTTTGGACCTTTTCCCTCTGAGAGTACTGTTCCGCCTGTTGGGTCCGTGTTAGTCCCTCGGACAGATCTCGTCGCTGTTGATCCGCCTGGTAACTCGATGTCCGAGCCAAGAGTCTCACTAAGTATCTCAAAGGTTCCGTTATATGCTTGGGCTTATCATGATGATGGCGCCAGATTCTCTCGTCCGTCCGTTAGGCATCTCTGCATCACATGGTCGTTTGAAGTTCTTTCCTTAGCCACTTTGACCGGCCGTGGAGATGTAGTGACTTTAGCGATCGTCGATTCACTTTGGTCGGACCATGAGGTCGGACCAAGATCGAATTGGCTAGTTGTCGTGATGCGCTTTAGGACACGCTCTATGGCGCCCTTAACGGATTGGACACATTTCCGTATCAACACAGCAGCTGTGACAACAATGGCATTCTTCAAATTTCTTTGCACATCTAGGAGTGTCAATTCTTTGGCATTAGCTTCTTCGAGCTTTTTGATTTTGGCTTCCTTTTCATCAACAAGAGATTGAGTCTCAATGTTGATTCTCTTCTCTTCTTCCAATACCTTTCTGAGTTGTTCAATCCTAAACTCAGCAGCTGAAATTTCTTCTATGGCATCATTGTGTTCAGTTGCAACATCATGCTCCTCATCAACCTTTCTTTCTGCTTGAACCTGAGAGTTAAAATCAAACATGTTTAGTAACTTTTAACAGAAAAGATAGGTGGAAAGGTGCTTTCTGAGACTTCACTTACTTCCAAGTGAGGAAGCTCAAGAAGATGTTCCTCGTAAACCTTCGGGGTTTCGCACCTTTTCGCAGACATCGCTTGTTCAGTTAGCTTTAGTTTCTTTCGAGGAGATGACACAACTGCTTTCTCCATCCAATTGTTCTTCCGACCGAGCCCGAAAGAACAAACATAAGAGATTTTAGTAGTGGGTTTTCCAGAGCATTCTGAAGAAGACTATTATCGACACTTACCTTCTCAAAGAAGGCTCAAGAGTGCTTCCTCGTAAAGCTTTTCACTGAATCTCTAAGTTTTGGGGTGTTGGTTCCACCACCACTACTTCCTCGCTGGAGCCTAAGAAGAGGCATTAAGAATATTAGAACATAAGAGCAATTTTAGTCTTATTTCTTGTTCGAGATAACTTTTACTACCTGTGGATGTGCTCTTCTTGATGTTCCGAGGTTCGAGGAACCTCTTCTTGATTCAAGGTGGACAAGTTTTCTTCCCGAAAGTGTGTTCCAAGTCGGCTCAGAATAAATACAAATTATGAGTAACAAGTTAACATACAATTATGAAGCCATGTTAGATACAACCTATCTTTGTTACCTGAATAGAGTCAGGTTGATCATTGATTTCTTGAACTTGTGGTGATTCCAGCCTCTCCAGGCTCATTATTGATCTCCTCTCAAAGATCATTCGAGTCTCCATCTCGCTGATCCCTTCGAGAGTTGAGCTCTCTCGTATGTTGAGGAACCTGCTCAAGAACAGGTTTTCTTCAAAGAATATTAAGGTCAGCATTGTGAATGTGGAAGCAATGGCAACATCTTCCATCATTCTATCTTCCTCACCCAGCCTTCTTCTTCCCATCAAGCGTAGGGGCTCTTGTCTTTTCAAGAGCCGAGCTTGAAGCTCCTCCACGGGTCTCATACTTGAACCTTTTGAGTACTTTTGCAAGTACTTCATCATCCTCCTAATCACTATTCGTGTTGGTGCACTCATCTAAGATATTTCTATCATCTCCGAGAGTTCTGGAGCATTCGTTCGTGACTCTTGGGGATTCTGATTTTCCTTTCGAAGGCCCAACATCTTCCGAGACCTTGTTCCGTAGGTTGTGCCTCTTGTATGATTAGGGCTTGAGGCTCTCTTGCTATGAGTCCTCTTTCTCGGGCAACCGGAGGTTTAGCTTTGGCTTGCTCGTAGACCTCCTCACCTTGTCGGCGCTTTCTTCTTCTCGCTTTTCGAAAGTGCTCAAGAAGAAGTTTTTCCTTTTCTTCAAAAGCGTGTTTGAAAAGGGAGTTGGTGACTGGGATTTCCAGCCTCTATCTGAGAGTGATTCCCATTGTTTCCAGAATGTAACAGATCCTGAGACCAAAGTGCATATCGCCTTCGCTTAGCAAGGTCATTGATGATTTTGGGCTCAAATTCCTCAATATGTCCAAGGAATTTGTTGAAGGCGTACTTCCCCCAATTGAAGTGGATTTCCTGCCCTTCATTCTTCTTTTTCAGAAGATGCATCATCATCCATCTTTCCATGCTTATCTGGTCTACTCCACCTTTGTTGCCATCAAAGCAACGGACCAGAATAAGAGCTAAAGTACTCCAGTGTTTCTGGAGATGACTAGTTCTGATGGCCTTCATAACAAAGTCTCCTGGGCAACCTTTTGCATTTTCTAACTGGATTGCTTCAAATAGCTCTTTGACGCCTTGAATCATGGAAGCGTCCTTGATGTTGATGTCTTCAAATGTTCCTCGATTTTTCAATCGAAATATCTTGCAGAAAGTCTTGCAGTCTAGAACAATTTCTTGTCCTTGGACTTCAGTCTGCATGTATTTTTCTTCTTCATCATTCACAACATTTGTGAAGATTTTGGAGTTGTTATAGAACTCCAAAGACATCCAAAGGTGGATAGTCCACCGGTGCAAGCAGATAGAAGCTCAGAATATGGGAATTCTTCAAAGATTCCCAATATCAGCTTTCCGGTTTTTGTCGTCCAGATAACGGCAAAGTAAAAGACTAGAGGGGGTGAATAGTCTTTAAAACTTTTGTCGATAAAACTATTTCTCGATATCCGTAGATATCCGATACTTAGATTCAGAGCGAAGACTTAAGATAGATAAGTGTAAATGCTAAAGTGTGTGTGTGTGTCAAATGTAAGTAGAGAAAAGTAAATACGTAAAGTATAGTGGTATCCGGAGGTATGAATCCTCCAACTAATCCACTTCGCCTTCCAAAGACCTAGAATTCACTAGAATAGATAATTGAGGTCACCTTAAAAAATCCTATTCTAAGATTCCTTAAACAAATGGTTCCCAACCAAATGTTCCCCGAGTTGTTCCCATTCACAGCCCAAGTACTTCCTCAGATCAAACCTTTTGAGCTATTCCTAGCTTCCCAAGCTAAGTACTTCCTGCTCAATAACCTTGAGTTATTACTTAGTTTCAAACTAAGTACTTCCTTGACTCCACGCCAAAGGATGGTGTTGGTTTTGGTTTGAGTTGTCGATGAGCTTCTTTATTAACTTCGCTAATCGATAGCTCGTTGAATCAAGTATACTTAATACACTTTTCAATGTATGGTATCTTGTTCTTTTATCGACCCAAGTCTTAGATAAATGTTCTAGAGAATGAATCTTTATACTTGATCTTTCAATTCAACTCTTTCACGTATAGTCGTGTTTGTTTAAGATCCCACACTTAGAACTTTAGTGCAACTTAAGATCAAGAGCTTTGGTCGCAACAGAAAGCTTGAGAGTAAGTAGTTTGCTTGAGATAATATGTTCGTGTAAATGTTGTTCGGCCAAAGATGTTCAAGGTGTCTTCTTAAGGCCTAAGTGTTGATATTTATAGATGAATTTGAATGTTGAATAGTATCCGTTAGCTTAAATCAAATTCAAACTATTGATATCTGTATAGTACGTAGCAGTTTGTCTTCTTCTTCGGTTACCGTTGCTTTTGTTCGCATATCTCCGTCTGCATTTAATGCATTGTACTATACTTTTGTCCTCAGATCGCTAACGGAACTATGCTTTGTATCGTAGACAACCTTGATCGATTTTTCCTGATTCTTGCACGTTTTATCTTTAACTTCAGATACCACTTTTATTGAAACAACTTTGTTTGCAATATATATATTTCTTTTCGTAAATGTGGTTAAAGCTCAAGGTATCCGAGAATAGATATCTCAGGACACTTTCCTTGTTTTCAGATAGACTTTATTTCTCGATATCTCTTGACATACTTTGTTTAAAACTATTCGTGTCTTCAAGATATCTCGCCAAGGTATCTCAGAACCTGCTTCAAGAATCTTGTGCGCCTTCAAATCTTCAATGTCGCTGAACTTGTTCTCGCTTGGATGTCTTCTTCGTCTTCTCTTCATAAAATAAAAAATTACAATTTGAGACCTAACATCCTATACAAGATTAGCTAGACTATCATACTTAGTGGTTTCCTCATTTACAATGTTCAAGTGAACCAAGAGTACTAATCACCTTTCTGAGACTAAGATAAGTCATCATGTTGCTGATCAAAATCTAAACAGATATTTCTAACAAAATATCTAACAAATTTCCTAACAAATTTTTCCTTTTGATCACCAACGATGACTATCCGACCTATTACAACTGATGAGTGAACAATCCAACACTTAATCATTTCTTAAGATTTTCAAATCATTCAATTATGCGTAGTAAACATCAACCAAATCGCAAGGTGTGATCTTTGCTGACAAGTTATCTTTTATAGAATACTATCTGAGAGTAAGTTCTTCAGATAAGTTACAAAGAAAGATTACAGATAACTTCAATACATAAAACAAGTTTAGCTCAGTCAGCAAAAATACAACAAAGAAAAATTAGTAAATTAGAACAACAGGAGTAGCCAAGCTCCAAGTAAACATCCTAATAGACTAGTCTTCAAGTCTTCAACTCTTCAACAGTAGTTCTATGGATCAGTCTGCAAATTTCCTATCTCCAAACCTTTTGATGTCATCAGAATAATCATAGAGAAGTGTTCTAACGAGCATCTCAGTGTCTCTAGCAAATCCACAGACCTCTTTGTAGGTTTTGGTAGGATTTTTCTTGACAAAATGTTTGACCCACGATACTTTCCCCACTTCCGTGCATGCTCTATTCGATATCCGAAAGCTTGAAGTATTCAGAGATAATCCTCGTAAACTGATGTCACCCTTGTATTGATCTTCGCTAGATAGAACGACTCATAGGTTCCACAAACAGTCTTGCTCTTGTGCTGCTCGTGATATTCGCACTTGCACATCATCCGCTTTCCATATGGACATTCATCGAGAGGTCCTTTCTCACGGCTTCAGCTTCTTGACAACTTCAAAATCCAACCAGTGCTTTAATGTGATTGGTGTTGATCCAGGGCTTATCTTTTCTCCATGCCATAAGTTGTTTATGGATTGGTTCGAAATCTTGAATTTACCAAGAGATGCTTAAGTTCCGTAATCCAATAGCCATTTTTCCGATTGATGCACCCAGACAGAGGAATCATTGTCATTCTTACATACTCTATTTCGCTTCTTCCGCCCGAGTGGAAGTTGACTTTGTCTTTGCTCACCTCTGCTCTTCTCTGCTTGAATTTTCTTTGGGTTGTTGTTGAAGAACCACCGGATAGACTTGGTATTTCCAGAGGGTGTTTTAGCCGCTAGGGCTTTGCAAATATGGGCTCGCTTAGCTTTCAATTTTCCTTTTCCGTGAAGAGGAGCTTCATCTTCATCGCTTCTCATCATCATCAAGATTGAATCTTGTGAGAGTTTTACAGTTCTTTCATCATTGCCCAAGGACTTGATTTCGCCTTCTTCTTTTCTCGTAAGATTCATCAATCCCTTTAACTGCCTTCTCCTCGAGCCTTGGTACTCCTTGGAGGTTTCTTTGCCATGGCCCTTGTTATCATTGTAGTTCCTTCAAGAGTTTCGGGAAGCTACTATTTGCAAAGCAAATGGCTTCGAGGAGGGTTCATTGATTCGAGTGGTGGCTGGAAGTTTTCATGTTTCTTCTTCCTCTCGAGCCGCACTACCTCCAGATTTCTTCTTGTTTTCTTCTCCTTCTTCCCATTCCCGACTTTGAGGTCCAGATTTGTACACTCTTTCCCCTTAGTCATTGTCATCGACCTCATAAAAGAATCAGAGAGAGGCAAATGCCCTTGTAAATAATTGTAGGCGTGACCAACTTCAAGCTCGGCTTTGAGCTCGATTTTGCTTGATAAGTCCATTGTCCTTATCTGAGCTCGCCAATGGGCCTAGGATGGCATCCGCTTCAAAGAAAGGTAACTTGCCTCTGGAAAGCTTTTTCACTAAAGATGCATCATCGCCCTTATCATTCCTGCATCTTTCTCGAGCAATGACTATGCTAGTTGTTCTCTCGAGTGATGAGCTCAAGAACTTTTTCATTTCAGAGTGGACGAGGCAATTACTTCCTTCGCGGAAGACATCTCCTTTTCGGATGAGCCAAGATTGCATCTGCTCATGTATTCATGGAGTGACATTTCGCGCTTTGAAAATTTCAAGAGCACCGCTTTTTCAAGTGTGAAACCGCTTAGATGTTCATTGCGTGCTCGCCAAAGTCTTGTCTTCTTCATCATATCCGAGTAATCACCGGATCTTCATCCTCTCGACATTCTCATCGATTGTCGAGTCCAAAGAACCATCTCGTAGATTGGTTTCTTCCCTTTTGGGAGGAGGATGGTACTTCTTTGAAGATGATGCAACTTAGCATCATGCTTAATTTCATATACTTCTTCAAAGATCGAGTTCTCGGGTGATGGCATTTACAAGATCCCGTAGCTCTTTAACCTCGTAGTAAGCTATCATCTCTTGCAGATATTGATCTTGTAGTTGGTCAAGCTTGTCTCTAGATTTAGCTATCCGGTCTTCCATTGAAGATGGAGTCGTTGTTCTTCTTCCAACAGCTTGTCCGAGTTAGCTCGATCGAGTATTCAACAATTTCTCGAGCGATTTCCTCGTAATCCTCAACTACTTGTTCAAGAATAACCTTTTGTTAGAAGATGGATGAGTCGACTTTTGAGGAGATGGAGACGAGATTTTGTGCTTCCTCTCGCTTGCTTTTCAAAGCTGAGGCATGATTTCTTTGTGAAATTCCTCCGGTGCATGGGCATCATCATCATCCTTTTGTCTGCGGTCATCCTTTTCGTGATGGTCAAGGAGGTTCATCAAGTCGCTTTTGCTTATCTCTTCCTCCTCATCATCTTCGACACAAGATTGATCACTTCAGAATAGTGATCTCGCCCATTAACCTCTTGTTCGTAAGGTATAAATTGCGTAGTCTGCGTAACTGGCTCAATGCCATCCGTAATCTTGTTCGACCATCCGCCTATTCAAAGGCTTGTATCAAATCAGGCGCCACTTCTCCGAGAAACTTATGCAATAGAGTCGAATCGTGTATTGTTCTGTAGGAACATTGCATGGATATACGCTCAAGTCAAGAGCTCGTGTCTCGTTGGTTGATCCGTGATTCTCAATATTTCGTAGAGATCGAGCACCTTAACCTTTGCCATTTCTTGAAGCATTGAATATGCTTTCAGTGGTTCGAGCTTGAAGAAGGGAAGTAGTCCCTTTTCTCATCATCGGGAGCCCGCTTGCACTCGCTTGAGCTCGAAAGAAAGAGTTTTGAGTGAGCTTCAAAACTTTTGTAGATATAAGAGTAGAAGTGTAGTTTAGTTTCTGAGTTACCTGAGTAAGTACTTCAGGCTCAGAGACTTGTGCTACTGAGACAATTGGTGTCTCAGATATCTTGTTGTGAGGTGGAGACTTGGAAGTCTGGTCCTCATTAACCTTTCTTTCGAACTCGAGAATTAAGATTAATACAATACTTAGGAAATTATTTGAAAGAATTTGTGCAAAATGCTTTAATGAGTTCGAAGTTTTGGACTTACTTCCTCAATAGGAAGCTCAGAGTCATTTTTCCTTTAAACTTTCTCGCTTCGTATTCTTTCATGTGATGTCGCTTGGGAGCTTCATCAATTTCCATTGATGCAGGGGATGTCGCAACATTTTCCCTTTGCATTTCTACTTCTGAATGAGCCTGTAAGTAGAAAGTATTGAATATTTTAGAAGAAGTTTAAGATAACCCATGATGAAGAATACTTATCACTGATTTTTCATGTACCTTCATGCTAGAAGGCTCAATGATGTGTTCTTCAAACCTCGTTTGCCTCTCGTCTGCCTCGCATTTCGCTTTATCGCCCTCTTTCTCGCTTGGAGCCTATTAGAAACATTTACTTTAAATGATTACACATAGACAAATGATCGAAAAGTGTTATCTTAAGAATCAATTATCACCGTGGTAGGCTCAGATTTCTTAAGAGGCGAGGTCAGTAACCTCCTTCGCTTCGAGGCAAGCTTTCATTTCCTCTTGTTTCGTGTTTCTAAATCAGCCCAGAATAAAGAATTTTATATAAGTAAAAAGATATACAAGCATAAAATTTTTCACAGGTAGGAGTTAAACCATTCACCACCGAGCATTGTCAGTCGATTGGTCTCTCGAACTTGACCTTTTATACTTTGGTCTTCTTGTTCCAAAGATGCCTTCTTTGTTTGAAGTTTTAGGTACTTCACACCTTTCCGAGTGTGAAACTCGCTTGTTCTCCCTGTTGATCATACCGAGTGGATGTCTCGCTTGATCCTCTTGTCGAGTCAGGGAACCCGCTTTTGCAGGATTTTCTTCAATTGTTGTAATGCTAGTAATTCAAATGGAGTTCATTTACTATTTCATCAACCACTAGTGGTTGTTGTGGTTGTAGTGTTTGTGGTTGTTGTGGTTGTCTGGAAGCAGAGGATCGGTCAGTAGAGTGTTCTTCCAGATTTTTAGATGTGGCATTTCCATCAGCATCTGCCAGCACTAAATTACCACTCATCAGGGCTTTGTGAAGTTTTATGAAGAAACGCTCCTCGATGATGTGTTTGCACCAACAACCTTTGCTATAGGTGCTTGTTCAGCAACCTGAGGTGTAGGTTTTTCTTCAGAAACCTTATCACCAAGCCATCATAAAGAATCTTAGCCCTATTTGTTCTTTTCTAGGACTCGAGAGATGACTAGTTCATCATCTTCATCGCCGAGCTCTCATCAAGATTGGAACCGATTGGTCCATTACCCGCGATTTCGCAGATGGGGCTTGGTGCTTTTCAATTTTTGGCAAAGATTAATAAGTTCATCAAGAAGGCATTCTCGCATTAGTCGCAACATTTCGAACGCACTTTCTTGCCGAGTCTACTTGTTCAAGAGTTGATGACTTTTTGCAAGATTGATGAGATGATCTCGCTTTATCGCCATCGACAAGGCTCAAGAATATCCGAGAATCGACAACCTCAATGGGTGTGTCTTCCGATTTGCCAGACTTCTTTCTTGAAGTTCGGGCTCTTGTTCGCAACCTTTCTTCGTATACCTTTTCGATTTCGCTTTAGAACCTTTCTCGAGACCCAAGTAGCTTTTTTCACAAGTTTGTATACTCATATTTGTAGAGTAGGTTATCGCTGCTATTTCAAATTGCCTCTCGAGCTCAATGCCAAGCTTCTCCAAAGAAGTAGCATATCTTCAAACCATAGCCTATCAGGCCTTTCGCTCTCACTAGTCCTTTGGCATCTTAGGCTCAAGCCTCAATCTTCTTCACAAACTTCATGAAGGCGCATTTTCCCGCTTAAAAGGGTTTTCCAAATTTTGTCTTGTTGATTCAAAGAAGAACATCATGATCCATCGTTTCGCTTATCCGTCAAGACCTCCGTAGACCATCAAAGCATCCGTGAAGAATGCAAGCCAATACATCCCAAAGGAACCATCGATGTCCGGTTCGATGTCGCAAGTTTGTACTCAGGGTGTATCCGATTTTCAAGATCACACACGCCATCGCATAATTGTTTAACACCTTCAAGGAGATCATCATCCTTGGTGTTTATTTCAAAATCCTTTCCAAGATTTTGAAACTCAAACAACTTACGTAAAGTTGTTAAGTCCGTATGATTTCCTTTCTCGATCGAGGTTTTGACATACACTATTGCAAAGGTTTCGTAAACACAGAAATTATCCTCGAGTTGTTGTAGAATTCCAACACATCGAGTGATGAAATTCCACTTGGGCAGCGTATAGAAAACCCTCGATTTGTGCCTTTTCAAGCATGTCAAGAATCGCCTTCGTCACTGTTCTCTATTGCAGCCGTGAGGTATTCCTCAACCATGGCACCACGCCAAATCATTCTGTGATTTGAAGTCCAATGGTCGATTAAAATCTCCTACCAAATGGTTGTTCATTAATAACCAACTCGTGCTTGCTTTTCAAAGCATCAAGTGGAGGATTGAGATTTCGTGGAAGAATTCTTTGGGGCCATCTCTTTATATAGTGTAGGAATTTGATTGGTGTTTGAAAGAGATTTGATTCAAGAATTCTTGCGTAAAATTTAATCTTGATTTGCAGAGATTGTAGAAGGTTTTCAGAGAATCAAGAGAAGGTTTTGCTATTTTTGTGCAAGTCGGAATTTTGGATTAGGCGAAAGTGATTTCTTTTGCCAAAATCCTATATATATAGCAATAGAATCTCAATGCATAAATACATACAAATTGATTTTGTGTACGATTCGTGATTTGCAAGGTGCGTGAGCAAAAGCTAGTTCGCATTAAATGCAAAGTGGGCTTTGTCTTTTTTTTACAAACCACTATTTATCGTGGAATTAATTTCCACCGTATAGATCAAACGCTAATTTCATCAAGGGTCACCATTGTTTTTCAAGAATGATCACAATCAACAAGTGTAATTGTGCCCATTTAATGAATTTTGGCTATTAGCTATCCGAATCACGCTTGTATGACCAAGAACACTGCTTGCATCTCAATCATTTTATACTTAGGATTTTTCCAAGTTTTTCATCAAGATAGAAATAATGCGAATTTCAAGAGAGTAGTTGACTGCAGATAGTTGTACTATTCTCTTTTGTGTTCCCCATTTATAGAGTGATTCAGATATCTGAGTTCCCGCCCCGTAGATCTTAAGTCGCCTTTTGCTCTCTTTAGCCTTTTGACTTCTCGGATACCCGCTCCTGCATTTCTTCTTCTCTCGATGCCCGCTCCAGATATTCTTCTCGATGCCCGCTCTGCATTCCTCTTCTCCGATGCCCGCTCCATTCCTCTTCTCCGATGCCCTGCCTGCATTCTCGAACTTTTTCGCTCATCAGTAGTTCCATTAGTCCAAGACTATGTCTTAAGGCTAAGAATCTACTTTCTTGTAGTGGCTTAGTGAAGATATCTCAAGTTGGTCTTCGCCAATCTTGAGTATCTCTATATTGCCTTTTTCAACATGGTCTCGGCGAAGTGATGTCTAACATCAATATGCTTTGTTTCGCATGAAATTTAGGATTCGTAATCGCAATAGCACTTGTGTTGTCACGTAAAATGGGAGTTTTATTTTCATCGAGTCCATAGTCTTTAAGTTGTTGTTGTATCCACGTAATTTGTGTTGCACAACAACCAAAGAAAGAATATATTCAAATTTCCGTGGTAGAAGTTGCAATTGAGTTTTGCTTCGCTAAACCACGAGATAAGTCTAGTGCCGTAAACCGACAAGTTCCCGAGGTGCTTTTCCTATCAAGCGTTGATTCAAAGATAATCATTCGAGTACCCAAATTAAACTCAATCCGCTTTTTGATACCACAATCCTACATCTATCGTACTTTTTACATACCTTAATATTTTCATAGCAATGTTGTAGTGTGTTTGCATTGGATTTGTCCGAAATTCAGCACACACTCCAACGGCAGATTGAATATCGTGTCTACTTGCAAGGAGGTAAAGTAGTGAACCTATCAATTTCCTATACTTATGTTCTTCAACACTCTTATCTCGATTCAAGATAGGTCATTTTGGTTCCAATGCTCATAGGTATCTTAGCATTCTTTTCGTAAGGCTTAAGATTGAATTTTGTGAGCATATCTTTTGCATACTTTGTTTGACTAATGAATATTCCATCATTGAGTTGCTTGACTTGCAATCCTAGGAAATAATTCATTTCTCCCATCATGCTCATCTCAAACTTACTTTTCATGAGATTTGCAAAGTCATTACAAAGTTGCTTGTCCTTAGATCCAAATATGATGTCATCAACATATACTTGAACTAAGAGTAGTTTCCCATCATGATTTAAGGTAAATAAAGTTTTATCAACTTCACCTTTCTTGAAACCACTTTCCAGAAGGTATTTGGCCAAAGTGTCATACCATGCCTTGGAGCCTGCTTTCACCATACGTAGCTTTCTGTAGTTTATAGACCATTCTACTTTCTGAGGAAACTTCAAAGCCAGGTGGTTGCTCAACATAAACTTCTTCTACAAGTTCACCGTTCAAGAATGCACTTTTGACATCCATCTGATAAACTTTAAAATCTTTATGAGCTGCAAAGGCTAGAAAGAGTCTTATTGCATCCAATCTGACAACTGGTGCATATGACTCATCAAAATCTAAGCCTTCAGTCTGGGTAAAACCCTTGGCAACCAATCTTGCTTTGTTTCTGGTTATTTCACCAGATTCATTCATTTTGTTTTTGAAAACCCATTTAGTTCCAATCACAGATATTCCTTCCACAAATGGAACTAGTTTCCAGACTTTGTTTCTCTCAAATTGATCCAACTCTTCTTGCATTGCGTAGATCCAAATTTTGGTCTCCTAATGCTTCTTCTATATTTTTAGGTTCAATATTTGAGATGAAACATCCAAAGAGAGAATTAGTATTTTCAGCTATTGCTCTCCTAGTCCTAACACCTTGATTAATTGGTCCAATCACATCTTTTGCAGGATGATCCTTGATCCATCTCATCATAGGTTTAGTGCTAGTAGGATCAATATACAAATGATTTGAATGTGAATCACTGGGATTTTGGTTTGATACTTTTTCAGTATCGAAGACATTTTGCTCCTCAGAAGGGCAATTAATGTCTGAAACTTGTTCAGTGTTTGAGCTATCTGGAACATGTCTTTTAGAGAGATTATTTCCAGAGATAGCTTCATGATGAATATCTTCGCCCATTTCGGAAGTTTCATAGGAAATTCTTCATCATGTTTGTGAGTCATCTTGTTGTTACTAGGCATATCAAGCTTTTCTACGCCGATTCATCCTCACTTTCCATAATGATGTTTCTCCTTCGAGGATTCTTCTTCGTAATCCTCAACATTAGTTCTTTGAACCTTTCGAGAGTTCATCATTAGGAGGTGTTTTCTTACTTCCTTCATAGAATACAACATGAACTGATTCTTCAATTTTCTTTGTTCTTTTGTTGTAAATTCAGAGCTTTGCTATTCGTGGAATAACCAAGAAATACACTTTCATCCGCCTTTGGTTGAAATGTTCTCGATAATCTTTTCCATTGTTTAGAACAAAACATCTACAACCAAATACTCTTTATGTTTGATATTAGGGGTCTACCAACCAAGATTTCATAAGGGTCTTGTCATGGTGTTTGTTTATCAAACATCTGCTCGAGGTAGCAGTGTGGTTTACAGCTTCAACCCAATAAACTTCACTTATTTCAAGGTTGTTAGCATCGCCTTGCAGCCTTCTTTTAAGGGTTCTGCTTCCTTCTCGCAACACCATTTTGTCGAGGTGTTCTTACAGAGGAAAGTTGGTGTTGTATACCTTGCAGTACAAAACTCCTTTATGTATCGTCGACAAACTCAAGACTATGGTCTGCTCGATTGCATACCTTGTCATTTTCATGACTTCAAGCTTTTTCAAAGAAGTTTGGTATCTCCACTCGGCATCGATTGTGTTTCGTAAAGACAACCCAAGTGAATCTTGAGAAGTCATCTACAACAACTGCATTCATATTTCTTTCGCATAACTAGTTACGTATGATTCAAAAGATCCATATGTAGTAGTTGCAAAGGGTCTAACACTAGAGTGTCTAGTTTTGACTTGAAAGAGATTTTGATTGTTTCCATCCGACATGCGTAATGTATACCATCCTTTCTCAAAGATGTTTTGGGAAGGCCAACCACTAACTCTTTCGCAAGTTTGTTCGTAGTTTTGAAGTTCAAGTGACTTTCTTTTGTCAGGCCATAACCAAAGGCTCTTCCAGGTGACCAGATTAACTCACCATGAGACATTCTTTAGTTGTAAGTGGCATGCCCAATCGCAACATATAGATCGCTTTTCCGCCGAAAGCAACCAAGACTGCGCTTTTGACTCATTGTCAATTAGTTTGCGTGATTTTGCTTTGAATTTTACAGCTAAACCTTTGTCTCGCAAACCGGCTCATGCTAAATAGATTATATTTCAAATCCTTAACATGTAATACGCCGTTGATTGTTAATGTTCCCAATTTGACGCTGCAAATCCTGTGGAGGATTTAATTCTCTCCGCAAACTGATATCCGGTCCTTGTTGCAAGCTTTGTAATCGACTGCATTTGCTTTGTCTCGCCATGTGCTTTCCGATCCACTATCAAATAGCCATTGTGCTTTAGTCCAGAAGCATTCTCGCATACAATGTGAACAGGAGATTAGGTTCTCAATTTACTAGAACTATCAGATTAAACAATCTTCCAAGAGAAATCCATTTTGAATGAATTTCGAACATTCTTTTGTCCGATAGAAACATAAGGAGGAATTCTAATTGAATGATTATCATTATTAAGAATTATTTTCTTCCTTTGTGTTCCTAGGTACCATTTGGTGCTTTCAGACACTGTCAGTTTCCGAGTTTGCTTTCAAGAAACTTAGCTTTCTTGCCGATTTCTTCTAGCCTCGCATTCAGATTTTCAAAGGGCTTGATTCAACTTCCACTTCGATAATTGCTTTGACCAATTCTAGCCTTTTAGCCATCGCTTTGCTTCTGCTTGTATTCATGAGCAAGTTGTTTCGATGCCTTTATAGCCAATACTGCTTTGAGCACTCGTGAAGCTATCTCGAGATCTTTTCTCAAAGCCTTTGCTATCTCGTCGTCCAATTTCTTTTCGTAAAGTGACATGGGAGAATTTGCTACCCTCGCATTCTACCTTTTGAGAGACATAACATCTGGTGTTTACACTTTTCGTTGTTGTGTTTCTTTTCGTAGACGTGCCTAACAGCTTTGTTTTCGATTTGTTTTTCCCACAAAGGTTTAGTCACAATCGCTTTCCTTTGTCAACAATCTTCGCCTTCCGACCGATACTATAGATTGCATGGGAACCATCTTGTCGAGTACTTACAAATGTTCTTCTTCCTCACTTTTATTCAGAGTGATAGAACAATCAGATGTGTATTCAAATTTAAGTCCTTTCTTTTTCAAGGATCTCTTAAGTAAGATTATACTTCAAAGAAGAGTGTCACTAGCTTTGCATAAGATTGAAAAGATAATTCTTTCTTTTCGAAGTTCTGTTCTCGTAAGAAAGATCTTCATATTTATTTCGTAATTCAGCCATCGCTTTTATGTGATTCTTTTTTCAGATATCTCGAGCTTTGAGAAATGCATTTTCAAAGATCCTTTTCTCGTATATCTTAACTAATTGAGAATTTTCCTTGCAAGAGAATTCTTTCTTCTTCAAGATTTTCGCTTTAGCTCGTATCATTAGAAATTCTCTTCATAGATGTCAAGTTTTTCCGAGATTTTCTAGATCTTTTATTTCTTCTTCATCACTTTCATAAGTATAACAAGAAGTATGTGTTACCTCATCACCATAAGATGATTTCTATGTTAGAGATGTCTCGACCATTAATTTCAAAGAACTCCACACATTTCATTCTTCTTGAGGTCAAGTCGATTATATCATGAGTAACTCCACATAATTCGTGATGGTAAGGTTGAGTCATCCGAATTGTCATCTTCGTAACTGCCTCAACGCCTAGAGCATCCATTGAGTTTGATTTTCTTTCTTCTTCAATTAATAAAGCTTTCGACTTCTTCAAGATTCTTCGCCTTCTTGTCACCGTCCTTAGTTTGTCAAGGCCGACAATCCTTCTTGAAGTGACCAGTTTCCTAATAGAAACAGATATCGCTTCCAATTTCTACTTCCTCAAGACATGATGCTTTCTCGAGCGCTTGTTCAATGAAGCTTTGCATATTTTTGTACCGGTGATAGTTTGAGCCTAGATGCTTTTTTCACTTTTCGCTTTTCTTCTCTCAATTTCTCGACATATTTGCTCATTTGCTTTGCAAAGAAGAGCATCCTCATTCCTTCCTTGCTTTTCTTCTTTCGTAAGTTCCTCGAGCAACTAGAGCAATATTCTCGCAACTTTTCAGCTTGTTTGTTCTCTTTGTGTTGTCTCATAATCAACCGTAGTAAGATGTGAGAAGAGTTCCATCGAGTGATATTTGCATTCCTCGTTAAACTAAAAGAATTTAGTATGCTCCCAACAGGTTAAGACTTCGATAATAGTCTTAATCTTTTCCGACCGAGTATCTGCTTTCCTGCGTCGCCATATCACTCATGAGAGTGGTAAATCAAATCAAGTTCTTCCAGAGTTTCAGTGGTCCTTGTTTGAAATTTTGAAATTTCAACTTGAGAACTTCAACTTGTTTTCTTCGGTTTTCTGCCCGCACAGATTTCTTCAATCAGTTGCCAGGCAACTTTCGCCGTTTTAGCACCCCGCAGTTTACACTGTATGTGCTCAGATGTCGATCTGATGATGATATTACGAGCTTGACCATCCAGATGATTTCTCTTGGTATCTTCCGATGTCCAGAGTTCTCTGGGCTTTGGTTCAGAATAACTCGACTAGTAGATCTCCCACTTGTCGACGATCGCCAGTGAAGATCCTTCGCTTGATCTCCGCTCTACCATTAGAAACCTCCATGACTTGTTTAAGTTGTCAATGACTATCGGGCCATTCTTTATCACTTCGATCATTTCACACTTATGGCTTCAAGGTGGAGCATCATGTTATTTTTCCATTTCTCGTAGTTCTCTGTTTGAGAACGGTGCACTCGTAGACATTCTCATTACACTTAACACACAAATTAAATAGTCCTTGAAATGGACAAAGTTCCTTCACCTATTCTGGGATTCTAGGTTCAAGTGTATGCTTGTGAACCTCCCGCCTCGATACCACTTGTTGGTCCAGATAACGGCAAAGTAAAAGACTAGGGGTGAATAGTCTTTAAAACTTTTGTCGATAAAATATTTCTCGATATCCGTAGATATCTGATATCCTGTAGATAGATAAGTGTAAACAAAAAGTGTGTGTGTGTGTCATCAAATGTAAGTACGTAAAAGTAAATAACATGTTAGTATAGTGGTATCCTGAGGTATGAATCCTCCAACTAATCCACTTCGTCTTCCAAAGACCTAGAATTCACTAGAATAGATAATCGAGGTCACCTTACAAAAATCCTATTCTAAGATTCCTTAAACAAATGGTTCCCAACCAAATGTCTCTCGAGTTGTTCCCTATTACACCAAGTACTTCCAGCTCGTAAACCTTTTGAGCTATTCCCTAGCTTCCTGCTAAGTACTTCCTCGTGCTCAATAACCTTGAGTTATTCCTAGTTTCTCAAACTAAGTACTTCCCCACTCCACGCACGCCTGATGGTGTTGGTTTTGGTCGAGTTGTCGATGAGCTTCTTTATTAACTTCGCTAATCGATAGCTCGTGAATCAAGTATACTTAATACACTTTTCAATGTATGGTATCTTGTTCTTTTATCGACCCAAATCTTAGATAAATGTTCTAGAGAATGAATCTTTATACTTGATCTTTCAATTCAACTCTTTCACGTATAGTCGTTTGTTTAAGATCCTGACACTTAGAACTTTAGTGCTACTTAAGATCAAGAGCTTGGTCGCAATGTAAAGCTTGAGAGTAAGTAGTTTGCTTGAGAGAATATGTTCGTAAATGTTGTTCGCCTCATATGTTCAAAGGTGTCTTCTTAGCCTAAGTGTTGATATTTATAGATGAATTTGAATGCCGCTGAATAGTATCCATAGCTTAAATCAAATTCAAACTATTGATATCTCGTATAGTATCAGAGCGTTTGTCTTCTTCTTCGGTTACCGTTGCTTTTGTTCGTATATCTCCGTCTGCGCATTTAATGCATCAGACTATACTTTTGTCTCAGATCGCTAACGGAACTATGCTTGTATCGTAGACAACCTTGATCATTTTTCGATTCTTTGCACGCTCTTATCTTTAACTTCAGATACCACTTTTATTGAAACAACTTTGTTTGCAATATATATTTCTTTTCGTAATCGTGGTTAAAGCTCAAGGTATCTCGAGAATAGATATCTCAACTTTCCTTGTTTTCAGATAGATTTTATTTCTCGATATCTCTCTTGTTACAGCTTTAAAAAAACTATTCGTGTCTTCAAGATATCCGCCAAGGTATTCAGAAACTGCTTTCAAGAATCTTGTGCCTTTCAAATCTTCAATGTCGCTAACTTGAACTTGTTCGCTTTGATGTCTTCTTCTTCTCTTCATAAAATAAAAATTACAATTTGACCTAAGATCCTATACAATACAAGATTAGCTAGACTATCATACTTACGGTTTTCATTTACAATGTTCAAGTCCAAGAGTACTAATACTAATCACCTTTCGAGACTAAGACTAAGTCATCAAGTCATCATAAGTTCAACAAATATTCAACAAATTTCTAACAAATATCTAAAGATATAACTGTACTATCTTTTACTAGAAAGGGCTCCCCAATTCATTTTGTGTTTAGGGTTCCATGGGGTAACTTTCCTGGTCAACACCTTAAGTTCCTTTCTCCTGCTTTTCAAAGATGAGCAAGGATGTTACCTCAGGTTCTTGGTGGTCATCTTCGGGTGCCATCTCTTATAAAGAGTTTAGAGTGAGTGTTTTTCAGATGAATATTGCACAATTAATCGAGATTAGTCTATCTTTTCAGAAGACTAAGCACAAGAAGTTGAGTTTTGCAGAGGGGTTTTGCAGAAATCTTGAGAGATTTTTTTGAAATTTCGGAATTGGTAAAAGTGTTTGTCTTTTGCCCAAATCCTATATATATAGCAGACAAAATGTACATAGATACAACATACATATAGTCAATATGAATGTGTGTCTTTGATCTGATAAAGGTGGTACGTCCTTTGTACTTCAATCTTCTTTGTTCTTTTATCGTAAACTTTGTATGCTTTGCTATTCATAGAATAACCAAGAAACACACCTTCATCTGCCTTTGGTTGAAATGTTCTTAGATACTCTTTTCCATTGTTAAGAACAAAACATCTACAACCAAATACTTTAGATGTTTGATATTAGGGGGTCTACCAACCAAGAGTTCATAAGGGGTCTTGTCATTGTTGCAAGCTTTGTAATTGACCAGATTTGCTTTGTCTCCTGTCATGTGCTTTCCGCATCCACTATCAAATAGCCATTGAGCCTTAGTCCAAGAGGCGCTCGCATAAAATAGGAAACAGAGTTAGGTTCTTGCTTGTAGATAGAACCATTTAGACTAAACATTCTTCTAGTTGGAATCCACATTTTAGTGAATTTCTTGGGAGTTTGTTTTTGTCTAACTTGATCAGAAGGAGATGCAATAAAATTAGTAATTTTGATGTCAATTTTCCTTCTTGTGGTGTTTCTAGGTGTTCCTTTTGGTGCTTTCTGGACCCTGGGTTTCTGGGATTGCTTTTCAGCAAACTTAGCCTTTCTGGCCAGGTTCCTTCTAGCTCTGACATTCAGTTTTTCAGTGGCTTGAGATTTCTTCCACTTCGCCATTGCTACGTAATATCACCTTTGCGCCATTGTTCTTGTCCTTCCTTATATTGTTGCGTAAGAACTTTTCCAATAGCACGATAGCCAATGCCATTTCAACACCTTCGCTTTCTCAATACGCTCTTAAGTTTTACTAGTTTCTGCACCATCTTTATTTTCATAAAATGGTACAGTAGAGAATTTGCCTATTCCAGCAATTCTTCCTTTCCTAGTAATATAGAAATGTGGATGGTTACATGTCTGAGGGTTGTGTTTCTTTTCAGAAACCTCATCCACAAGTTTCTTGTGAACTTGTTGTTCTTTCAAAGGCTAGGTTGCTACTCCTTTTCCTTTGTCAACTACCCTAGCTTTCTGACCAATGCTATAGGTGGTTGAAGAACCATTCTGTTGACTTTTTACAAAGGTCAACCTTTCATCATTCTTCTTCAGAGGAGATGAATTACTTGATTGTTCATCGAGTCCAAGTCCACCTTTCTCAGAGGGATCTCTTAGATAGGATTGAACCTCAGTGAGAGTGTCACTAGCCTTTGCATAAGATTGGAAGGATAGCTCTTTTCTTCCGAAGTTCTTCATTCTCGTAAAGCACTTCATCATTTTCTTAGTAAGTTCATTCATATTAGTTTGTGAGAATTTTCATTCTCATATATCCGAGATTTCGAAAGGCTATTTCAAATAGTTTTGTTTTCAAATACTGTTAGCTTAGAAACCTCTTTTCAAGAGTTTCTTTGCTTTCCTCTAGAATTCGTTTTGATTGTGCTTCCAAAATTCTTTCTCATAACGATCCAATTCACTCTTGACCAACTCCAGATCCTCAATTCCATCATCACTCTCATAGTACGTAAATTGTGAATTGTTAGTTACCTCATCACCATAAGACACATTTCAATGTTGGAGATGTCCGACCAAAGAATCTCAAAGAACTCCACACATTTCTTTCTTCTTAAGGTCAAGTCAATTACATCGTGGGTGATTCCACACAATTCTGACGGTAGGTTTGAGTCATCCGAATCTCCATCTTCGTAACTGCCTCAAAGTCTAGAGCATCAAGTTAAATTTGAATCTTCTTCCTTTCTTCATTCAAGAAGGCCCTTTGATTTCTCTTGAAATTTCTTCCGTCCTTCTTGTCACCGCCTTGAGCTTGTTTAAAGCAGACAATCTCTCTGAAGTGACTGTGCTGACAATAGAAGTCGATATCATTTCCTATTTCAGCCTTCAAGATTAACACCTTCTCGAATGGGGTGTTCGAGAGTTGTTCACTTGTATGTTCTCAGATCGATGATAGTTCGGCCAAGATGCTTTTTCAAATTTTCTTTTGCTTTTCTTCTCTCAATCTTCGACTCACAAGTTTCTTCATGTGTCTTATCGCAAGAGCATTTTCTTCAGATGCTTCTTTGGTATCCTTCTTTCGTATGCCTTGAGAAACTAGAGCAACACTTCGCAACTTTTCAGCCTTTGTTCTCTCCGAGTTGTCTCATAGTCTATGAGCAAGATGAGAGAAGAGCTCACTCGAGTAATATTTCGCATCCCTTGATTGAAATAAAAGAACTTAGTGTGTTCCTGCCAGATTGAGACTTCGACAATAGTCTTAATTTTTTCTCGACTGGAGTATCTATCGCTTTCACCAAGTGCAGCCATATCACTCATAAGTGTAGTAACCAAATCAAGTTCTTCCGTAGTTTCAGGGACCTTGTTTGAAGTTTTGGAACTTCAATTTAAGAACTTCAACTTGTTTTCTTTGGTTTTCTGGCCCGCATGATTTCTTCAATCAATTGCTAGGCAACTTTCGCTTTAGCACCCCACGCTTTAATCGTATGTGCTCAGGTGTCGATCTGATGATTATATTACGAGCTTGACCATCCAATCTGTGTCTCTTGGCATCTTCAGATGTCCAGAGCTCTCTTGGCTTGTCTTCATATATAATGCTTCCACGAGCAACGTGACCACTATCACTAGAAGCCATGTCCTCGCTTCCATCTTCCTTGTCTGAGGCTTTTCTTCCATCAGACACCTCAGTAACTTGTTTGAGTTGTCTGATTTTGATAGGCCCTTCATTGATGACATAGATCATCTCATCACTAATGGTCTCCAGATGGAGCATCATGTTGTTCTTCCATTTCTCGTAGTTTTCTGGCTTCAGAACGGGAGCATCACTCAGAGACATACATGCACACTTAACACACAAATTATATAGTCCTCAGAAAGGGACAAAGTTCCTTCACCTATATGGGGATCTAGGTTCAGTGCAGAAGGCTTGTGAACCTCCTGCTCTTATACCACTTGTTGGTCCAGATAACGGCAAAGTAAAAGACTAGAGGGGGGGTGAATAGTCTTTTAAAACTTTTATCGATAAACACAGTTTCTCAGAAAGCTGGGGGGTTTCTGATACTTAAATTCAGAGCGCGGAAGACTTTAAGATAGGTAAGTGCAGAAACAATAAGTGTGTGTGTGCTTTGCTAAAATGTAAATACAGAAAGGTAAATAACACAGCAAGTATAGTGGTATCTGGAGGTATGAATCCTCCAACTAATCCACTTCGGCCTTTCCGAGACCTAGAATTCACTAGAACAGATAATCGAGTTCACCTTACAATAATCCTATTCTAAGATTCCTAAACAAATGGTTCCCAACAAAATGTTCCCCGAAGTTATTCCCACCTCCCAGAGCTAAGTACTTCCTCTACTCAGATAACCTTGGAGTTATTCCCCATTTCCCAAATCAAGTACTTCCTCTACTCCACGCCTTGAGGTGTTGGTTATAAGGTTTGTCGAGAGGCTTCAGATAACTTTTCAGTTATGTTTTCAGAGAGCCTAATAGAACACGACTACTTAATGCACTTGTTCAGTGGATGACAGTCTGCTCTTTACTGACCCAAGTAATTGGTGTCCGTTCTGGAGAATGAGCTTCAGAAAGGGTATCTGATAGTTCAACTCTTTCACGAATAACAATCTCTTGTTAAGGTTCAGGACAACTTAGAACTACTAGTGATTCTTCAACGCAACAGAAAGCTTTCAGAAAGGGTAGTAGAGTGCTTGAGAGAATACTTTTCTAGATGGTAAGTTTGCAAGATAGAGCGTTCTAAGGTATATTCTTCAAGCATCTAAGTGTGTGATATATATAGATAAATTTTAGAGGCGTTTGAATTGTATCCGTTGTGCTCTCTATCAAATTATATCCGTTTATATCTTGAACTATGTACTCAGAAGTCACTATCTCTTGTTTCAGAGAGGACTTGCTTTTTGCAGCATTTCTGCCGATGCATTTAATGCATAGTACTGTTCATTGTCCTTTAGTCTCAACGGATACATGAGCCTTTCTGATGGCTTGCATGCTCCATACTCAAGATGTCATATGTCCAGAATCATATTTCCAAAGTAAGTTAATATACTTAAAAAAGGATTAAGGACATAGTCTTTCTGAGTTAGACTAAACATTTGTGTCTTCATAAACCTTGTGCAATCTTCAGTCTTCTAATCTTCAGAAAAGCTCCATTGCTAGGATTGATCTTCATGGTCTTCTTGAAATAAAAATTACACTCAGAGACCTATAATCCGAATACAAGATTTACTAGACTAATCATACTCAGTGATTTCCTCTTTTACAATGTTCAAGTGAACCAAGAGCATTTAATCACCTTTCTGGCTAAGATAAGAACATGTGATGAGTGATCAAAATACTAACAGATATTCCTAACACCATTTAAATCCTTATTGAACTATGCTTGATAATTGGTGAAAGTACTTCAATTATAGTCTACCCTCTCTTTGGGTGAATCCCCTAGCCACTAACCTGACTTTATATTTGGTCTTTTCATCACCTTTAGCTCCAAGTTTCTTTAAAAATAGGCCAAAACGCAAGCCAAAAAACTCTTAACTAAGAAAACAAAGATACAAACAGAAACAGGCAAAACTGAGAACGCACAAAACTGGCTAACATATCACCCCATAGAGTCTTAAAGTAGCTGACATACCACTTAAATACAAAATACAGAATCCGGAGTACAAGGTAAAACTGTGCGAGACAACATAATCATGAATGATACAGTTAAATCATCCCTCCCCAAACCTATGATATAGCTAGTCCCTAGCAATAGAAAGTAAGGGGGGGAAAACTATGTGGAATGACCAACCACAATGATGTCTCGTCAAGTGGGAAACAAAGGGACGGAGTTTAGATCATGGGATCCAGAAGAACCTCCTCTAAAATGTGACTGCCAGTACTCTTACTGGGCTCTCATCATCCGCTCCATATGCTGGTACTCATGCTCTAACCGTTGAATCTCGCGCGGCATTCACGCTCTATATGTGAATACAGCTCTTCAACCCGAGTGAACTGTGGATCTGCCCACTGCTGGAACTACTGGTTCATCTGCTTGAAATACTGTGAGTAATCCATAGTGGGTCACACGTGTGAAAACCAAATTCTAGGGACCATGTTCGATTTTGGTGTAAATTGGCTATGTTTGTCTTTTATGCAAGACATTTTAACTTTCCAATATATTAAGGACTCTCACAAGACGGACTCAAATGTAAATATCAATAATTTTAACTCGGTAAAAGAAATCTTACGGAAACATATTTTTTGCATTGGCCTAAAATACCAATATTTTCAATGGAGAACCCGATTTATCAGCATTGAAATATAATATTTATATGTCTATTTTATTGCTGTGAGAGTTTTAGCTCAACAATGATATGGATCGTTGAACGACTCAGATTAAATATGGAAATCTCAACGGTGGTGATCAAATCCGGTAATTGAAAAGTGGAGAATTAGTTAGGCATTTAACTAATTCAGTTTTCTGATTCTAGAAGGAATTCTACGTGGTTTCCTTATACAAGAAGGTTATCTAAATTAGTTTTCTTGTGCTAGAAGGATTAGTAATTAGTTTTCTTGTTCTAGTAGGATTTGGTAGTTGAGTTCTCTATATATAGTCAAGGGGGCTTGTCTGTACATAGATCGATCGTATCGCACTATAATATCAACAGTAGAAGATTGATAGGAAGTTAGGGATCATACTTCAGAGAATAGCATATTAGGTTGGTCTTATCTGTTATGTGGGATTGTTCTGGTTACGTCGTATGGTTGTAACCTAAGTATCAATAAAGATTGTTGGTTGATCTCCGTGGACGTAGGCATTGCCGAACCACGTTGAATCTTGTGTATCTGGCTTTCTGGTTTTGGTAAATTATTTGTTCGATTATTGTTTACTATCATTGTTGCATTATTCCTCATTGTTTGAACTTAACAATTGGCACCGTCTGTGGGAAAGAGGAAGGAAGTATTGTCATCAATGGCGTCTACAAGGTGCAAGATCGATAAACATGCCAAAGGTGTGTGGAAGAAACTAGAGACAATTTGCAAGGTAAAAAGCTTTGATTCGTTTTCTATGGTGGATTCAAACTCAACCGAACGACCTTCTAAAGTTGTGAAGGAGTTCTCTTGGGTTTGGGATCCAATAGGAGGTGATTCAGGTCAAGAAGGTCAAAGAATCACGCAAAATGGATGGAAAAATAGCTGAGAATCACGATCAGAACAGCTGGCGCGTTCGAAACACGCGTGGATCGGCTGGCGCATTTGTTTCACGCGCGAGGAAGGAAAAGTGCGCAGGTCCTGTGTGTTGGAGCGTGAGGGCGCGTCCAGGCTTCGATTGGCGCGTGATTTGGTCCATTGGACTCCTGAGACGATTTCCCAGGTTATAGTGTTTGTATCTGGTTGGTATGGTATCCTGGAGAACGGTAGAAGACATCCGAAAGTAAAAGAACATTTTCTGAAAGACGAAGATGGAGCTATCACTGAAGATGAGGTGTTCAATAGCCGTGGGATGATATCACGAGGCACATGGATACACTGGAGAATGGTTTGGGACAGCGGTGGAGCATGGACAATGTTGATACTGATAAAGAAACCTACAAAAGTTCAGGTGGAGAGTTTCAGGGTTGTGTCCTAACTTCAGGGATACGTTGAGATCAGTTGATGGGATCATTGATTGAGCTGGAGGTGGAGATTGTGAGAGTTTTATCTCAACAATGATATGGATAGTTGAACGACTCAGATTAAATATGGAAATGTCAACGGTGGTGATCAAATCCGGTAATTGGAAAGTGGAGAATTAGTTAGGCATTTAACTAATTCAGTTTCCTGATTCTAGAAGGAATTCTATGTGGTTCCTTACACAAGAAGGTTACCTAAATTAGTTTTCTTGTGCTAGAAGAATTAGTAATTAGTTTTCTTGTTCTAGTAGGATTTGGTAGTTGAGTTCTCTATATATATAGTCAAGGGGGCTTGTTTGTTACATAGATTAGATCAGATTAGACTAGAATATCAACAGTAGAAGATTGATAGGAAGTTAAGGATCATACTTCGGAGAATAGCATATTAGGTTGGTCTTATCTTTTATGTGGGATTGTTCTTGTTACATCGTATGGTTGTAACCTAAGTATCAATAAAGATTGTTGGTTGATCTCCGTGGATGTAGGTATTGCTGAACCACGTTAAATCTTGTGTCTCTGGCTTTCTGGTTTTGGTACATTGTTTGTTCGATTATTGTTTACTGTTATTGTTGCATTATTCCTCATTATTTGCATTTAGAAAGACCTGGTTTGGAGAATTACACAGCCTAATATATATTGGACATGAATAAAACGAGAACTCTTTGAAAGCCCATACATGTTATACACAGTATGGCAGATTGGCAGTAGTGATGTTAACTTTTATTTGCTGGAATGGAGCCCCATTCAACAATTAATCACCATACACCTAGCTAGCTATTTCCTTGTTGTAATTTGGCTAATGTCATTTTTTATATATACTCGGTTCGTTCCGATTTCAACTTTTCGCATTTTATTTTGAGACGTCTCAATTTCAACTTCTCATACTTTAAATGGAAAATATCTCTCATACTCTATTCACAATCTTTCAAACTTTATTCAATGTAATTCCTATTTTATCACCACCTCTCATATTTTATTTACTCTTTTTTAAAACTCAAACCCATTTTATGAAGTATATAAATTTCATAAGGATAAATGATAATATAAACTATGGCGAGGTGTTGTCTACATATATAAACAAACTTCATCACATTGCGCGATCGTATTTATGTCACACAACCAAGCATCAATCTCAGATCAGATATTAATTATGATTACAGTAAAGCAACTTCTCCACATGAATGGAGGCTTGGGAGAGAACAGCTATGCTAACAACTCCAGGCTCCAGGTACATTCATTTTCCACAATATACACTAAGCTCCCTGTCCCTTTTTTCTTTTCCATTTTCGATTTCCAAATGATTAAGACCACTCCCAATGGAGTGGCCTTAGGGGGCGGCCGTGCACGACGGCATTCGTAACAAGGCTGATTTCGGGGGGGGGGCATGGGCTGGGCCCCACCCGACTTTTTTTTATTTTTTTAAAATTAAATTAATTTGTAAAGTAATATTAAATAAAAAATACACCAACGGCTATATTTTTTCGAGATCTATAAATACGACTCATTCACAACCCATTTCACCACACCTCAATTTCCTCTCATCTTCCACTTCTTAAACTCAAAACGCTAAAATGTCTACTCCCAACTCCCAAAATTCGAACTCCACTCCAAACTCCACTCCACCAAATCCATTTGAACATCCGACATACATATGGCTCACTCAACAAGGAATGTTGGATAAAATACCGACATTTCTGAATGAGTTTTATGGTATCACTCCCAACTCCCAAATCCCCATATCACCCAAAGGCCAACCGGAACCTTCATTCTACGATACGACCGGATGCTACAATCCATACAACCCAGACTCTTCAACTTATCCACCGGAGTCTGTTCCGGAGACTCAAACGGATCCTACGACAAAAGGGAAAGGAAGGAAACCTCGCGAGCCTACTGGAAAAAAGGCAAATTTCAACCGCGGAAAGAGGAAGAAAAGACGGGTCAAGGAGTTCAGATCAAGAGGAGGATCGTGTTTCATCCGATTTTCATGTCGCTAAGTGAGGATCCGTGAAAGCCACCAACCGCACGATACTTCATGTTTGTGGAAGTTCAGAAATGGGAGCAAAACATTAGAGATGGCTATCCCTCACCGCCTCACACCTCGAACTGCAAATTCACTACGTGGTAGGTGGACTCGGATGAAAGAATATGTAAACCACTTTGTCTCAGCTTATGATGATGCGGAAAGATGTGTTGGAGATAAAAGCGGTTACAATGAAGATGATGTTATCAACATGGCCAAAAAACTACACAAACAGAGGCAGGGCAGTAAGTTTAATAACATGCATTGTTGGGAAGCAATGAGGCACTATCCGCAGTGGCAATCTCACATGAATTTCATCAGTGCAGCCGGGGTGAGTAGGTGTAGGGCGCAACCTGAGGCTTATGGTGGTAGATCAGCTGATGAGGCTATCAATGTTGAGGTTAGTGGTGGGAGCGGTACCAAAAGGGGTTTGGAATGCACTGATGATGGGAGCGAAATTGCATCGAAGCTCCCTATGGGTCGTGAGAAGGCAAAGGCCTTGCAAAAGCAGGGGGTTCGAGTGGAAGCTCGATTATGGACGGTTTGAATGAATCCTTCCAAGGCATGAATACAATTGAGGAGGAGAGGCTTGAGCTTAAACTGAGGAAGATTGAGGAAAGGAAGCAACCTGAGGCGCGGAGGCCTGAGTTTGAGGAGAGGAAGCTTGAAGTTATGCGAATGAAGGCGGAGAAGAAGTCTGAGGACGTGAGAGTGCTTGCTGAGAGTCAACATCAAGCTGCTACATTGGGGATGTTCCAAATGATGATCGATCTACAAAACAGGTTCCATAACTTGTCACCGATGGAGCTTACTATCCTGCAGAAGCTCCAGTCCGAGCTCGGAATGTGATTCCTTCTATGTTTGTTGTTGTGTGCTTTCATTTCATTTCAAGTAGGATTTCAATGTTGTATGATGTTGTGTGTTTTCAATTTCAATCATGTATTAGGACTATAATGTTATAATGTTGTATCCGTATGATTTCAATATATTAATCTGTGTGTTTTTAATACATGTTGTTCCGAACGGATATAAGTTTCAAACGGATTAAACAACGACTATATTTTTCAAACGGATTAAACAACGACTATATTTTTCAATCACAATATATTATAAAACGAGTTTTAAGAATTCAATTTGAGTAATTTCAACTTCTAAACACTCTTATAATATGTTAAGCAAGTTAAAAAATTATTAAAAAAATATTAAAAAACACTATTCACGGCCTTATCACGAATTGGATGCTTTTTTATTCAAAGGATCGTTAAATCACCTTAAATGCTAATCGCCACTATTCACGGCCTTAGCTAAGACCCATAGGGAGTGGTATTAATATGGTAATGCTATCGTTCGTAACAAAGTGAAATACACGGTCATCTATGATGTATATAAAGAAAATGGCACAAATGGTAGGTTTATGAACATGTAGTACATGGTTTGGAGGTCAAGGCAAGATTACTACATATTTTTATAAAATATGGTAAATATAGTCCTTTTATGCCTTATGGTTTAATTTGGTGGTCATAGTAAGATTAGTACATTTGTTTATCAAATATGCCAAATACAATCCTTTTAAGACTTATAAGCATGACATGCAATAAAAAGGAAAAGGTAAAACATATTTATGCCAAATGGTAATGCCACATATGCCAAATTTAAAAAACTTGCGCCAAAAGTAAAAAAGAAAGATATGAAGAAAAAAATACAAAACAAATTTAAACAATAAGTAAATTCAAGAACTAACCTAATGAAGCAACAAAAAAGTCTGAACATGAAATCTAGAAATTCAACATAAATCAAACACAAAACAGTCTCACCGTGACATAAAGAACAACATAATCCAACTTAAAAGTCTTTACATTGCCCTTTTTTTTTTAAACGACAAAATCTTATTAATAGATCACAAAACAGTCTTATGTAAAAGTCTTTACATAGCCAATGAAAGCATCATAATCCATTACAAGCCAAAATAGTATTTTGTGTTTGATTTATGTTGCATTTCTAGATTTCATGTTCGGACTTTTATTCGTTGCTTCATTAGGTTGTTCTTGAATTTATTTATTGTTTAAATTTATTTTGTATTTTTTTCTTCATATCTTTCTTTTTAACTTTTGGCGCAAGTTTTTTAAATTTGGCATATGTGGCAATACAATTTGACATAAATATGTTTTGACTTTTCATTTTTATTACATGGCATGATTACATGGTATAAAAAGACTATATTTGCTATATTTGATAAACAAATGTACTAATCTTGCCATGTCCACCAGATCATAAGGCATAAAAGGACTATATTTGCCATATTTGATAAACATATGTACTAATATTGTCAGAGCTCTAAACCATATACTTCATATGCCAAAACCATATAGTTATGTACTATTTGTGCCATTTTCTCGATGTTTATATCAATTCAAAATCTATGTTTACCGAAAACTAATTGATGAATTAGAGATAAGTTGATAAACAAGTAGATTAAGTACTGATAATCACGCTAGTTTTGTGGGTTATTGTCAATCAAATTTACCGTATTTAATTAGAATTTTATCTAATTTTATTTCAAAATAATATGGTAATTTAATTAATTTTAATACGCTCCATTTATAACTTATTAAATTGCGCCACGTGGAATATATGAAGTATTTGTGATTATTTCACATTACAAAATTATGTGGAAATTCGGAGAATTCTAAGCCAATCAAATGACGCAAAATTAGAAGAATGGCGTCAAAATGCATTCTTTTAATTAAAATTATGGCATGGAAAAGAAGACACAATTCAACCAATAGGATTGTGCCACGTCATAAAATTAATGCAGTTATTAATTAATTACAAGTAACGAAAAGAAGATAAGTACAAATTATCTTGGCTGAACCAATAAAATTTGATCCTTCGCTTTTTCCCACCCCTATATAAGGAGCTCATTCTCCACCAGAAATTAGGAGGGCCTGAAGCAGAGAAGTCATAAATCATAAGTGAAGATCACAAGTTCCAAAGACAGAGCAAATCTTCTCATCCTCCTCTCAAGATCAGCCACGAAGGCATTCAAGAAGTTCATCCGGCAACTGAAGAAAAGCCTTTGTTTGATCCAAGAAGCCCCTCCGCACTTGGAAATATTAGTGGAATATCAACCGCCGTTAAAGGAAGATCAAATCCAAAAGCCCTGAAAAAGCCCGATCAAAGTTCTTGAAGTTCTTCATCAAGTTCAAGCCAAAAAGCACCGTTTGATTCAAGATCAAGTCCAAAAGCCCTTGAAGAAACGTTTTCCGAAGGCCAAACTTCCTCCAAAGAAGATTAAAGGACAAATCCTGCGACGATCTAGAAGCGTTCATCGCTCGCTTAAACACTTACAAGTTCACGGTTCGATCCGAGATCAAGCTAAGAAGCCCTCGAATCGACGTTTGCCAGACTTTGAAGTCACAAATCCTAAAACGAAGAATTTGAAGATCCATGTTCACCGCTCTAGAATACTAGAATATTAGAATTAGAAGATTAGACTAGAGAATTGTACCCGCTTAAATCAAGATCAATAAAACTATTATTTGAGCAACTTTACTTGCCACAGTTATAATTTAGTAGATTTGTCAAATATCAATTCTGAAAACAAATCAAATAACTTGCGGAATTAATGTTATGAATATGATGATTGTTCTTTCCTATCTTTTTGGGATGACAAAAAATCAATGTGTGCTTTTGGCAGCGGAAGGTGATGTTTATGACAATGCCAATTATAGAAGAGGCCATGATTCAACTGTACAACCGCATGCTCACAAACAGGACCATTTCTATAGCAGATTTTGGTTGTGGATCAGGACCAAATACTCTTCTCTTGGTAACCGAACTTGTTAAGATCATCAATGAACAGAGCCGGAAGCTTGGGCGTGATCTTCCTGAATTTCAAATCCAGCTAAATGATCTCCCTATGAATGATTTCAATTCCATGTTCAAGTCTTTAATACCCCGCTTTCAAGAGAAACTGATGCAGGACATAGGACACAGGTTCCAGCCGTGCTTTATGACAGGGGTTCCAGGTACATTCTATGGCAGACTGTTTCCTACAGGAAGCCTGCATTTTGTTCATTCTTCTTATAGTCTCATGTAGCTTTCCAAGGTACAACAACAACTCAAGAACTCTCCTTCAGTTTTATTTTATGTTACACTAAATTGCGGTTTGCACATCGAATGAGTCATACATTTTTCATTTAGGTTCCTCAAGGGGTGGAAATAACAAAGACAACATATACATGGCCGGTACTAGTCCAGAATGTGTGATCAAAGCATACTATGAGCAGTTTCAAAAAGATTTCATGGCGTTTATGAAGTGCCGTTCCAAGGAATTAGTAGACGGAGGGAACATGGTCTTGACCCTTTTGGGCAGAAGAAACGGAGACGCTTCTAGTAGAGATGGATGCTACATCTGGGAGCTCATGGCCATGGCAATAAGGCAAATGGTGTCTGAGGCAAGTCTCATCAATTACATTTTCTTACCCCATTATATGTCATCAGGCAAGTATCATCCATTACATTTGCTTACCCCATTAGATGTCAGCAATAACATCCGAGTCCAAAACGTGTTGCAAAATCCTTATGCACAATGTTGATGCATGCAGGGACTAATAGAAGAAGAGAAGTTGCATTCATTCCACATCCCTATGTGCACACCATCACCTGCCGAAGTGAAGTTAGAGGTTGAAAAGGAGGGTTCTTTCGCCATCACTCGCCTAGAGAGCTCGGAAATCAAGTGGAGCGACTGTGGCAGTGGCATCTGTCTGTTGGAAAATGGGGTCAGATTATACTTTAAGTATACGCAGCGAAAATTTCAAAAAAAAATTATAGACCAACATGATAACAGTAATTTAACGTGTTTGTGCATAACTAACATAGGGCTTACTCTGATAGCAATTTTGAGTCCTGACAAGCAGCTTCCAATTCTACCTCAGCAAATTCTAACAAACATTAATTTGCTCCTCTGTATATTCAAGCCCTTCAAGATCCTCTAGCTCCTCTCCAAGTAAATCCCAATCCTCGTGCAAATCCAGGTTGTCGGTTGTCACCTCGAACCTTGGTATCCACAGGAGTTCCTCTACCAACAAAAATGCTAAGAGATTCTTCTTTCAGGATGTAAAGAATATGAAGTGTATTCAAGACAAAATCTGATTTTGTCTTCTTTTGTATTGTCTATGTACTGTGTCTTCAAAAATAACTTAATTGTTGAAACACACTTGATACAAAAGTATATCAAGACAAAACGTCAGTAGAGAAAAAGGGAGAAGAAGTCAGCAATAAAACCAACTGAAGGAAAGTGGAAAGTGATGGGGACGTGCAACACGTCCCCATAGACAACTGCATGGCGCGTGTAACACACGCGCCAAAAATCAACCTCTGCTGTGTTACACGCCTATTGCTTTTCCTTTCTTTGGGCCTTTCACCCAAATTTTCTTCTTCCCCTTTTATTATGTTTTGGCCCAATTTTTCTATTTCAGCCCAGCTTTAATTATTGGACTCTAATTCTAAATTAGTCCAAGTATAACACTTCATTTTAATTGTTCAATTCCAATTTGAACCAATTAAAATTATTCTCATATTATTCATTATAAATAAATAAATAATATTAACATCCCCGGTTTGGTAGAGTACTCTCCATATAGTGTGACCCATAGGGCCTTATATATTAAGCACTAATCCAATTAGGTTCACGGTGAAACTCCTAGACAATTTACCGGATAATATTAATATATAAGGACGTTTGTGAGGATATACAAACCACCTGTAATGTAAGGCTCTAATGATGATAAGGTCCTTTCATTCACGAATACTCGAATAAGTCTAGAACTTGATATTATGTCTGTTCCAATAACTTATTCATTTCTTTCTCAATCTTGTTAGTTGATCCTCGATCATATTCAAACACCATTTTGAATATATCGTAATGCATTGGCCAATGACTAACAATCAACCTAGCTATGAGATGTAAAGTATTCTCTCCAATGTCTATTGCTATGAATGAATCATATCTTGGCTCAACTACTACTCCCATGTATACGTGGATGCCCAACGACGCCAGATTCACCCCATTTGGAGTGCAAGCATTGGTCATGGTCAAAGCACATCACTTCACACATGTAGTCGATTAACCTCAAGTCAAAGGACTAATACATCACCTTACACACCGATACTTCCATAGACATATAAATAGAATTAACCAAATGGTTTCTCGGTGGGTCTACCAACACCCTCCATGGTGTCCATGCATCCATCGTGAATGACCAAGTCATTCGTAGTCGTGAGAGCTACTACATTCTCCAATAATATGATGCAGATCACATGCCAATCTTTAAAGTGCGTCATTAATATCCCAAATCTCAATGACTCTCGATTGGGGCCATTTTAAGACTTACGTTCTGTCATCCAAGTTCTCACACACTTGGTAATAACGTACAGTCCATGGGAACATCTTATCTAATTATTCAAACAACCAAATAATAACTCAATAGATGCAATGCCAAATAATAATATTATAAACGATAATAAACTGAATGTGATCAAAGTACATATCATGCTCATAAATAGTTGTCTTTATGACATACATACTTTCACTGTCTGCCTGGTTCAGGTGACGATGATGGGTATAATGTGGCCAAGTGCATGAGATCCGTGGCTGAGGCCTTGTTGGTCCAACACTTCGGTGTATTGGTGATTGATCAACTCTTTGACAATTACACAAAGATCCTTTCTCATTGCATGTCTAGAGAAGAACAAAAATTTATCAGTGTCACGATTTCGATGACTAGGCGAGCACGAGAATGAGGATTGTTGATCAAAAGAAACTAGGATATAGGTTTCCTTTATATCAAATTATTTTTGAAAAAATTGAACTAGTATTGCAAATTTGCAATCTCGAATACAATGTAGAAGCTAAGAGTGAATTCCCCATTGAATACATTCTGAATATACAAAAATTTCTCAAAAATTTTTTGTGGATAATATGTACAGAATTGAGAATTTGAGATTCATCTATGTTATAAAGTCCCAAAAGGACACACGCACAATTCAACTAGGATAATTTCCGGGAGAAAGGCAATTTTGGTCCTAAAGTATACCCAAAATGGCGTATGTAGTATCTCGTTTGGTGGTCGTGTGATTCTTGTTCCTATAGTTTTCAAATTTTAACGTCCTTAGTCCTTTTTGCTGACATGTCGTCAAAATCAATGGTTTTGTCCCGATTTTGACCGCCACATCATCTACCATCTCACATCACAATTTAAATAATGCAAACATAAATTCAAAAATTTAAAAAATGTTAAATTAAAATTAATAATAACTAAAAACATAAAACATGAAAAAACCTATTATAAAATCACCCTCCAAATGTACATCACCCAAACCAATTGAAATATAAACCTTCTCACATAGCTAGCTAGCTGGGGAGTCCAAAACCAAAAATCTAGTAGTTACCACTAATGTTTACTTGGCCCAATATCCTCACAACCAATTCTTCACTGGTCCAAATGTTACACGATGATCCAAATCAAAAATCTTGAAACAAAACCTTCCGTCAATTACATGAAAAGGAGTACAACCTATATTTTCCTCATCCCTCCACCCAATGCTCTTTACCGGAATTAGTTGCAAGCAATTCAAAATGTGATCATAGGAGTTAGTGTTGTTATGCGAGTCGAGCCTTGCCGAGGGCTCGGCTCGGCTCGGTAAGGCTCCATTCGGCTCGGTTCGATAAGCTATTTCGAGCCTCGACTTCATACATTGTTATATTTTGTTTCGCCTACCGATAAAGCTCGTTAAGAGTAATTTTTTAAATAAATTTATATCTTTTATACATATTTTTAATATTTTTATAGATAAGGCTCGTTAAAGCTCGATAAGGCTCGTTAATACTCGTAATTTTTCGAGTTCGAGCCGAGCTCGAGCCCCTTTTTTTACTCGTTTTGTTAACGAGCCCGAGCTCGAGTCGAGTATCACAATACTCGGCTCGGCTTGTTTAACATCACTAATAGGAGTCTCAAGTCAAAGCCGTCAATTCCAAGAACCGAGGAAAATGCTAAACCCAATTAATGAAATTTCGTTGTTACTTAGTCACCCTATCGTCTAGTATGTCTAAACCGAAGTATAGCAGAGAGTGAGGGGTCGCGGACGTATCCTAAACCAAGACCACAAAGGCCGAACACTCTGACACATGTAAACATGACCAAGAGTGATGGTCCTTGGTGACAACGAAAAGTGTAATACATGGGTTAGCTTAATCCTAAAAAACCGGTCAATTCCATACACCATACACTGTTTAACAAAGCAAGTGGCAAGCAATTTAAAGCGTGGTCATCGATCATACTTCTGAAGCTCAAAACTCACAACCCGCACTAACTACATCCCTCCACCCTATGATCATGTATCAAGCTGGTAAGAATTTAAGCATGTGTGGTAGAATTAACAGGTAAGTCAACAAACACATCACAAAAGAAAGCTTGTAATAAAGTTGCACAAACGTCTCAAATTATCAACGTACTACCACAAGGATTAGCTAGTTGCATTTGCATTGAAGGGAGTACTCCACTATTATATTTGGCCAAAATATCTGCAACACTGTCACTTTACCGTTATACAAAACATAGTTCAACCGAAAGGAAAGTATAACGGACTGTCGCCTGATCTCCGTCAAAATCGTCTTGTGCATCTATGATACCTTCTTGCTCCTATTTAAGCAATGGAAATGTAAGATTGTTAGCTCAACAATGATATGGATCATTGAACGGCTCAGATTAAATATGAAAATTTCTACGGTGTTAATTAAATTCAGGATATGAAAAGCTAGAATCTAACTAATCCAGTTTCCTAATTCTTGAAAGAGTTTTAGTTGGTTTCCTTATAAAACAAGGTTACATAAATTAGTTTTATTGTGCTAGAACGATTAGTAATTAGTTTTCTTGTTCTAGTTGAATTTGATAGTTGAGTTATCTGTATATAGTTAAGGGAGCTTGTTTGTTACATAGATCAGATAATACTATAATATCAACAATAGAAGATTGATAGGAAATTAGGATCATACTGTAAAAAAGATATTAGGTTGGTTTATCTTTTATGCGATTGTTCTTCATACGTATGATTATAACCTAAGTATCAATAAAGGTTGTTGGTTGATCTCCGTGGACGTAGGCATTGCCGAACCACGTTAAATCTTGTGTCTCTGGCTTTCTGCAAGGATGTACTTATATCTTACTTGTGTTTAATCTGAAATCCGAATCCATCGGGGGTTGGTTCATTGTTTGTTTGATTATTATTTTCTGTCATTATTGCATTATTCTTCCTCATTGTTTGGACTTAACATGAAAACATAAAAGGAGAAAACATAAAAGGAGTTAGTATGAATAAAGATCTTGGATAATACCAGTTGTGCAGCTAACTACAGTTCTGTTTTGAGAGCCTAAAGCTTAGTGTTAATGTTGGATTTCCCCCAAGTGCCAGTAGCATAACGTAGGAAATGGTCATCCGCATTTTGCAAATTGCACCCATTTAATGTTAAACGCAACACGAAATATTTATAATTTGACTAAAACGCTCCTAGCACATTAAAAATCTTATAAAATTAACGAAAAATAAAAATATCCCGTTTATACAAACATAAAAACATTAACATGCATGATCGAACACAAAATAACAACAATTAAAAAAATCGAAAATAAAAATATTTTTTTTAGAAAAATGCTTCGTTTATACAAATGTTTCTAAAAATATCCAAGTAAATTATAAAAAAAAAAGGAAAAAACCGCAAAATTAAATTACAAATGTTTTTTAGATTTTCCGTTAAAAACCGGCCATATCAATACTTGGGCGGTTTTTTCCATTTTTTTTTAAATTTGCAAATTGATTATATATAGTTTTCTATATTTTTTATTTTTGCAAATTGAATAGTTTACTTCTAATTTTGCAAATTGACCACTTTAATTTAATCTTGTCATTTATTTATTTAAAAAGAAAGTAAAAGTTAAATAATCTATTTAACTGAAAATCTAGAAAACATTTGTATGAACGAAACATTTGTATAATTTAATTTTGCGGTTTTTTCCCTTTTTTTTACTTGGATATTTTTAGACACATTTGTATAAACGAAATATTTTTATTTTTTTAATTGTTGTTATTTCTTGTTCGATCATGCATGTTAATGTTTTTGTGTTTGTATAAATGAATTATTTCGTCTTTTCATTAATTTTATAAGATTTTTTATGAGTTAGGATCATTTTAGTCAAGTTACAAATATTTTGTGTTGAGTTTAGCGGAAACTGTGTTCCGTTTAACAGCGACTATATATAACATCCCGACGTGCGGTTGTCCGACTCCTAGTCAACGGAGAAATTTTGAGGGTTCAAATTGCGTCTTGAACACGCTCTAAGATTATTCTTTGAGTAAAAATGAGAAAGGTAGATTGGATTTAGACTACCCGCATTGGGTGACGGCTCCGTGACGTCACTACCGATGACGGATCCGAGATTTTTCTTTGCATTGTGTGACGATCACGAGCCACGAAATTTTGATTTTTTTTTTTTTACATATTGAACATATTGTAAGAGTGTTTAGAAGTTGAAATTAATAAAATTGCATTTTTAAAACTCGTTTTATAATTTTAAGTTTAATTAAGAGAAAAATGAGTTCGAGATGGGATGATCCAAATATAGTTAAGAGTGGTCTCTATTGTAGATCTCAAAATACAAAGACGTTGGTGATTTTTATTTATTTTTTGCATTTTTAGTTTTCGAGTTATTCGCGTTTGAAATTGGACAAAACTAAAAAAAAATTAAAAAAAAATAGAACTAGTAGGTGGCAGCAGCCAAGCAGCCCCCTATTTGTTCCCATCACTATGTGACGGGGGAACTAAGTGACGCGCCCTTCGCTGCGTTGCGAAGTAAGTGACGCCATAGGCCGCGTCGAGGGAGTGTTATAGATGAAAAATTTATACGGAGAAGGGAACGACGAAGAATCGTCAAATTTTTTAATTTTTATACCTTCAACAAATGGGACATGTCATTTTCTGATTGGTCGACAACAAAAAATATTTATAATTCTAAAAATTAAAAAAATCAATTAGGTATTATAACCGTTAATAATTTACAAACTTTTAATATCTAAATTATGACACTCTTGATTTCCTATATTTTTTCTTTAAAAGTCTGCACTCTAAAAAATCGTTCAAAATAATGGTTTATATCTTATACTCTTACTTTTTTGCCATTTAAAATCTTTAAAATTCACAAAATTTTAAAATCAGTTAAAATTGATTTTATAAAATTTTAAACTTTCCAGGTAGTGTTATAGGTATATTATTCTAAAAATTATACAATAATTATATGAAATTATTAAAAAAAAAAAAACTTATTGATGATCTATAGTGATTAAATATATATGAATAATCACATAAATGACGAAAATTAGTTTTTAATTTTTTATAACTAGTAATGAAGTTATTATAATTTGAGATACAAGTCGTCCAACTGATTCTTTAACGAAAGCTAGACTGGAATTACAAAATTGCAAAAACAATCTAATTTAATATAATACTAAGGCTCTGTTCTCTTCAACTACAATTTTCTGAATCGAATCGAATCGATGAATGGAATCGAATCGAATGAGTTTTCAATGAAGAAACGAGCTTAAGTTATAAGTCTAAATCAGAATTAATTGACCAAGATCGATCGAGCTCAATTCTTCCACTGGTAGCTTCTTCATAAGATCTCTTCTGGTGATATCATTGCATTGTCAAAGACACGTCCTTTCCAAATAAGACTTTATCCTTACAAGATTTAATCTTAGACTTTCCAGTTGATCACCCATTCTAAGATTGGTCCAGAATGTGAGGTACATATTTGTATATTTAGAATACCATAATGTACATTAGTACATCTTACCAATCCACCTAGCTAGCAACTTTAAAGTCTTAAAGAAACCAGTCGAATACCGAATGCAGCCGTATTGCTCAAGGCTTTTATGATACATACCACTTCTAGTAGTATAATTCAATGGAGAGTAGACAACAAGTTGCCTAGGGCAAAGGGAAAGAACGTTGAGATGTCGTTTTCCCCAATAATTTACAACACTAATTACTTGTGATAGTACTACTACGGTACCATTTGTCTACGCATGAATTATTATTTTTTATTTTAATTTATCACTCATATCCGCTACATGTGATTAATCCAGTCGAGCATCTTTAAGGGACGACTCTCCCAACGGTATTTTTTACATTCACAAGACTCGAACTCAAGACCTTGGTTAAGTGAACTCAAACTCTTACCACTTGAACTAACAACTAAAACTAAAACTCATGAACTCAAGTCTACCCATGAATTATGATACAACTAAAACTCCACCAATAACCAGTTAAGTTAACCCTGAGTACCTTCTCGCCTTCCCATAAACATTTCACCGTTACAACTGAACTCAAGAAAACCTAATTAAAATCATTTAATTTTTCATATTTTTTGGAAAATACATTTTGACATATTAATTGACCCTAGAGTATATCCAACTAAGCGAAACCAACTGAAATAAACGGTTAGTATTAATGTTTTTCTAGAAAAGAAAACTGTGCGACAAATCGACAGTTCCATAAGGTTAAAGAATTTCCCGTTGGTGTGGTTCGGACCCTTGTTCTTTTCGTTCTTATTTTTTCATGTTACATTAAAACCTCTATAAATTAATAATGTTGGAATCGAGATATTTTATTAATTTAGCGAGATATTATTATATCGATAAATTAATAATTTATTAATTTAAAGAGGTTTTACGTATGACCTGTAAATTTCCAAGTCCAATATATTAGTTACAATGTATAATAGTTAGAGATGAAAATAAATTAGAAAAACAAGTTCCAATTAACATTTTATGAATTTACATTCACAAATTAATTGAATTTGTCAAATTCATTGTTTTTGAATAAGTAAAAAGTTAGTTCATCGTACCAAAAAGTTGATCCATGATACCAACGTAGTACATTAAACATGGTTAGAAATTGATCACTATAAAATGGCCATTGAAATTTTTTTAAATCACATCAACTATGGCTCCTAATCTGAAAGGTGTTCAAAAATCATTGGTAAGTATGCAAAGCCACGTTGTTTTAAGAATATCAACATGAATAGCCTAGATTATGAATACCGTGCCAACAAAAGAGCATGGATGACTGGGTTGCTTTTTGAAGAATATGTTCGTTGGCTGGATGAACAAATGCACAGTCGAAAAATTCTCTTGGTAGTGGATAATTGTCCAGCCTATTCAAATAATATCCCAGGGTTACAAAACATTGAGTTGTTTTTTCTACCGCCAAACATGACTTCAAAAATTCAACCATGTGGTGCTGGGATAATTAGAGCATTTAAAATGTACTACCGTAAAAGGTTTTACCGTAAGATTTTGGAAGGTTATGAGTTTGACATTTCTTCTCCGGAAAAGGTTAATGTTTTAGATGCTATCAATTTGGCCGTCTCATCTTGGAGAAATGTGCAACAAGAGGCCATAGCAAATTGATTTCGACACTGCAAAATTTGTTCCGCGAATTCAATCGGCTCAAGTAATTTAAACGATGCAGATTCTACAGAAACATTCGTGGGCTTGAGAACTTGATTACGGGTATGCATTATCGGCACAAAATGGATGTGAATCACTTGCTAGATTATCCTGGTGAAAATAATGAATGTTACGATCGAGGTTCAAAGCATCGAAGAAATTGTGGTGGATACCATTCAAAATCCGGTCGATGGTGAAGCTGAGGATGATTCAATAGCTTTGGAACCAGTCACTCGAAAAGAAGCATTGCAAGCGGCAACAACTCTTCACAACTTTTTTTTTGCAATACGAGAAGACAACGCCCCAACTCTTAAGTGCAATTGGGAGATTTAAAGATGAACTCAATATAGATTTGAAGTTCAACAAAAAACAAGTGACTATAGATTCATTTTTTACTAAACAATCTTAGAATTTTGAAGTGTATCACACACACACACACGGAATTTTTTAGTAATTATTAATTTATAATTTCGTTTGGACCAATATATATACACTGGGGCTTCAGAAAAATTATTATCTTATTATTTTATTGATTGGGGTTCAAATTTGTTATAGTCCCAAGTTGAGACTGGACAAATTATTAATTTTATCGAGATTATTAATTTATCGAGTATTAATTTATAAAGGTTTTACTTGTATCTTTAATCTTTAAATAATAAACTAAACTCGTTAGATGTTCCCAAAAAGGGGCTTAACACTTAGTTGTAAGCCCCTTCTTCTTACAAATTTATTTTGTCAAGTTATTAATATGCACGGTAAGTATTTATAACAAATAAATCTTAGACTGTTTGAGTGAAGTTAGAGTAGGATAGGGAGATCAATTGAGTTATGTTAATTGAGTTTTCCTCAAAAATTACAATTCACAAACTCTACCTTGGCTCAAATTTAAACACAAACATTTACTTCGTTCCGATTAAAACTTCTCAATTTTCATTTTAGTTGTTTCATACAAAATTTATCATTTCTATTTTTCGTAATTGAACTATGTACCTTACTTAACCAATATCATCATAATACATTCTTTTTTACAATTTTACCAACCCACTATCTCTTTTTATTATTTATTTTTTATTCTTTCAACATTTAAATATGGGACAATTACAAATTGGTGGCCCAAATACTTCCTACCTATTAGTGCTACATAATATATTTACTACAATTCAGTGTCTACTTATCTAATTTCAAAGATACCCTCAACTAAATATAGTACATTTACATATTAATCTAATATAATCCCAATATAATCTAACAGATTTTAAGATTTCGTTATATTATAATTCAACAAGCATTAGCTAAATCAACGATCGTCCACATTCAGAAACATCAACGAGCATCCAATTTCATCCAGCGACATTGAGCCAAACATCACCAATTTCGCCAAGCACGATCGTCCAATCATCAGCTTCTTCCAATCCTCGCATCAGCTAAATCAAACAAGCACAATTTCAATGGAAAAACAAGCATCATTAGACCACTAATTTATGGAAAACAAGCATCTTTTTTGGTAAATAATGGAGGAATTTATGGTATGTAAAACAAGCATCATTTTCTTGAAAAACTAGCATCATTCATCAATTCTGGTAAACAATCGAGGAATTGGTTGTTGGAAAACAAGCATCATTATAGCATAAATTTAGGGAAAACATGCATCATTATACTAGAAATTCAAAGAAAACAAGCATCATGGGATGATGCTTGTATTAATGAGTAGATGCTTGTTTGTTTTAAATTGGCGTATGTGAACGTGTTGATGCTCTTGTATTTCAAAATATATTAGTTTTCTAGATAATGTAGATTATTTGATTAGTGCTATAAATAAGGGATGGATTTTAGCAATAATTGTAAGATTTAATTTCAAATTTACTAAAAATAATAAAATCACTAATTTATAGTAGTAAGTTTATCACCAATTTGTAGAAAGTTTTTTAAGTAAAACTAAAGTGTAAGAAGTTTTTGAAAGTTATACTGATTTGTAATTACTCTTTTAAATAATATTCAACTTTCCACTTTATTAATCCACTATTAATTTTTAACTATTCTTTATTAGTTTTACTTAAATAAAATTCAATATCCCAATTCTCTCTTTTTTCTTTTTTTGAATAAGCTAATTATATTACAAGGGCTCAATTACCACTACTACTTGTCTTCCGCCTCAACCACCTTATAACCCCTTGCCTCAACTACCTTATAACTCCTTTCAATAATTGACGCTGTCAGAGCTTGAACTCTGCACCTCATGCATACAGTTTCAACTCCCAATTCTCTTATTTGTTTGACCGAAAATCAAACATGAAATTCACATATGGAAAGTAATAAAGTAAAGCCTATACTACAATTGAGTTGGCTCCGGCTCATCCCAACTCGTGTACAAATTGCGAGTAAATGACCTAATATAAGATCGATGGATAAATGCCCAGAACCTGAAATGTAATATTCATTCCGTTCCGCATAATTTTTTACATTTATCATTTTTATCCATCTTGCATAACTACATAGATTAATAAAAGAAGTAAACTACACACAACCAATAAATAATAAATAATATTAACTTTATACTTAAATTAAACATTTTATCACTAAAATTATATTTTTTCAATATTTTATCATTACATTAATTTTTTCACTTAAAACCGTGCAACTTAATATATTAAATTCTTCGGAATGGAAGTCGTAATAATTGCAATTTGAAAATCCAAAGGAGCCACATAATCACAAAGCAGAAAGTAATGGGCTGGTTTGACGAGATTTTGTCAGTGAGCCTCGAAAAAAATGAAACCAGCAGGAAGTCCACATCAATCTTTCACATATGGGCCCTTACCGTCCTTGGAGCTTTCGATGTCTCACACTCTCATTTCTACTCTCATGTCTCCTACTGCTTTTAGATTTTGCTCAATACTCCCTCCTTTTTTATTTTTTTAGAAGTTTTATCATTTACCATTTGACTTTGTTAAAATTTTAAAAAAATATAATAAAAAATAAAGTAAAAGGTAAAAAGTAAGAGAGATAATAAAAAAAGTAAAAAACATAATCTAATCTAAATATATAATAAAAGTGGTGACATATGTGATCAAAGAGGCATGCCACATAGGCAAAATATGATGTTGCATGTCTCTTTGAATTTCATGCAGTTTCATTCACAAAATTAAAGCAAAAAGAAAATAGTAATTTACAAGTGTACAATTTATTTTTGGTATGTTAATCAGATACATAGTTTTATTAAATAACATATAACTTTATATGCAAAACTCCTAAAAATATTTTGAATATATATTTGGATTCACCATGACAAAGATTTAATCCATAGACACCAATCTTATATATTATTATTAATTAAATAAATTATTTATATATTAAAATAAAAAAATTAATTTGTTAAATGATATCTATTGGTTGTGTAAATTTAAATTTGTAAAATAAGTCATGGAACATTTTACTTTTGACAATGCAATGCACCTGATAACTTCCACTATTTATATTTTTAGTATGTTCACTACATATGTAGTTTTTATTAAATCACATATAACTTTATCTGCAAAACTCCGAAAAATATTTTGAACATATATTTGGATTCATCACGACGAAACGAATCCATAGACACCAATTATAAATATAATTATTAATAAATATTTTATTCATTAAAATAAGATATAAATTTATTAAGTGATATATATCGGTTGTGTAAATTTAAAATTTGAAAATAAACTATGGAACATTTTCATATTCAAAATGCAATCCACCTTATAACTTTCACTGTTTATTTTTAGTATTTTAACCGCATAGTATATAGGTTTTATTAAGTCCCATATGAATTTATCTGCAAAACTCCGAAAAATATTTTAATTAATTAAATAAATCATTTTTTTATTAAAATAAATATAAATTTATTAATGAAATTTATAGTTGTAGACATTTACATGAACTTATCTACAAAACTCTTAAATATATTTAAGCATATATTAGATTCATCATGACAAGACGAATCCATAGACAACAATTTGAATATTATTATTAATTAAATAAATTATTAAATAATATAAAATAAAATATTGGAGTTTTGAAAATAGAGTATTTATTAAATATTTAATATTGTCAAAGCGTTTGTAGCCGAGTGGCAAGCTGAGTCACCTCGTACCCAAGAGGTCACGGGTTCGATCTCCGAAATGGGTGATTATTTTCTCCATATAGAGAATGATTGAAATGTTATTAGAGAATTTATTGATGGTAAAGTTGTCCAATAATAAATATTGTAATTGCAATATTTTATCTCAAAAAAAAAAATTGAATGCTGCTCCGTTCATTTAAAATGAAATTAATAGTTATTGAGATGTCCAATTATAATTTTGACTTTACGGTTGAGAAGAGCCCGAATATGGACGTTATTAGTGTTGTTGTTAGGGATCATGAGGGCAATGTTATTGTTTAGCGTCAAAATTTTATGTCTTGTGACTGTTGAAATTGCGGAAGGGTTGACAACAAAATTAACATTTGAATTCGTTCAAGGTTTTGAATCCCAACATGTAGTATAATTGAAATTGATTGTTCTTTGGTAATTAAATCTCTTAAATCTTCAAATTTTAGATTTGACTTTCTCACTGGTATCCGCTACATGCGACTAATCCAGTCGAGTACTGTCAGATCTTTTTCTTGGGGACGACTTTCCCAGCGGTGTTTTTTACATCCACAAGCCTCGAACCCGAGACCTTGCTTAAGTGAACTTAAGTCCCTTACCACTTTAGCCAACAACTGTTGGTCTCAACAGTTTTTGTTAACTGCATACAAAAAGTATAATAAGATATATTGTTTTGTTTGAAACATCAATTTTTTTAATCAATAACTACTCAAAAAAATAAAAATAGCATATGAGATACGAATCTTACAAGAGTTAGGGACACTATTGAGCACATGTCGGACTATACCTTACTGCATTGGAATTACATCATTTTACCTTTGAATGGGTCGGGTTCCATCCAACCCGAATTCAAGCCCGTTTAAAATAATGGTGTTCAGGTCCAGGTCGGTCATATATTCAAACCCGCTCCACACCTCTGTAACAAGACCCAGACTACAACATTTTATGGTTAAATTAGTAAAATGTACATTTTTCCCGGGGGAGGGAAGGAGGTATGCTGGGGGTGGGTGCAAAAAAAACCACCGTAACATGTCGATTATATTTGTAAAATAATATTATTTGTGTATGGGGTGGGGAACCACATACCACCAAGAGCGTTGGTTGACCAACCATATTAATTGCGTTATACACTTTTGTATTTTATTTTTGTTTGGAGGGATATAATCTTAATTTAAGAACATGTATCGGTTACTAATTAACCGGCCTGGTATGAGTAGATGGCCCGATATAAAATACTCCCTCCGTTCCGGACTCAACTTCCCGTTGGTCAGAGCACAAGTTTTAAGAAAAGAATGAATAAAGTATGAGAGATGGTAATAAACTAGGAAAGAGATAAAATAAAGTATGAGAGAGTGGGAATACAGTAGAAAATATAGTAAATAAAGTAGTAGAGATAGTATTATTATAATGATAGTGGGTATTTCAATTTTCAAATTAGGAAGGGAAAGTTGAGTTTGGGACGGACTAAAACGGAAAGTGGAAAGTTGAGTTCGGGACGGAGAGAGTATATGTTATCATCCCGTCGGTCGTCGGGTCCTGAATGGATTTGGGTTGGGTGGGATCATAGTGTTGTTCAGATCTGGGTCGGGCATATACCCGAACCCGTTTCAAACCGAAACATTGTATTGTTAAGTTAATATAATGTATATTTTTCTGGGGGGTTGCGGGTGGGTGCAAAAGACTGCCATAATATGTGAAATTTTATTCGTAAAATAATATTTTTTTTTGTGTGTGGGATGAAGGACCACATACCACCCGAGGGTTGCTGGGAGCCAACCCTGTAAATTGCGGGGCGGAGGGAGTATATAACAAAAGTGGTGAGTTAGGCCTAGAGACGGTCTCTTGACAAGATTTGCATGCTTTCATCTCGGCCTATATCTTACTACAATGGTATTTCGTTATTTTACTTCTAAACGGATCGGGTTCTATCTAACCCGAATTCAACCCTCCTCGAAATAATGTTTTTAGGTCCGGTCTGGTATATACTCGAACCCGTTCCACATCTTTGTAACAAGACCTGACCCCAACATTTTATGATTAATTTAGTAAAAATTATTCACTCTGTCCTGCAGAACTTCAGACATTTGTCATTTTTAGCCGTCCCATAGAACTTCATACATTACCAAAAAAGGAAGCTACCCACACCCAACAAATAATAAACAATCTCAAATTTTCACTCAAATTATACACTTTGCCACTAAAAGTACACTTTATCCTACCTTTATTATATTCTATCAATACTTTAGCTTTTCACATAAAACTGGGCGCTAGCCCTAATGTATGAAGTTCTCCGGGACGAAGGGAGTACATTTTTCCCCGCGGGTGACACGCAAGGCGGGAAACTTTCTTCGATCTTCTCTCTACTTTTTTGATCCATAACGGCCCGGAGGGGTGGGGGTATCTGATACTCTCTGGGTAGGGAAACTCTCTTCTCTCTTCTCTCTACTTTCTTGATTCCATAACGGGTCGGGGACATATACTCTCTAGGCGGGGAACTCTCTTCGATCTTCTCTCTACTTTCATCCATAACGGGACTCGGGTGGGGGGGTGATTGTGGGAAATAACAATTATAGCATATGAAAATATGTTTGCGGAATAATAACTTTTGCGTCATTGGTAGGGTGACCACATGAGACCGCGGGGTTGTTGGAAACCGGAGTGGGGTGGTAAAAACATAGCTCTAACATGTAAAAATTATGTTTGTACAATAATAATTTCGTGTGTGTGGTGGGGTGACCACATACCACCACGAGTTGTTGGGAAAACACCCTATTGACCGTGTTGTATACTTTTGTATTTTATTTTGGTTCGTTTCGAGGGATACAAATTGTTGGTCCAGATAACGGCAAAGTAAAAGACTAGAGGGGGGTGAATAGTCTTTTAAACTTTTGTCGAGAAACACAGCTTCGTAAACCGGGGGTTTCGATACTTAAATTCAGAGCGCGGAAGACTTTAAGATAGGTAAGTGCAGAAACAATAAGTAAGTGTGTGTGCTTTGCTGAAAGATAAATACAGAAAGGTAAGTAACACAGCAAGTATAGTGGTATCTGGAGGTGGCGTAATCCTCCAACTAATCCACTTCGGTCTTTCTGAGACCTAGAATTCACTAGAATGATAATTGAGTTCACCTTACAATAATCCTATTCTAAGATTCCTAAACAAATGGTTTCCAACCAAATGTTCCCCCGAGTTATTCCCGGCTCCTAGAGCTAAGTACTTCCTCTACTCGAGATAACCTTGAGTTATTCCCGATTTCCCAAATCAAGTACTTCCTACTCCACGCCTTGATGGTGTTGGTTATAAGGTTTGTCGAGAGGCTTCTTGTATAACTTTTCGCTTATGTTTCGAGAGCCTAATAGAACAAGACTACTTAATACACTTGTTCGGTGTATAGCAATCGCTTCTTGACCCAAGTAATTGATGTCCGCTCGAGAATGAGCTTGAAAGGTTATCTGATAGTTCAACTCTTTCACGAATAACAATCTCTTGTTAAGGTTCAGGACAACTTAGAACTACTAGTGATTCTTCAAGCAACAGAAAGCTTTCAGAAAGGGTAGTAGAGTGCTTGAGAGAATATTTGCTTGATGGTAAGTTTGCAAGATAGAGCGTTCTAAGGTATGTTCTTCAAGCATCTAAGTGTGTGATATATATAGATAAATTTGAGAGGCGTTTGAATTGTATCCGTTGTGCTCTCTATCAAATTATATCCGTTTATATCTTGAACTATGTACTCAGAGGTCACTATCTCTTGCTTCAGAGAGGACTTGCTTTTTGCAGCATTTCTGCCGATGCATTTAATGCATAGTACTGTTCATTGTCCTTTAGTCTTAACGGATACATGAGCCTTTCTGATGGCTTGTATGCTCCATACTCATGATGTCATATGTTCCAGAATCATGTTTCAAAAGTAACTAAATGCACTTAAGAAAGGATTAAGGACATAGTCTTTACGAGTGAGACTAAACCTTGGTGTCTTCATAAATCTTGTGCAATCTCCGGTCTTGTAATCTTCAGAAAAGCTCCATTGCTAGGATTGATCTTCATGGTCTTCTTGGAAATAAAAATTACATTCAGAGACCTATAATCCTAATACAAGATTTACTAGACTAATCATACTCAGTGATTTCCTCTTTTACAATGTTCAAGTGAACTAAGAGTACTTAATCACCTTTCTGGCAAAGATAAATAAATGTGATGAATGATCAAAATACTAACAGATATTCCTAACAAATTTCCCCCTTTTTGATCAGTCATCCATGACTATCTTTTAAAGTCCTATTACAAATTTGTAATCCTGGAAGAGAAAACAATCCGCCACTTAATCATTTCAAATGATATTCAATTTTAGTTGAATTAAGTGCAGAAAGTAAGCATCAACCAAATCACAAGAAGTGATCTTTGCTGATAAGTTGTCATCTATTATAATGTTTCTGAGAGTATGATCTTCAGAAAGGTACAGTTTACAGAGTGAGATGCAACTTTTACAAATAGAGAAATTCAGAAACAATCAGCAGGATTACAAAAAGTAACAAAACATACCAAGTAAATTAGAACAACAGGAGAGTCCAAGATCCAAGTAAACATTCTAAGATACTAGTCTTCAAGTCTTCAAAAATAACTTAGGTTCAGAAACCTCAAGTTCTTCAGCACCCTTTCTGGATCAGTTGACATAATCATCCACTTTTCTGCATTCTTGGACATAGTCATAAAGAGTCCTTCTGACAGAGAGTTCTGTCTTTCTGGACAAATCACATATTTCTTGGTAACTCTTGCCAAGTTTATGATTTTCCTCGAAAATGTTGACCTGTAGTATTTTCCTGCACCTGCATGGTCTACTTGCAGCTGAGATAGGTTGAAATATTTGTATATTTCTTCTAGATAGTGTATATCATCTAGGTATTCATCCAATGTCATATAGAATGACTCATAGGTTGAAACTCCTAGTTTGTTCTTCTTGTCAGAGCTACCATCCATTTTTCGTACCTTGTGTACATCATCGGGCTTTAGGTAAGGACAGCAAGGAGAGGTCCATCTTTCGCATCGTTTCTCTCTACTTCAAAGTTTAGCTGTGCATGAAGGTGCTCAGATTTTAGCAATTACCGCTTGCCTTCTCCATTTCAAAGATCTGGTTGGGGATGGGAGTTGGAAACTTATCATTGACAAGTAAGTGTTGTAGTTCCAGAATCCAATACCCTCTCTTGTTCAGAATGCACCTATATGAAGACTCTTCATTACTCGTCTTCACATATTCAATGTGGACATCACCGCTTTTCTTGAACAATTTCTCTGCTTGTTCCGCCAAACCGAATCCTTCTTGCTTTTACATTGGGTGGCCTTCCGGAGATCCTCTAACCCTTTCTTCTGCCTTGCTTTGTCTTTGGTGGAAGTTCCTTGTCTTGACTTGGTATTTCCGAAGGAGTTTTACCAAAGGCATTGCCGCCAGAGGAGGTTGTGAGGTGCTTGCCTTCTTCTCTTGTGAAGTGGATGTCCATCAGACGATTCATCCTCATCATCATCATTGAAGTTCAACAATGGAGGCTTGCGCTTTCTTGGTCTCTCACTTCTCCTTCTTCTTGGTCTTCTCCTTTTCGTGATTATTCGTTGTTCCTTCGAGATCCTAAGGGACTTGGTTCCCTAGTGACCATACTTCTCTTCCGTCAGTTGATCTGGAACAACTTCTTCAACAGGGGCATCTCCGGTGTTCTTGATGACTAGTTGACTTGAGGAGGGAGGCATAGATTGTTTTCTCTTTCTTCCCCTGCCTTTCTGAGGCATCTCTTCTTCTTCCCCCTTAGTCATGAATGACTGACTCATAATGGTATAAGCTTCAGAGAGTGAGTCAAAGTTTTTCTGGAGATTATTGTGCACCCTGACCAATTCTTGGATTTCTTTCTTCAGCTCGTGGTTCTGCTTAACCAGTTCCTGCTCCTTTCTGTTGAGCTCTTCAAGTGGCCTAAGAATGGCGTTGGCTTGTAGAACAGCATGGCTGGCTTCATTGAGTACTGCATTAGCATTGTTACAATCCTCATCCCTGACCAACCCTAGGTCTTTCTGAGAGAGCTATCTTGGTTGCTCTATGAGTAACGCATGACCAATGACTTCATCTCTTCTGGGACGGATTTTAGCACTTCTGTGTCTTGAGCAATTAGTGTCTTTCTGAGTTCCAAAAAGATACTATTTCTGGTACGGTGCTCTTCACTTCTTGAACTACTTGGTGCAGAGAATATATGAGGAGCAAGTAGAGCTCTCTTATGTTGAGTGACAAGTCTCTCATCTTCTGCGTCAGTAATCAAGTTTTGGTTGTTTTCAGCATCACTCTTATTATCTTTTTCTTGAATAGTTTGCAGATTGACAACCTTTTTCTGCTTTCCATCAAGTGTGTTGGCCTTCTGAGAAGATGTAGAAGGTCTTCGATGATCTCAACATCATCTTCTTCATCATCATTGTCATCCATGGCATCTATTTCAGCAGCTGTGACAACAATGGCATCTTTTAGATTTCTTTGCTCATCTAGGAGCGCCAATTCCTTGCTGTTAGCTTCTTTGAGATTTTGAATTTTGGCTTCCTTTTCATCAACAAGAGCTTGACACTCTAAGTTGATTCTCTTTTCTTCTTCCAACACCTTTCTGAGTTGTTCAATCCTGAACTCAGCGGCAGATATCTCTTCAAGTATATCGTTGTGTTCTGTCATTGGTTTTCTGATGAGACTTTGAAGGTGATGATGATGGGGCTTTCTGAGCATTGGAAGGAGTGGCCTTTTCTGCACTTCCTTTGCTAACTTTCTGAATCCCGTCGTTTCCAGGTTGGGGATCATCATTCTGATCATCATCATCATCATCATCATCATCCTTCTTGTTTTCTTGACTTGGATGCTCAGAAGGGGGTACTTGATAATCATTCTCGTCCATTTCTTCTTCATCTTCTGAAATCAAGTTGATCACATTTGGAAATGTAATCATTCTCCCATTCACTTCTTCTTGCTCAGCTGGGTAAGTAGTGAGCTTACTAGGCAATGCAGGATGGGTTACCATCTGCTCTTGGGTTTGAGCATCCGCAGTTTTGAAATCTGCTAGAAGTTTTTGTGCTACTTCATGAGTGAAGTCTTCATGCATCAGATTGGCAAAAGAATAAGACTCTGTTGGGAACAATGCATGGATGTAGTCTTCCAGATTTAGGGCTATTGCTCTCTTTTCTGGGACGTCGGTTACTCGTGCTATTTCAGAAAGGTCAGCCTTTCTGAGTTTCTGCCATTGTATGAAGCACTTTAGATGTTTCTTGAGAGTGTGCTTCTGGAAAGCTTTGAGTAAATCAACTGGCACAAAACTTTGAGCCTGAAAGAAAGGGATCAAGTTAGTTTTGTTCAAACCACTTGAGTTGGTATCTGTGTGCAAACGTAAGCTTTCTGAGCATACATGTGTAGAAACACTAGGCTCATTTGCTTGGACTTCAGCTTGTTTGGGCACAGAGGCCTCAGATACCTTGTTGTGAGGAGAAGTCTGATCCTCAGCATCCTTTCTTTCTGATTGAACCTGAGAAATAGAATCAAATATGTTTAGAAACTTGTTATCAGAAAAGATAAGTGGAAAAATGCTTTCTGAGACTTCACTTACTTCCAAGTGAGGAAGCTCAGTGGCATCTTTCTCAGAAACCTTGGGGGTTTCTGGAACCTTTTCTTCAGATACTGCTTGTTCAGCAGTTTCAGTTTCTATTGGAGGAGTTTTCAAGAATTTTTCTCCTTCCAATTGTTCTTCCGACGAGCTGTAAGAACAAACATAAGAGATTTAGTAGTGGGATTTCTAGAGCATTCTTGAAGAAGATTATTACTGAGTGCTTACCTTCTCATCAGAAGGCTCAGTAAATGCTTCTTCAGAAAGCTTTTCAGCTTCTGGATTTTCTTGGTTTTGGAGTGTTGGTCCCTCCACCACTACTTCCTCAGTTAGAGCCTAAAGTAAGACAAAAAGAAATTTAGAACACAAGATATTAATTTTTCAAGCAAGCTATTTCTTATTCAGAGATAAGTCACCAATTGAGAATGTGCTCTTCTTGTTGTTCTGAGGTTGGAGAAACCTCTTCTTCATTCAGAAGGGTGGACAAATTAACTTCCCCCTGAAAGTTTGTCTCCAATATGGCTTGTAACAAAATGAAGATTATGAGTAACAAGTTAACATTGAAATGTCGACAAGTTAGATATAAACTACTTTTGCTACCTGAAAAGAGTCAGGCTGATCATTGATCTTTTGGACTTGTGGTGAATCCATAGTCTCTCTGTGCTCATTGTTGTTCTCCTCTGTAGTATCATTCTGAGTCTCCATCTCAGTTTGATCCCTTTCTGAGAGTTGAGCTCTCTCAGAAGGTTGAGGAACCTGTTCAAGAACAGGGTTTTCTTCAGCAATATTGAGTGCTGGTATTGTGAATGTGAAGTAATGTCAGTATCTTCCATCATTCTATCTTTCTCACCTAGGCCTTCTTCTTCTTGCTGGGTAGAGGGGCTCTTATCTTTCTGAAGAGCTAAGTTTGATACTCCTCCTTGGGTCTCAAGCTTATATCTTTTGAGCACTGTTGCGATTACTTCATCGTCCTCAGAATCACTGTTCTGTGTTGGCGCAGACCCATCTATGATATTTCTATCATCTCGGGAGAGTTACAGCGCCTGCTTTGGATTCTTGGGGCTTCGAATCGCTTCTGGCGAACAACATCTTCGAGACCTTGTCTCCGTAAGGTTGTGCCTCTTGAATTTTATGGACTTGGAGGTCCTTTTGCTTGAGCCCTTTTTCTTTGGCAGGTAGGGGTTTAGCTTGAGCTTCCTCGAAACCTCCTCACCTTGTGTAGTTTCTTCAAATTTTCCGAGTACTTGCTCGTGACATTCTCTCCTTTTCTTCAAAGGCGTGTCTGAAAAGGGAGTTGGTGACTGGGATTTCTTGTTTCTCTCTAAGAGTAATCCCCATGGTTTCCAGAATGTAACATATCCTGAGACCAAAGTGCATATTGGCTTTTGGCTCAGCAAGGCCATTGATGATTTTGGGCTCAAATTCCTCAATATGTCCAAGGAATTTGTTGGCGTATTTCCAATTGAAGTGGGTTTCCTGCCCTTCATTCTTCTGGTTCAGAAGATGCATCATCATCCATCTATCCATACTTATCTGGTCTACTCCACCTTTGTTGCCATCAAAGCAACGGACCAGGATGAGAGCCAAAGTACTCTAGTGTTTCTGAAGATGACTTGTTCTGATAGCTTTCAGAATAAAGTCTCCTGGGCAACCTTTTGCATTTTCCAACTGGATTGCCTCAAAAAGTTCTTTGACGCCTTGAATCATTGAGGCGTCCTTGATGTTGATATCGTCAATAGTTCCTCGATTTTTCAATCGGAACAATTTGCAGAAAGCCTTGCAGTCAAGAACAATTTCTTGTGCTTGGACTTCAGTCTGCATGTACTTTTCTTCTTTATCATTCACAACCTTTGTGAAGATTTTGGAGTTGTTGTAGAACTCAAAGACATCCAAAGGTGGATAGGCCATTTGCAAGCAGATAAAACTAGATATGGGAATTCTTCAATATCCCCAATATCGCTTTCCTTCGGTTTTGAAGGTATAACTGCTGGTACATATTTCTTCACTAAGAATGCTCCCCAATTCATTTTATGACTAGGGTTCCAGTCCGAAGGGGTGAAATCTCCCAGAAGGCATTTATTCGACACCTTAAGTTCTTTTCCTCCTTGCTTTTCAGCAGGAGTAGATGATCCGGCATTAGGGTTCTTTGTGGTCATCTTCTTGGGTGCCATCTCTTTATATAAAGTTTTGAATAGGTGGTTTTGCAGAAGGATTTTGCACAAGTAATTGAGATTAGTCTATCTTTTCAGAAGACTAAGCACAAGAAGTTGAGTTGCAGAAGAAGTTTTGCAGAAAACTTGAGAGGTTTTGCTATTTTGATGCAAGTATAAAATTTTGGATTTGGTAAAAGTGTTTGTCTTTTGCCCAATTCCTATAAATATAGCAGACAAAACGTACATAGATACAACATACATATAACTGAGTATGAATGTGTGTCTTTGTATCTGCATAGGCGTGGTATCACACACGTTTCTCATTAAATGCTTAGTGGGCCACGTCTGAATTTCTAAACAGACATTACTTGCTTTGTTTTAATCTCAGCCGTTGAGATCAAATGTTTATACATCAAGGGCTTATATTGAATATCTTGTAATGATATCAATCAACAAATGGTAATGTGTCGACTTGATGGATTTTTAAAATGCTACATTCATTGTGTCACTAAGTAAAGAGTGAGAACACTTTGATCGTTTGAGCTTATCATTCTGAATGTCAAGTCCTTATCTATATATTGTTTATCATGAAAATGGTAAAAATACAAGACATTGGACATATTTGACTTTCAGAACTTATACCTTTTGTGCTTTGTGTGTCTTTTCTCTTTATGACTAAATGGTTTCCTGAATTCAAGAATCAGAAACTTCAGTTGTTTGAATGTATTTGACCCACTCTTAGTAAGTGAGTTCTAGTCTTATTTACTCATTGAGTGTGTACCAACCTTTGCCTTTCTGGATACCCGTTCCAGAAATGTTTAGCCTTTCTGAGTGTTGCTACTCAGAAACCTTTGCAACACTTCTTAACAACTTGGCTTTCTGAGAGCATGTTCTCAGAGACCTGCTTCTTTTCAACCTTGCTTACTCAGACTTTAGAGATTCAGGACATTTTTCAGTCCTTAGGCAACTCCATCAATCCAAGATTATGTCTTAAGGTCGAGAACCGGCTTTCTTGTAGGGGCTTGGTGAAGATATCTGCAAGTTGGTCTTCTGTGCCAATCTTGAGTATCTCTATATTGCCTTTTTCAACATGGTCTCTGATGAAGTGGTGTCTAACATCAATGTGCTTTGTTCTGGCATGGAACTTGGGATTCTGTGTGATTGCAATAGCACTTGTGTTGTCACAGAAAATAGGAGTTTTCTCTTCATTGAGTCCATATTCTCTAAGTTGTTGTTGAATCCACAGAATTTGTGTTGCACAACAACCAGCAGCAATATATTCAGTCTCTGTGGTAGAAGTTGCAATTGAGTTTTGCTTCTTGCTAAACCATGAGATAAGTCTTGTTCCCAGAAACTGACAAGTTCATGAGGTACTTTTCCTATCAAGCATTGATCCAGCATCTGAGTAACCAGCCAAACTCAATCCACCTTCTTTAGGATACCACAAACCTACATTTACTGTACCTTTCACATACCTTAATACTTTCATAGCAATGTTGTAGTGTGATTGCATTGGATTTGTTTGAAATCTAGCACACACTCCAACTGCATATTGAATATCTGGTCTGCTTGCAGTAAGGTAAAGTAGTGAACCTATTAATTTCCTATACTTGTGTTCTTCAACACTCTTATCTGATTCAGTATAGGTCATTTTGGTTCCTATGCTCATAGGAATCTTAGCATTCTTTTCAGAGGGCTTAAGTTTGAACTTTGTGAGCATGTCTTTTGCATACTTTGTCTGACTAATGAATATTCCATCATTGAGTTGCTTGACTTGCAATCCTAGGAAATAGTTCAATTCTCCCATCATGCTCATCTCAAACTTATTTTTCATGAGATTTGCAAAGTCATCACAAAGTTGCTTGTCCTTAGATCCAAATATAATGTCATCAACATATACTTGAACTAAGAGCAGTTTCCCATCATGAGTTAAGGTAAATAAAGTTTTATCAACTTCACCTTTCTTGAAACCACTTTCCATAAGGTATTTGGCCAAAGTATCATACCATGCTCTTGGAGCCTGTTTCAGTCCATATAGAGCTTTCTGTAGTTTATAGACCATTCTACTTTCTGAGGAAACTTCAAAACCAGGTGGTTGTTCAACATAGACTTCCTCAGCAAGTTCACCATTCAAGAATGCACTTTTGACATCCATCTGATAAACTTTAAAGTCGTTATGAGTCTTTAAAGTCTTTATGAGCATGCTGTGTTTACAGCTTCAACCCAATAAACTTCACTTATTTCTTATTTCAGTGTCAGCCAGCATTGTCCTTGCTGCTTCTTTTAGGGTTCTATTTTTCTTTTCTGCAACACCATTTTGTTGTGGTGTTCTTACAGAGGAAAGTTGATGTTGTATACCTTTGCTGGTACAAATCTCCTTTATGTACTGGTTGACAAATTCAGTACCATGGTCTGTTCTGATTGCAGATACCTTGTCATTTTTCATGACTTCGAGCTTATTTAGCAAGTTTGGTATCTCCACCCTAGCATCAGATTTATGCTTCAGAAAGACAACCCAAGTAAATCTTGAGAAGTCATCTACAAAAACAAGACCATACTTCTTTCCTGCATAACTAGTTACAGATGATTCAAAGAGATCCATGTGTAATAGTTGCAGTGGTCTAACACTAGAATGTCTGATTTTGGACTTGAAAGAGATCTTAGATTGTTTCCCCATCTGACAGGCAGAACAGATACCATCCTTTCTGAAAGATGTTTTGGGAAGGCCAACCACTAACTCTTTCTTGGCAAGTTTGTTCAGAGTTTTGAAATTCAAGTGACTCATTCTTTTGTGCCATAACCAAAGGCTCTTACAGGTGACCAGATTGACTCACCATGAGACATTCTTCAGTTGTGGCAGATGCCCAATCGGCAACATAAAGACTACCTTTCCGCCGAGCAACCAAGACTGTCTGCTTTGACTCATTGTCAATAAGTTTGCAATATTTTACTTTAAATTTCACAGTAAATCCCTTGTCTGCAAACTGGCTCATGCTAATAGATTGTATTTCAAACCCTTAACATATAATACGTCAGTAATTGTTAAGGATCCCAATTTGACGTTGCCAAATCCCAGAGAGGGATTTAATTCTCCTCCAGCAAATTTGATGTCTGGTCCATTGTTGCAAGCTTTGTAGTTGACCAGATTTGCTTTGTCTCCTGTCATGTGCTTTCCGCATCCACTATCAAATAGCCATTGAGCCTTAGTCCAAGAGGCGTTACGCAAAAACAGAAATGCGGAGTTAGGTTCTTGCCTCAGAGATAGAACCACTTAGACTAAACATTCTTCCAGTAGGAATCCACATTTTAGTGAATTTCTTGGGAGTTTGTTTTTGTCTAACTTTATCAGAAGGAGAAACAATAGAATCAATAATTTTGATCTCAATCTTCCTTCTTGAGGTGTTTCTAGGTGTTCCTTTTGGTGCTTTCTGGACCACAGGTTTTGGGATTGCTTTTTCAAAGAACTTAGCCTTCCGGCGTGTTCCTTCTAGCTTTGGCATTCAGTTTTTCAATTGGTTTGAGATTTCTTCCACTTCGCTTATTACGTGCAATATCAGCCTTGCGCCATTGTTCTTGTCCTTCCTTATATTGTTGGAAAAGGACTTTTCCAATAGCACGATAGCCAATGCCATTTCGAACACCTTTGGCTTTCTGAATGCGGTCTTCAGAAGCCTTACTAGTTTCTGTACCGTCTTTATTTTCATAAAATGGTACAGTAGAGAATTTGCCTATTCGAGCAATTCTTCCTTTCCTAGTAATATGGCAATGTGGATGGCTACATGTCTGAGGGTTGTATTTATTTTCAGAAGCTTCACCCACAAATTTCTTGTGAACTTGTTGTTCTTTCAAAGGTTGGGTTGCTACTCCTTTTCCTTTGTCAACTACCTTAGCTTTCTGACCAATGCTATAGGTGGTTGAAGAACCATTCTGTTGACTTTTTACAAAGGTCAACCTTTCATCACTCTTCTTCAGAGGAGATGAATTACTCGATTGTTCATCAAGTCCAAGTCCACCTTTCTTCAGAGGAGATGAATTACTCGATTGTCTGAGGCTTTTCTTCCATCAGACACCTCAGTAACTTGTTTGAGTTGTCTGATTTTAATAGGCCCTTCATTGATGACATAGATCATCTCATCACTAATGGCCTCCAGATGGAGCATCATGTTGTTCTTCCATCTCTCGTAGTTTTCTGGCTTCAGAATGGGTGCATCACTCAAAGACATTCATGCGCACTTAACACACAAATTATATAGTCCTCAGAAAGGGACAAAGTTTCTTCACCTATCTGGGGATCTAGGTTCAGTGCAGAAGGCTTGGGAACCTCCTGCTCTGATACCACTTGTTGGTCCAGATAACGACAAAGTAAAAGACTAGAGGGGGGAGGGTGAATAGTCTTTTAAACTTTTGTCGATAAACACAGTTTCTCAGAAACCGGGGGGGGGGGGGGGGGGTTTCTGATACTTAAATTCAGAGCGCGGAAGACTTTAAGATAGATAAGTGCAGAAACAATAAGTAAGTGTGTGTGCTTTGCTGAAAGATAAATACAGAAAGGTAAGTACCACAGCAAGTATAGTGGTATCTGGAGGTGGCGTAATCCTCCAACTAATCCACTTCGGTCTTTCTGAGACCTAGAATTCACTAGAACAGATAATTGAGTTCACCTTACAATAATCCTATTCTAAGATTCCTAAACAAATGGTTCTCAACCAAATGTTCCCCCTGAGTTATTCCCCAGCTCCTAGAGCTAAGTACTTCCTCTATTCAGATAACCTTGGAGTTATTCCCTGATTTCCCAAATCAAGTACTTCCTCTACTCCACGCCTTGATGGTGTTGGTTATAAGGTTTGTCAGAGAGGCTTCTTGTATAACTTTTCAGTTATGTTTCCAGAGAGCCTAATAGAACAAGACTACTTAATACACTTGTTCAGTGTATAGCAATCTGCTCTTCTTGACCCAAGTAATTGATGTCCGCTCGAGAATGAGCTTGTAAAGGTTATCGATAGTTCAACTCTTTCACGAATAACAATCTCTTGTTAAGGTTCGTGACAACTTAGAACTACTAGTGATTCTTCAAGCACAAAGCTTTTAAAGGGTAGTAGAGTGCTTGAGAGAATACTTTGCTTGATGGTAAGTTTGCAAGATAGAGCGTTCTAAGGTATGTTCTTCAAGCATCTAAGTGTGTGATATATATAGATAAATTTGAGAGGCGTTTGAATTGTATCCGTTGTGCTCTCTATCAAATTATATCCGTTTATATCTTGAACTATGTACTCAGAGGTCACTATCTCTTGCTTCAGAGAGGACTTGCTTTTTGCAGCATTTCTGCCGATGCATTTAATGCATAGTACTGTTCATTGTCCTTTAGTCTTAACGGATACATGAGCCTTTCTGATGGCTTGTATGCTCCATACTCATGATGTCATATGTTCCAGAATCATGTTTCAAAAGTAACTAAATGCACTTAAGAAAGGATTAAGGACATAGTTTTTCCGAGTGAGACTAAACCTTGGTGTCTTCATAAATCTTGTGCAATCTCCGGTCTTGTAATCTTCAGAAAAGCTCCATTGCTAGGATTGATCTTCATGGTCTTCTTGGAAATAAAAATTACATTCAGAGACCTATAATCCTAATACAAGATTTACTAGACTAATCATACTCAGTGATTTCCTCTTTTACAATGTTCAAGTGAACTAAGAGTACTTAATCACCTTTCTGGCAAAGATAAGAACATGTGATGAATGATCAAAATACTAACAGATATTCCTAACACAAATTTTTAAAAAAACATGTATTTATTACTAATGAACAGGTCAGATACGGTAGGACTCCGTATAAAATATATGTTATCAACCCGTCGGGTCCTCAACGAGTTTAAGGTTGAATTCTACTCCTTTTAAAGCATATCCATCATGATAATTCGTACTTTTAAATTTTTTATAGTTAGCATAAAAAAAGATTCAATGATATAGTACTGGATGAAGGACTACCACCGATACAACGACCAACGTTGTTTACATAAGTTTGACTATTTTATTTTTTCGACTAATTTATTTATTACATAAGTTTGTCATCCCTTTTTATTTATTATTAAAAATAAACTATACCGTGGCATCGCCACGGATTAGTACTAGTTGATAAAGTATGAAAGAGAGTGTTTAAAAATTAATAAGTGGAGATAGTGATTTTTCAAAAATGGAAACGTTAAACTTGTAAAAAATGCTCAAAATGATAAATAGTAAAGCTTGTAAAAGAACGTAGTAAGTACAAGTTATACAACTATACTAAGGGAAGACTTGTTTGAGATAAACTTTCGTGATGTTAGCATTCACGCGATTGGGACAAACTTTGTTAAATGCCAAGCTTAATGAATTTCACTTAGTAAAAAAAACTATAAATTACAAAAGTTTACTTATTGACACTAGTGGTGTCAAAGTATTTCATCCTTTAAATTCAACTTCTCATATTTTATTTTGTGACGTTACAATCACAACTTTACATCATTTAAATGTAAAATCTCTTATTTACTTTATTAACTATTATATATTCTACTTTATTCACTATCTCTTACTCCCTCCGTCCCAGAACAAATGTCTTATTTTGACTTTTGGCAGTCAACATTTTTTCAACTTTGACTCGGATTTAATCCTAAACCGTAAATGTATATTGCTCAATCAAAACTTTAGGACCTTATTCACTATCCCTTACTCCCTCCGTCCCAAAATAAATGTCTTATTTTGACTTTTGGCAGTCAACATTTTTCAACTTTGACTCGGATTTAATCCTAAACCGTAAATGTATATTGCTCAATCAAATTATATAATGAAACTTTAGGTCCTAAAGTTTCATTATATAATTTAATTGAGTAATTTACATTTACGGTTTAGGATTAAATCCGAGTCAAAGTTGAAAAATGTTGACCGATAAAAATAGAAAGTGAACATTTGTTGTGGGACGGAGGGAGTATATTTTATTCACTTTCTTTCTACTTTAAATATTTCTCCTTCTTTATCAATCCGGGGCAGAGAAGTATAAAGGTGAGTATTATTTAAATGGTAAAAAATCATTTGTCCACTGAAATTTCTATGTTTGTTCAGTTTTACCCCAAATCTTCAATAGGTTGCGAGTGGCCCCTGAACTTTTAAATGTGTTGTGAGCTGCGTCCTAAATTGCACGATCCATAGTCGGAACGTGTATCACACCCCAATCGAAAAGCCTTTTATAAGAAGCACATTACACCACATATTATTGCTAAATGGTACTTAAAATGTATGAAGTTTTTCGGAACGGGGGAGTACAATTTGTTGTACTTAAGTCTAGTATCAGGTGGAAAGATGTGGGGACATGAAGTGGGTGGTGGTGGTGGAGAAAAATAAATGGGGCAAAAATGGTCATTTCAGTTTAATAATGTACTGAAAAGACCGGATGGGTTTACCGCTTGTTTTTACCACAAAAATTGGAAAATTGTTGGACCTCATATGTGCCATTTGATTAAAAAGTTTTTTGTTGATGGTATCATGTTGGAGAATTTAAATGATACACTTTTAATTTTGATTTTAAAAAAGAAGCTCGAGAACAGGGTTACTTTCGACCAATTAGTCTTTGTAGTGTATCTTATAAAATTAAAACAAAGATTATGGTCACCCGTTTGCATCAATTTATGCCTCAGCTGATTTTCCCGTTTCAAAATGGTTTCGTACCAGGCCGTCAAATTTCAGACAATGTTATGTTGGCCCACAAACTACTTCATTCTATGAATCGTAAAAGGGGCCAAACCAACACTATATTGCCAAGGTCTACGGTGGATTGGAATGGGATTTTTCAAATTTAGCCTTAGAGAAATATAACTTTCACTCGTGGATCGGAAACTCATTATGAGTTGTTTAAGAACTCCGTCCTTTGTGATCTCTGTTAAATCTGGACGTTCTGATAAGTGGTATCCCTCGCAGGACTTCACCAGGAGGATCCACTGTCCCCTTATTTGTTCATCTTGTGTCAGGATCTGCTTATTGTTTTGTTAATTCATAATCTGGAAAACAAAACAATTTCGATGTTAAAACCCATTAGTGTTTGTAGTCCCATCCCACTGTTAAGTCTAGCTGACGATTGCATAATTTTTTGCAAGGCCTCTAATTCTTCCATAAATACTTTAACTGTCTTGTGTTGTATATATACTAAAGCGTCGGGTCCGGAAGTTTGTTGGTCCAAATCAAAGGTTCATTTTTCTCCTAACATTCCAATCTATAGGAAACAGGAACTTATTGCTAAGTCAGGGGTTGAACCAAACAAATGCAAAGATAAGTATTTAGGGCTACTTTTTTTATTTCGTAAGCGGAAAGCCAAATTTTTTTATGATCTTATTCAGAAAACCTCTTTCAATATTAATGCTTGGTACAATAAGTTCTTATATGCAGTTGGTCGTACTGTCCTTATCTAGTCTGTCTCAAATGCATTTCCAGCTTATGCAATGTCCATAACCCAATTGACTGCGCACTGTGTGATGCACTTAGACAGATTGAATAAGAACTTCCTCTGGAATGCTATAGCTCAAGGCAAGATCAAATCTCGTGTCAAATGGAAAGTGGCTGCCCCCCAAAGAGCATTGTGTTGGGGGGGGGGGTTAGGAATTAGGAATTTTACTTTAATGAACCGAGCCTACATTATAAAACCCTCTGGAATCTTGCTTCTCATCATGATTCTTTATGGACTCGTATTTATTGTAATAAGTATTTCCCTAATTCCTCGTTTTGGGAGGCCACAGTAAGTTCTAAGCAAAGTTGGTTTTGGAAAGTCATGTGTAAAATGAAATCAATGTTTAATCTCTCAATTGCGTGGCAGATTGGTGATGGTTTGAGTACGAACTTTTGGTTCGTTACTTGGATTCCACGCAAACGTCTGTGCGGATATGTGCCAATAGTCAGCCACCCGGGCCTTAAAGTGGCTGATTTTATTCAGGGTGGTACTTGGAACCTCGAGCGTTTATTGGTCACTCTTCCTTTAGATTTAGTCCAGGAAATTACAACTATACCCTCCCTGCTTTGCCAAAACCAGACCAACTAATCTGGCATTTTGACTCATCCGGACTGTTTCATCTCAAATCGGCTTATGGCAAACTAATTTCCTTGGAATTGCAAAAACCAAATTGGCTTTGGTACCGAATTTGGCAGCTTGACATGCTACCTAGAATTCGTTCTTTTATTTGGACGGTTTTACATCACCGCTTCCGACAAAACTTCTCCTTTTTAAGCAAGGCATTGTCGATTCCCCCATTTGCCCTCGTTGTTTGAATTCTCGGAAGAGTCTGCGTCACTTGTTTTTTTATTGTTCGACCTTTCTTTTAGCTCGTAGGCTTCTTATGCCTTCTCCGGTGACCTTTTCTTACCACTCCATGGAAGATGTCTAGTTTAAGTGCAAACTTAACTCTCCTTTTCAAATTATTGTGCACCTTTGTTGGATGCTTTAGAAAGTGCGAAATGAATTTGTTTTCAACTAAAAAAGATGTACGGTTTCGAGTTTGTTTAAAGTTTCCATAGTTTTTGGAGTATGCTTACTTTAAAATTTCCCTCCAAGCAGCTTAAGTCGGCAGTTGTCCAGTGCAAGTAGAAACCGCCATCCTTCCCTTTTGGCATTAAACATTGATGGTTATGTTGCGGGTGATCATAACGGAGATGAGGTGGCTCCGTGTTGTTTATGGCGGTGGAACTTTCTTTTGTATACGCGAATGTAATAGCGCAGCAGATGTGTTGGCTAAGTATGGTAGCGGCGTAGTTTCCACTGATATAGCTAGTAGTGCCTCATCCTTAGTTATGACTCCTAGTTTATATAATTTGTTATTTTTGGACGTGTGTCCGTCTTGGCTTCATGGGTATGTAACTAATGACCTACGTACGAAGACTTCTAGACTCGTCCCTCCAAGCACGATATCTACTAGATGTAATAGTTATCTTTAAGGCCTAATCTACTTTTGCATTCTCAAAAAAAAAAATAAAAAAATAGACTCTTACAATATAATTATACTTCCTCTGTCATGGGAATATATTCTCGTTTAATTTTTTGGTGGACAAAATAATTTATATATTAAATTTGGATAAAATAGTACTAGTGGACCCTCAATTAATTTTTAAAGTTGAAAGTTAGATAAAATAATGTTAGTAGGTTTAATTTTAAATATATTTAATGTCAAAGTTGAATGATTGTAAAAAAAAAAGAATGTGAAGTTTTGTCTGGAACACTAAAAATGACGACAAAATTTAAAATAGGAAATGAATAAATTGTACATAACATGTCGAAGTTGACAAACATCTTAAAACTAAAATGTGAGTAAAGTCCTGATATAATCTCTTGAAACCTTCAACATTGCATCAAAAGTCATACCTGTAAAAATTCACAAAATTTTAATCAGTGAGATTGAACTCCAACATATAAAAATATATATATTCAGCACTATAATAACTTGGGGATGTTTTACAGATATAAAAGATAAAATTACCTCAAAATTTATCAAAAACTTCTTTGTAGACCACGTTCCTTGTTGTGTCATATGTGTTGCCCTATTCGTCCCAAATTAGTACTTCAATCCCTTCCTGTTGTAACTCTAGATAAAGCAACATATAATTGGTCGTGTCTGGATACGGGTGACGGGAGGTAGAGGTCGACGTGTGCGAGAGATTGTCCCTGACTCTTATTTATGGTCATAGCAAAGTAGACGGATATGAGAAACTGTCTCCTATCAAAATTGATAGGGGACTTTGTCTCGTTCGATGAGCTCATCATCATCCTAAAAATGAATTTTTTTTGTCATGCATTGATTCCAGATATCATCTTTGCCTCGATGATGTGCTTTCCAAGATTAATAACTATCAGCCTTATGTCATTGTATGTAGATACTACATGAGTTACCTGCAACCCCATGTTCTTTGGCAGCTGATGCACTTGACATGCATCCTATATCCAAGATGAGCATATACCGGCGTTCACGATATCTTACCTACTTCCCCCTGGAATAACATGCAACATTTGTCAGAAGTCCCCGCCGAAGACAATCACCATCCCCATTATATGGTTCATCTGGACGTCCCATCACATCCCTCAAACTCCTATCGAGCGCTTAAAAACAATATCAGATTGGTATGTGGGAGCCTCATCCCAAATAATAAGTCTGGTCTCCTTAACCAGGCCCATGACCTCTAAAAATCATGTCTGAGCTTACTGCATATTGAGTCCTCGTGAATTTATAATGGTATATCGAATATCGACTGCTCTGTCATACCCCTAGGAAGAAGTGTGTTGCAAGCTCGCTAGATGCAACTGGAAGTACAACATCTACTCTTCCCCTCAAACCAGAGCACAAAGTTCTCCATATAAAGGTCTTTCACGTACCTCCGTAGCCTATAGGAAGAATACTCCTCCATTCCAGTCATCAATAGCAGATATAATCTTCTCATATATGGCACGTTGCTCATTAGTCAAGCGTGGATACAAACCATCGTAATCAGCTCTGATTGCAACTCTATCATAGAACATCTCATCATCAATGAGGATTTGTAGCATTGTGTATAGGGTAGGGGTGTTATTAGAACCAAACGAACCGAACATTGACCTTAACGACCGTTTGTTCGTTAATATATATCATGTTCATGTTCGTCGAACATCTCAACACTTGTTCATGCTCAGTTCGTTAAGGTTTCAACATGTTCACGAACAGTTCGCGAACAATTATAAGTTTTGTGTAGGTTAGGTTAGAACATACTCCCTCTTAACTTCCCGCATTCCATTTTGGGACCTTCCAATTTGAACTTCCCTATCCTTTAATGGAAAATCCTTCACCTACTTTAGTCAATCTCTCTCATACTTTATTTACTATCTCTCCTACTTTATTCAACTTCTTTCCTATTTTATTCACTTTTATCTTAAAATCTGTGTTCAGGCGGGTAAATGAATTTGGGACGGCGTAAATATTACTCCCTCCATTTCAGAGAAAGTGTTACATTTTGACTTTGACCGGTCAACTGTCTTCGAGTTTGACCACAAATTACTCATAAACGATAATAGTAAATAATTTAATAAAATCATATAATAAAAATTTAATTACTAAATTTTCATTATATAATTTTAATAATTTATTTATTAATATCGTTTAAGAGTAAATTGTGGTCAAACGCGGAGACAGTTGACCACAAAATAGTAAAATGTAACACTTTTTCTGAAATGGAGGGAGTATAACTTATGTGAAAAATGAAAATGATAGATTAGGTTAGGAAATATTATACTCCATATATAAAATAATATAAAATTATTATAGATATAATTTGTTCACGAACTACCGAACAATAAATTATATGTTCGTGTTCGTTTATTAACAAACATGTTCGCGAACTGTTCGGTTAGGTTAAACTCGAACACGAACTGATCATTGACTAAAAATTTTCGTGAGATTTTCACGAACGTTCGTTTCATTTACACCCCTAATTGTGTATATAAGAATTGTCCGGCACCGGCATACCATCAAATGAACTTAGACTAATGCAATTTCTCTTTTGCAACTTCTCTACTTCCATGAGAACAATATTTATTATTTGCTCATCGGTGAGCTTCAAACCTATGTGGAGAATGCACGGATTTTACATGAAGAATTACATACAAAAATTAAGTTGATAGCTCGTAGATGTAGGAATGGGTCATTAATTAATTACAATTATTGTAACTGGATTGTGGGAATTCCTTCGCTGATTGTATAGACCATCGTCTGATAATAACTGCCATGTTTTGTTCCACACTTCCTCAGGCCTCGACATGTTGCATCATAACAACATAATCGTGAAAATGTGATGTAGAAAACTTCCAGATCCCCACAGATTCGCCTCTTTCAAACCACTAATATACTCTCCATCATCAAATAAGAGACCCATAGCTCTGCATGCATCCTTGTGACATTCGTGCACAACACCGTTCACCGTTCCAACATCCTCTAAGCACGTCGGACCCTTAACATGATCCAACACGTGTGACCCTTAACATGATTCGTGCACAACACCGTTCACTGTTCTAGTTTATGACCCGTAGAAATTCAACGGGTATAGAAAAATTATATAAAGTATATTTGACAATACATTGTAATAATTTATAGAGAATTCCCAACAAAATAATAACATACTACATTACTCAAGAATGTATATATATAGTACTATAAGTGACACAATCCCTGTTAGCAAAAAAAAAAACATTCATGTAGGATAGGGGAAAAAAAGAAGATTTAAGCGTTTATCTAAGTACGGGTACTGGTCAGGTTGTACATCCGTGCCCGTCCGAAACCCGACACATAAAAACCCGCCCCGCCCTGAGACCCGACCAGAATCAAACCCACCAAGAACCCGATCTGGACCCCGTCCGATCCAAAGTTGAACTTCATCAATTTTTTTTTGTTGGGCGGGGTGGTGCCCCACCCCCGCATGACAAAAAATCGCTAAAATGTGGGAAATTGATTTCTGAAATAACAAATATTCTGTTGAGGATGGTGGATGGGGTACCCCATTCCAACCCCGCCCGACAGAAAAATCGCAAAAACATGTGAGAAATTATTATTTTTTGAAATAAAGTCTTTCTCCGGGTGAGGAGGTACCCCACCCAACACCACCATCCCCGGCCAAGAAAAATGCTAAAACATGTGGCCGGTTTTTTTGCCCACCTCCCACTCGACCAAAAATAAAACTTCGCAATATAATATCCATATAAGAAACATGCATACTTCGAGTCAATAGAAGAGCAAGTGTTATTAAAGGTAGTATATAACCCGTATCTATTTTTTTGCTCTTCACTGCATTTAAACTATATAATATCTTTGCTTTGATAATATGCCTACCCAGATTTCTTACTATAAGCATTGTTTCATTGCAGAGTTCGTAAGTATGGTTGATATTACACAACTACATGACCATGCATACAATTTTCAGAACAATCTTATCATTAGGGAGTCTTGGACAATTCAATATTATTCATAAACTCAACCGAGAACACTGCTGATAGATAATATCAACATTTTTCACTTTGCTTAAGCTATCAACGCTTAAATATTCAATAGACTCACTGGGCATTTTCGACATTGCATATTCATTAATCTCAATAACAATGTCATTTTTAGGTGCAAGGATGGCTCAGTTGATGCGTTAATTTGGATCGAGCCAAGGATTGGCCAAGTGCTCTAATAATGATGTGTATGTCTTATGAACATTAATGGTGAATATATGATTGACGAAAAATTGACTAATTCGGTCAAAATTAACATTTTCGTTAATTTGGACTAAGAAAGTACCAAAATTGAACAAATATGAAATAAAATGTACCAAAATTGAACGGCCACAACTAAGGGTCCCAAAATTGAAACTGTCACAACTTAAGGTACCAAAAATGGATTTCTCCCCAACAAATAATAAACAATCTTAACTTTACACACAAACTACATATTTTGCCAATGAATATACTATTTTCCCCACCTTTTCATCTTTTATCATTTATTTTAACTTTTCACCTAAAAAAATGGGGGTTGTTAAACGCAGCGCATTTTCGGCTAAACGCAACACAAATATTTTGTAAGTTGACGAAAATGCCCCTAGCTAAAAAAAAAATTATGAAATACGAAAAAATTTAAAAAACTCGTATGAAACATTATACAAACATGCACGGACAGTAAATAACAACAGTAAACACAAATCGAAAAAAATTTCGAATTTTTTTTTTGCGAAAAATATTTCGGTTATAAAAATATTTACAAAAAACTTGAAGTAATTTCGAAATTTTTTTTTTTTTTAATAAAGGTTATGAAATGGCCGGTTTTAAAACCGGCCAGTTCATAATCGGTTTTTTTTTTTTTTTTTTTTGTAAAAATTGAAAGTAATTTGGAAATTTAAAAAAAAATTAAAAAAAATACGAAATCACCCTTTGGCCGGCCACCATTTCGTATTTTTTTAAAATTGTTTTTAAATTTCCAAATTACTTTCAATTTTTACAAAAAAAAAAAAAAAATCGATTATGAACTGGCCGGTTTTAAAACCGGCCAGTCAAATTATGAAATGGCCGGTTTTAAAACTGGCCATTTCATAACCTTTATTTTAAAAAAAAAAAAAAATTCGAAATTACTTCAAGTTTTTTGTAAATATTTTTATAACCGAAATATTTTTCGAAAAAAAAAAATTCAAAATTTTTTCCGATTTGTGTTTACTGTTGTTATTTACTGTCCGTACATGTTCATATATTTTTCGGAAAAAAAAATTTGAAAATTTTTATAACCGAAATATTTTCGAAAAAAAAAATTCGAAATTTTTTCCGATTTGTGTTTACTGTTGTTATTTACTGTCCGTACATGTTCGTATAATGTTTTCGTATGTATATACGAGTTTTTTAAATTTTTTCGTATTTCATAAGTTTTTTTTTAGCTAGGGGCATTTTCGTCAACTTACAAAATATTTGTGTTGCGTTTAGCTGAAAACGCGTTGCGTTTAACATTGCTGAAAAAAATGCGTGTTAATCCAAATTTATGAACGTTCACTGGGCAGAGGGAATATTATTTACCAAAGTGATCAACTCCAATGAAATAAAAGAAAAGTCTAACAGATATTAAAAACTTGTGCTACACGCCAATTTCATCAGATCACATTAGGGAATTCCAAAATATTGAATTCGTTGTGATTAATCAATATTGTGTCCTCCTGATTATAAACTTGGTGATACCACCCATTGGGTATAAAGATTATCTCATCCTACTCCTCAATGCATTCTAACTAGACCGCCTTCTCAAGTCCAAGGGACTTCGTCTGGCAAACATCTTCAAATATGTCATAAACAAAAAAATTCAGATGTTTGTCAAAGAGATGACGGTTTTACTTGGAGACAGAAAATACAACTTCTTTCTGCCACACATAGACAGTCCAACTGTAAGACTCGAAAACATCATCATGTAGTGGTGTCCATGTACCTTTTGCCCCCATGTACACAAACCGATAGTTATAGCAACAAATTTCAAGTTTAAACAGACATCGTGCATACGGTAATTATTCAGATACATATTAAAACAATCTCACTTAAATACTGCTAAATATATACATTTTTCACCTACAAAAACAATTATCATCAATAGGCAAAGAATCGACAACGCTATATATTTGGTAGAGTTAATATGAAATAATGATAGTATGGACATTAAGCATCAACAATATTTCGGACAAAATAAGGACAAAATAAATCACAGTGCAGGGAGTATAATTGTGATAGCAATGCTAAAATGTTGTGAAAAAAACTAAAATCATAGTCGTCGTTAATCAAATGATATCAAAAAAAACGAAAAAGACCTTAAAAATAATTTTTAATAAAGACCATTCGAATACATAATTGAAAGATAAAAACTAATCGAGACCGTGCCAATCCGCATATGTGAGACCTCTATTGCTTGAGAAACACCAAACTTCGAGGTCCGCAAAGCACCCACGACATTCTATCTCATGCTCATGAAATATGTACCCTTCCACACTGGACTTGTAAATCATATGATTCTTCTTACAGTTGGAGGAATTTTATGGAATCCATCCCTCAGTGCTCCATAGGGCAGCCCTTTTTTAGCAAACTTGCATCCCAAGTCCCAACTTGTGTCTGCACGTCGTAAGATAGTAAGATCCTTCAAGTGTTTCCTTCATCTCTTTAAACAAGCGAATTCCCTCATTCAACTTCATGAGACATAAGTTGGAATATGAAACATGCATACTTCGAGTCCAATGATCGGTAGGCGTTTCCTCCAAATTCCCAATGATCGATAGGCGTTTCCTCCAAATTCACACGTTTGAAGAAATCGGGTTCGAAATTTGTAATTTTGCTAAATCTTGTATTGGTGAATCAATATTGAAAGAAATAATGAATTTAGAAAAATATATTAATTTAGTATATAAGCAACGAAACTATGGTATTAAAGATGATGTGGTTAGGACAAACCATATCAACACGCACAACACGTCCTCTAAGTGCGATGTGATACACAAGTGTCATTTGCATGTCCCCACCACATTCATTCCAAAAGCGTCGTAGATGGTCTATTTCCTAAAAATTGGATATAAAAATAATATAGGAATTGTGGCAAATTAATATTTTATGAGAGTTAATAGTTTAGAAGTACAAAATGATTAATAATTGAGCTTAATAGATTGAAGGATCAATTACATATGGTACCCCTGTTAGACACCTCTCGCTCATCTAGATCCATGTTAGTTTAACAATTACATCCAGGTCTAAAAAGCTGAAAATCCGTTGACCAACTTATTTGCTACAGTAACTTATGTTGGAACCACTACAAGAATTCTGCTGTAACGGGACGGAAAGGGGCGACGAATTTTATCCGTCGCCCCTGTAGCGACGGATCGCCAAACGGGGCGACGGATAGAATCCGTCGCTTCTTGACAGATAAAATCTGTCAGCTCTGTAGCGACGGATAAGTTTATCCGTCGCTACAGAGCGTTGACCAAGATTTTTAAAAAAAAAAAAAAAAATTTTAGCGACGGATAGATCTATCCGTCGCTATAGCCGGAAAAAAAAAAAAAAAGTTAGCGACGGATAGATCTAGATCTATCCGTCGCTAAAGCTTCAAAAAACCATATATCTCCTCCACCACCTCCTTTCCTCCACCACTTCTCCTCCATTTCTCCTCTCCTCCTCCTCCCACCACCACCTTTCTCCTTCCACCACCTTTCTCCTCCACCACCACCTCCTCCACCACCATCTCCACCACCACCACCACCACCTCTCTCCTCCCACCACCATCTCCACCACCACCACCACCTCTCTCCTCCCACCACCACCATGCATCTCCACCACCACCACCACCACCTCTCTCCTTCCACCACCACCATCTCCACCACCACCACCACCACCTCTCTCCTCCCACCACCACCGCACCACCACCATCTCCACCACCACCACCACCACCTCTCTCCTCCCACCACCACCGCACCACCACCAAAACCACCACCACCACCTCTCTCCTCCCACCACCACCATCTCCACCACCACCACCACCACTCTCTCCTCCCACCACCACCGCACCACCCATCTCTCCACCACCACCCTCTCTCCCCCCAACACCACCACCACCCTCCTACCACCACCACCATCTCCTCCACCACCACCACCACCCTGCCACCACCACCACCTTTCCTCCTCCCACCACCACCGCACCACCACCACTGCCACCACCGCACCACCTTTCTCCTCCCACCACCACCGCACCGTACGAATACAAATTGGATACGAATATAAAAATTCGAATACAAATTAATCCGATATCTGAATACAAATCAATATCTCGTATCTGAATACAAATTGATATTTAATTAATCCGTATACGAATATAAAAATTCGAATACGGATTTTATTTTTTTTTTAAAAATAGAAATGGGGCGACGGATAGATCTATCCGTCGCCCCATTATCAATTTAAAAAAAAAAAAATTGGTCAATCCGTCGTCCAATCCGTCGCGAATTGGACGACGGATTGTTATCCGTCATACTGACTCAGGGCGGATTTTCTATCCGTCGCCCGATCCGTCGCCAGAGCTGGGGCGACGGATAGATGGCCTGTAGCGACGGATCTATCCGTCGCTACAGGCCAGATTTTTTGTAGTGAACCAAACAAGGCCTTAGCTAACTTTCTTATTAAAAAGACCGCAAAAAATTTACTTATTAACCGTTCTTCTTCCCCACTACTCCACCACCTCATTCTTCCCTACCACTTTCAACCACCATCTTCCCCAACCACCACCAACCATCTTCATCCCCACCACCACAACTCACAACACCACTAGGGACCACGCAACCGAAAGGGAAAGCTCCTGGAGCTTTTCCGGAAGCGGCCGATCAGAGCTTCCTTGGTGGAAGCTCTGAGTTTCCATCTTCCGCCATGGAAGCTCTGTCTACACAACACAGCTTCCATGGCGGAAGCTCTGGAACTTCCCGCTCCAGATCTGGAGCAGGAAGCTCCAGATCGCAGCTTCCATGGCGGAAGCTCTGAGCTTCCGCCATGGAAGCTCCGATCCACTCCAGATCCGGCCGGAGCTCCAGCCGGCGAGGTGATCGGGACGAGGGTATATTCGAAAAAAATTGTTTTGTGGACTATTTATGTTAGTTATAAAATTATTGGGGCTATTTAATATATTATAAGTAAATAATAAAAACTTAGCCGTGAAAGAATCGATAGTCAAAAGGCTTATAAATAAACACGGGATAGAACGGGTGAATTAAATACGAAGAATTAGGAAGCACCAAGCTAATCCTTGTAACCCTAGTATATAAAGGAAAAAAGAATCAGGAGATAGCTAAGTCTAATTCATTTCCCCAGCCGTCATTCTTCACTTTACTCTGCTCCTCCTCCTCATTTCGGTAATGGCTGATAAAATGCACCTCCTCCTCCTCCTTCCTTCGGCCATGGCGTTTGACAGCTCCTCCTCTAAATCGCTGGCTTCTCCTCCTTCTCATCTAAAAACGCATCATACCCGTTCGAACTTGCGCGTATAAGTTGCTACCGGTCGAAATCATTTATTTCCAAGTTCGATTAGGGGAATTGTTTGGTTTCTGTTATTAGGTAACGATTAGAATGTTAATGTGTTATCTGATCTTAATCGGTTTGGTTCTCCCCAAATATTAGGGTTCTTAAATAGAACAATATTGAGTTCGAGTCAAGATGATTAATGCAGCTCGTTTTCCACAAATTTGTGGATTCTGCGATATTGCAGATTTTGGTGTCTCTCATAGTGTTTGTTATTGATGGAGATTTTTTATTTTGTGTGTACTGTTAACAGGATTTAATTTCCTTAATTGTTCCATTTAGTTGTGAATTCCTTCCAAATATAAGCTTGCATTGGTTGATGACATTATCACGGACTTAATTGAGCATTTAAACTGATTTTCTCATAGCTTTTAAAATGATTTTCGTACAGCTCATACTGAATAAGGTATAGAGAACCAATCAGAATCTCCCAAATCATCATATGAGGAAAAAAAACTGATCAATAGGAATGCTCTTTAGTGCCACATCAACATGACACATGTCTATGTTTAGAAGACTTGAAAATGTATTATTTTCATATGTATATAGAAGATCATATAATTTTATATCCATCACTACTCATAAAAAAGTCAAAAAGTATCTTAAACAATCAAACTAACTATCAATAAAGTCATAAAGTAAACCCCACATAAACTATATAGCGTTATAATATTACTCTTCTTAAAACCTAACATGCATTTAACAATGACGTGGGCAATTTTCTCCCATTTAAGAAGTAGCGGTATAGTGGAGAAACAAACACAAAATATTGTAAATTTCGACTCAGGTCGACTTCAGTGACATCCGAAACACTTCAAATATATCTCACAAACTAGTTATTTCTATTAGTTAATCTAAACCCTAGATAAATTAAATTAATATTTTTGGAAGTTATTAACGTACCGAATATGTACTTATGGATGGTTGAACTTTTACGCCCTCGTTTTTACTTGAGGTGTACTAGCATAGGACAGTAGGAATAATATAGTGTAGCCTGTAGATAGATTAGACATTGCTAGTATTAAAATGACATTAATGATACTTACTGATACAGGAGCTGAAGCTGAACAAATCACAGACCGGACCGGATAATGAACAAAGGGTAGGAATTAACATAAAAAACGAAACAATTTCCTTCCTTCCCATCTGAAAAAAAAAACTGTACTAAAAGTAACCGTAGGGTCTATGTACAAAACACCGTAATGCAATGGTCGCTAAAAAAACACATTCCACGATGCTCAAATAAAATCTTAGAACAAACCCAAAAATAACAAAAACAAAAAACAATCACAAGTCACCACGGTACGTGTTCTAAATCCCATTTATAATGATCGAATTCAACCCATGTATTTTTTAGACACTACCCATTTACAGGCCTAGCACCACTGCATGTATATCGCCTCCAGTGAAGTCAAATCAAATCGGACCAGTAGCATGATCAGTGAAATACTCGCAAAAGTCCTTATCGGAGGCCCACCACGGCGGTTGCAGCCACCTCTCCGCCGAGTCAACCACCGCCAACTCGCCGGAATCATCAAAACTCCCCTCCAAACTGGGCAGCTCAATAATCTCCCCCAACTCCTCCGGCGACCCCTCCGACTCCAGCTCCTCCATCGCCGCCGCCTTCGCCGCCGCAGCCTGCACGTCCCTCGGCGAGAGGCTCTCCGGCCGAGGGAGCAAGCCGCTGAGTTCAGGGAAATTCAGGAGCCTCGGGTTGCCCTTTATGCTGAGTGCTGCAACGTCGTGTGCTCTAGCGGCCATTTCAGCAGTTGGATAAGTTCCCAGCCAAATTCTTGATTTTTTCTTGGGTTGACGGATTTCGGATACCCATTTTCCCCAGCTCCTCATTCGAACTCCCCTGTACACTGGGTGTTTGTTTCCGGCTTCTTTTCTCTTGCATTTTTCTGTGTTTTTTACTGATGAGTTTTGCATTGTGATTGATTCTTTTTAGTTGGTGAGTGAGTGAATGAGTGATAAGTGGTGTTATTGTTGTATTTAAATAGGACGGAAAATGGAGTGAGTGAAAGAACGTTGGGGGGAGTTGATGGGAAATTTATGAGAGAAAGCCAAAAACAGTAGTAGGTTGAGATTTTAATTTTCCTCCATTATAATCTATCTATCCGTAACAATTTCATCTCATTGTTAAGTTTGGATACTTATTTTAAAGATCTATACTGTATACGGATGCCCAAACCATACATTGTGTTGAGATAGTGATTTTCAAAAATAAAAAAGTTAAAATTGTAAAAAAAAAAATTCGAAACGACAAATAGTTAAGTTTGTAAAAGAACGGAGGGAGTATTATTAATCAAAACTTCTATTTTTCTTTTAAACTTCTATTTTATCAAAATTATTGTTTTATCAATATATAAAAAATATATTTTATTAATAATATTTACACTTGTTTAATAAAACTTCATGTTAAATTCGAACTCAACTAGAGTTGATTTTTGAAATTTCGTGTTAGATTTTGAATTGTAATTTTGATAGGGTTTAGCACTGGATTTTAATTTTGAACTTTTGTGTAGGTGTACTGTGTATGTGGTCTGGATGAAAAGAGGCAAGAAAAGAAAACAAAGAAATTGAGAAAGAGGACAGCTACAACTAGTGTACGTTGGAGAGTGAAAGCGATTGGATGAGTAGCCAAATTTTGACAACTTACAAGGTAGCTAGCTCACATGGAGATGAAAATGATATTCTAATTTACACAACTCGAAATACTTTTCTCCAACCTCAATTTCTTCCCTTTTGGCGTGATATTTGTGATGCAAGATAGTGACACCATTGTTGTAATGTACTACACCAGTGGAGGAGAGGAGCCTACATTATTGTATCACCCTACGGACTACGGAGTATAGTCCCATAAATGGCATGATGCGTATAGTTTGCCCAACTCAATGGCCTTCCGCGTGGCAAATTCACTATATCGACCTTATTATGGCACATATCCCAGAATATGCTAGAAAGGATATGATACCTACTATTACATACGTCCTTATAACTTCATACATTTACAATTTTTTTGACATTCCACATAAATTTATGTATTGCTAAAAAGGAAAGTTACCACACCCTCAACGAATGCTTCTTCGTCACGGTTCGTTAGGTCACATTCAAAGTACACTTTAATAGTTCACCTTTTACATACTTGATCACATAAAACTAAGCGTCAACCCTAATAAATGAAGTTTTCTGGGACGGATGGAGTATTATGTTAGGAATGTCTAATGTCTATGAACTACCTTTCTACATAGAAAAACTACCCGGATCGATATAGACCGAATCATGGAAAGCTAGAAGAACCTCTTCTAGGATCTCATTCATCCATTCTCGACCCTAAACCTCTTTGCTAGATTTGGACTGAGGCTAAAGACTTATTAGGTGTATAATTTAGAACATTAAGCATAAAATTGACCTTGGTAAGGTACTTCGTCAGTTCGTAACCAACTAGCCCTCCTCTTGTCGTGATCGATCTCAGTCTCAAATTCCTAATCAGAGAATTGAAGTTCAAAAATATATTCCGACTTGTAAGAAGGAAGACCTGGTGAAGTGAAGGAGCCATTTCAACCCTCCATCAATTCCAATAAAATATCATGGGTTTGACATATTTACCCTTTATTACAATTATTTGAACCCTGAATAAGACATGAATCCCCGAAGTAAAGTCTAGATTTTATACTATTGGTATTGGCTATTACCACAAGAAAGACACAACAACAAGTAGTGTTATAATTCAACCGATTGGCTAGATCATATGGACAAACTAACAAACTTTGATAGTTTATATTTGATCCAACTGTCATTGGAGTGTAATGGGTCATTTAAGTATAATTTGGAGCAATGTAAACTTTCACTAGTAATGTAACAGATCATCTGTTAGGTAGAACAACTCTACATTTAAATTCCTATCTGGAATAAAATACAAACTCTGAGGATATGTCCGTCCTAATCGTCTCACAGAATAGCCACTTATATATTTTATACTTAGTATTATAAAATACTATCACATTTGGAAAGTTTAAAAAGTCCACTAGATTTCTATATATATAAATTATCTAGTTTTTACATTGGTCCGTTTTTTATTTCGCGGGCCAAAACACCCGAGTTTTGCGGGGTCAAAATTTATTCGGGTCATACCGTTTATATATGGGTATAGTATAAATAGGGGTTTTTGGGTTATTTTTTCCATTTTCATCCGTTTTCTCCTCCGATTTCTCTGTTTTTCCTCCTGCAGCCTCTTCCTCATCCTATTCCTCCACCACACCACCACCAATATCTCCGCCATAACCGTCTCCTCCACACACGACGTCATCACCTCTGCTATTAAACGGAGTCTCGCAATTGCTTTCTTAACGTGTTCAAAGGCAAACGATCAATGGAAACCGATCAGATCGAAATGCGTCTATTAAAGATGCTGGAAAGCTTGTTCATCCAGATCCAGATCCGATCTCATTGTTTCTGGAGCGATTTTCTCTCTACTTTTGGCGATTCATTGCGCGATCATCAGGAAATGGCTGTTGAAACTTGATTTTAATGTTTTTGAGTTCGATTTTGCGTTTTGTTGCTTCGTTGTTGCTCAATTTTTGCATTTTGCTCGTTGTTGCTTTCGTTGTTGCTCGATTTTGCGTTTTGCTCGTTGTTGTTGTTCGATTTTTGTTGTTGTTGCTCGATTTTCGGTTTTCAATTTCATCTCTTCAGTTCCATCGCGATTGTTGTTGTTCGATTTTCGTTGTTGTAGCTCGATTTTCAGTTTCATCTCTTTAGTTTCATGTTGTCTGTCTAGTTGTTCCATTATATTGTCTAGTTTTTACATCATATTGTCTAGTTTATGCGAGGAGTTCTGTAGTTTTTATATTTTCACCAACTATCAAATTTACTAACTGATTTCAACATATTTGTCTAGTTTTTAGAGGATATTGACTAGTTTTTACGAAATATTGTCTAGTTTTATTATCAAACATGAACATAATTGTCTATATTGTCTAGTTTTTACACTATATTGTTTAGTTTATGAAAGGAATTATCTAGTTTTTATATTTTCACCAACTATCAAATTTACTAACTGATCTCAACATATTTGTCTAGTATTTAGAGGATATTGTCTAGTTTTTCCGAAATATTGTCCAGTTTTATTATCAAACATGAACATAATTGTCTATATTGTCTAGTTTTTACATTATATTGTTTAGTTTTTACATTATATTGTCTAGTTTATGCGAGAAATTTTCTAGTTTTTACATTATATCTAGGAATTCTCTAGTTTTTACATTTTCACCTTCACCTTCAAATCAAATTTAATTACTAACTGAGCTCAGCATATTTGTCTAGTTTTTACGAGATATTGTCTAGTTTTTAGTGTATATTGTCTAGTTTTATGATCAAATATGAACATAATTGTCTATATTTAGTTTTTGCACTATACTGTTTAGTTTAAGAGATGAATTCTCTAGTTTTTACATTATATTGTCTAGTTTATGAGATGAATTTTCTAGTTTTTGTATAAATGTTCAATTTTTTTTTTTTTTTTGTATAAATTGTGAAGCTTGATTGGACTTGGTAAACTTGGAATTTTTGACTGTGGTGTTTTTCTGATGAAGCATATGGAGCTGTTCCAAGGAACTCCTTTTCCTTGATATAAGAGACCTTATGCTGATGATGATTTTGAAGAGGGCGTATTGGATGATTTGAAGAAGAATGCTCTGAAGAAATTAAAGCAATCGAAGAAAAATTAGTGTTTTTGAATTGATGATGATATTGTCTAGTTTTGTAACTGAATTGTCTAGTTTTGAAATGAATTGACTAGTTTTATTACATATCCAAAAATTTACTCAGTGATCTAGTTTTTACATTATATTGTCTAGTTTTTACATTATACTTGACCCGTTTTTAATGAATCCGGGTTAAAAAATCCGCGAAAAACCATAAAAAAATCAAGTCGAGAAAAAATGTATAATTGTCTAATTTTAACATTTAAAGGGGACTTTTGAGACTTTTCTATATATAGGGGTATTTCGCAAGACGGACTCTATATTTTATTACATACATCACGCGTTTAATTTGAAATATTGGATACTTCATGTATCACATATGCATTATATGAAGTATCTAACGGACTATGTGGTTTTAATTATTGGAGACAATATCATAAGCTAGTCCTAATGAAATGTATCCATATGGTATATGGTGATTGGGTGGTCGCATATGCTTTAATACCATCTGCTGATTACTTCGAACTAATTATGTCCATTCTGAACCAATGACGTATATACATGTAAAAAGCAAAATATCATGTCGTACAGAATTGTGTATTTATCTATTATAAGCAGGCCTGTTTCACATAGTTTAACAAAAATAGTGGTTGATTGCCTCTCATTATCTTATTTCCAGATTCCGCATGGTTACTGTGAGTTTTGTGGTGTTTGTGAATTATCACAGAAGTTCAGGGACTATTTTGCAATTTAGTTCAGAGCTATTATGGTAGTTAGTCATTTAAGAAGCGCGAGATGATCTCGGTCGTTAGATTAAGTCGGTTTCTGTTAGAGATCGATGGTTCCTGTGCAATCTGGCGTGTGAAGGCTTCCTATATAAACAGAGTCGATGTCTTCGACTAAAATCATCATCAATCATTCATAATACTTTGTCTCTGTGAGTGAGAAGAAAATTGAGCTTGTGTGAGAGAGGAATTGAGAGAGATTAGGTTGTTAATCGTTCAATTCTTTATCGTGAGAGCTTGTAATTGTTGGATCGAAAGGCGTAATAAAGCTATTGTTTCTCCCGTGGATGTAGATTGGTTTTATCATTCGAACCACGTAAAATCTCTGTGTTTATTGCCTTGATTTTGTTGCTTATTGTTTACGTAAGTTTGTTACAGAGAATCGAATCAATCGATCGTTTAAACTCAACAGTTACATATGAATTTTATATCCCATTTCGAGCTCTTTGTGTTTTTAACGTTTCCCCTGTATTTCATTTTGGATTACTATTAGTTTTGAGCAAAAGGAAGACAATTTTTACTGGTTTTATACATTGTGTGCTTTCATATATTCGTATGGACTTATTGCTGGAACTCTTAGAAATAATTACAAACATTTCTGCACAAGTTATTCCATTCATGTAATAAGTTGACTAAAGTCCATTACCCTGATACTAATATATAGGGATAGTTAAATGCGAAAGTAATTTATAGGGTTTATTTACACCATTATCCAACTGTGTTGATAAAATTAGGCTAATTTCTTTTGTGTAATAATCAAATGCAAGTGAACCTTCTAACTTTGAAACTTGAGAATATGAGGGTATAGAGAGCCGGTCCCAACTTTTGACTGATTGGAACCGCGGTAAACTTGATAATCGACTAAGTTGTCAAGGTCAACACTTGGAACTCTCAATAAATAGTGTATTGATTGCTTACCTTGAGTGACTGGGAAAAAGCACTATTTATAGGAATATGATTCGGGACATCGAACGCAGTTCCGTAAGCCCGAAATCTTGCCTGCCCAATAGATGGTTTCCACCTGCTCACCGAAATAAGGTTACGCCTGTCATTCACGCGCTTGTCTAAGGTGGTTCTTCGATGTGTTCCATAAATCTTGTTAAATGGATAATGACGTTAATCAGTCCTTGAATCGGTTCCTATGGTCAGAACCATAAGGTCGGTTCCTTTAGTAGCCCATGCTGGAAATAAGTCATATGCTCAGAGAGATCTTCAACTTGAAAAGGAGATTGAAAACAAGAAAGTTGATGTTGCCGATCATACCACCAATACAACTATCACCATGGTTAAACAACATCAGCAAGAGATTGAAAAGCTAGTAGACACTGCAAACTGACAACCAACATCTGGTAAGTCTTTTCAAGAAGTTTTAAAGTCTATTCAACTCCCCCACAACTCCCTAGACTAAGGACCAACAGTCTAATTTCGACATCATGAGTGGTCGAGATATTACACTACATCCGATCAAAATTAGTCTTATGCAGTCAATAATTGTCTTAATTCGACATCATTAGTCGTCGAGACCATACACTATATTAGTGGACGAGACAATACATTATCTATGGTCAACACTAGTCTTATATAGTCAACATTAGTGTCATTAGCCAACATTACTCTAATTTCAACATCAATAGTTGTCGAGCCATTACACTATAGCGTTCACTATCGGGTCACATAGGTAACATATCTTATACTAAAGCGTTCACTATCAGGAAGAAATCGAAATCAGAAAGGAAGAAAGAGAAAAGAAAAGCTTAGTCTTTGATGTCTTCGTGCAGTTTCTAGGATTTCCTCCTTCTGATGCTCTTCTTCGATTCCTTTGCCTGTAGATGTCGATCCTTTGATGTAGTAGGCTTAGGGTTTCGCTTCCCCGATGACTGGTTCTCTCTCAGGAGAGCTGCTTTTGGGGTTTCACTTCCCCGAGGACTGGTTGCCTAACGAACAGTTTTTTTCGCAGGTGATGGATGATTCTGGGACCCCAAGGGTCTTATTTATACTGAAAATCTCGAGCTCTGGCCGCCATTGATCATTAAGGAAGGTTAGAAAGGCGGGCTCTAGCTTTGCCGTGAAAAGCTGTTTCAGATTTTTCCACTCATCGCTTCGATCAGGATCGCAGAGAGCCTTCTGTGGTTCACAGTCGGCGTCCATCCTTCGATTTCTTCAGGTTTATGTTTGTTTTCTTCGTTCTTCGATTTCGGGCTTCGTAACTTTGTTTTCTCGAAAAGTGTTCTTCTACAATGTTTTAGCATCTTCAATTATCTGCACATTGGTTGGTCACATGACATGTTTTGACACTTCGAACTCCGTGCAACGGCTAATTCAGCGTATTTACTTAACTTTTCCGATTTTGCCCAAATATGACGTTTTAGTGCCTGAAATCGTGCAATTCCTCAAAAACACGATCATGACCCACAAAATACACAAGAAGTTGGTAATTGGCCAAAATATGATATGAATATTGAATCTTGGGCAAAAAATAAGGGTCTAAAAGCATACAAAATCGCACATTTCATTGTCCTTCAAGGTATACTTTCAAAACAAGGGTCTAAAAGCATACAAAACAACAAACAAATAACAAGCAAGCATCACTCACTACAACCAGCGGTTACAAAAGTAATCCAATGTCCTTCAAGGTGTACTTTAAGATCACTACCTCGCAGTAATGTTATGCAATCTTGCTCGCAAAAGTAAGGCACAAATCAAAGTAGTACTCAGGTTGGCTTGGTAAGTAAAATAGGTAGGATAATATGGATGAGTGTTTGGCAAAGCATCATTAAAAGATGAGCAAGGCTGAACAAAGGGTATTTCAGGGGGACTTATCCTTCCGGACACCGAGTTCCTTCATTCAACTTCGTCTTCTCTCAATGACAAATCTTCAACTTCTCCTTCATCATCATAACTACTTCATCGGTTGCTTTACACATAGACTACTTGCTCCTTTATTTTTTTCTTTTTTCTTTTTTCTTTCAACATACTATTTTTTGCAGTCGTTTTACCGACTCGTATGCTTTTGGTTGGCCATCATTGGGCTCTTTTAGTCTCTACATTTTTTGGTAGTGTATGTTTTACCGAATTCCGCACTTTTGTGCGTGCTGGTTTGGTATACATGTCATCAACCCTCACGGACATGTAGTTTTTTAGGGCCACGCTGGTATGTGGATAGTATCTATAACATGCCCAACACGAAAATGGTGATCACAAGAACCACAGATCCACTCCGAGACTTTTGTACCTTTGCTTTTTTTCGGTACTTTCTTTTCTATTTTTTCTGGAGCAAGAGCTAGTGATTTTTAGCACCGGTAATACAAAAAAGAGCCAACAAGGTTACCTTTCGATGACGTTCATCTTCCACTTCTCCCCCCAAACCAATTTCTCGAACTAGGGTTAGGGTTTTCTTCTCTACTTTCCCCCAAGTTGATTCTCGATCATGATCAAAACATGATTCTCCTCCATTCTTTGAAACTCATTGCTTCATTTCTTCATTCAAGCTCGACAGTGGGTTGCTGACACCGCTTAAGTAAAGCATGTATAGGATTGTTGGTCCAGATAACGGCAAAGTAAAAGACTAGAGGGGGATGAATAGTCTTTTAAAACTTTTGTCGATAAACACAGTTTCTCAGAAACCTGGGGGTTTCTGATACTTAAATTCAGAGCGCGGGAGACTTTAAGATAGGTAAGTGCAGAAATAATAAGTATGTGTGTGTGCTTTGTTGAAAAGTAAATACAGAAATAATAAGTATGTGTGTGTGCTTTGTTGAAAAGTAAATACAGAAAGGTAAATGACACAGCAAGTATAGTGGTATCTGGAGGTGGCGTAATCCTCCAACTAATCCACTTCGGTCGTTCTGAGACCTAGAATTCACTAGAACAGATAATTGAGTTCACATTACAATAATCCTATTCTAAGATTCCTAAACAAATGGTTCCCAACCAAATGTTCCCCCTGAGTTATTCCCCAGCTCATAGAGCTAAGTACTTCCTCTACTCAGATAACCTTGGAGTTATTCCTTGATTTCCCAAATCAAGTACTTCCTCTACTCCACGCCTTGATGGTGTTGGTTATAAGGTTTGTCAGAGAGGCTTCTCGTATAACTTTTCAGTTATGTTTTCAGAGAGCCTAATAGAACAAGACTACTTAATACACTTGTTCAAAGGATGGCGCCGCTTTTATCTTGACCAAGTAATTGATGTTCGCTCGAGAATGAGCTACGTAGGGTATCTGATAGTTCAACTCTTTCACGAATAACAATCTCTTGTTAAGGTTCAGGACAGCTTAGAACTACTAGTGATTCTTCAAGCAACGGAAAGCTTTCAGAAAGGGTAGTAGAGTGCTTGAGAGAATACTTTGCTTGATGGTAAGTTTGCAAGATAGAGCGTTCTAAGGTGTGTATTTCTCAGCATCTAAGTGTGTGATATATATAGATAAATTTGAGAGGCGTTTGAATTATATCCGTTGTGCTCTCCATCAAATTATATCCGTTTATATCTTGAACTATGTACTCAGAAGTCACTATCTCATTTTTCAGAGAGGACTGCTTTTTGCAGCATTTCTACCGATGCATTTAATGCATAGTACTGTTCATTGTCCTTTAGTCTCAACGGATACATGCGCCTTTCTGATGGCTTGCATGCTCCATGCCCATGATGTCATATGTCCAGAATCATATTTCGAAAGTAAGTTAATACACTTAAGAAAGGATTAAGGACATAGTCTTTCTGAGTTAGACTAAACCTTTGTGTCTTCATAAACCTTGTGCAATCTTCAGTCTTCTAATCTTCAGAAAAGCTCCATTGCTAGGATTAATCTTCATGGTCTTCTTAAAATAAAAATTACACTCAGAGACCTATAATCCTAATACAAGATTTACTAGACTAATCATACTCAGTGATTTCCTCTTTAACAATGTTCAAGTGAACCAAGAGTACTTAATCACCTTTCTGGCTAAGACAAGAACATGTGATGAGTGATCAAAATACTAACAGATATTCCTAACAAATTTCCCCCTTTTTGATCAGTAATCCATGACTATCTTTTAAGTCATATTACAAATTTGTAATCCTGGAAGAGAAAACAATCCACCACTTAATTATTTCAAAAGATATTCAATTTAGTTGAATTAAGTGCAGAAAGTAAACATTAACCAAATCACAAGAAGTGATCTTTGCTGATAAGTTGTCATCTATTAGAATGTATCTGAGAGTATGATCTTCAGATAGGTACAGTTTACAGAATAAGATGCAACTTTTACAGATAGAGAAATTTAGAAACAATCAGCAAGATTACAAAAAGTAACAAAACATACTAAGTAAATTAGAACAAAGGAGAATCCAAGCTCCAAGAGAGTATTCTAATGTTACTAGTCTTCAAGTCTTCAGAAATGCAACTTGGGTTCAGATACCTCAAGTTCTTCAGCATCCTTTCTGGATCAGTTGACATAATCATCCACTTTTCTGCATTCTTGGACATAGTCATAAAGAATCCTTCTGACAGAGAGCTCTTTTCCGGATAAGTCACATATTTCATGGTAACTCTTGCCAAGCTTGTGATTCTTCCGCAGAAAATGTTTGACCTGTAGTACTTTCCTGCACCGTGCATGGTCTACTTGCAGCTGAGATAGGTTGAAATACTTGTATATTTCTTCCAGATAGTGTATATCATCTAGGTATTCATCCAATGTCATATAGAATGACTCATGGGTTTAAACACCTAGTTTGTTCTTCCTGCTGTAGCTACCATCTAGTTTTCTTACCTTGTGTACATCATCAGGCTTTGGGTAAGGACAGGCAAAAGAAAGATCCATCTTTCTGGCTTCATTCCTCTTCTCTACTTCAAAGTTTAGCCAGGCATGAAGGTGCTCAGGTTTTAGCAAATCTGGCTTGCCTTCTCTCCATTTCAGGATCTGGTTGAGGATGGGAGTTGGAAACTTATCATTGACAAGTAGATATTGTAGTTCCAGAATCCAATACCCTCTCTTGTTCAGAATGCACCTATATGAAGACTCTTCATTACTGGTCTTCATATACTCAATTTGGGCAGCAGCTGGCCTTTCTTGATGAGTACTTGTGTTTACTCTGCCAAACTGTGTGTCCCTTCTTGCCTTTCTGTTAGGTGGCCTTCTGTCAGGAGATCCTCTAACCCTTTCTTCCTGCCTTGGGGCTGTGCTAGTGGAAGTTTCTTGTAATGACTTGGTATTTCCAGAAGGGGTTCTTGCTGCCAAAGGCCTTGCAGCCAGAGGAGGTTGTGAAGTAGTTGCTTGTCTCCTTTTCTTGTGAAGTGGATGTTCATCTGTATCAGATTCATCCTCATCATCATTGAAGTTCAAAGTTGGAGACTTGCAACTTTCTTGACCTCTTACTTCTCCTTCTTCCTTTTTCTTCTTCTTCAGAAGTCTTCTGGTTGTTCCCATCTGAGATCCTAAGGGACTTGGTTCCCCTAGTAACCATACTTCTCAGCCTTTTGGCTGGTTGATCTGGAACAACTTCTTCAGCAGGGGCATCTCCAGTGTCCTTGATTACTAGTTGACTTGAGGAGGGAGGCATTGATTGTTTTCTCTTTCTTCCCCTGCCTTTCTGAGGCATCTTATCTTCCCCCTTAGTCATGAATGACTGACTCATGATAGCATAAGCTTCAGAGAGAGTTTTAAAGTTTTTCTGGAGGTTGTTGTGCACCCTGACCAGTTCTTGGATTTCTTTCTTCAAGTCCTTGTTTTGCCTAACCAATTCTTGCTCTTTTCTGTTGAGCTCTTCAAGAGGCCTTAGAATAGCATCTGCTTGTTGAGTAGCATGGGTGGCTTCTGTTAGTGCTAGGTTGGCATTGTTGCAGTCGTCTTCCCTGATCAGAGCGAGATCTTTCTAAGAAAGGGCTATGCTGGTTGCTCTGTTTAGCAATGCTGCAGCCAAATCTTTCATTTCTTCTGGGACTGACTGTAGGACTTTAGTGTCTTGAGCAACAAGTCTGTCTCTTAGTTCCAAGAAGACACTTGTTCTAGACCTGTGCTCATCACTTCTTGATGCACCTGGAGCAGAAAATAGTTGAGGAGCCAGAAGGGCTAACTTTTCCTTAGTGATAAGTCTCTCATCTTCTTCTGGGGTGACCAAGTTTTCTTTCAAAGATCACTGTCATAATCCTTTTCTTGGATTGTTTGCAGATTGGCAATCTTCTTCTGTTTTCCATCAAGTGTGCTGGCCTTCTGAGAAGATGTAGAAGGTCTTTCTGATGCAGTCTCAGCATCATGTTCTTCATCATCATTGTCATCCATAGCATCTATCTCAGCAGCTGTGACAACAATGGCATTCTTCAGATTTCTTTGCTCATCTAGGAGTGCCAATTCCTTGGCATTAGCTTCTTTGAGCTTTTTGAGTTTGGCCTCCTTTTCATCAACAAGAGCTTGACACTCAATGCTAATTCTCTTTTCTTCTTCCAACACCTTTCTGAGTTGTTCAATCCTGAGCTCAGCGGTTGAAATTTCTTCTATGGCATCATTGTGCTCAGCCTGTTGGATATCTTGATGAGACTTGGGAGGTGATGATGATGGGGCTCTTTGAGCATTTGAAAGAGTAGCCTTTTCTCCACTTCCTTTGCTAGCTTTCTGAATCACCCCTTGTCCAGGTTGGGGATCATCATTCTGATCATCATCATCATCGTCCTTTTTCTTTGCTTCTTGGTTTGCATGCTCAGAAGGAGGTTCTGGATAATCGTTCTCGTCCGTCTCCTCGTCATCTTCTGAAACCGGGTTGATCACATTTGGGAATGTAATCATCCTCCCATTAACTTCTTCTTGTTCAGCAGGATAAGTAGTGAGCTTGCTGGGCAAGGCAGGATGGGTAACCATTTGCTCTTGGGTTTGAGCATCCGCAGACTTGAAATCTGCTATAAGTCTTTGTGCTACTTCATGAATGAAGTCTTCATGCATCAGAGTGGCAAAAGAGTAGGTCTCTGTTGGGAACAATGCATGGATGTGATCCTCTAGATTGAAGGCAATTTCTCTCTTCTCTGGGACGTCGACATTCGCTAATTCAAAGGTCACCTTTTCGAAGTTTACATCATTCAAGCACTTGAGATGTTTCTTTAAAGTGTGCTTCTGGATGGCCTTGAGTAAATCAACTGGCACTAGACTTTGAGCCTAAAAGAAAGTGTTCAAGTTAGTTTTGTTCAAACCACTTGTGTTAGTATCTGTGTGCAAAAGTAGGCTTTCTGAGCATACCTGTGTAGAAACACTAGGCTCATTATCCTGTACTTCTGCTTGCTTGGGCACAGAGGCCTCAGATACCTTGTTGTGAGGAGAAGTCTGATCCTCATCAACTTTTCTTTCTGCTTGAACCTGAGAATTAAAATGAAATATGTTTTAGAAACTATTATCAGAAAAGATAAGTGGAAAAATGCTTTCTGAGACTTCACTTACTTCCAAGTGAGGAAGCTCAGTGGCATCTTTCTCAGAAACCTTGGGGGTTTCTGGAACCTTTTCTGCAGATACTGCTTGTTCAGCAGTTTTAGTTTCCTTTGGAGGAGATAACACAACTGTTTCTCCATCCAATTGTTCTTCTGACTGAGCCTGTAAGAACAAACATAAAAGATTTAGTAGTGGGTTTTCCAGAGCATTCTTGAAGGAGTCCATTACTGATTACTTACCTTCTCAGTAGAAGGCTCAGTAAATGCTTCCTCAGAAAGCTTTTCAGCTTCTGGAATCTCTTGGGGTGTTGGTTCCACCACCACCACTTCCTCAGTTGGAGCCTAAATAAGAGACAAAAAGAATTTAGAACACAAGATATGAATATTTCAAGCAAGTTATTTCTTATTCAGAGATAACTTAACTACCTGTAGGACAGGCTCTTCTTGTTGTTCTGAGGTTTGAGGAAACTCTTTTTCATTCAGAGGGGTGGGCAAATTACCTTCCTCCTGAAAGTGTGTCTCCATGTTGGCCTGTAACAAATGCAGCTTATGAGTAACAAGTTAACATTTTAATGTTGACAAGTTAGATACAAACTACTTTTGCTACCTGAATAGAGTCAAGCTGATCATTGATCTCTTGGACTTGTGGTGATTCCACAGTCTCTCTGTGCTCATTGTTGTTCTCCTCTGCAGTATCATTCTGAGTCTCCATCTCAGTTTGATCCCTTTTTGAGATTGAGCTTTCTCAGAAGGTTGAGGAACCTGTGTTAAAACAGGATTTTCTTCAGCAACATTAAGTGTTGGCATTGTGAATGTGGAAGCAATGTCAGGATCTTCCAGCATTATATCTTTCTCACCCAGGCCTTCTTCTTCCTGCTAGGCAGAGGGGCTCTTGTCTTTCTGAAGAGCTGAGCTTGATGCTCCTCCATGGGTCTCATACTTGAATCTTTTAAGTACTTTTGCAAGTACTTCATCATCCTCAGACTATTCTGTGTTGGTCCAGACCCATCTATGATATTTCTATCATCTCTGGAGAGTTCTGGAGCAGTCTGGTTCAGGATTCTTGGGACATTCTGGAGTTGCCTTTCTGGGCGTCCAACATCTTCTGAGACCTTGTCTCCAGAAGGTTGTGCCTCTTGTATGCTTAGGGACTTGGAGGCTCTTTTGCTTTGAGTCCTCTTTCTCTTGGCAGCTGGAGGTTTAGCTTGGGCTTGCTCAGAGACCTCCTCACCTTGCTGTGCAGTTTCTTCTTCTTCTGCCTTTCTGAGTGCGTTCTCAGCAGCAAGTTTCTCCTTTTCTTCAAAGGCATGTCTGAAAAGGGAGTTGGTGACTGGGATTTCTTGTTTCTCACTGAGAGTGATTCCCATTGTTTCCAGAATGTAACAGATTCTGAGACCAAAATGCATATTGGCCTTTGGCTCAGCAAGGCCATTGATGATTTTGGGCTCAAATTCCTCAATATGTCCAAGGAATTTGTTGAAGGCGTACTTCCCCCAATTGAAGTGGGTTTCCTGCCCTTCATGCTTCTTGTTCAGAAGATGCATTATCATCTATCTCTTCATGCTTATCTGGTCTACTCCTCCTTTATTGCCATCAAAGCAACGGACCAGAATAAGAGCTAAAGTACTCCAGTGTTCCTGGAGATGACTAGTTCTGATGGCTTTCAGAACAAAGTCTCCTGGACAACCCTTTGCATTTTCTAACTGGTTTGCTTCAAATAGCTCTTTGACGCCTTGAATCATGGAAGCGTCCTTGATGTTGATGTCTTCAATTGTTCCTCGATTTTTCAATCGGAATATCTTGCAGAAAATCTTGCAGTCTAGTACAATTTCTTGTCCTTGGACTTCAGTCTGCATGTATTTCTCTTCTTCATCATTCACAACCTTTGTGAAGATTTTGGAGTTGTTATAGAACTCCAGTACATCCAGTGTGGATAGTCCGCTGGGTGCAGCAGATACAAGCTTGTAGATATGGGAATTCTTCAGCATCCCCAATATCAGTTTCCTTTCTGGTCTTGAAGGTATAACTGCTGGTACATACCTCTTCACCAGAAAACCTCCCCAATTCATTTTGTGGTTAGGGTTCCAGTCCGATGGGGTGAACTTTCCTGTATATGCTTATTCAACACCTTAAGTTCCTTTCCTCCTTGCTTTTAGCAGGAGTAGATGATCTTGACCTTAGGGTTCTTGGTGGTCATCTTCTTGGGTGCCATCTCTTATATAGAGTTTTGAGTGAGTGTTTTTCAGATGAATTTTGCACAATTAATCGAGATTAGTCTATCTTTTCAGAAGACTAAGCACAAGAAATTGAGTTTGCACAGGGGGTTTTGCAGAAATCTTGAGAGATTTTGCTGTTTTGATGCAAGTTTGAAATTTCGGAATTGGTAAAAGTGTTTGTCTTTTGCCCAAATCCTATAAATATAGCAGACAAAATGTACATAGATACAACTGAATATGAATGCGTGTCTTTGTATCTGCATAGGCGTGGTACGTCCTTTGTACTTCATTAAATGCATAGTGGACCATGTCTGCATTTCTCAGCAGACATTACTTGCTTTTGTTTTAATCTCAACCGTTGAGATCAAACGTTCATTCATCAAGGACTTATATTGAATATCTTATAATGATGTCAATCAACAAATGGTATTGTGCCGACTTGATGGATTTTTAACAAGTTACATCCATTATGTCACTTAATAAAGAGTAAGAACACTCAATCGTTTGAACTTATCATTCTGAGTGTCAAGTCCTTATCTTTATATTGTTTATCATAAAAATGGCAAAAATACGAGACAATGGACATGTTTGACTTTCAGAACTTATACTTTTCGGGCTTTGTGTGCCTTTTCTCTTTATGACTAAATAGCTTTCTGAATTCAAGTGTCAGAAGCTTCAGTTGTTTGAATGTATTTGACCCACTCTCAGTAAGTAAGTTCTAGTCTTATTTACTTATTAAGTGTGTACCAACCTTTGCCTTTCTGGATACCCATTCCAGAAATGTTTTGCCTTTCTGAGTGTTGCTACTCAGAAACCTTTGCATCACTTCTTATCAACTTGGCTTTCTGAGAACCTGTTCTCAGAGACCTACTTCTTTTCTACCTCACTTACTCAGACTTTAGAGATTCAGGGCATTTTTCAGTCCTTAGGCATCTCCATTAATCCAAGATTATGTCTTAAACTCAAGAACCGGCTTTCTTGTAGGGGCTTGGTGAAGATATCTGCAAGTTGGTCTTCTGTGCCAATCTTGAGTATCTCTATATAGCCTTTCTCAACATGGTCTCTGATGAAGTGGTGTCTAACATCAATGTGCTTTGTTCTGGCATGGAACTTGGGGTTCTGTGTGATTGCAATAGCACTTGTGTTATCACAAAAAATGGGAGTTTTCTCTTCATTGAGTCCATAGTCTCTGAGTTGTTGTTGAATCCACAGAATTTGTGTTGCACAACAACCAAAGACAATATATTCAAATTCCTGTGGTAGAAGTTGCAATTGAGTTTTGCTTTTTGCTAAACCATGAGATAAGTCTAGTTCCCAGAAACTAACAAGTTCCTGAGGTACTTTTCCTATCAAGCATTGATCCAGCATAATCAGCATCTGAGTAACCAGCCAAACTCAATCCACTTTCTTTAGGATACCACAAACCTACATCTACTGTACCTTTCACATACCTTAATATTTTCATAGCAATGTTGTAGTGTGATTGCATTGGATTTGTTTGAAATCTAGCACACACACCAACTACATATTGAATATCAGGTCTGCTTGCAGTAAGGTAAAGTAGTGAACCTATCAATTTCCTATACTTGTGTTCATCAACACTCTTATTTGATTCAGTATAGGTCATCTTGGTTCCTATACTCATAGGTATCTTAGCAATCTTTTCAGAAGGCTTAAGATTGAGCTTTGTGAGCATGTCTTTTGCATACTTTGTCTGACTAATGAATATTCCATCATTGAGTTACTTGACTTGCAATCCTAGGAAATAGTTCAATTCTCCCATCATGCTCATCTCAAACTTACTTTTCATGAGATTTGCAAAGTCATCACAAAGTTGCTTGTCCTTAGATCCAAATATAATGTCATCAACATATACTTGAACTAAGAGTAGTTTCCCAGCATGATTTAAAGTAAATAAAGTTTTATCAACTTCACCTTTCTTGAAACCACTTTCCAGAAGGTGTTTGGCCAAAGTGTCATACCATGCTCTTGGAGCCTGTTTCAGACCGTATAGAGCTTTCTGTAGCTTATAGACCATTCTATTTTCTGAGGAAACTTCAAAGTCAGGTGGTTGTTCAACATAGACTTCCTCAGCAAGTTCACCATTCAAGAATGTACTCTTGACATCCATCTGATAAACTTTAAAGTCTTTATGAGCTGCAAAGGCCAGAAAGAGTCTTATTGCATCCAATCTGGCAACTGGTGCATATGACTCATCAAAATCTAAACCTTCAGTCTGGGTGAATCCCTTAGCAACCAACCTTGCTTTATTTCTGGTTATTTCACCAGATTCATTCATCTTGTTTCTGAAAACCCACTTAGTTCCAATCACAGATATTCCTTCTACAAATGGAACTAGTTTCCAGACTTTGTTTCTCTCAAACTGATCTAACTCTTCTTGCATTGCAGAGATCCAGTTTTGGTTTCTTAATGCTTCTTCTATAGTTTTAGGTTCAATGTTTGAGATGAAACATCAAAAGAGAGAATTAGCATTTTCAGCTATTGCTCTCCTAGTCCTAACACCTTGATTGATTGGTCCAATCACATCTTTTGCAGGATGATCCTTGATCCATCTCATTATGGGTTTAGGGCTAGTAAGGTCAACATCTATGTGATCTGAATGTGAATCACTATGATTATGACTTGATACTTCTTTAGTATTTGTGACATTTTGCACCTCAGAGGGGCGGTGAATGTCTGACACTTGCCCAGTGTGAGAGCTTTCTGGGACATGCCTGTCAGAGAGGTCATTTCCAGAGTTAGCTCTCTGATGAACATCTTCAGTTTCCATTTCTGGAATTCTCATAGGAAATTCTTCATCATGTCTGAGAATCATCTAGTTGTTACTAGGCATTTCATGCTTTTCTTCGTCAGAGTCATCCTCCCTTTCCACAATGATGTTTTTCCTTTCTGAGGGTTCTTCTTCGGAATCCTTTATCATTAGTTCCTTGAACCTTTCTGAGAGTTCATCAGCAAGGGGTGTTTTCTTGCTTCCTTCATAGAATACAACATGAACTGATTCTTCAATCTTCTTTGTTCTTTTGTTGTAAACTCTATTTTCTTTGCTATTCATAGAATAACCAAGAAACACACCTTCATCTGCCTTTGGTTGAAATGTTCTTAGATACTTTTTTCCATTGTTAAGAACAAAACATCTACAACCAAATACTTTCAGATCTTTGATATTAGGGGGTCTACCAACCAAGAGTTCATATGGGGGTCTTGTCATGGTGTTTGTTTATCAAACATCTGTTCTGAGTGTAGCATGTTGTGTTTACAGCCTCAACCCAATAAACTTCACTTATTTCAGTGTCAGCTAGCATTGTCCTTGCTGCTTCTTTAAGGGTTCTATTTTTCCTTTCTGAAACACCATTTTGATGTGGTGTTCTCACAGAGGAAAGTTGGTGTTGTATACCTTTGCTGGTACAAAACTCCTTTATGTACTGGTTGACAAACTCAGTACCATGGTCTGTTCTGATTGCAGATACTTTGTCATTTTTCATGACTTCAAGCTTATTCAGCAAGTTTGGTATCTCCACCCTAGCATCAGATTTGTCCTTCAGAAAGACAACCCAAGTGAATCTTGAGAAGTCATCTACAACAACCAGACCATACTTCTTTCCTGCATAACTAGTTACGGATGATTCAAAAAGATCCATGTGTAATAGTTGCAGGGGTCTAACACTAGAGTGTCTGGTTTTGGTCTTGAAAGAGATCTTGGATTGTTTCCCCATCTGAGAGGCAGAACAGATACCATCCTTTCTGAAAGATGTTTTGGGAAGACCAACCACTAACTCTTTCTTGGCAAGTTTGTTCAGAGTTTTGAAATTCAAGTGACTCATTCTTTTGTGCCATAACCAGTGCTCTTCTGTGTGACCTGATTGACTCACCATGAGACATTCTTCAGTTGTGGCAGATGCCCAATTGGCAACATAAAGACTGCCTTTGCGCCGAGCAACCAAGACTGTCTACTTTGACTCATTGTCTATAAGTTTGCAATACTTTACCTTGAATTTCACAGTGAATCCCTTGTCTGCAAATTGGCTCATGCTAAATAGATTATATTTTAAACCTTTAACATGTAATACGTCAGTGATTGTTAATGATCCTAATTTGATGTTGCCAGATCCCAGAGAGGGATTTAATTCTCCTCCAGCAAATCTGATGTCTGGTCTAGTGTTGCAAGCTTTGTAGTTTACCAGATTTGCTTTGTCTCCTGTCATGTGCTTTCCGCATCCACTATCAAATAGCCATTGAGCCTTAGTCCAATAGGCGTTCTGCACAAAACAGGAAACAGGAGTTAGGTTCTTGCCTCAGAGATAGAACCACTTAGACTAAACATTCTTCCAGTAGGAATCCACATTTTAGTGAATTTCTTGGGAGTTTGTTTTTGTCTAACTTGATCAGAAGAAGACGCAATAAAATCAGTAATTTTGATCTCAATCTTCCTTCTTGGGGTGTTTCTAGGTGTTCCCTTTGGTGCTTTCTGGACCCTGAGTTTCTAGGGCTTTTCACCAAACTTAGCCTTTCTGGCCAGGTTCCTTCTAGCTCTGGCATTCAGTTTTTCAGTGGCTTGAGTTTTCTTCCACTTCTGTTTATTGCTACGTGCAATATCAGCCTTGCTCCATTGTTCTTGTCCTTCCTTATATTGTTCCAGAAGGACCTTTCCAATAGCACGATAGCCAATGCCATTTCGTACACCTTTGGCTTTCTGAATGCGCTCTTCAGAAGCCTTACTAGATTCTGCACCATCTTTATTTTCATAAAATGGTACAGTAGAGAATTTGCCTATTCCAGCAATTCTTCCCTTCATAGTAATGCAGCAATGTGGATGGTTGCATATCTGAGGGTTGTGCTTCTTTTCAGAACCCTTATCCACATGTTTCTTGTGAACTTGTTGTTCTTTAAAAGGCTGGGTTGCAACTCCTTTTCCTTTGTCAACTACCCTAGCTTTCTGACCAATGCTATAGGTGGTTGAAGAATCATTCTGTTGACTTTTTACAAAGGTCAACCTTTCATCACTCTTCTTCAGAGGAGATGAATTACTAGATTGTTCATCAAGTCGAAGTCCACCTTTCTCAGAGGGATCTCTCAGATAGGATTGAACCTCAGTGAGAGTGTCACTAGCCTTTGCATAAGATTGGAAGGATAGCTCTTTCTTTCTGAGTTCTTCATTCTTAGAAAGCAGCTTCATCATTTTCTTATTAAGTTCATCCAAGGCTAGTTTGTGAGAATTTTCATTCTCAGATATCTGAGCTTTCAGAAAGGCTATTTCAGCTTTCTTGTTCTCAGATACTCTGGTTAGCTCAGAAACCTCTTTTTCAAGAGTTTCTTTGCTTTCCTCTAGAATTCTGGTTTTGGATTGTGCTTCCAGAAATTCTTTCTCATAACAATCCAATTCACTCTTGACCAACTCCAGATCCTCAATTCCGTCATCACTCTCATAGTACATAAATTGTGAATTGTTAGTTACCTCATCAGCCATAAGACATATTTCAATGTTAGAGATGTCTGGACCGAGAATCTCAAAGAACTCCACACATTTCATTCTTCTTAAGGCCGAAGTCGATTACATCGTGGGTGATTCCACACAATTCTGGTGATGGTAGGTTTGAGTCATCTGAATCTCCATCTTCAGAATCTGTCTCAATGTCTAGAGCATCAAGTTGAATTTGAATCTTCTTCCTTTCTTCAGTCAGTAAGGCCCTTTGATTTTTCTTGAAATTTCTTCTGTCCTTTTTATCAATTGTCTTGAGCTTGTTTAAAGCAGGACAATCTCTCTTGAAGTGACCAGGCTTTTGACAATAGAAGCAGATATCATTTCCTATTTCTGCAGCTTCAGTACTAACACCTTTCTGAATGGGGGTGTTCAGAGAGTTGTTCATTTGTAAGTTCTTGTACTGATGATAGTTTGGCCCAAGATGCTTTTTCAGTTTTTCTTTAGCTTTTCTTCTCTCAATCTCTTGACTCACAAATTTCTTTAGGTGTCTTACTGCAAGAGCATTTTCTTCAGATGCATCTTTGGTATCCTTCTTTTCAGAAGTACCTTGAGAAACTAGAGAAACACTTTGCAACTTTTCAGTTGTTTGTTCTCTCTGAGTTGTCTCATAGTCTACAGTAGCAAGATGAGAGAAGAGTTGTACTGGAGTAATATTTGGCATCCCTTGGTTAAAATAAAAGAACTAAATTCCAAAATCAATACTGTAATTAAGTAATCGTTTCTTTCGAATATCAGTTTCCAATTTCCAATCAACTACGGGTAGATCTATAGGACACACACGAACACATACTTCACAAGCAATGCATTTATCAAATTCAAAGTGTATTCGGCCCCGGAAACGCTCCGATGCAATGAATTTTTCGGTCGGAATAGGTTGATTAAACCCTTCCCTTAGAACCGTACTTGAGAGTTTCCTAACTCATACGGCTCATCCATTTTTTTGTGTGCTCCCAGTTGTGATTGAGACTTCTGACAATAGTCTTAATCTTTTCTGGCTGGGAGTATCTGTTGCTTTCACCAAGTGCAGCCATATCACTCATAAATGTAGTAAACCTGAAATCAAGTTCTTCCAGTGTTTCAGTGGGACCTTGTTTGAAGTTTTGGAACTTCAATTTAAGAAATTCGAACTTGTTTTCCTTGGTTTTCTCAGTTCCGGCATAGATTTCTTCAATCAATTGCCTGGCAACTTTCGCCGTTTTAGCACCCCACAGTTTACACTGTATGTGCTCCGGTGTCGATCTGATGATATTACGAGCTTGACCATCCAATCTATGTCTCTTGGAATCTTCAGATGTCCAGAGCTCTCTTGGCTTGTCTTCATACATAATGCTTCCATGAGCAACATGACCACTATCACTAGCAGCCGCATCCTCGCTTCCATCTTCCTTGTCTGAGGCTTTTCTTCCATCAGACACCTCAGTAACTTGTTTGAGTTGTCTGATTGTGATAGGCCCTTCATTGATGACATAGATCATCTCGTCACTAATGGCCTCCAGATGGAGCATCATGTTGTTCTTCCATTTCTCGTAGTTTTCTGGCTTCAGAACGGGTGCATCACTCAGAGACATACCTGCACACTTAACACACAAATTATTTAGTCCTCAGAGAGGGACAAAGTTTCTTCACCTATCTGGGGATCTAGGTTCAGTGCAGAAGGCTTGTGAACCTCCTGCTCTGATACCACTTGTTGGTCTAGATAACAGCAAAGTAAAAGACTAGAGGGGGGGGGGGGGGTGAATAGTCTTTTAAAACTTTTGTCTATAAACAGTTCTCGAAACACAGGAGTTTCGATACTTAAATTCAGAGCGCGGAAGACTTTAAGATAGGTAAGTGCAGAAACAATAAGTATGTGTGTGTGCTTTCTTTGAAAAGTAAATCTGAAAGGTAAAGGACACAGAAGTATAGTGGTATCCGGAGGTGGCGTAATCCTCCAACTAATCCACTTCGGTCTTTTGAGACCTAGAATTCACTAGAAACAGATAATTGAGTTCACCTTACAATAATCCTATTCTAAGATTCCTAAACAAATGGTTCAACCAAATGTTCCCCCGAGTTATTCCCGACTCCTAGAGCTAAGTACTTCCTCTACTCAGATAACCTTGGAGTTATTCCTTGATTTCCCAAATCAAGTACTTCCTCTACTCCACGCCTTGATGGTGTTGGTTATAAGGTTTGTCAGAGAGGCTTCTCGTATAACTTTTTAGTTATGTTTTCAGAGAGCCTAATAGAACAAGACTACTTAATACACTTGTTCAGTGGATGGCGATGCTCTTCTTGACCAAAGTAATTGATGTTCGTTCTGGAGAATGAGCTTCAGAAAGGGTATCTGATAGTTCAACTCTTTCACGAATAACAATCTCTTGTTAAGGTTTAGGACAGCTTAGAACTACTAGTGATTCTTCAAGCAACAGAGAGCTTTCAGAAAGGGTAGTAGAGTGCTTGAGAGAATACTTTGCTTGATGGTAAGTTTGCAAGATAGAGCGTTCTAAGGTGTGTATTTCTCAGCATCTAAGTGTGTGATATATATAGATAAATTTGAGAGGCGTTTGAATTATATCCGTTCTGCTCTCCATCAAATTATATCCGTTTATATCTTGAACTATGTACTCAGAAGTCACTATCTCATTTTTCAGAGAGGACTGCTTTTTAGATTTACGCGATGCATTTAATGCATAATCTTTTCATTGTCCTTTAGTCTCAACGGATACATGAGCCTTTCTGATGGCTTGCATGCTCCATACTCATGATGTCATATGTCCAGAATCATATTTCGAAAGTAAGTTAATATACTTAAGAAAGGATTAAGGACATAGTCTTTCTGAGTTAGACTAAACCTTTGTGTCTTCATAAACCTTGTGCAATCTTCAGTCTTCTAATCTTCAGAAAAGCTCCATTGCTAGGATTAATCTTCATGGTCTTCTTAAAATAAAAATTACACTCAGAGACCTATAATCCTAATACATGATTTACTAGACTAATCATACTCAGTGATTTCCTCTTTAACAATGTTCAAGTGAACCAAGAGTACTTAATCACCTTTCTGGCTAAGACAAGAACATGTGATGAGTGATCAAAATACTAACAGATATTCCTAACATGGATATATATGGTGGAGTTTCAATAAGGCTCAAAAAGCTTTCAGAAGGGTTAGTGGATAAAAGGTTCAGAAAGGTGAGTACTACAAATCACGTTCATGCTGTTAACGTATAAGGACTAAAGGGTAGCAGTGTTCACACAGTTGCACACATGACTTTAATTTGAGCAGCAAGTAAACTCACTCATCAAAGTAGCATGGGTCAGGTTTGGTCAGAGCATTTATTCAATAAGCAGCGAAGCATGAAAACAAATCCACAGCCCCTCATCTTAGTCATAATTTATACTTAGTACTCTTCCCACAGAATAACCTTCTTTTCAAAAAGGAAATAACCTTAGACGTAATAGATAAAGATAAAACTATTTCTTAGACATAAATTAAACTACAAATTACTAAGTGAATATTTAAAAGTTATTACAGACCGAGTGATTTAGCAAGCAGTAGTCAAATCAAATTCTTTCCCCAAACCTAGCAGAGAGCAGGTAGGAAAGTAGGAAAGTAAAGAAGAAAAAAGGAAAGATACTCTCTTCACTGTGTTGTGCTTCCATGCTTGTTCATTTAATTCCTTCTCCGCATATCATCTTAGTCTCCCGGTTGGTTATCGTTCACGAGCATCACAAAGAGTTTATGCATCTTGCGATGGGTATCCTACTTCGTTTTTCCATGGTACCTGGGCTAAAAAATGTGTGAGATAGCATGTTTGGAGTGAACTCTGGACTATATCTTACATGCAAATCTCAAGGTTTTCCTCCCCCAAACATGATGTTTGGTACAACATGTATGCAAAATTCTAGCTTGTGATAAGTCAATAACTACTTCAAATCAATGCATGTAGCGCAAATTCTCATATTGTGTCAAGCATCAAAGTGAAGTGCATATTGCAATGAAAATTCCATCCAATGAGCATATGACGATGCAAACATGTTTCCTAAGCATAATTCTTCAAGTAAAGATCATGTGAGCATGTAATCAAAGGAGAAAAGGGTCGACAAGGGAATTTGTTCTATTGAGACATTTTATTGAACACATGGTGAGCAAGAATAAAAACCCTCAAATTCTCAATCAATTTGTCAAATCTCCACCAAGACAAGTGTTAATAAGGTGAATATTAGAAGTAAGCATGTATCCACATATCCCAAACATAATCAATTCAATCCATTGAAGCATATAATTGCATAGCACTCAAGAAGCAAGAAGAAAGTGCAAGCAAAAAGGTAAAAGATAGAAACTTGAGATTGAAGATGTATGAAGATATTGTTGAGTAAAGATCATTTAGTTCGTGTTGTTGATGGATGGGCAAGCTAGGAATGCAATGGTATGATGAAAGTACAAAGCAAGTGAAGAAACTTGGGAAATCAATGACAACGTTTTTTGATTTTACGGTTTTTCTTCTTTTGAAATATGATTCTATAAAAATGGTTTTTGAAAATTTTGAAAAGGTTTTCTGATGCTGAAATCGAAAAGGAAAAATTAAAAAGTACAAATGAAAGTGCGTAAAATAAACGTGACCCTGGGTTGCCTCCCAAGAAGCGCTTGTTTTAGGTCTTATAGCTCGACCCCTGTTCAGAGATGACCTTTAGGATGGATGCATGTGGTCTAAGTTAGGTCCGTCCACCCATCTCCACCTTCCAGCGTCATTCTTCTTTCGCATCCTCGTTAGCGAGTTTGGATTGATGTTAGGTCCATCAACCAATTCCCAGTTCTTGTCAATTTTCTTGTCGAGCTCACGACTCAGCTCTCTCTTTCTTGGTATCGTCCTTTTCTTCTTCCTTCATAGCTGGAAAATGATTTGTTCGGTGAAGAAGTTAGCGTCATCCTTAGAGTACTCGTGGATATGATTTCTCTTATGAATGTATCCAGTCCTTTCTCTGAGCACACTTATGTCAGTTCATGACTGATCACCGAACTCCTTAAGCCCCTTTCCTTTAAATACTATCATGGTATCAGATTCCACACTCGACTGATTGGATCTCCATCGAACAACCTGTTCTCATCATTTGGGTTGCAACCCACGGCTTTCCTTCTACTCCTTCCGTTGATGTGTCCTTGAGAGATCCTGCTTTCCTTTGGGTCACGGTACCCTCTTGAGAATGATTCGTATTCCTGTGTCCTATATTTTTACGCAATGCTAGTCAGACTGTTAAAATCAAGGTTATGGTCAGGGGTGGTTATGAGAACCTTCCAATCATTGGGTCGGAAATTCATGGGGATATGTTGAGTAAGTGGATTTCCCAATAATTAGGAATAACGAATTCAATTTCTTCTAATTTGCTTTCGGGTTCTTGGGTAGTAGTACTAGTGATGCAAGTCACGATAGACAATATTGAATCAGGATCAGTTAAAGTATAGGAAGCAGAAAGCTTACCTGTCTCTCGCCTACTTCGAAGGTGTGGTGGGATATATGGTTCGATGGCCTTGTGAAGGCCACCCACCGTATCTTCAAACTCCCCACAATCCTTCTGTTTACTAGCTTCGAGTACTTGATGGTTCCCTCGAGTATCTTCTTGCTCAGTGTATGCCTCTTCTTCTATAGGCTTGGTCCATTGAGCTTCGGTTCGTACGAGTGGTTTGATATCTCTTACCTCCGTCTCAGTCGACTCCTCCATACTCTCCATTTGTTTTCCACGTACGACTTCGACATGTTCAGTTCTCGTCATCTCTTCTTCCTCCCCGACTATCACCTCGGTTGCTTCAAGTAGTCTCCTCATAACTTCTCTCATGTCAACAGAAGTAACATTGCTGTCCAAATTCCATACTTGATTAGCCCACCTTTCTACTGCATCCACTTAGAGCCATTGTCCATAGTCATTTAGCTTATCGCATAGATGATAGACTTTCTTCTTCTTCTCGTAATGTTCGATTTTCCTCATCATTTCTCTCATAGACTCCTGGCTAAGTCGATCGTATATCTCAAAAAGTTCGTTCGGGTGAATATCCATGATGACCCCATCGCACTCCTCGTCAATAGTCTCTGTAATCCTTTTCTACCTTCTTGTAGAAGTATAACAATTGCACGTGCTCGATCTTGGGTTCCTTATGCAATGCGAACTTGAATCTCATCCAAACTTCATGGAACGTCTCCCCTTCTAGTTGCTAAAAGCTCTAAAGTTCCTCACCCCAGGTGGATGTTAAGGACCATGGAAATAGGATGTATTGTATATGGAGTTGGCTTGTGACCTCCTTCCATGTCTTCGAACAATCCGTCAGTAATGTTTTCAGCCAAGTTCTTGCCTTTCATTTCAAGCAATGTAGAAAAAGGAACTTCCGAATCTTTCCACTCGGTGTGTCTTGAACCATCTTGTAAAAGTCTTCCATGAACCGTCCCCCATCTTCCCCTTCTACTCCATAGAATTTTGGAAAGAATCTGAGATACTCAGGTTTCACATAATAGTTCCTCAACCCTTCTTCCAAGTGTATACAGGATTCATCAGGCTCTATTGATAGTTTCCATCCCAGCTCCTTCCTTCTTCTCGAGTTTGCCGATGTCATCTTTAATGGTTCTCAAGGTGTTTCTCCCTACATAAAGACTAACAGACAAACTTCCGCAGATACAGACAGATAAAACTAGAGAAAGATAATCCTAGTTTCGAATAAACAAAAATATGAAATTATGTGTTTTTAGGTTTTTTGATTAATTAACGTAAATAGATAAGCAGATGACAATAGATATAGAAGATTTAAAATCAACCAGAGAGAATATGTAAGAATCAACCTTCTCTTTGATATTAAGTTTATATCAGGAATATCAATAGCGATGGTTATGGCTGAAGAGTCACATAGGTAACATATCTTATACTAAAACGCACTCAGTACAGATACCCCATGTAGACTATCGTCTAGCTCAAAGCTGTCACCAGTGGCTAGCTCAACAACAAACCTCAGGCAGATTTTCAATTTATAGACATGGCTAACATCTCCTAATCTAGTGCAACGAATACTCATGTCACACGGTAAACATAAATAAACAATGCATCTTTCCTCAAACAGCACAGATATGAACGACAATCGCATAACCAACATAGATGCTAAAACTATTCCATCATGTATAAACCAAGTAATCAAAGAGACCGGCTAACCCTTACATAAGTAAGTTAGCCTGACATAACTGAAAGTAAATAAACAAATACTGAAGAGAAAATATTTTTGGATTTTTTCCTGAGGAAATCGTTTCCTACAGATTATATATAATTTTTTTTGTGTTTATGCTATACGAATTGAAAGACAATGCGTAAAGTAAAGCGAAAGAAATAATTCAACTTATCTTGGACGATCGAAACTTGCTTGAGCGGTTAAGTGTCCCCGACAGCGGCACCAAATTTTGATGTGCACTTGAGAATTTGAATGCGTAGTAGTACCTATAACTCTCAAATACAATCAAAGATTAAATTTATAATCGCCGGAAGCTCACAAACACACAATAATAGTGGTAAGTTAACTCGGGATCTCGTTCTCCACGGACACTTAGCATAGGAACAAACAAGTAACGATTTGATTTCGCATGCAGACAACAGACAGATTAAAGTAAACAGATTGTATGTAAATAGAAGATTGAATCACAATTAAACCCTAATTCTATGATGAAATCGATGATGGTGATTGATGTAAAGGATCCCCGACCTAGTTCTATTATGCTATTCCTAACTACTTAGAATCAAACAACGTACTAGCCGTCTACAGGCAGCAAAGAAACATGCAAAAGGATCAAGTCGTAGCCGGTTGTATGCAGGTTTGATGAAGAAATATGGCGTGTACAATAGAGTAGCCACTCCATATCAGCCACATACATCTGGTCAAGTGAAAGTGAGCAACCGACAGATCAACTAGATTCTGGTGAAGGTGATGCAACCGAACATGAAGGATTGGGCTGAGAAGCTGACAGACGCTTTATGGGCATACCGCACTCGTTATAAGACCGTGATTGGCATCACCCCCTACCGGCTCGTATATGGAAAAGCTTGTCATTTTCCTGTAGAACTAGAGCACAATGCTCGTTGGGAAATTACCAAGCTTAATATGGATATGGACAAGGCAGGGGAACAACGACTCCTTCAGCTAACTGAGCTGGATGAGCTGAGATTAATTGCTTTCAAGAATGCCAAGATATTCAAAGAGAAGACGAAAAAATATCACGACCATAACATTATTCGGAAGGAACTGTGCCAGGTAAGAAAGCTTTGCAATTCAATTCATGTTTGAAGTTTTTTCCAGGAAAACTCCGAAGCCGTTGGGATAGCCCTTTCAAGATAGTCTCGGTGGATCCTCATGGAGCTATAGAACTCTAAGACTTACACTCGAGAGAAACAATCAAAGTGAATGGGCAACGAGTCAAGCCATACATTGAGTCGGTTGACTCAACTGGTGAGATCGATGATTTCGACTTGTATCTGGATGAAAGCGATGAAGAGTCTTGCACTGACTATAAACATTGCCTAGGTTAGTAGCTACTAGTAGTTCTGTTATATTTCACGTAGGTCGAGTTTTTTTTTCTTTCCATGTAAGGTCTTGTTCGAGTTAGTGGACTATAAAGTACCCAAAAAGTATGTAAATTTTGAGTTTTTTGGGTTCTGGACGACTTGGCGACGCCAAGTGATCCAGGACCACTTGGCGTACGCCAAGTGGTTCCTACTATTTTTGTGATTTTTTTGCGTTCTTTCTCGTCTACTGGCTCCTTCCTTGTGTTCTAACATTTTTCTTAAGTCCCAGGCCATCTGCTCGCAACCGTCTACACACTTTGAAATATTACAAACAGGGAAGCCTTCTCATATCAATTCTCCTTTCTTTCTTCACTCAATTTCTCGACGGCGAGGGCGAGTTCAGATTTGGGGGAGGGGTGTTTTGATCTGCTTAAGGCTACATGCTTATGTTTTTCATTCATCTGTTTTTGATTGCTTGTCTTGTTCTTTATTTTTAGTCTTGTGAGTTATTTGTCAGTCTTTCTTTTGTGTCTATGTCTCTCTCCCAAGTCGAGCGTCTATTGCATGTATTAAACCTGTTGCTGCTTGTGTTTTAATTGATCATTGACTAGTAGTAGTTGTCAATGGTTTAAATCCTTTAAGTTCATTTCGCATGTAAATAGAATGTATGTTCTAGTTTTGTAGTCCAAAACCTGTGACCAAACTTTAGCCGATGAAAAAAAATTGTACCCGCAAAATTGGCACTATGTGATTTTCTAGGAAGTGCAAACTCTCTTGTTTGCGCCTCATCATGCTCATGTGTACTATGTGAAAGTTAAGTATGACGAACGACATATTTTTTCATTTCCTATTTTCTCAACCCAAACCCGTTCCAAAGAACAGGTTTGGGGAGGAGTTTTTTGTTGTTCTACTTGTTAAACAACTTGTACTTTGGTGTTGTTCTCTCAAAAAATTGTATAAATAAGTCTCGGAGTGGATATGTGGTACTCGTTACCACCGTTAGTCATGTTGGGCACGTTCAAATACTACCTATATATCGGCGTGGTCCTAAAAAGTCATATGACCGTGAGGGTTGATGGCGTGTATACCAAACCAGCACGCACAAAAGTGCGGACTTTCGGTAAAATGGACACTACCAAAATAATGAGACTAATAGAGTCCAATGTGGCCAATCAATAAAGCATATGGTTCATTAAAATGACTGCAAAAAATAGTATGCAAAAAAGTATAAAAAAGGAAAAAAGAGAGAACGATTGCTATTTTACAAGTCTGAAGTTGTTATGTGCGTTGACTAAAGTCCCTTATGACTTAATTGATTGAGTACTATGCATGAGTTATTTGAGGCATGTTTGTGATGCGAGCCACCTTCCTATTCTTTTCATTATTGAGTGATTAGCCTTACTGGACACTTCCAAGAGAGTGAGAGCTAGTTCCATAGGATCCACTTGTGAGGGACTACCGAGTTAGGCTTAAGTTCTATTTACTGGGGAAACGAACTTCTTTTATTTTGACTTGTTTTCTGCAAACGCCAGTGTGATTTCAAACATCTTACATCTTACTGGTCCATTGCTTGCAATCGTAGACTTGGTAACTTGAGAGTTAGACTTTTCTTTGTGTCTAGTGTTTTTGTTTTTCTAGGTTTTTTAAAGAGTCTGTTGCTTGGGGACAAGCAAGGTTCGGTTTGGGGAGTTTGATGAGTCGGTTTTACACCGTCTCATTTGGTCTTTTTCACTGTCTTGTTGTCGTTCTCGAGTATTGTTTTTATTAGTTTTATTAGGATATTTTTACTTGTTTTGCTATTTGTATGTTTTGTAGGTGTTTGTCTAAACCGCATTATTTGGAGATAAAAGTATGCATTTTACAGGAGTACGGAGCTCCAATGTCTCGAACGTAGCGAGATGGCAAAAATTACCAAGTTGTAGTCAAAAAGTGCTAAACCAAGTCCACTTGGGGACTTGGCGTTCGCCAAGACCCACTTGGCGTACGTGATGTGACAATGAAATGTGCGATTTTACATGCTTTTATATCCCCGTCTTTTGCCCAAGATTCAATATTCGTATCATACTTTGGCCAATTACCAACTTCTTGTGTATTTTGTAGGTCATGGTCGTGTTTTTGAGGAATTGCACAATTTCAGGCACCAAAACATCATATTTGGGCGAAATCGGGAAAGTTGAGCAAATACGATGAATTAGCCATTGCACGGAGTTCAAGGTGTCAAAACATGTCATGTGACCAACCAATGTGAAGATAATTGAAGATGCTACAACATTGTAGAAGACCACTTTTCGACAAAATGAAGTTACGAAGCCTAAAATCGAAGAACAAAGAAAACAGACAAAAACCTGAAGAAATCGAAGGATGGAGGCCGACTGCGGACCTCATAAGGCTCTATGCGGTCCACAGTCGACCGCAGTGGAGTGGAAAAATCTGGAAACATGCTTTTCCTGGCCTATCAGGCTAGGACCTGCCTTTCTAACCCTCCTTAATGATCAATGGCGGCCAGAGCTCGAGATTTTCAGTATAAATAAGACCCTTGGGGTCCCAGAATCCTCCATCACCTGCGAAAACAACTGGACGTCAGGCAACCAGTCCTCGAGGAAGTGAAACCCCAAAAGCAGCTCTCTTCTCTTGAGAAAGAACCAGTCCTCGGGGGAAGTGAAACCCTAAACCTACTTCATCAAAGGATCGACATCTACAGGCATAGGAATCGAAGAAAAGCACCAGAAGGAGGAAACCCTAGAAACTGCACGAAGTCATCAAAGACTAAGCTTATCTTTCCTCTTTCTTCTTTTCTGATTTCGATTTCTTCCTTTCTTCTTGTTGGTTTCGATTGCTGTCTATAGAAGAATATTATGAGTAGCTAACTTTCTCTTGTAAAGGCGAACCGCCGAAACTCTATTATTGCTATTTCTTTATATGGCATGTTATATTAATGAATTAGTTTTAAAACGTAATTTCATACTTGTTCTTTATTCGTCCGACTCTCTACGTGGGAAATCCTTACTAACTACGACTTGGTAACGGACTTTATATTATCCTACGCGATTTGTCTGAAAACGTGATGAGATAGTGTGTTGAGTGACACAACACATTGTTGGTATAAGTAAATGTGTCTGTATTAACTACGAATTGATCCTTTTGGCATGTTTCTTTGCTGCCTGTAGACGGCTAGTACGTTGTGTGATTCTAAGTTGTTGGAAATAGCATAATAGAACTAGGTCGGGGATCCTTTACATCAATCACCATCATCGATTTCATCATAGAATTAGGGTTTAATTGTCATTCAATCTTTTGTTTACATACAATCTGTTTACTTTAATCTGTCTGCTATCTGCACCCGAAAGGATTTTGTTCCAATGCTAAGTGTCCGTGGAGAATGACATCCCGGGTTAACTAACCACTATTGTTGTGTGTTTGTGAGCTTCCGGCGATTATAAATTTTATCTTTGATTGTATTTGAGAGTTACAGGTACTACAACACATTCAAATTTTCAAGTGCACATCAAAATTTGGCACCATTCCCGGGGACACTTGACCGCTCAAGCAAGTTTCGATCATCTGAGATAAGTTGAATTCTTTCTTTCGTTTTACTTTACGCACTGTCTTTCAATTCTTACAGCATAAACCCAAAAAAGAACATACACACACACACACACACACACACACAGATATATATATATATATATATATATATATATATATATATATATATATATATATATATATATATATAAAACCTGTGGGAATCGATTTCCACAGCAAAAAAAACCCAAAAATATTTCATTTTCGTATTTGTTTATTTTCTTATCAAAAAACCAAAAATACATAATTTCATATTTCTGTTTATTCAAAACTAGAATTATCTTTCTCTAGTTTTATCTGTCTATACCTGCGGAAGTTTGTCTGTTAGTCTTTATGCAAGGAGAAACACCTTGAGAACCCTTTAGAGATGACATCGGCAAACTCGAGGAGAAGGAAGGAGCTGGGATGTAAACTATTGCTAAGTCCTGACGAATCCTGCATATACTTGGAAGAAGGGTTGAGATGTTATGTGAAACTTGAGTATCTTAGATTCTTTCCAAAATTCTATGGAGTAGAAGGGGAAGATGAAGTACGGTTCATGGAAGACTTTTACGAGATGGTTCAAGACATACCGAGTGGAAAGATTCAAAAGTTCCTTTTTCTACATTGGTTGAAAGGAAAGGCAAAATCTTGGCTGAAGACCTTACTGACAGATAGTTTGAAGACATGGGAGGAGGTCACAAGCCAATTCCATATACAATACATCCGATTTCCATGGTCCTTAACATTCACCTGGGTTGAGGAACTTCAGAGTTTTGAGCAGCTAGAAGGGGAGACGTTCCATGAAGTTTGGATGAGATTCAAGATCACATTGCATAAGGAACCCAAGCTCAAGCGCATGCATTTGTTATACTTCTACAAGAAGGTAGAAAAGGATTATAGAGACTTGATTGACGAGGAGTGCGATGGAGTCATCATGTGGGTTCGACCGAACAAACTTTTTGAGATATGCGATCGACTTAGACAGGCATCTATGAGAGCTATAATGAGGAAAATCGAACTTTATGAGATGAAGAAGAATGTCCATCATCTATGCGACAAGCTAAGGGGTTATGGTGAATGGCTCCAAGCAGATACAGTTGAAAGGTGGGCTAATCAAGTATGGGATTTGGACAGCGATGTTACTTCTGTCGACCTGAGAGAAGTTATGAGTGGACTACTTGTAGCAACCGAGTGGATAGTCGAGGAAGAAGAAGAGATGATGAGGAACGAACATGTCAAAGTCGTACGAGGAAAATAAATGGAGAGTATGGAGGAGTCGACTGAGACAAAGGTAGGAGATATTGAACCACTCATACGAACCGAAGCTCAATAGATCAAGCCTATGGAAGAAGAGGCATACACCGAGCAAGAAGATACTTGAGGGAACCATCAAGTACTTGAAGCTAGTAAACAGGAGGATTGTGGGGAGTTTGAAGATACGATGGGTGGCCTTCAGAAGGCCATCGAACCATGTATCCCACCACACCTTCAAAGTAGGCGACAGACAGGTAAGCTTTCTACTTCCTATACTTTAACTAATCCTGATTCTATATCATCTGTCGTTACCTGCATTAGTAGTACTACTACCCATGAACCCGACCCCGTAAGAAAATTAGAAGAAATTGAATTCGTTATTCCTGATTATTATATTATGCCATATATGGAAAGGGACCAGTCATTGGGAAACTCACTCATTCAACGTATTCCCATGATTTTCCGACCCAATAATTGGAAGGTTTTCATAACCACCCCTGACCGTAAACTTGATTTTAACTGTCTGACTAGGCATTGTGCAGAAATATAGAACACATGAATTCGAATCATTCTCAAAGGGGTACTGTGAACCAAGGAAAGCAAGATCTCTCAAGGACACATCAACGGAAGGAGTAGAAGGAAAGCCGTGGGTTTGCAACCCAAGTGACGAGAACAGGTTGTCCGATGGAGATCCAATCAGTCGAGTGGGATCTGATGGCAAGATAGTACTTAAAGGAATGGGAGTTAAGGAGTTCGGTGATCAACCATGGACTGATATTAGTGTGCTCGGAAGAAGGACTGGATACATTCATAAGAGAAATCATATCCACGAGTACTCTAAGGATGACGATAACTTCTTCACCGAATCAATCATTTTCCAGCTACGAAGGAAGAAGAAGAGGGCGATACCAAGAAGGAGAGAGCTGAGTCGTGAGTTCGACAGGAAAATTGACAGGAGTTGGGAATGGGTTGATGGACCTAACATCAATCGAAACTCGCCAACGAGGATGTGAAAGAAGAATGCTGCTTGAAGGTGGAGATGGGTGGACGGACCTAACTTAGACCACATGCATCCATCCATCCTAAAGGTCATATCTGAACAGGGGTCGAGCTATAAGACCAAAAACAAGCACTTATTTAGGGGTAACCCAGGGTCACGTTTATTTTACGCACTTGCATTTGCACTTTTTAATTTTTACTTTTCATTTTCGATTTCTGCACCAGAAAACCTTTTTCAAATTCTATTTTCAAAAACCTTATTATATTGAAAAAAAATCGAAAAATCAAAAAACGAGTCATTGATTTCCCAAGCTTCCTCACGTGCTCTATATTTTCATCTTACCATTGCATTCTTAACTTGCCCATCTATCGACAACACCAAGTAAGTGATCTTTACTCAACAATATCTTCATACATCTTCAATCTCAGCAAGTTTTTATCATTCACATTTTTGCTTGCACTTTCTTCTTGCTTCTTGAGTTCAACTGATTGAATTGATTATATTTGGGATATGTGGATACATGCTTACTTATAGTATTCACCTTATTAACACTTGCCTTGGTGGAGATTTGACAAATTGATTGTGAATTTGAGGGTTTTTGTTCTTGCTCACCATGTGCTCAATAAAATGTCTCAATAGAACAAATTCCCTTGCCGACCCTTTTCTCCTTCGATTACATGCTCATATGATCTTTACTTGAAGAATTATGCTTAGGAAACATGTTTGCATCGTCATATGCTCATTGGATGGAATTTTCATTGCAATATGCTCTTCACTTTGATGCTTGACACAATATGAGAATTTGCGCTACATGCATAGTTCATGCATTGATTCGAAGTAGTTGTTGACTTATCACAAGCTGGAATTTTGCATACATGTTGTACCAAACATCAGGTTTGGGGGAGGAAAACCCCATGAGATTTGCATGTAAGCTATAGTCCAGAGTTCACTCCAAACATGCTATTTTACACACTTTTGAGCCCATGTACCATGGAAGAACGAAGAAGGATACCCATCGCAAGATGCATAAACTCTTTCTGGAGCTCGTGAGTGATGACCAGTTGGGAGACCAAGATGATATGCGGAGGAGGAATTAAATTAACAAGCATGGAAGCACAACACCGAGGGGGAGTATATTTCCTTTTTCTTCTGTACTTTCCTAGTTTCCTATATGCTCTCTACTAGGTTTGGGCGGGGAATTTGATTTGACTACTGCCTGCTAACTTGCTTGGTCTGTAGTAGCTTTAAATATTCGCACTTAGGTAAGTTATAGTTAATTATGTCTAAGAACTAGATTTATTTTTATCTGTTACGTCTAAGGTCTTTTGCTTTTTGAAAAGGAAGTTGTTCTGTGGGAAGAGTACTAAGTATAAATCATGACTAAGATGAGGGGCTGTGGTTTTGGTTTCATGCTTCGCTGCCTATTGAATATATGCTCTGACCAAACCTGACCCATGCTACTTTGATGAGTGAGTTTACTCCAATTAAAGTCATGTGTGTAACTGTGTGAACACTGCTACCCTTTAGTCCTTATACGTTAATTAACAGTATGAACATGATTTGTAGTACTAACCTTTCTGAACCTTTTACTATACCTTCCACTAACCTTTCTGAAAGTTTTTTGAGCCTTATTGAAACTCCACCATATATATCACATACATGCTTTACTTAAGCGGTGTCAGCAACCCACCGCCGAGCTTGAACGAAGAAATGAAGCAACGAGTTACAAATAATGGAGAAGAATCATGTTTTGATCTTGATCGAGAATTGGTTTGGGGGAAAGTAGAGAAGAAAACCCTAACCCTAGTTCTAGAAATTGATTTGGGGGAGAAGTGGAAGATGAACGTCATCGAAAGGTAACCCTATTGGCCCTACTTTTGTATTATCGGTGCTAAAAATCACTAGCTCTTGCTCCAGAAAAAATAGAAACGAAAGTACCGAAAAAAGCAAAGGTGAAAAAGTCTCGGAGTGGATCTGTGGTCCTTGTGATCACCGTTTTCGTGTTAGGCATGTTACAGATACTACCCACATACCGGCGTGGCCCTAAAAAGCTACATGTTCGTGAGGGTTGATGGCATGTATACCAAACAAGCACGTACAAAAGTGCGGAATTCTGTAAAACAAACACTACAAAAAAATGTCGAGATTAAAAGAGCCCAATGATGGCCAACCAAAAGCATACGAGTCGGTAAAACGACTGCAAAAAATAGTATGTCAAAAAGAAAAAAAAAGAGCAAGTAGTCTACGTGTGAAACAACCAATGAAGTAGTTATGATGTTGAAGGAGAAGTTGAAGATTTATCATTGAGAGACGACGAAGTTGAAGGAAGGAACTCGGTATCCGGAAGGATAAGTCCCCCTGAAATACCCTTTGTTCTGCCTTGCTCATCTTTTAGAGATGCTTAGCAAAACACTCCTCTATATTATCGTACCTATTTCACTTACCAAGCCAACCTAAGTTCTACTTTGATTTGTGCCTTGACTTTTGGGAGAAGGATCGCATAACATTACTGCGAGGTAATGATCTTTAAGTACATCTTGAGGGACATTTGGTTACTTCTATAACTGCTGGCTGTAGTGAGTGATGCTTGCTTGTTATTTGCTTGTTGTTGAGTCATAGAGGTCGGAGTTGAAACTAAGTGAGTCAGTGGAGTTTGAAACCCTAGAAACTAGCTGCTTATCTATGTGGTGGTCTGTGCTCTTTACTCATTTCATAGTCACTTCTTAATTATCGTTATTGCCTTGCTCAAGGATGAGCAAGAAACTGGTTTGGGGCTGTGATGTGACAATGAAATGTGCGATTTTGCATGCTTTTAGACCCTCGTTTTTTGCCCAAGATTCAATATTCATATCATATTTTGGCCAATTACCAACTTCTTGTGTATTTTGTAGGTCATGATCGTGTTTTTGAGGAATTGAACAATTTCAGGCACCAAAACGTCATATTTGGACGAAATCGGGAAAGTTAAGCAAATACGCTGAATTGGCCATTGCACGGAGTTTGAGGTGTCAAAACATGTCATGTGACTAACCAATGTGAAGATAATTGAAGATGCTACAACATTGTAGAAGACCACTTTTCGAGAAAACGAAGTTACGAAGCCCGAAATCGAAGAACGGAGAAAACAGAAAAAAACCTGAAGTAATCGAAGGATGGAGGCCGACTGTGGACCACAAAAGGCTCTCTGCGGTCCACAGTCGACCGTAGTGGAGTGCAAAAATCTGGAAACAGGTTTTTCCTAGCCTGTCAGGCTAGAGCCCGCCTTTCTAACCTTCCTTAATGATCAATGGCGGCCAGAGCTTGAGATTTTATATATAAATAAGACCCTTGGGGTCCCAGAATCCTCCATCGCCTGCGAAAACAATTGGCCGTCAGACAACCAGTCCTCGGGGAAGTGAAACCCAAAAGCAGCTCTCTTGAGAGAGAACTAGTCCTCGGGGAAGTGAAACCCTAAACCTACTGCATCAAAGGATCGACATCTACAACACAAGAATCGGAGAAGAGCATCAGAAGGAGGAAAACCTATAAATTGCACGAAGACATCAACTACTAAACTTTTCTTTTCTCTTTCTTCTTTTCTGATTTCAATTTCTTCCTTTCTTCTTGTTGGTTTCGATTGCTGTCTATAGAAGAATATTATGAGTAGCTAACTTCAACTACTAAACTTTTCTTTTCTCTTTCTTCTTTTCTGATTTCAATTTCTTCCTTTCTTCTTGTTGGTTTCGATTGCTGTCTATAGAAGAATATTATGAGTAGCTAACTTTCTCTTGTAAAGGCGGACCCCCAAAACTCTATTATTGTTATTTCTTTATATGCGATGTTATATTAATGAATTAGTTTTAAAACATAATTTCGTACTTGTTCTTTATTCGTCCGACTCTATACGTGGGAAATCCTTTTTTGGCATGTTTCTTTGCTGCCTGTAGACGGCTAGTATGTGGTTTGATTCTAAGTTGTTGGGAATAGTATAATAGAACTAGGTCGGGAATTCGTTACATCAATTACCATCATCGATTTCATCATAGAATTAGGGTTTAATTGTGATTCAATCTTCTGTTTACATACAATCTGTTTACTTTAATTTGTCTGTTGTCTGCACGCGAAATCAAATCGTTACCTGTTTGTTCCTATGCTAAGTGTCCGTTGAGAACGACATCCCGAGTTAACTTACCACTACTGCTGTGTGTTTGTGAGTTTTCGATGATTATAAATTTAATATTTGATTGTATTTTAGAGTTACAGGTACTACAACGCATTCAAATTCTCAAGTGCACATCAGTTCGCCAAGTCGACGCCTAGCGACGCCAAGTTACTTTTGCTTTTTACTTATGTTTCTGTAATTCGATTCAGACTATTATCTTCTTTTGCCTTTTGATCTCAACCTATAACTTTTTCAAGGCAATTATCTCTACTTTGTACGAGGTAATTGAACCGTTCTTTCTTGTAATCAACTTTAGATTATTGCTTAGTAGCATAGTTGGATACTTTCTACCGATTAGATCAAAGATTTCTCAGTTCTACCTAGGGTTTGTGACAACTTGGGTAAAATCTGTATCGACTCTCTTGATTCTTCGTATTTAGTAATTGATTATGTATATTCATTGTTTATCTATGTTTTTGAGTATGTTCACATATATCATGAGTAGCTAAACACCCATTATGGGGTGGTGATGGATTCAATGCATGCTAGCTAGGGTTCAAACAATTCAATGACGGTTCTATGGGATTTACTTAGCTCTTTTAGTTATACACGTATGTAGTTTCGTGTTATGCGTTTTACCAACAAAATCATCTAAGGGATACGCAATTGATTTACCAACAAAATGTCTAGAGAATGCGTATCTATAGGTTCGTAGCAAACACTGAAACTACATTAGATGTAATTGTAGACTGGTGGAATTGACGACTCCACCATTGCTATATGTTTTCTAGAACAAAACCGGTTATCTCATTGTCATAATACCGACGTGCCTTATGTTGTGTAAGGTGTCTGCCTTGAACAGTGTAATGTCTCGTTGGGCATGTCCTAGTGATGACTAGAATAAATCACCATTGTCATTATTGTTTAATCCTGCTAGCTAGCTTGTTATATGTCGCCACACCATAATTCCTTTTCACTTCTTAAGTCGTTACAGTCAGTCTGTTTTCTAGTTGCAGGGGCGTCTCACATATTTCAGGGGCCCCGTGCGACATTTTAAGAGAGGCCACAAATAATAGTATAATATAAATAAAAAAAGAAAAAAAATTAAGTTGGAACGCAACAGGTCTCGAACCTAGGACATGATGCATACTGTCCAAGACTTCTGCCACTACACCACAACATGTTGCATTACACTTATGAACATAAATACTGAATATATATATAGATGCCCCAAAATTTCCGGGGGCCCTGTGCGGGCGGGCAGCCCGCACAGTGCCTTAGCCGGCCCTGTCTAGTTGCTTGAAATATAGATTGATTTTCAACTGCTGTCGAAGCAAAACAACTTTATTGCTTTTTACTACTATTAGTTATAATTCGTAAACACAACTCAGCTTAGTTAAGCCCTGAGAGAACGACACTCGGGGTTAACTTCCCTTCGCTACAAGTTTTCATAATGTTGAGAATTAACTCTTGACTTTAAACAAATTGAAAACTCTGATTCTACACATCAATTTCCCCCATTATGATTGAGTTGGAGGGAAAACCTGTGGCAATACTAAACAATAGCTAAGTGGACTGCTGCCATCAACTTATTATAGGGGTAATTATATCATTAAACATACACACAAAAACCAATACTCTTCTTCGTTATTTATAATAAACAAATCGACTAGGGTTTGAACTAAACCCATATCCCCAATTCCGAATACTCAGATTTAACCTCAATTCATCTCAATTCTCCTGTTTAATTGCTTTCAAATGGTGTCCCAAGTAACCTAGTCTTCCACCCAACCGGATGATGAAGCTCTTTACGTAGGAGTTCTGTCAGTGTAAGCCTCACAAGCCCGTTTTTAATGGTGTCTCTTGGAGCAAATTTCATGGACGTCGCTACGTGGGTTGCGAATTCTACAGGTTGAGAATCTTTCCAACACCTGTAACAACTTTTCATTTCTACTGCCAATCTTACTTGTTGTTGTTGCTGTCGTTGTCGTCTTGTAGAAGGGTGAGCCCAATTTAGGTTGCAATTACTTTGGGTGGATTGATGAACTTGTCGCACGCCACATTGAAAACAAAATTTCCAATTTACTTCGCCAGTAAATAGCTGTTGAACAGAGTGTGCAACTGTTGGAGGTGAAAGTCACGCAGTTGCATGATGATATTCGAAGTTTGCTTTCATTGACTACGAAGAAAGAAGTGATGACTGAAGACAAGAGGCCGAGGGCAGAGAACAAACCTCAACTTGAAGAGATGAATTCACTTGTTGCCAAGAACGATGCACTGATTGCAGACAAATTGCTCAAGAATAGTTTAGACAAAATGGAGCTTGGTTTAATTATTCTGGTTGGACTGTTTGCCATTTTTCATTTGGCTGCTATCTGATTCTTGGATATGAGTAACAGGATGTCTTGGGTACGAAAGGTGGTTAAGTATAGGTAGTAATGTCTTAGTCGCATTAGAACTTGTGCGGTTTGGTTCAAAACTTGTAATGTTGAATCGAACATCAAGTAATCATCTAATTTCCTAGGCTAATCATGTATTAAGAGTAATCGAAAACTAATGATGTGGATTTGTTCAATCGATTGCAAGTCCTAATCACTGGTTTGGACTAATGTTTTACTACTCAATTGTGTTATCTTATCATAGCATGAATTAGTAGAGAACAAAATGAAAGAATCAGTAGACTAATGTACAAAAATTTGTCCAAGTAGGAATGTTTTTAGAAAAATGCACTTCAATTGGAATTGCACGGAATGTAATTTAAGGTTAGTTTGGACCATTTACAACAAAGTATTGGACCAAACAAGTCAATTACACTTAAACCAATCACCATATGTGCAATTTGAATGTGATATTTGCCAGTTTAAATCGCGCATCTAAAATCGAGTACCAATCACTGCGTTTCGTGGTCAATGCGCGATTCAACGACTTAAAACATTGGTCGGGCTTTGACTTGCGATTTAAAAACATTGACTGCTTTGTTGTGCCATTCAGAACCAATCACAACCTAAGAAGACACATACTCTGAAATGGTATGCGACTTTATGTGTTTCTAAAATCAAATTCGTGCGGGCTCTGGCCAAAATCGGATATCTCATAGCAGTAATTGTGCGTGCCTAAATGATTAGGTGTCGATCGATTAGTGGTCGAGTCATTACAAAATAGTTGTGTAATTTTTAACTGTAAAAAATCTACGTTTTTTTTTTTAGATTAAACCTTTTATATAATAAAAATAAAATAAACAAAATCCTAAATAATCCATTTTAATATTTTTCCCACACGAACCGAACCGAACCCTAGTTGGGCGGGGTTCGGGCGTGTGGGTTTTTAATCTTAAACCCTTGAAGGACAGTCTATAATTCCCCAAACTCTATCGAATAAATAGAGAGAATGCCACAAATCACCAACTTCCGCCTCCTCCTCCTCTCCTCCTCCGCTAACCGCCACCCCCTCTCCGCCGCCAAAACACTCTCTTCCTCTCTACCTATCTTCCTTAACCCTACGAAACATAAACCACGCTTCTTCCTCACCTGTTCTTCTTCTCGTTATCACACTAACAACAGAAACAACACCAATACTTCTCGTCTGTTTAAGAGGACCGAAACTACTCTACCAGAAGCTGCTGTGAAGAAGAAGGACTTGAGTAATACTGACAGTGAGAAACCAGCGTTAGGATTGCCGCCAATGAAAAAGAGTAAAGAAGCTTCCGGATTTAATAGGAAAAGGGCAGAGGGTAGAGATGCGAGCGATAGGCCCAAAAAGCTGCAGCTTAAATCCCGAAAGCTCAATCCTACTAATACCCTCGCTTATGTTCAGGTAACGAAACCATTTCGGATTGATTAGCTATTTATACACTCTGATTACATGTTTTATTCTGTGTTACTTCATTCGATTTCTCTGATATCTCACATGATTGAGGTAGATATGTGTGTTAGTAATAGTAATGTGATCTCATAAAGTATAATTGCTATCAAAGTTACAATTGGGACAGTGATACATCGGAGGAACATTTGCTGTAGATAGAACAAATGTTGATATTGGCCCAACAAATGCAAGAATATTAATCATTTTGCTAAATTTGTGGAAACTGCAAGATACACTGGTTCCGGAGACTAATGAATATCGAATTGACTCGAGGATTGGGAAAAATGAGACCAAATTGGATGTAAGTTTAGGAGATACATAGAATGGGGGTAAGTGTATCCATATCCATATCCATATGTTTCTTTGTAAGAAGTTCTACTTCTATTAAGCTCCAAAAGTGTACATGCTAATGGATTGCAAAATTTCTACCGAAGACGAAATCGGGAATCAAAGCACAAATTTACACATGACTCCACGTCTCCACCAGCCCAACACACAAAACTTCAATTTCGGGAATAATATTGATAAGTTGCAGTAGGGTTAGTGCCTGGGTATTCAAGCTGAGCAGCATAAGAAATGGGAATATGGTGTGATACCAAGAAATAGCAGCGTTAAAGGATAATACTCGAACTGTGCAGAATCTTTGTGAAGCATAAGCTATGACTTAAGATGCATTTGTGATGCTTTAAACTCAACACACTGCTAGAGGTTTTAAATGGCTTGGAAATAAGAAGTGCATGCATGGGGTGTCAAGTAATCTAGGCCATCAAATTTTCATTTTGAAATTTACTCCACCCTTGTCTGTTATGTTTTATGGAACAAACTTTATCTCGTTTTTATTCCAAGTAGTCCAGAAAGTACAACCAACATAGCAACTTACAGTACACTCTGAAGGAACGTTTAGGCCTAATCAAGTGATGAATAACCCACAAAAAGACAACACCAGGCCCATAACTTTTTGGACCTTTAATCCCTTCCTGCTGCCCATTGGATCTTCTTCCTTGAAGACATGGGCTAGCGGAATAGTCCGGTGCTGGAAAAATGAATTGATTACTAGCATGCCAAATCTCATGCACAACTTCAGCTACCAATTTTTTCAATAACTTCTCTGTAGCAGATTTAGAACTTGTTTCTTGGCACAATAGTACCATCTCTTCAGACCATGGCTTGGCAGTACGGCTAATACCAAACCAACCCAAAGATGTAAACTTCAGCAGCCGGCTCTTTGTAGCTAACCTTTGCCAGGCTGCTAACTATAACATAAAATTAGCTCGAGGTGTAGCCATATTTCCTGGCAAAAGGTTGCCCCATTCTGATTTTGTATATCTCCCCTTCCCTGATATTACATGTGAGTACAGTAAGAAGGTAACAACACCTGATCTTTCCACAGCTGTAGTTGTATATTCTGTTTTAAAATTACTTAAAAAAGCTAATGAAGATTCTGCATCTTTATTCGCCAAAAGCATAGTTATCAAGCATGGAAAATTTTCTTTTTCCACTCTGCTTATTATGTTAAAATTGCCGGTCCTTTTTATGTTGCAGATTCTAGGGACGGGCATGGATACACAGGATACATCCCCATCAGTGTTATTGTTCTTTGACAATCAAAGGTTTATATTTAATGCTGGGGAGGTGAGTTGCTTGATTTAGTTCTTTTATCTTGTATTTTTTTCTTTTTCATTTTTCATACATTTAATTATTTAATTTTTTAAAGGTTACATAAATTTTACTGCTCACTTTGGCGGTTGCTTTAGTAATGTAAACTATCTCTCTGCGAGTTAATGCCTAAGTGAAAAATGTTCATTCTTCTAACATTTTTTATGAATCTTGGAAGAATGGTTAGTGAAGTATCGTTATATGGTATTATTACGGGCTAATATGGTGGACCATAAAATTTCTAGCCGATAAAATCTTGCATGTTTTTCGTTCTAATTTATTTAAAAAAAAATTAATGGAAAACTGTATTTCTATCTATCAAGCATCATAAATCAATTTATGCTATACTCAGTGGCTAGTGGCTTAGTGCCTCCAATATGTTCCCCGGACTCCTAAATTCCCTTGCGTAACCGTTTAAGACACTAAGCACCCTGACATGGTTATAGCAATTGGACAATTCATTTTTGTCCAAAACATGTTCCCCTCTTCATGAAATAGCTGAGTCCAATACCGGATACATGCTCGAGTTGGGTACTTAGTGCTGAGTCCGACTAACATTGCCTCCATTCCAACTTGTGAAGAAGTTTTCAAGGAGTTTCTTCCAGTTACACGTTGGAGAGGAAAAGAAACATTCTAAACATAAGATTTCAATGCTTACATCACCTATGGTTTTCCACTTGTCCAAGTATCAGGGTAGCTTTTTAGTAAATTGCTAATCCATCAACCATACGTATCACCTTAGCATGTTGATATGTGACGTGATTGCCATTTGCCTGCTTGGTTGGTCTTAGAGTACAAAGTAATCCCCAACTTTTTGTTCTTTATCCCCTTACCCTTAGACTAGTGAGCATAAATCAAAAGATTATGGTAGAACTTAGTATCTTGGTATGACTGTCCATGTTTCTGATACCCCGACTATGACAAATATCACCAGAAAAGATATTAAATCCATGTGTAGAATCCATTTCATAAAACTCAGGGTTGGAAAGAAAGGAGTGCCATTACATAGACACCAACTTGTTTTCCTCGAAGGTACTACTTTAGTCACTTCCCAATCCTGAGTGGACGTGTGAGCCAATCTCCATGGACTTCTATCTACGGTTGCTAGAACTTTCTTATTGAAATAAGGGAACAGTTGGGTTGCTGAGCAAGTAGCACCTCAAACAGACTTTTATTTTGGAGAACTAAGCTTAGCCTTATTCGGAAATCTATCTTTAAGGTTAAAAATCATCAAGTGGTAGAATTGAACTATTTAGCATCCGCAATTATGTACAAGCAAAACCATTGTTTTTTCTTTCTTTATTTGGGTCTTTTGGTATTACTGACATCAATTGATTCTTTGTATAGGTGTTGTTAATTGGAGTGTGGGAAAATGGAAATTCCACATCCTTTAGAGTAGTCCTTGCAAACTTGACCCAGACCCAAAATCCGATCCAAAATGATTCAATCTGAATTTGACCCGAAAATATGAAGGTTAACCATCCGAACATTGACTCGAAACCTCACCGGAAGTCATCCGATCCGAACTCAACTGAATAATTTGGCCTAAAATGATACAAATTTAATTTGACCCGAATTCGCCATATCCAAAGTTGTCCGAATTAAATTATAAAATGGCAATCATTTATACTAATATTTATTTATAATAAAAAATTACAAGTTATCCATTAATCGATCGAGTGGAAACTATACGTGCACATGTTAGTGAGTTGTATATACTTTGGAATGCAAGTTCAAATGTGATTCTTGTAGGGCTAAGATGAGTTTGAGGAGAATTAGAAGATTGGAATCAATTCAAGTATGTACTACTCGGAAGACATTTTCAACAAGATAGGAATTTCAAGATCCAAATTTTAGCCACAATTGAATCGGAATTAACCCGATTTTAAATGACCTGACTTGAAATAACGTGAAGTTTTATAATCCGAACATACCTCGAATCTGAACATCATCCGATCGGATCCAATTCGGCCCAAAATAAATTATTGTCCCGACTGTCAATCTGAGCAAAAAAGTATTGGAATTGGACAATCTGATCCAAAATTATTGTATTTTTCTTTTCATTTTCATTTTTTTAACCTCTAACAATTTTCTCTTCAACTAAATTAAAACAAGATCAATTCACACATATCCGAATCCTAATTTAACGTAAAAAAGATAATTTTTTTCTCCAATAAAATTAAAACAGACAAACAGACGAATTCACACAGACTCAAACCCTAATTCAACCTCAAAAAGACAATCAATCATCAATAACAACGATATTTCTTATCTTTCTATACTTCTTCCATTATATGTATCTAGGTGTTACAATAACACACATAGCATGCCTTTAAGTTATAATGGTATTAGTATAGTTGAATAAAATAAATCCAACATCGAGGAAATGGCCCGGGTGACTAGGAAAGAGGGAGGAGAAATCCAACTTAAAGAGGGCTTATGTGTTGCCATGTTCAAAGCTAGTATTATGTTAGCCTTTATGCTTACCGCTATGAAACTTAGGGTGCTTCTATGGTCCGACCTCTATCGTATAGTTTGGTGTACACCCATTTTAGTTCTATTTGTTGACATCCGCTAAATCGTTTGTATAAATAATATTTTCAGTTATAGTTAATCTTAGCTGTCAATATGAACATGAAATTGTACAATGAGTCGATGACAATATTTGTAAATATGACTATACAAACATGGTTTTAAATCAAACTACCTCCGTTTCAGTAAAAGCTTTACAATTGGAATTGACATAATTATTAAGGTAAATGAGCAAAAAAATGTTTTATATTAATGAAGGGGAGAAATCTAGAAAAGGTACTTAAGTCATGACACTTTCGTTTTAGCTACCTTTAGCTGTTACATTCCGATTTAGGTAACTTTTGATTACTTTGTGTCCAATTTAGGTACTTCGTCCTTCAAATTTAACGCATCCATTAATTTTGACTGAATTAGTGAGAATTGGCGTGAATTGGTCGTTTTTGCTGTCAACTGGAGCATCAGTTTTGTAAATTATAAAAATTATGAAAAATATAAAAAACTAGATAAAATTATAAATAATTTTTTGAATTAAAAAATTATTAAAAATTAATTTTTTGAATTAAAAAAATGCTTTTTTAATAAAGAATTGTAAAAAAACCAAAAAAAATTTTCTAACAGTTTTTATATCTATATTAATTATTTTATTGAAAAAATATTTTATGTTCTACGTATTTTAAAATCTATTTTACAAAAAAAAAAAAGGAGGAGCTGACACGTGTAATGTAAATACATTTTTCTTTTTTAAGTCAAATTGGAGTAATTTGGTCAATATTGGTCAATTTAATGGAAAAATCGACTAATTCATGCTTGTTCTTACTAATTAGGTAAAAATTAACGCTTTCTTTAAGTTTAACTAACAAAGTAATTAAATTGACACGAATTAAATGTAAAGTATGTAAATTGGACGGTAATAACTAAAGGTACCTAAAACGGAATTGTCACAATTTAAGTTGCCATTTTCGGATTTTTCCCCTTGATAAAGGAGTAAGTACTCCCTTCGTCGCGTGGAAGCTGTCCCTTTTTGTCAATTTGGGCGTCACGTTAAAGTTGCCCACTTTTATTTCTGTCATTTTAGGAACAATTATATAATTTTATATCCTTCATTACTAATAAAGTCAAAAGTAACTTAAACAATCAAACCAACTAGTAATAAACTTATAAAGTAAACCCCGCATGTACTATCTAGCGTTATAATATTACTCTCCTTAAAAACTGTGCATGAACAGTAAACTGGACAACTTCTAAGAGACAGAGGAAATATATGATAAAAAGTAAAGCAGAGAATATATAAAGTATGAAAGAAAGTAATTAAAAAATTAATAGGTTGAGATAGTGAGTTTTAAGGAAATGTAAAGATTTTAAAGAAACGTCCAAAATAGCAAATTTGTAAAGCTCCTAGTGAAATGGAATATATTGTAAATGCAATCTTCGAATTAACTAAAATTTGAATAATTAATTTCCATTGTAAACAAACTAAAACCTTCTTTACCAATTCATTTCCTAAGAACCCTACTTTATTAATCCTCCCCAATTTCATCCCTGCTTTTCAATTTTCATCAAATTCAAAAAGAAGTGAGAGATAGAAGTTGGACATTGGTTCAGAAAGTATTTCTCGTCAGCTAAGCCTTTCATTCTAATGTGCGTGAAGTCTCTAGCAGCGATTCCATTCACTTTTGAGAATCACTTTGATTGCATTCACCGCTTATATGTTCTTCCTCTTTATTGGATTTGCTCAGGTTGAACACATCAAAGTCATCGACTACTCATTACATTTAGGAAAAATTGAAAGGGACCAATCGGGTGGAAATGAGAAAGTGATAAACAAAATTGGGGAGATTTAATAATTAGGTCTCATAATATTTGGGAAGAATATTTTAGTTTCTTGGACTGGAACATTACCTTGTGTAGAATGGAAGATAATTTATAGCATGTTTAGCGATTAAAACTATGAAAACCTGGTTAAAAACACCTAAATTTTCCAAAACTCAAGGTTTTGTTCGTTAGCCAAACTGACACTTAATAATTAGATTTTTATTGGAGTTTCAAAATTGACTTTATAATATATTACTCTCTGTGTCCCAGAATAAATGGCACATTTGGTTTTGAATACAAAAATGAAGGTATAAAGCAGTGGAGATAAAGTAGATTAATGGCATGTGGCAGGGGTTGCCTAATTCGCTCTACCCTATGGAGAATCACGAATCCAAACGTGCATTCCAAAACGTGGTTCGCTGGCGCTCCGAAACGCTATGATTCGTGTTTCAGAACGTTGTTCTCAGCGAATCAGAGAAGCATCGATTTGCGAACCCGAACCGCATAGATTCGCATTCCGATACTCCGAAAATAGCGTTCCGATACCCCAAAAACAGAGAATCGGAAATATTGAAGAAAATTGAAAGAAAAACTAACCTCTTCATATTAAAGAAAAACTTGGCAGTTGGTTGGAACAAGAAGATTTCCGGCATAGTTATCGATACCGGATAGCGTTGTGGAGCGGACGACCCCTAATAGCGGGAGCGAGATGACCGCTATTTGAAGTATTGCACATACTTCTCATAAACAATATATAGTACTAATAAAATTCATAAATATGCAAATAAATCCAAGAAATTACTAATAATCAAAGTCATAGATAGATCATAACAGGAAACAAGAAGTCTTGAGCAAATTCAACAAAAGTTAAGCAACAAATAACCAAATGTGTCATGTGAAATCAAATGCAAATGCCAAATAAGTAATCAAGGACTCAAGGTGTATCAAGCATCTTTGTCACCAAGCTCCATTTGTTCTTCATCACTACTACCGTCCTCACTGACATACATCTCTTCTTCCTCCTCCGAGGACTCCTCTTCAACAACCTCTTTTCCCTTGCCCTTACCCTTGCCCTTTGCATTTGATCTAGAAGGTGCCGAATTAGAAACATTATTCCCCTTCGATTTTCTAGTTCGATTATAATCTAGACTCGCAGTTGCTCCACTTGCTTCGTCTACCGCTTTCCAAAATAACTCATCATTTTCATCAACTGTGAAATCCGTAACCTCCTCATAGCTATGTTCAAATTCTCCAGTCAACCACTCACTAGTTCCATCAAAAAATAAAAAGCAATGGGATCAATCATGTCATGCATATCATGTATGGCGTTCTTTGAGAGTTTGGTTATACTTGATATAAACCATGTCATTCAACTTTTGATGTTCCAACCTACTCTTCTTCGAGTGCATCTACATTGTATTTGAAATATAAGAATGTGCCTTGACAAGTTAATACTTATTACTTAATATCATAAACAAACTTTGATGTTCAAAGTTTACTTACATGCTCAAAGGTACTCCAGTTCCTCTCACATCCAGATGCACTACAACTCAAGCTTAAGACTTTAAAGGCAAGCGTTTGCAAGTGTGGAGTGTGATTTCCATACAACCCCCACCAAGTCGCTACAATGAAAATATAAGCATTTTAGTCATGACTCACGAACAATTATGTGAGAGTAGTAGAGTACGTATAAACTCCTAACTCACCGGGAGCTAATGTATTCCTTTGCCTTTGAGCTGCTCTGATTCCAAACTGATCTTCAGCTACTTTGTAAACCACTTGCTCTTCAACAATTTTATCAACCTCATCATCATTTAAAGAAAGCCTCGCCATGCACTCATTAAGTCCCCCCTTCGTCACTAGTGGATTAAACTGAATTGTGGGATCATCATAGAAAAAATGAGGGTTCAAATAGAGGTCAGCAACATGTAAAGGATGATGAAGTTGACAACTCCACCTTTCATCAATGATTGCAAAGAGTTTCTTGTACTTAGCCTGATTTCCCTTGAAAGCCGTCTTTATTGCATCCTTAGCCATGTCCATTGCTTGATAAATGTAACCCATTGCCGGCCTTTTCTCATTGTTAACCAACCTAAGCACATGAACAAGTGGTCCCATAGCCTTGAGTGTATACACAACATTACCCCAAAACGCCATTGAGAGTACAATCGCCTCAACGCGTTTCCCCTTAGGATCTTTAGCATTCTTACTAAGTGTCCACTTCTCAGATGTAAACATCTTCCTTAGATTGCTCTTCTGATTGTACAACCTTTGCAAGGTGAGGAAGGATGTAGCAAATCGTGTAATACCAAACTTCACCAATTCTGTCTTCTTTGTGAACTGTCTCATTTTGTTCAAGGATGCTGAATGCTTATAGATGAAACTCACAATACTAATGCCCATCTTGATTGCCGATTTGACCTCTTTTATTTTCCCAATATCCTCGAGCATCAAATCAAGGCAATGAGCTGCACATGGAGTCCAGAACAAATGCGGCCTTTTGACTTCTAACAATTGCCCTGAAATTGTTATCAGTAACATAAATGAGTAATAAATTAACAAACTATCAAATATCATTAAGAAATAAAACATGAAGTATTAAATCTTACCCGCCAATTTATAATTGGCTCCATTGTCGGTAACAACTTGCATGACATTTTGTTCTCCAACCTCCTCAACAACACCATTCAAGAGCTGACATATTGCATCTCCAGTCTTTGTATATGAAGAGGCATCAACACTCTTCAAAAAAATAGAGCCCGACGGAGAATTCACCAAAAAGTTTATCAAGTCCCTACTCTTTCTATCAGACCAACCATCAGACATGATCGAACATCCATACTTTGCTCTTTCATCCACATTCCCCTGCATCAATTCTTTTGTATATTCTAACTCTTTCTTCAACAATGGAACTCTCATTTCATCGTACGAAGGAACTTTTAAGTTAGGACCATACTCAAACACACAAGAAATCCCATTATAACAAGCTTGTAAAACTAACTCACTCAAAAGTAAGAATACAGTTAAGCAGTAACATCTTTATCACTGATCACACCGTTATGCATATAATTTGACCAATTGGATGAGAACAAACAATTATTTAAATACAACATGATATGCTTCACAAGTCTGAACACATGTATGTTCTGATGTTACATAGTGATAACTAATATTCTATATAGAATCACATAAGGCAAAACAATTAAATCCTTAGCAAGAATACTGTGACCCTTGAATTCTTTGTCCACTGGGCAAGTTGCTGATCGATCGATCTAATTCTTATAAGCAACATGACACTTCACAATCCCATCCCATCTAACAATTATCACTAGTTTGTCGTACATATATAGGATCAATTATCATCAGGTAACCATGTTAACTTGAATAAATCTTGAACACAGGTAGGATCAAACACATAATCAATTTATAATCATATATAAACGTGGATGAACACTAAGGAAACTTGCATCAATTTTATACAATAGCATAGATAACCATCAATCAAATAATCATGAATGAGCTGCATCAATTTCATATAATAGCATAGATAACAATCAACCAAATAATCGTTTACATCATACATATATACATTTGTGCATGCAAGTCCTAGGGGAACTTACCTTTGAAACAACCACGAGAAAGCCTATGTGTATCGCGAACATAAATCCCCGCGAACAGAGCCCCTGTCCTCTTCAACTACGGTAGGACAAAAGAATTGAGACTTGGGTCAGGTTTACCCGGTGGAGAAAAGAAGAGAAGAGATGAGATAGCTATTTTACCAAATCACAAAAGAAAGGAATTAAACAAAGAAAAGTGTTGCAGGCTGGAAGAAGATGAAATCGATGGTGAGGGTTCTGAGAAGACGTGAGTTTATTAATCAGATGACAGGCTTTTCTGATTTCTGTAACTGCTGGATGGGCAACTTGGGCTTGGCTTGGTTAAAATATTTAGGCTAGAATTTGAAGGAACTAAACTTGGACCAAGATCCATACTGTACGAATTATGCTCTGACTTGTGCTAAATCGCTTAAATTTGAATTACGAATTTTCGGGCTGTTACAAAAAGTACCACTTATTTTAACATAGTTCCTTCAGTTTTTCTCTAGGAACTTCCTGTGCTTCTCTTCAACTAAGTAGAAGCAGTGTTGTCAATCACACGCTGGGATAGTATGCATTCCGGAAGCGTTTTTCAGGCTGTCCAGGATAGCCATCTACCTGGGCGCATAGCGTACAATCCCGGTGTTTCCTAGATCGGGATACTGGAAAATCGCAGAGGAAATGAATTGTGGGTAGAATAGATGACCATTTTACCCTCAATTTCCTTGACTTCACTTGTCTTTATGAGATCGGTGAAGAGTTATATGACTTCTTAAAGTAGAAGTAATTTAGAAAATGCTTGTGAGTTATTGTGTATATTGATAAAGTTGTAAGTGGTGATATGTGTTAGAAAGAGTGAATAAAGTTGTTTGAGAGAATGAAACACATACCAAAATGTTTTGTTTGATACATCAAGCTTTGCTCTTTTTTTATACCAAGTTACGCAATAGTTCTTTCAGTAAGCTTACATTTGCTATAAGCATTATGTGTTTCCTGGATAGGACTAACATCCATGTCTACCAATTTGTTTTCATCTGAATAAACTTCCATTGTGACAACATGGTTGCCTGGTTGATCGAAATTCAGGGGAAAAAGGGATCCAGCTGTTTTTTTTTTTTCCTATAATTTTGATTTAACTATTTTTTCTGATGAAAACCTATTTGATGCTTTAGAACTTATCCCCCAGTTTTGACACTTTTTCCAGGGTTTGCAGCGGTTCTGCAGTGAGCATAAAATCAAATTGTCTAAGGTACCCCTTTCATATATATGTGTGTACCCCATTCTTTGTTGCTTGAGAATAGTATATCACTTGTTTACTGTAAAAAATTCTGCAGATCGATCACATATTTCTTTCGCGCGTCTGTTCCGAAACTGCTGGTGGACTTCCAGGTATGCTATTGGGCTGCTGTGTTTTTGGCTCTCTCTTTAGCAGTGGAAGAAGAGGGGATAATTCCTTTGTACTTCTGTATGTTGGCATGTGATTTTAGTGGCCCCATTACTCTTTCCATGACAAAAATTAGTCCTGTAACTTGCATACCCTGCTGAGTTAAACTGGCCTCTTTGGCAAAACAACACAGCCCTGCCTTCCTGCCAATATTTCCCAAAACATGACATAGTATTGTGTCTTTAAAGTACCTCCATTGTTGTTAAACCCAGAAAAGTACAGAAAGAAAAGGCAGAAAACCATGTTATAATTGGAATTTTTTTTTTGTTTATGTTATTTTATTTTAATTTTGCTGAGGTATTTTGTGACATCTCTAGTTATGTTTAGGCGCTTAAATTCTTTTGTATTAGGGTTAAATTACTTTCTTCAACCTGAAGAACTTAATTATGATACTAGTCTGATAATTTAATCATTACGAGTGCTGCTTCTGCCTTTTTTTTTCTGGTTGTTGCAAGAGGTCCGTTTCACACGTAACTTCAGGTTCAAAAGTTTATGTTTTGTTTACTGCTAAAAATTTATTCAGTGTCCTTTTCTTCTGAGTCAGTTGTTAATGTACTTTCGTGATGGATGCCTAATGTGTCATTTACTTTCTCAGTTGCGTAGTTTCTGAAAAGAACTACTCTTATTTATTGCAGGTCTCTTGCTAACTCTGGCTGGCCTGGGGGATGTAGGAATGTCTGTAAGTCATATATTATCTGAAGAGAAAATTTTATTTTGTACTAAAACCTTTTCATCCACTTTTAAGTTACACTATAATTAACTTCTATTTTTTTGAAGTTATAGTAGAACCCTTTATAAAAGTTACACGGGAAATTCAAGCTTCCATGGACGCAAAAAAAATAAATAAATAAATAAATAAAAACAGATTGAAAATTATTAAAATATATATTAAAAAAGCGGGTTTATTTAATACTAACTTTTGTAAATTATTTACAACTTTTATTTTTAGATTTTTTAGTTTTTTTAAATTTTAATAAGTTTTTTATGTATTTAAATAAAATTTTGAATTTCAAAAATCATTTTCCCAGTTGATATATAGTTTTGTCATAATATTTTATAATCTTATAAACTAATTTAACATTTTGTAAAAAAAATACACCCAAAATAAATCTGGTATTGACACGTCTAGTAATTAACCGAAAATTAATACCATCCAACCTTGTACAAAGTGAAAATTTTGATGCAGGACTTTTAGAGCAACTTCAAGTAAAGAAAAGTTAACGGTGTAACTTCAACGTGGTCGAAAAGGTTTTAGTGCAAACCAAAATTTTCTCGTCTTAAAGTGATTTACGAAACAAAAATTCATGATTGTAACTTAGCGTTGTAATTCATCATTACTTTGAAGGTCAAGATGTGGGGTTCCTCAGACTTAGGGCACTTGGTTAATGCAATGAAATCATTCATCCCAAATGCTGCTATGGTTCATACACGCTGTTTTGGGCCAACACCTGGATTGGGGAGGTCTTCTAGTGGCACATCAATGAAGTTTGATGATCCTGTTGTGCTTCTTGATGATGAAGTAGTTAAAATATCAGCAGTACTCCTTAGGCCAAAGACTTCTGAAGCTTCAGAGTCCATTGAAGAAACAGATCTAATGTCAAATGGTTCGAAATCTGAGAAAATGTCCCAACGTGGTGATCATTCTGTCGTCTATATTTGTGAATTACCTGAACAAATTGGAACATTTTACCCGGAAAAAGCCAAGGCTCTTGGAGTAATACGTGGCCCTAAATATGGCGAACTGCAACGTGGACGTTCGGTTGAGTCTGATGGTCCTGAAAAAGTCATGGTAGATTGTTTGTTTCTTAACCATTGTGAAAGTTGTGTTTACACTGCCTAGTTCCCCAGGATTCTTCCTAAACATTTATACCTTTTGTGATGCTTAGGTGCACCCAGCTGATGTAATGGATCCTTCTATTCCTGGGCCTATCGTAGTACTGGTTGACTGCCCTACGTTGATGCATCTGCAGGAGTTGTTGTCTCTGCAATGCTTTACTCCTTACTACACAGATGCAGCTCATGATGCACCAGAAAATTTGAAAATAGTGAATTGCATGATTCATCTAAGTCCTACACATGTCACAAAAACAAATGATTATCAAATATGGATGTCAAAATTTGGCAATGCTCAGCATATTATGGCAGGACATGAAAAGTTCGTATCTTGATGCCTTAATTGATTTATTTTACATTTGTCTTTGATTGTTCATTCTGTTTACTCAATTTGAGCTGATGGATTTGATTTTATAGGAGAAACATCGAGGTGCCAATTTTAAAAGCAAGTGCTAGAATTGCAGCACGCCTTAACTATTTGTGTCCTCAATTCTTCCCGTCTCCTGGTTTTTGGTCGATGAAGCACCTGAATAGCTTGGCATCTAGTTCAGAGGCATCAAAGGAGGTATACTATATTTCCCGTGCATTAATGATCGTATCTAGGTTAAGTAAATGGTGTATTAATAGGATGAAAATGATCAATCACAATGTCTGCTATATTCTGATTATTCCTAGTTGCATCACCCAGATATCGATGTCCAAAACTACTGAATTGATTGCAGCAGAGAATCTTCTCAAGGTATGTCGATTCCCTATCTTCTGGAATATTTGCTCGCACTTCTTGTCTTAACATGGTCCCTGGACTACAATTTGCTGTTTGATCCTAAACCCGGTTTTCATTCTTTATCAACTTTCTGATATCAAGTTGCATGGTGAATTGGAGTATAAAGGGGTTTAAGTGCACAAGATGTGATGATAAGGGCCATAAGTTCATCGTTTGGTTGATTCTTTGCACGAATTGTTACGTGATCATATTTAAGCATAAAAGATGACATGTCATAGGATATTGATTCTATTACTCCCTCCATTTCAGAGAAAGTGTTACATTTTGACTTTGACCGGTCAACTGTCTTCGAGTTTGACCACAAATTACTCATAAACGATAATAGTAAATAATTTAATAAAATCATATAATAAAAATTTAATTACTAAATTTTCATTATATAATTTTAATAATTTATTTATTAATATCGTTTAAGAGTAAATTGTGGTCAAACGCGAAGACAGTTGACCGCAGAATAGTAAAATGTAACACTTTTTCTGAAATAGAGGGAGTATTATTTTTGAATAAAGGAGAAATTGATGGAATATGTGAAAACAAAAACAATCCAGCCTTAAAGGTAAATGCGGATTTTAAGGCTTCAAGTTCGAGATGTAGTTTTATGAAGACTTGATTATTGAAAAGATAGAAGTTGAGACACTTATCCAGAACATATTGCCAACCTATTCGTATATCTTGCTTGTAGACAATCATGAATAAGTCAATCCTGAAGAACCCGATTGAAAATTTGAAGATTTCAGGAGTTTGTTTTATCTACTCCGCTCAGGCTCTTGCTAACATCACTTTTAAGTTAAGGCCCTCCATTAGATGGTTAATAAGTAAATACTTGCTTGGGGTCGGTGTCAGAATTTGAGAATATCCTGCTCTGGGCTTTAGCCTATTGCTAGGAATTTTGAGGAGAATTCTATCTGCTTTAATTATATCCATCTTATATCATAAAGATAACTCCTTAATACACTTTACAATACAAAAATCCTACTAACTATTGAACTCTGAGTCTGAAGTGATAAAGCTGAATCTCAACATCTATATCTAACTAAAAAGGTAATAACTCCTAAAAACTGGCCAGAATTTTTACAAGAAAATAGCTCCAACTAAAATCCACCTATGTTTCTTGTCAGAACGGATTAGAGCTTTTACTGGAGCTTGGTAGTTCGATCAAGTAATATATTAGATCTACAAGTCTCGCTTTTCAGACTGTCATTTCTTTTATAATTTCCTTTATTGGCAGGGATAACATAATTATCTGTTGATTAGTTTTTTGGTAACAAGTAACTTCGACGAATGCTGTTCTACATAGTATTTCATAATGTCTATACGTCGCTCCCACTACATCAAATAATCCATTTGTTCTACTAGTGATTTTGTGCCTATAATGTGAACAGTTCCATATGCGTCCGCGTGCAAATCTCGGACTCGATAGATCAAACATTCCAGATTTGTCATCTCGCTCGGAAATCATTGACGAGCTGTTATCCGAAATTCCAGAGGTTGTGGATGCTTCTAAACAAGTAAATCAGTTCTGGTTGGAAATGGGAGAAACGAGTGGAGAGAAGCCATCAACTGTTGCTGAGAGGACTATGACTGAAGAGCCATGGTTGCATGAGCCATTGTTGCATGAAAGTGAAATTCCAAGATGTCTTGAAGATATAAGTAGAGAAGATATGGAGATGGTTCTTCTTGGCACCGGTTCTTCTCAGCCCTCCAAGTATAGAAATGTCAGTTCTATTTTCATCAATCTATTTTCCAAAGGAAGTTTACTTCTTGATTGTGGTGAAGGAACTTTGGGACAGCTAAAAAGAAGGTATACCATGTTGAATTTTGGTTTGGTTCTTATTTCTAAGTTGTCTTGCCTCTCTATTTGAAGAAGATGACCTTAGCTATGTGTTTCCAACAGATTTGGGGTCGAAGGTGCTGACAAAGCTGTGAAAGGTTTAAGATGTATCTGGATTTCACATATCCATGCAGATCATCATACGGGGCTAGCGAGAATTCTCGCTCTACGGCGTGATCTATTGAAGGGGTTACCACATGAACCCATAATCATTGTTGGGCCTCGTCAACTAAAGAGATTTCTTGATGCGTATCAGATACTTGAGGATTTGGATATGCAATTTCTTGATTGTTTGCAAACCTCAGAAGCTTCATGGGAGGCTTTAGAATCAAATGCAGACTCGGACACTCAAATGCAAGTAAATGAGAGTGTGGATTCTTCTTTGTTCGCTGGAGGAAATCGAATGCAGAGCATCTGGATGAGGCCAGGCAGTCCTACTCAGAATGGTGCTGCCATCCCAATCCTCAAATCCCTGAAGAAAGTTCTCATAGAAGCTGGAATAGAAACATTAATCAGTTTTCAAGTTGTGCATTGTCCGCATGCATTTGGTGTTGTATTGAAAGCTGCAAATAGGATAAATAGAGTCGGAAAATGTATGCCAGGGTGGAAAATTGTGTACTCAGGTGACACTAGACCCTGTCCGGAACTTGTCGAAGCCTCACGTGGTGCAACGGTTCTTATACATGAGGCAAGTTAATTTAGTAGTTCTTTGTCAACTGAAATAATTATTTATTGCATTCTATTTTTCTTCATTTGGTATTTTTCTATTTAAAAGATCTTTTACACCTATAATCCAACTTCTTTGGGTTCATGAAGATAATTTACTTCACTAGTTCTTATGCAGAAGTTAATTTTTTATGTGTTGGAAGTTGGAAACTGTATTAGGTTTGCCTTTTCCAGGGCAACAAGTTTAAAGCTAATCACACTCTGAATGAACCTCGCCATAATATCTTCTAGTTGATCTCCACTGATCTCTACAAGTCCGTTATTGGCAAGTTATGAACTTGAAAGCATCATCTTTCTGTCCTTTTCGTATCGGTATCAATGTTCTTGTGCATGACAACCAACTAATGTTGACAAATGTTTTGGCTATTATTGCAGGCCACATTTGAAGATGGTATGGTGGACGAGGCCATTGCACGGAATCATAGCACAACTCAGGAAGCTATTGATGTAGGCAATTCTGCAGAAGTATACCGTATCATACTCACTCATTTCAGCCAAAGATACCCCAAAATCCCCGTGTTTGATGAAAGTCACATGCACAAAACATGCATTGCTTTTGATTTGATGAGCGTGAACTTGGCGGATGTACATGTACTACCTAAAGTATTACCGCACCTAAAACTTCTATTTAAAGATGAAATGATCGTTGATAAATCTGAAGATGTAGATTTGGCTACTGCAGCTGCCTCATAAAATTAATTTTTGAAGTTCCCTTAACATTAGTAATCTGACAGTATATCTAAACCTCATTTATTGGTATGAAGCTCTTGAATTATCATCTTATTCAGAATAGTACTATAAACATAGCAGTGTTCTGTATTGGGGTTTGTAGTACTGTAGCACTCTGGAAAGAACGAACAATGCTGTAAGCGTGACTAAGGTTGTTTGCTTAGGTTAAAAATACTAATTGGTTTTTGGGTTATAAAACTTATGCTTTCAGAGTCTAATTGAGGTTACTTTTGGCAAATAATAAAACTTAAAAGAGTCTTGGACATTATGAGAATTTTGAGAGTCATTCTTCATTAATAAATGGGTCAATTCGCGGATCTTGAGTTGCGGGTTCGGTAATCTGGATCTAAAAGCGAGTTGTTAGATTGATATAAATACTCTTTTTTTTTAATTCTTTCATTTCCTTCTTTCTTCTCTCTCTACCCTCTCCCTCTTCCATTCTCTCTCTTTTCCAATCATCTCTCCGGCGAAATCTCTGCCGTTCGGCACCAATCTTAAATCCGATCGCATATTTGAGTAGCCCATGGTCCGATATACCTTTCTATCGGTTTCATTTTTTCATTTGGTCGACTTTTGAAACGGTTGGCCGGAATTTGGAGCTTTTCCGGTTGTCTTCTCCGGCGGATCTCCGACTACACAACACATATAAGTCATAACCTTGTTGTTTCCTCGATTTTTAGGTTTTTTCTCTCGATTCTTCAGTTTTTTTTTTTTTTTCATTTTTTGTTTAGTTTTGGTGATTTTTAGTGATTTCGCGTAACTTTATATTTCATGTGTAATTGTTGATGTTTTAACCTTGATTGTGCATGTTTGACCTGTAATTGTTGATGTTTGCGTGTTTTCTCTATTTTCAGTTTGTGTTTCGTAGCTTTTGCTTCGTTTGTTTGTAAATCAGATTGTAGCGTTCGATTTTGTTTAGGTTTTCATGTAAATGTTGTATGTTTAGTTGTAAATAGATGATGTTTTGGTTTCATTGTTTTATGGTTAGATTTTCTGCAGTTTTTTAAAAATTGTCTGTGTTTTTGTGTGAATAGTGCATGTTTATGTGTAAATAGTTGATGTTTGATTATGTTCCAGATCTTTTATTTCTAGTGCTTATTTGTTAAGTTTGCTTATATTCATACTGAAATTGCTTATGTTTAACGGTAAATTGGTTATGTTTTATGTTTCTTATGTTGAAATTCTTATTGTTTAGTTTTTTTTATGTAAATTGTGCATATGTAGCTGTTAATTACTGATATTTATGGTTTCATTCCTTTCTTGTATATAGTTTTTATAGTTTTGTAAAACGAGATATATGTATGAATAGTCTATGTTTATACTACAATTGTTGATGTTTAAGGGTAAATAGATAATGTTTTAATATATGCATTTCGTTTTATCTTTTGAAATTCTTACCTGTTTAGATTTTTATATAAATTATATATGTGTAGCCGTAAATTGTTGATGTTTGTAGTTTTTTTGTAGAGATTATGTATTTTGTAAAACTTCTATATTTTCAGTGTGAATTGTGCATATTTAATACTGTAATTGTTGATATTGAATGTTAAATAGGTGATGTTTGTTGGTGCTTTTTATTTCTGGGTGTTTATATTTCCTTACCACTAATTATATATGTTTATATTGCAATTGTTGATGTTAAAAGTAAAATGGTTGATATTTGATGATGTTTTTGTTGCATATACTAGGTTTTCGTAAAAATGGTGGTCGAATAAAGAAAACGATTGATGATAAAGATTGAGACGTTGATGGAGGAGTTGACGAACAAGTCAAGGGTGCAAAGAAGATTGTAGTTTGGATATAGTGATTTTAATTATTTTGTATTGTTTTATATGTAATGACATTTATTGATTGATGAATAAAATTGATTTCTATGTTTCTTTATAAATATTGTATTTTTTTTTTTTTTTTTTGTGGATAAATAGGTTGTAATCAGTAATTTTATACTCCTACTATACAAAGACAATTATATGCCAAACATAGGCAATTTAATCCAAAGTATCAATATGATTGGATGGACACATGAAAGCGAAATGTATTGTAGGAAAAAATTGTCGACATCGGTACCAGGTCAACCCGCGAAAAAATCATGTTGTATAGTTTTATGTGTAAATTGTCTATGCTTGTCTATTATGTTGGACTATATCAAAGACTCTCAATATATTGTGGACTCTCAAGAGACGAACTCTTTGGCAAATATTGCCTCCAGAGTTTGAACTTGTTTGTCCGTGATATTTATACGCTTGTTTGGCACACAATTAACTTCCAGTTTTTATTGATTCTAACTTATTTCTGTGTTTGACCATCCAACTTTAGTTGAGGTAAGATTAATCTATTTTAATTGAGACTAACTCATTAAAAACTTACAATACTTTCTCAAAATACTACAAAAATCTGTAAATTTTTTAATTTATAACAAACACAAATATTTACAACTCAATTAAAATTTAATTATTGTCCATCACTTAAAATTCGTCCAGTCAAATAGTCAGTTAGCAATTTAGATTGATAGGTGACAAGTGTAGGCGAAGTCAGTTTATCATAATTTAAACAAGTAGTTGGTCGATTTGGAGCAAATTCCCAAGCATATGCACCAGTAATTTTTTTTCACTTTGTCAACATAAACATCCCAGTACATAATCAGAAAACTAAACTGACTGGATTGTTGTATATCCTAACATAGTGACACTTACGGGTAAATGGTGGCCAACATAAAAAATATTTTCCAAGTAGACAAACGGAATCTATATAGGTAGTACAAGTATACATTTCATCAAGACAGTTTGGCCGAGTGGTCTAAGGCGCCAGATTTAGGCTCTGGTCCGAAAGGGCGTGGGTTCAAATCCCACAGCTGTCATATTTTTAGTTTGTTCAATTCGATGAGGAAGCTGTCAAGCTGCTGAAGGAAGGTACCACTCATTACTGAGGATTCGGGTCACTATGGATATCACCAAACCATTTCTACGTGTGTTCTATATCCAGGGTCCAAATCAGAAACTACTAATTCAAGCTACTCTTGTGTATGAGCGCCTTTCCAGTTTCTGCTATTTTTGTGGATTCCGGGAGATTTTCTCTTTTAACCCGGATATTCATGAAGTCGTCTCCATTTATGTTAGTTCTTAATTGGATCATGAGCATAAATGCATAATGGTGTAATTTGGAGATTTTGAAGTGGCTATTTCATTTGAGATGATAACGTCAAAGCCATATATAGTTCAGATTCCTGTAGCTAGCCTAGCTGCGGTACTAATGATCTCCGGGAGTGGCACTATATATACTAATTATGGATTTTACTCCGATCCGTTCGTTCTACCTACCACTTGGCCCGATCGCATATAAGAAAACAAGCTTCTCTTCTCTTACTAGGAGTAGACTACTGGTAGTACTAGTAGCATTTCTGGCGGGTCCAAACTGGGACTTATTTAGCAGCTTAAACTACCTAGCAAGATCCGAATTTCATGCTTTTATAAGAGGCATTGCCTGTTCTTGAAACTCTCCACCTTAGGCACATTGTTACTGATTGATTATCTTTGTCCTGTTTGCGATTGTGGAAATGAGTCTATTTTGCATATTTCAGAGATTGCCATTTTGCAACGATTATGTGGGCTGTTTCTCCATTCCTACTATAGAGACTATAGTTACACAGATTCAGGTGATCTATGGAGCTGGTTCTTGGCTGTTGATGCTGATGCTTCAAGGGAAGAGTTCGAATGATTCATATGTACCTCATGCTTCAAGGGAAGAGTTGCGTTTTTGTGTACAAAAACTACACAATAATGCTGTGTTTGTTTCTGCAATTGGGCCGGTTTGTAGAATTGGGCCAAAACACTATTTGGGATATTAAAAACCAATCTGTAGCCTTATCTCCCCAAAATATTGGTTCTAAAAATTGGGCCAACTATTGCCAACTAGACACAACCCACCAATCACAAGTCTTGGATATTAAAACCAATCTATAGACTTATCTCCCCAAAATATTGGTTCTAAAACTCTTGCCAACTCTTGCCAACTAGACACAACCCACCAATCACAAGCCTGCCCTTTACTTTTGGGCCGGACAGCAGGCCCACAAAATCAACACCAAAAAATAAACCAAACAAACATTTCAGTTGGCCCAATGCAAACCAAACAAACACTTCACTTGGCCCAATGCAGTTAGAATGGTCTAAGTACACAACAAAACTGGATCTAACTCAATTTGAATTGATAAAACTCAATTCCAATTTGGAACCAAACACTCTAACACGTGATTTATGAAGGCAAACAAAAGGATCCAATTATCAGTACATAAATGAAAGTTTAGTTTGATAAAAAAAAAAATCTCTATACAACATATTAATTTATGAGTCCTGAGAGACGGTCTTTATAGAGAGACTAAAATAAAGATAAACATTACAGTTATATCCAACATTATATCATCCATTTTTTACAATTTGAATAAATGCGTATCAATCAAACAACAATAACTACCTTGATCTAAACTAGGAATAAATAGGGCATTCATTAAAAAGATAGTACTACCAGATAGGGGTGTTATTCGAACCGAACGAACCGAACATTGACCTTAACGAACGTTTGTTCGTTAATATATATCATGTTCATGTTCGTGTTCATGTTCGTCGAACATCTCAACACTTGTTCATGTTCAGTTCGTTAAGGTTTCAACATGTTTCACAATGTCATGAACAATTATAGGTCTTGTATAGGTTATATTAGAAAATACTCCCTCTTAACTTCCCGCATTCTATTTTCAGACCTTCCAATTTGAACTTTCCAATCCTTTAATGGAAAATCCTTCTCCTACTTTAGTAAATCAATCTCATACTTTATTCACTATCTCTCCTACTTTATTCAATCTCTTTCCTACTTTATTCACTTTTATCTTAAAATCTGTGTCTGGACGGGTAAATGAATTTGGGACGGCGCAAGTATTATAACTTATGTGAAAAATGGAAATTATAGATTAGGTTAGGAAATATTATACTCCATATATAAAATAATATAAAATTATTATAGATATAATTTGTTCACTAACGATTCATGACTACCGAACAATAAATTATATGTTCATGTTCGTGTTCGTTTATTAACGAACACGTTTCGAATCGCTCAACAGGCCAAACTCGAACACGAATCGAAATTGATCAAATTTTTCGTGAAATTTTCACGAACGTTCGTTTCATTTACACCCCTACTACCAAAATAGCAGTCACATCTATGGCCTAATGGGAACAAAGGAGGAGCATGCGCACTCGAAAATTTCAAGAAATTCACGAATTCTTTTCAAGAAAAGCAACATTTTGATTACATGATCGATGTTCACCACCAAGCCAAATTACCAAATCGAAAAGAGAAATACAAAAGAAGGAAGAAAAAGAAAATTAATTTTCCTACACTTCCTTATTTTACAGAACCACCAACACTCAAAAGGGAATTTGCATTTTGGACCACAAACAAATGGCAAATTACAAGATCAGACGGAACGAGTTTCTTGTTTCTTTACTTAGAACTCGCCAGTGGCAACTGGTGTATGTTCATTGTTGATAAACACATTGGGATACACGAGTCCGGCAAGACCGCCACCGATAAGTGGGCCGACCCAGTAGATCCAGTGGCCGGAGAAGTCACCGCTTACGACAGCTGGGCCAAAGGAACGGGCCGGGTTCATTGATCCACCTGAAAATGGGCCAGCTGCCAAGATGTTGGCTCCAACAATGAACCCAATAGCAATGGGTGCAATTACTCCCAATGAACCCTTCTTGGGGTCAGCTGCTGTGGCATAGACTGTGTACACCAATGCAAATGTGATGATGATTTCCATCACTACTCCTTGAATTGGTCCAAGTCCAGCACCTACACCATGGATTGGAATGGCCTGCAAATTTGAGTCCAACATCAATACTTTAATTATTATGTTTGTCAATACGACATAATAAGTTAGACCAAAACATGATAAAGTAGTTGATAACAGAAAATTGAGTCACTTTTTTAAAGATTTTGTGGTTATAAATCATTCATAATAATCATTGATTAAAGTGCGATCCGATCATTCCTAACCACATGGTCTACAAAATTAATTGTAAACCTGGCTTATTGTTAAGTATTTTTCATTGAAAGGTACTAGAAATGGTTGACTTACCAAACCTCCTGTGACAACGCTAAGCAAGAAGCACGCAACAACGGCTCCCAAAAGCTGAGCAATCCAGTAAAGAAGGCCGGTGAGGATTGTTATCTGGCCACCAACCGCCAAACCGAAGGTCACGGCAGGGTTCACGTGACCACCAGAGATGTTGGCTCCAATGGCAACCGCTACGAATAGAGCAAATCCGTGGCAGATCGCAATCGCCACCAACCCTTGTGGGTCGAGGGCAGCATCGTCCGTAACCTTGTCTGTTTGACCATCATATAAACTAAAGTTAGTTATGATACGGCAATTTTTTTCTTTCTTAACCATCTAAATGTATTACAAGTGTAACTCAGTTAGTAATATAACGAAATGAAACTTAGTAAGATAGTTAATGTAACTGAGCAAGTGATAGTCAATTCTGTGGCAGCATGTGGATATGGTCCCCATGGAGATTCTCTATGCATGGATTATAGTTAGAGTTAGGATCAACACTAATTACATGTTAACCAAATGCCATTGTCAATGACCAACACAAATGACTAGGTCACATGTCTATGCGCATGGACTTAATTTGGAGTTAATATATGTAACTAATGTTGGTTCCATTCTACTGCTTTTCTTCTTATTTAGGTAAAAGAAACTATGGCATCAAAACTAACTACCTTAATTTCTTCCAAAATTTTGAAGATTAATGTGCATGTATACATTAAAGTCTAGCTACTTGACAACACAACTCCAAGTTTCCAAAACAAAATAATTTTAGGAGATTATTGGAAAATCATTAGAAAATTAATGAAGTGAGGATAGGAACGGTATTAACTGTATGCAATGGCGGAACCAACTCCGGCAAAGACAAAGAGCAAGGTGGAGATGAACTCTGCGATGTACGCCTTAATTGAGGCGATGCTGCAGGTGTCACCGAATGAACCGAAGGCGATTCCTGGCATTTTTTAGAAGTTTTGTTGAGAAGGAGAAAGAGTTGAGTATCTAGCAGGCTTGTTTAGAGATGGCAGAAAGGGAACTTTGTGGCATGTATATATACTGCAAAATATTGTGCCATTTTGAATTATTATCAATTCAATTATTAGTTAGAGAACATGAGGTTGATGCATATTGCATATACTATTTTCCTCGTTACAGGATTAGTTGATCGATCTGTATCCGACGTGGAAATTAAAATTCTATCCTCACCTCAATTTGTAGACTTATATACTACATATTATTTTTATTATTAAACTTAATTTCATTATAAAGCTAGTACCGTGTTACATCTGGTACAAAACAAGAGTTAACTTGTCCGACATATCGGGACTAGACGCGGCGTGGCTAAGATACGATCTTTATAAACCAAACATTCTAACCAAGTCGGTATCTCATGTCACATGTAACACAAAAGATTACTATCCACAAAAGCGTTTACATAAGGACTATGCTCGTTACATAACATGTTAACATTCCCACCGAGCGAGTGTCCAAACTTTACCAAAAAATCCACCGACTGATTTGCTTCCCGATAAATAAAAGAGAGCTTGTACTCTTGTAAACTCGTTACAACTTTAAATGTTAAGGTGAACGAATTAAAATTGCATATGGTATTGTTATCTTTAGTGTGGCAAACTGCCGCACGTACTCAACTATTGTACAAAAGCAAATTCAAAAGAACAAGAAAAAAAAAATGATTAAATAGTGCACGGGTTAAAACTTAACAGGACTATGTGTACATTAATATATAGTATGCACACAACCAAAATTAAAGGGTATGCATGATTCTTTTTAATTAGCACTAACTTATAAGTTCGACTTTTGAAATTAAGAATGTTACATTAACGTCTAACTTGTATTTCCTTCGTTCCGTCTCAAGTTTATCGTTTGACTTTTGATTAATAACATAAGGAAAATTGGTAGTAGGTATTTAATTGAGAAGATAATAAAGAACGGACAAAAATTGATCGTGGACTAATAAAGTGAAAAGTTGATTTTTTTTTTTTTTTTTTTTTTTTTTTTTAAAAAAAGTTAAGTATTATTAAAATGAATAAAAAAGTAGATATGAATACAAAATATATATATAGCTGGGTTTAGATTGGTAAAGTTGTAAATATGGGTATATTGTGATAGTATTAGCAGACTCGGAATGTATAGTTTAATTGTCAAAAATGAAAATAATTTTTTTTGAGGAAGACGATCACTACAAGAAAAATCAGGTTTAGGGACGGATTTATCCGTCCCTAAACCCTTGCCGATTCGTCCCTAATCCGTTAGGGAAGGATTAGGGATGGATAGGGACGCCCGTCCTTAAAACGGGCGTCTCTAACCGTTTAGGGACGGATATATTATCCGTCCCTAACCAGGGACGGGTTTTATCCGTCCCTAATGGTCAAACACCATTAGAGACGGATAATATCCGTCTCTAATGGTTGTGACCATTAGGGACGGATAAATCCGTCCCTAATCCGTCTCTAAGGTTAAATCCGTCCCTAATCAACGGGATGGTTTAGCTAGGGACGGATAAACTGTTTTTTTTTAATTTTTTATTTTTATTTTTATGTTTTTTACATTTCACCTGTTTTACAATGTAGTCGTAGATAATATACCCGAAAGTGATAAAATTGCATTAATTAAAATAGAGATTCGATAAAATATCCGAACAAAAGACTAAATATCCGTATAAAATGAATAGTGTGAAAAGTATGTATCTAGAACAACGTAAGTACATGAGCATCTAAGAACCGGGAGGAGGCGGTGGTTGTTGGTTCGCAGCGAACATCTGTTGTGTCATCTCATCCATCCGACGAGTGATATGAGCTTGCTGCTCTAGAAGTTGATCGATCGTTTGCTTGAGAGGATTCATCAGCTCATTCACCTGCGCTTGAGTGTAGAAATTTTCATGTGATGAGGATGCCTGCTGCGACACGGAGAAGCTACTTTGGTGTCAATGAAGGACCCAAACCGCCGAGCCCATACACGACCTTAGCGTCCATCGGATTAACTTGGAAGAATATTTGGTCCTCGCTCGAATTGTGAGTTCATGACCATCGATCATCCTCTCCTCCATAATCTGCTCCACCTCGATCTACAATAGTAGTGCATACGAAATGAGATACGCTTTTAGGAAGATACGCTCGAGCCATAATATACACAAATATAAATGTGAACCTTAACAAAGAAACATACCCCAATTTGCTCGGCCCTAGGATCACCCACATGCCATTCTTCATTTTGCCTTCTTGAAGTGGTGAAGAGCAAGAGGGCTCCCGGCATGGAGTCAAGAACATGCAAACAAGTAGAAAGTTGTTAGAAATGAAAGCAAAAAACACAAGTACAAATCATATTGCAAGTCGAAATAACATATATACTAACCGACATCTGGCGATCAGAACAACGACCCGCGACCCATAATGATGCTGGAGGTGCTGTACCATCTCGCGCCTCGACCAACCGGTTCGCTCGTTCTTCTCCGCCATGTCCATGACCAAAGGATCTCTCCAAGATTCTCGCCAACGTGCCACTCATCATCCCCATCCATCGCGGCTTTACCCGGAGGCTTTCATGTTGCAAACCATCCTCTTATAACACTCACCCAACAGGTCTAAACAGTCACATTGGGGAATGAGGGCATTGGGAATAGTAGTACTTCTACAACATTTCCATAAGTAGCAAGACCAAATAGATTAATGAAAGCTGGAATTTAAAGTAAACACAAGAACAATGGCTAACATACCACGAAATCAAAGACAAGTTCAGTAATGGTGACTAACATATCACCCAAGTACAGTGGCTAACATACCACGAAATCAACACAGTGTGAAAGAACAGTCACTAACATATCACTCAATTACAGTGGCTAACATACCACTCAAATTGTCCTAAAATTTACTAACACAATGGTGACTAACATATCACCCAAGTACAGTGGCTAACATACCACGAAATCAGCACAACAAGTTCAGTAATGGTGACTAACATATCACCCAAGCACAAATACTAACATACCACTCAAATTGTCCTAAAATTTACTAACACAATGGTGACTAACATATCACCCAAGTACAGTGGCTAACATACCACGAAATCAGCACAACAAGTTCAGTAATGGTGACTAACATATCACCCAAGTACAGTGGCTAACATACCACTCAAATTGTCCTAAAATTTACTAACACAATGGTGACTAACATATCACCCAAGTACAGTGGCTAACATACCACGAAATCAGCACAACAAAATTACAATAATAGTAACATCATACTAGCAATCCAATTTCACAATAAATATATCAATTTCACACCTCAAAGCTAACCCAATACGTAATATAAGCTAAATTATCTACTACATACTTCCTATAACAATCCAATTGATCAAACTAGTCAAAATTCATAAAATTCCCAAATTTTAAAAAGTAAGGGTTTTAGCCAAAATACCTTCAATTTCGGAAAAAATAGCGGATGAAAGTTGAAATTGATGCACAATCCGAGCTCCTTGTCCGACGAGCTTCGAAACGAGACCAAGATTGACCGGAATCGTCGAGATTTGGCCGGAAAATGTTTGGGACGAATTGGGGGAAGAAAGGAAGAAAGAAGAAGAAAGGAAGAAATAAGAAGAAACTGCACGTGTTCTGTTATGTACACTTGACTTTTAGGGACGGATATTTATCCGTCCCTAAGCCGTCTCTACAATTAGGGACGGATATCTATCCGTCCCTAAAAAAAAAATTTTTTTTGTTTTTTTTCCAGGTCAACTGTTTTAGGGACGGATAAAAAATCCGTCCCTAAAACAGGGACGGATTATGTAATCCGTCCCTAATTAAGCACGGATTAGGGACGGATTATGTAATCCGTCCCTAATTAAGGACGGATTAGGGACGGATAGGCCTATCCGTCCCTAATCCGTCCCTAAACTCGCCGATTCGTCCCTAAATTAGGGACGGATATTATCCGTCCCTAAAACCGACTTTTCTTGTAGTGGATGAAATGGCGAAATGGAAAATTTAGAACATAACGGGAAAGTAGTTTTTAAGCTAAGTGATTCGATAAGCTTATTAAGATAGTTTATTTAGTAAATCTAACTATCCAATTTACTAAACATTCCAAATAAAATCAATTAGCTTCTCAATTATTTAATCACCCACCCACCAACGTAGTAGTTTATAAGCTACTTCATTTCTTTGAACGGACTCGCGTCATTTGCACCCATTTAACAATCAGTAAATTAATTTATTTAGTATGAAAAAGAAAAGGGAAATGAGTATATTGATAACTACAACTATGAACTATGGGTTGTCCTTTGTGATTATCCAACTTCATTTCTTAAACATATGAAATGTCTACATCGGAAAAATGACGCGAGTCGTAATTAAAATAAAAGGTCCTTAATTTGAGATTATCCAACCTTAGAACATTTCAAACTTAACGTATACACTCCATCCGTTAAAATTTTAACTTCTTCACTTCCTATAGAATTTTGTTCATATGTATATACTTTTGAACTACACAACACGAAAATATAATGGAATTATATATATTTTTCTAATATAACTTTACGCTAGTATATGGTTTCGTTGTAATTAGGATAAATGAAACGTTATTTTGTTCTGCTGAAGAAAAAGTTATTTTGCTCCATTTTATTCCATTTTTTCTTTATATTTACATAGTATTTAATTTGATATATATTTGTATCCAGATTGAGTTAAAATTCGTTACAAATCATTGGAATTTAAAATTTAGATTCAGCTTCGGCACATCTCTTGATGAGTCGAGCTGAGTCTAAATTTCATTAGAAATCAAGTTAAAATAAAATTATATGATAGTTTACTCAACTCCATCCGATTTGTAATTAAAAATCACTTGAATCCATACCATCTTCAAAAAAACACGTAGATGTGGGCAAGTAAACAAGTCATCACGAGAAATGTACATCCATTCAGATTAAGAGCAACGCTTGAAAACTTGTCATAACTGATCGAATAGGATTGAAGTAGTAGTATCTACATCTACTCAATAGTCGTTGACTCAAGTGGTAAATAGTTGTATTCATTTAATTAATATCTTAAATTCTATTTTTATTGATGTAAAATAACGCATTTGGGAGAGTCATCCTAAAAGAATGGCCGGATAATGCTCTGATCGACTAAGCGCATGTAACGCATATCAGTGAGAAATCGAAAAAAGAAAGGAAATAGTATGTATGTATTTTTTCAATCCAATAGAACATCATACATCTATCATTTTTAATTGTTCCACATAAATTCATAAATATCAAAAAGTAAGTTATCGTATAACCAACAAATAATAAAAAAATGTTACTTTTACTTTGAATTAAACATTTTCCAAAAAACACACGCCTTTTATCAAAAAATAGTAAACATATTTCCACATTTTCTATATTTTATGACTACTTTAACTTTTTATGCACGAACCTTAATGTATGAAGTTTTGGGACGTTGATTGTATAATCAGGCAAAAGGAATATCTAAGGAATATGTGAGAATACATGGAAGAAATATCCATCCATGTATATCTATCCAATCAAAACACACTCAGCCAAGCTAAAACTATTGCGAGCCAAGCTGGCAGTAACGTGCCCAAATCGAAGTGTCTGGAACTTGTTTGTTTATAATCCATGTGATGTGCGGGAATGAAGAAGAAGAAGATAAGTCATCATAATAAATTAATAAATTATAATAACACAAGAAAAGAAGAGAATATTATTCACACAAAAACAAAAGCTATTCTCAGATATCTGTTTTCAGATGGGGTCCCGAAAATAGTAAATAAAGGCCAAACTGAGTTGTGACACCCATAACTAATCACTTTTGGGCCACATAGTGCGCCGACCAAATATTTGAAATCAAACTTTTGTTTGGTTAATTTTACATCTTCTTACATTTTTGCAAAATAAATTTATGATATCAATTTTCTACTAAAAAATATATGTGGCTAGAATGGGTAAAAAAAAAATTTGGTACGGTAGAGTGCCAGTTTTGGTACGTCATAACGATAGCGTCCGATTTTAACAACACCCTTTTCAATTGACATACGTTTCGCAATTTTCCGGTGAAATTGGACAACTGGTAGCCGAAGACTTAATTTTGACCTTATAATTCGTTATAATTCACTATAATTCGTTGAATTCTAGTTAAATTTGAAAATAAAAGTTTTATTAAAATGGCATGGACATGTGTCGTCACACCGTTTAATCTGGGTTTAAATTTGAAAAAAAAATGAAAAAACATATTTAAAATTTCAAAAAAAATATATAAATAATTTCCTAAAATAATAATAATAATAATAATGAAAAAAATAATTATTTTTTTCTGATAGAGACACGTGTCCCATACAGTACAAACATCAAACGGCTAAAAACATATTCACTCCAATCGATCAAACAAAACACTACAAAATAAACCCTAATTCCCGCCCAGCCCCCAAATCTGCTCTTTCCGATTTTGTTGGCGATTCGAGAAGCTAATACCTTCAATCTTCAATTCGACATCACCAGATAACGTTGGAGTATTGATTTTGAGATAAAGACTAATTAAGTGGAAGATTAAGACGAAGACAATTGTTGGATGTGAAGGTAAGTAGCGTTTCTTCCGTTTTCTACTGTTTCTTGATGAACAATGAACATGCTTTTTCTTTATGGTGGTTTTAGTTTGTTAGTTGGGTTGTAGGCTGGTTGTAATGTGGTATATGGATTTGTTTATGTAGTAGGCGTATTGTTCAATGTTGTGCAAATTGTTTATTGTGTGCTTAGAAAGTGATGAATGTGTGTTATTATAATATGCTATTGTTTAGTGAGTGATTAGTTGTAGTTTACTGTATAATTATGCAATTTAAAAATACTAAAGGGAAGCTTTTTTTGTCTGGCAGACTGGTTGAGATTAGATAATGAAGCTGAGTTGGAGTTGAGCTTCCGGATTGGTGGACAGTTCATTCATGTTGCAACTGGAGAATACATTGGTAGGGGTACACTGATTGTTACTAAAGTGGGAGGAATGTTTATGGCGAGGACTGAATGGGAAGCTTTGTGTAGTAGGGAAGGTATAACTGGGATTAAGGGATTCTATGTTCTTCATGAAGGTGGATTTTTTATGGTTAACAAACAAAATGAAATAGGGACATTTTTTGCCAAAACTATAATGAGGTGGAACAAGAAACTAACTATGTATGTTGATGCCTCTGAGTTTCCTGATATATCTGAAACTGAGGATGGAAATGAGGGTGATGTAGTTCAAGTTAGTCAGGATGTAGGGTGCTCCCAACCACCTGTTGATGATGTAGGGTGCTCCCAACCACCTGTTGATGATTGGATTCCTGGTGATGTGCTATTGTCTTTGGATATGGATGGTGTAGTTCATGAAGTCAATAGGAGTAAGGAAACAAGTAAGAAGCCTGGAAGGATGCCAAAGAAGTCTAAAAAACAGAGCACTACAAAAGTTGAAGAACATAGTGAACATGAGGCTATATTGGATTGTACATTAGGTGAAGAACCAGTTGTAGTAATGGAGAAAGTTAGACCTAAAAGGCATGGGGTTAGGAAGGGCAGACAAGATCCTTTCATTCTTGAAAGGATTGATGAACTAGTTGTGCCTGAGATACCAATAAGTGATGATGACAAGGTGGATGAGGAAATTATTTGTGAGCAAGATCCACAGGCTGCACAGCCTACTATAGAGGGACTAGTAGATGAAGATGCATTAGTAGATACCTCAATACAGATGGATATACCTCTCAATGGGAGCAATGATGAGACTATTCATGTCACCACAGTTGATGAAAACCCCACTGACAATGAGGTATTATATTTAATCTCTTTACTTATTATGCATTTCCATTATGTGTCTATTACAGTGTTCACTGGCAGTGCCATGGCACTGGACATTGGACAAGTGCCATGTCACTGGCACTGAATTGGCATTTCTATTGGAGTAAATTGGTATAATAAAGTGTTCACTTATAGTATTATGCATATATGTTAGGACTCCATTGATGACTACATTGACAATTTCAAGTTCCTTGAAGAGACAGACAATGTAGATGATGAAGAGGTGGCACAAACTACTAATAAGACCATAGTTGATGATGATGATGGCTTCATTGACCCTGAATATGATTTCAGGGCTGAATTTCAAGAAGCCAAAAGGGAGAAGGAACTGGTTAAGCAAAAAGGTATATCAATCTAACTTTGAGTATATACTATGTGATGAAGATATATGAGTATATACTTACTAAGACTGACACACTTTGCATGACAGGTAAGGAAAAGATGTGCAATCAATCTAAAATGCATGATCTGTCTGATGAAGATGAAGAGCAATCCAGTGATGATGATGAGGAAAGTGACTATGTCCCATTGGAAGAAGAAAGTAATGAAGATGAACCTGTGGACCAAGTCAGTGAAGAAGAACAGGATATTGCTAGGGATGTGTTGGATTGGAGCTCAGGGGAATCAGTTGGGTCTGATGTAGATGAAACAGTGGGAAAGAAGGTGGAGGCTATTGATATTGCCACTGGGAAGTACAAGAAGAGGTTGGTGAAGTCAAAATATTTAATGAGATAGATGTGTTTGACCCACAATTTGAATTGGGAACAATTTTCACTAGCAAGAAATTGGTGGGAGCTGCAGTCCACTCCTATGCATTGAAGACATTGAGGCCTGTCAAAATTAATCCTAATGACAAGGCTAGAACGCATGTGAAGTGTGCAGGTAAAAGGAGAGGTAAAAAATGTAACTTTCAGTTCTATCTTCATGCTGTAAAAGGGGAGAGTTCTTCCTTTAGGGTGTTTAAGTATTACTCTAAGCATATATGCCCTGAGAACCCCACTATCACTAACATTAAGTCTAGTTGGATTGCCAAAAGGTATTTGTCAACCTTTATCATTGATCCTAGAAAGAAACCACAGACAATTGCTGATGAAATAAAAATGGAGATTGGATTGACACTTAGTAGGCAACAGGTGAATAGGGCTAGGAAGATTGCCTTGGAGTATTTATATGGAACTGAGGAGGAGCAGTATTCTAAGTTGTGGGATTATTTCAAGAGGTAAGAAGTAAGAACCCTGGCAATAGTGTGTATCTGGATTTAGACCCTGATGGGAGTGGGAAGTTTGAGAAGTTGTATGTCTGTTTAGCAGCTTGTAAAGAAGGTTTTAAAGCTTGCAGGCACATAATAGGAGTTGATGGGTGTCATTTGAAGAGCAAGTATGGAGGTATCTTGCTAACTGCAGTGGGAATAGACCATAACAACAATATCTTCCCTATTGCTTGGGCAGTTGTTAAGAATGAAACATTTGAGACTTGGAGTTGGTTTTTGAGAACAATGGAGACTTATTTCGGACTTCACTACAAGAAAGTTCATTTTTAGGGACGGAAATTAGGGACGGATATAATCCGTCCCTAACTTAGGGACGAATCGGCTCCTTTAGGGACGGATAGGCCTATCCGTCCCTAATTATCCGTCCCTAATCCGTCCCTAATCCGTCCTTAATTAGGGACGGATTTCATAAACCGTCCCTAATCCGTCCCTGTTTTAGGGACGGATTTTTAATCCGTCCCTAAAACTGTTGACCAGCCAAAAAAAAATAAAAAAAAAAGTTTTAGGGACGGATAGATATCCGTCCCTAAAGTTAGAGACGGACTTAGGGACGGATATCTTTCCGTCCCTAAAAATCAGTGTTCTAAACAGAACACGGGAAGCAGAATCATTTCCATTTCCATTTCATTCCTTCTTCCTTTCTTTCTCCCAATTCGTCCCAAGCATTTTCCGGCCAAATCTCGACGATTCCGGCCAATCTTGGTCTCGTTTCGAAGCTCGTCGGACAAGGAGCTTGGATTGTGCATCAATTTCAACTTTCATCCGCTATTTTTCCCGAAATTGAAGGTATTTTGGCTAAAACCCTTACTTTTTAAATATTGGGAATTTTATGAATTTCGACTAGTTTGATCAATTGTATGTTTATAGGAAGTATGTAGTAGATAATTTAGCTTATATTACGTATTGGGTTAGCTTTGAGATGTGCAATTGATATATTTATTGTGAAATTGGATTGCTAGTATGATGTTACTATGATTGTAAGTGTGTAGGGTATTTACTTAGCAATTTTCAGATATCGTACTAGAATTATGAAGATTTAATTGTGTGTTTGTAGACAATTTGGTGATTTTGGTGATTTTAATATAATTTTGGAGTATTAACATAAAACAATCAATAATATTTTCATCTACAATTTGTAATGTTAATAGATATATGGAAGTTTAACTACTAGAAAATTGAATTGTAATCGTAAAATGCATGTAATTCATTACCAATTGTTACCGTATCATAATTAAAAATGTAATTGTAATTGTAATGAAACTAAATACGTAATGGTATAAATGTTATAACTACCAAAGGATTGAATTGTAATAGTAAAATGCATGTAATTCATTACCAATTGTTACCGTATCATAATTAAAAATGTAATTGTAATTGTAATTGTAATGAAACTAAATACATAATTGTATAAATGTTATAAATCTAATAAATTGAGACGCAGGTTAATTGTTGAATTATGAATCCCGATCGTTCATGGATGTACCGTCGCCTTTATTAATGGCGTAATTCAATCTAGTTTTGTGGAAGGGGTTGAAGCCTTCATTGCTTTTGCACTTACACAGACTACTTGTTTGAGTCGGGGGATGATGAAGTGCCCTTGCAATGCGAACAAATGTAGGAATAGACAATTTTTGCCTCCTAGAACGGTAGTCGAGCACTTGAAACGTAAGGGGTTCGTAGCTGAGTATGAGGTATGGTGTTATCATGGTGAGGAATCAATACCGTTCATGGACTATGGGAGTATTCCTAAGCGTAAAAGAAGGAAGCAAAATGTGATGGGTAGTACTCAAAATACGTCCACATCTGATGCTAATCCTGATCATGAGAGGATTGAGCAAATGGTGTATGATGTTGCGGGTCCAGAGTTCATGGACACCGATCGGGATGTGGAGGAGCCACCGAATTCCGAGGATCAGGTGTTCTTTGACTTGTTGGAATCATCAAAGAAGCCAATTTGGCCGGGGTGTCAGAAGCACACTGAGTTGTCTTTGTTGTCTCGGCTAATGAGTTGTAAGGCCGAGGGTGGCCAATCTGAAGTGAGCTTCAATAACTACGTACAATTGTTATCAGAGTGTTGCCCTGAACCAAACCTAGTACCCACCAACTTTTACCAAGCGAAGAAAAAGATGCGGGGGTTGGGGTTGCCTATGGTAACCATAGACTGTTGTCCGGATATGTGCATGATCTATTGGGGGGAGGATGTAGATCTACTGAAGTGCAAGTTTTGTGGTAAGGACCGCTATAAGCGTTACAAGGAGGGGGCTTCAAAGAAACGCCAGAAGAAAAATCTCCCACATAAGAAAATGTGGTACTTCCCTCTAGCACCTCGTTTGAAGAGGTTGTACGCTTCAAGTGCTTGTGCTGATAAAATGCGTTGGCACAAGGAGAGAGTAAGGGAGGCGGATGCAGTGGGTATAATGGAGCACCCATCAGACTCACCGGCATGGAAAGAGTTCGACAAGACATATCCGGAGTTTGCAGCCGAATCTAGAAATGTACGTTTGGGGCTTTGTACGGATGGTTTTAACCCGTTGAAGTGACCGGAAGTACTCTTGTTGGCCAGTCATGCTGACACCATACAACCTGCCCCCCGGTGAGTGCATGAAGGAACCGTTCATGTTCTTGACTGCGTTGGTGCGGGCCACCGATCCAGATGTGGTGGATGTGTTCTGCAGCCTTAATTAAGGAGCTGATTGAGTTGTGGGAAAATGGTATCACCGCATATGATGTGTCAACGAAGAAGAACTTTACCTTGAGAGCGGCACTATTGTGGACCGTGAGTGATTTTCCGCTTATTCAATGCTATCTGGAAGGAAGATCTGGGTTTTCATGCTTGTCCACATTGTTTGGAGGACACCGATGCATTCGCATCAAGGAGAGCGGGAAAGAATCTTGGTTTGACTGTCATCGTAGGTTTCTACCAAGGAACCATCCGTTTAGGAAGAACAAGACTCAATTCTTGAAAAACAAAGTAGAGATTAAAGGCCCTCCGAGACAACTTACTGGTGCACAGATACTTACGGAGATTGATAGGCTGGGTCTTATGAAAGTGACTGAACTTGGGTGGGAGAAGCATAACAAGAAAATTGAGAACAAATGTGGATGGAAGAAGAGAAGCATCTTGGGACTTGCCTTATTGAGCGGTCTTCTTATACGTCACATGTTGGATTTCATGCACATTGAGAAGAATGTGTTCGAGAACTGCTTCAACACGATTTGTAACATTCCCGGAAAGACAAAGGATAACGTTAAATCTAGAGCCGAGTTGGATACATGGTGTAAAAGGCCTGAGTTGACAACGCGGAATGAGAAGGGGCAGTGGCCCAAGGCATGTTACACGATTGATACTGAATCTAGGAACAAGCTGTTTGATTGGGTTAGGGGATTGAAGTTTCCCGACAATTATGCCTCAAAGTTGGGCCGATGTGGATTTGAAGAAGACGAAGATGTATGGAATGAAGAGCCACGATTGTCATGTGTTTATGGAGCGGCTTCTCCCGGTTGCATTTCGAGAACTGCTACCTAAACCTGTATGGATGGCTCTCACTGAGCTGAGCTTATTTTTCAAGAATTTATGCGCAAGGGTGGTTGATGATCAAGTGTTAGCAAACCTTGAAAGCAACATACCATTGATTCTGCAAGCTCGGCGTATCTTCCCACCGAGCTTCTTTGATTCTATGGAACACTTGCGGTTCACCTCCCACAAGCGAGGCTTGGACGGTTCAATATCGATGGATGTATCCATTCGAGAGGTGTGTAATATATGAACACAATCATTCAATTCAAATGTCCGAATTTTCCAAAGTCACATTATATTACCCAAAAGTATATGCATTGCAGTACTTGGGAAAATTGAAGAGGTATGTCAAGAACAAAGGTAGGCTGAGGGATCGATGGCCAATGCATACGTCTTGAGGAAGTCGCAACCTTACGCTCCTATTACTTTGGAGACCACGTTCCCCAAAGGCATCTAGGCCGTCTCGAAACGCAGACACATTCGAAGTTCAAGAGGATGATGATGATGCTATTTCTGTTTTTAGGGTCTCAGGGAGACCTATGGGGAAGAAAATACATCATGGCTGAATGATAGTGAAATGTTGGCGACCCAGATTATGTCCTCTCGAACTGCATCAAGTTGATGAATTTATGGTGAAATTCTTGGGTGAGTAGCTTTCTTACTAGGGCTTCATGAATTTGAATATCTAACTACTAGTTAACTAATCATGCATACCAATCGTGTCCACAGGGAGTTCAAAGAGCGTTATGCGGAGAAGAATCCAATATTGACGGTGATGAGATTGAGTCACAACTTGAAGCGAAATTGGAAACAGAATTCCCACCTTGGTTCAAGGAGTATGTCCGAGATCCTATCAACAACATCACATCTCCTTACTTAGTAGCTCTAGCGGAGGGACCAAACAGAAAGGTTTCCACATTCTCATCGTACATAGTCAATGGTCTTAGGTTCGACACGGTTGAATCTAACACGAGCAAGGCCACAAGCAATTCGAGGTGTGTGTTAGTGGGCAAGATTTATCGATTTGTATGATTTCTACGGAAAGTTGAAGCGAATCGTGCGGCTTGAATATTCCGGTTTGCCTTTGAAAAGAACCTTCGCTTGATGTTGGTGGTATGATCCTACTCCAATTGGTACGAGGAAGCACGAGATGAGATGGTTGACATTAACCATAGGAGGAGGTACCGTAAGTACCGTTTATCTTGGCTACTCAAGCACGCCAAGTGGTATTCATTGAATATCCAAGCACGAAACGTGACAAGCGGTGGTTGGTGCGATACATATACTGAGCCCGCTCCAGAGTAGAGTACGTTAAGAAGGACGACTCAATTACCAACTCGTACCAAGAAGAGGTTGTTGATGAAACAGCGAGAAATGTAGTTCATGCTCCTGATGAGTACATTGAGCTGCATGAAGACCAATATGTAGACTTAACCACCAGGCGAGGAGGACGAGGGTATGTGTATATCTTGGTGGTTCTTGATTACAACTTGTTACTACAACTTGTTATATATGCTTTATTAAGTGTCTATTATATATGTTTTACCGCCAATTCATCTCGTCTTTCTTACTAACACTTGTTGTATGAATTTGCGATCTTAGAGACATAGGAGGTCCACATACCGTCCAATCGCCATTAGTGGTACTAGTAGTGGTCTTGATGCGGGTAGCCCTTCGGGGGGCTATGACATTGGCGGGAGTTCACAGTCACAGGTGCCTGAGACTCCCACTGGTTCGAGCGTGGGGACGTCACCCATGTTTGCTGACTTATCCTCCGACGGGTGTCCCTACACCGTTCTGACACCCGGTGCTAGTTGGAATGGGAAGCCGGTTTTGTTCCCGAACGGGAAGAAGTAAGTATTATGCATTTGTAGAACATAACTTCAGATAATTACTAAATGTTACATGAATATACTAATAAAGGTTGTTTCATGTCTATCTCATTTGTATGAGCTTTGTACACCGGTGCCTCGAAAATCTTGGTAAGATTATAAGACTTAGAATGGAGAAGACGGGTGATGGAGGGGAGAAGTTGTCTACGCTCCCTGAGAGGATGAAGCATCATTATTTTGATGAGATGCGGGTAAGCTTAAATGTTACAAAGCTTTATCCATGTTCTTTGACTTGTTGTGCTGATTGAGTGGTATGTTAGCCACTGTACTTGGGTGATATGTTAGTCACCATTGTGTTAGTAAATTTTAGGACAATTTGAGTGGTATGTTAGCCACTGTACTTGGGTGATATGTTAGTCACCATTACTGAACTTGTTGTGCTGATTTCGTGGTATGTTAGCCACTGTACTTGGGTGATATGTTAGTCACCATTGTGTTAGTAAATTTTAGGACAATTTGAGTGGTATGTTAGCCACTGTACTTGGGTGATATGTTAGTCACCATTAATGAACTGGTTGTCTTGATTTCGTGGTATGTTAGCCAACTTGGGTGATATGTTAGTCACCATTCTTGAACTTGTTGTCTTTGATTTCGTGGTATGTTAGCCATTGTTCGGTGATATGTTAGTCACCATTGTGTTAGTAAATTTTAGGACAATTTGAGTGGTATGTTAGCCACTGTAATTGAGTGATATGTTAGTCACTGTTCTTTCACACTGTGTTGATTTCGTGGTATGTTAGCCACTGTACTTGGGTGATATGTTAGTCACCATTACTGAACTTGTTGTGCTGATTTCGTGGTATGTTAGCCATTGTACTTGTGTTTACTTTAAATTCCAGCTTTCATTAATCTATTTGGGCTTGCTACTTATGGAAATGTTGTAGAAGTACTACTTCATTCCCAATGCCCTCATTCCCCAACTGTGGCTTTGTTTAGAGGCTGGGTCGAGTGTTATAAGAGGATGGTTTGCAACATGAAAGCCTCCGGGTAAAGCCGCATGGATGGGGGATGATGAGTGGGCACGTTGGCAGGAGTACTGGAGAGATCCTTTGGTCATGGACATGGCGGAGAAGAACAGAGCGAACCGGTTGACTGAGGCGCGAGATGGTACAGGCACCTCCAGGCATCATTATGGGTCGCGGGCTGTTGTTACAGAACCGCCAGATGTCGGTTAGTATATATGTTATTTCTGACTTGCAATATGATTTGTACTTATGTTTTTTTGCTTTCATTTCTAACAACTTTCTACTTGTTTGCATGTTCTTCAGCTCCATGCTGGGGAGCCCACTACTGCTCTTCACCACTTAAAGAAGGCAAAAATGAAGAATGGCATGTGGACTGATCCTAGGGCGAGCAAATTGGGGTATGTTTCTTTGTTAAGGTTCACATTTATATTTGTGTATATTATGGCTCGGCGTATCTTCCTAAAAGCGTATCTCATTTCGTATGCACTACACTATTGTAGACTGAGGTGGAGCGGATTATGGAGGAGAGGATGATCAATGGTCATGAACTCACAATTCGAGAGCAGGACCAAATATTCTTCCAAGTTAATCCGATGGACGCTAAGGGTCGAGTGTATGGGCTCGGCAGTTTGGGTCCTTCATTGACACCGTGGTAGCTTCTCCGTGTCGCGTGAGCATCCTCATCACATGAAAATTTCTACACTCAGCCTGGTGAATGAGTGATGAATCCTCTCAAGCAAACGATCGATCAACTTCTAGAGCAAAGAAGCTCATATCACTCGTCGGATGGATGAGATGACACAACAGATGTTCGCTGCGAACCAACAACCACCGCCTCCTCCCGGTTCTTAGATGCTCATGTACTTACGTTGTTCTAGATACATACTTTTCACACTATTCATTTTATTCGGATATTTAGTCTTTTGTTTGGATATTTTATCAAATCTCTATTTTAATTAATGCAATTTTATCACTTTCGGGTATATTATCTACGACTACATTGTAAAACAGGTGAAATGTTAAAAACATAAAAATAAAAAAAAAAATTAAAAAAAAAACAGTTTAGGGACGGATAAATCCGTCCCTAAACCATCCCGTTGATTAGGGACGGATTTATCCGTCCCTAACCTTAGAGACGGATTAGGGATGGATTTATCCGTCACACATGACCATTAGAGACGGATATTATCCGTCTCTAATGGTGTTGACCATTGGGACGGATAAAACCCGTCCTCGTTGTGGGACGGATAATATATCCGTCCCTAAACGGTTAGAGACGCCCGTTTTAAGGACGGGCGTCCCTATCCGTCCCTAATCCGTCCCTAACGGATTAGGGACGAATCGGCAAGGGTTTAGGGACGGATAAATCCGTCCCTAAACCTGATTTTCTTGTAGTGCTTAGTGATCACCAACAATGGACTTTTATGAGTGATAAACAAAAAGGTCTTATAAAGGCCTTCCAAGTTCATTTCAATGGAAGTAAGAACAGGTTCAGTGTTAGACACCTGCATGGTAACATGAAGACAGCAGGTAACTTGTTATTTCATGTTCTAAATTATTTTCAGTTTACTTGTTAGTAGATAACTATTAATTCATTTACTTTATTTATGCATGTCTTATGTATTAGGGTTTACTGGGGCAGCCTTCAAGTTGGCATTATGGAACATGGCTTGTGCAACCACCATTCCACAATTTGAGAGGTTCAAAGAAGAAATGGAGAAGCTGGATCCCATAGCACTGAAGTGGCTAGAGGCAAGAGACCCAACGGCATGGAGTAGAGCATTCTTCACACCAGAAGTTAAGTGTGATATTTTGCTTAATAATGGTTGCGAGTGCTTTAATTCATGCATTCTACTTGGTAGAGAACTTGGAATAATATGCATGCTTGATTGGGTGATGGAATATGTTATGATAAGGTTTAAGAAAAATAGGGAGCAATGTAGTGAAAAATGGAGAAATGTGATATGCCCTAAAGTAGTAGAGATATTAGATGACAGTTTGATGAATTTACAAGGACTGGTCCCTCTCAAATCAGCAAAACATATTTGGAAGGTGCAAAGCAAAATTGGTGAGAGGTACATGGTTGATCTTAATGCTAGGACATGTGGTTGCAGAAAATGGGACCTATCTGGGATTCCTTGTAGACATGCACTTGCATGTATTACTGAGAGTGGGTGGGATGTTGATAGATATGTTGATCAGGCATACTCTATTTCCACATACAAAAGAGCTTACAACCATGTCATAATACATATCAATGGAAGACATGAGTGGATTAAGACAGGTTTACTGCCCCCATTACCACCATGTGAACCAAGAACTAGAGGCAGGCCAAGCACTTTGAGAAGGAGGGGACCTGATGAACCACCATTGAAGAGAAGGAAAAAATGTAGAGGAGGTGGACCACCTGCTGTTTCCATATACAACAAGTACAAGCTTAAAAAGGTACAAGAAACAGTGTAGCTATTGTAAGGAGAAATATCATAACATAGCAAGTTGTGACTTGAAGAAAGCTGATGATGAAGCAAAGGGATATTCAAGGTTTGTTTCTTCAACAAGCCTATTTCTACTAATAAACCCTACTACTATGATTGTAAGTAACATATTGTTGTTTTTATTTCATTGACAAGCCTCCTGCACCAAAGAGGACAAAGAAGGCTAAACCTAGCACCAAAGAGAAGTCAGGCAATCAAAAGCAACCCACTGTAAGCCCCAGTTTCAAGTATTGTTGTGTTTTAATTAGGCTAAGCTTGTGTTCATATGAATATGGTGTATTATGATTATAGGTTAACAAGATGAACTCAGGTTTGAATGATCTGGTGAAGAGGGGGTTTGCAAATCCACATAATATTGGTGAGGGAAGTAGCAGGTCAACACCTACCATGTGGGTGCAAATGAAACATGCTGGGGCAACTGCCAATTTCACCAAGAATCTAACAATTGAAGGAAATGAAGTCCATATGCGTAGGCCACCTGCAAACACCATCTCTAAGGAGAAACTGCAAGCTGCATTAGCCAAACAGAAGAACAAGAAGAATTGAAGAAATTGACTGAATTGAAGACATTGACTGATTTGTGATTTGTTTGCGTATTTCGGATTTCTAGTGGCTTAATGCTAGTATTTTGCCTTGTTTAAACTACAACATTTTCATAGTATTTTGCCTTGTTGAAACTACAACATTTGCCTAGTATTATGCCTTGTTGAAACTGCATCATTTGCTTAGTATTTTGCCTTGTTGAAACAGGTGTTAAGGTTATACTTTTCAATGCAAAGTTCATGCCAAAATTTATAAATGTATTATGCTTCCTTTGGCCCTGATGGCACTGCCATGGCACTAGAGTGGTTGTGCCATGGCACTAGACTGGCAGTGCCATGGCACTGGAATTCATCGTTCCATGGCACTGGACAATGGACAAGTGCTATGGCACTGGACATTGGACACTGGACATTGGCACTGGCACTGGACATTGGACACTGGACATTGGCACTGGCACTGGACATTGGACAAGTGCCATGGCACTGGAATTCCGTGCCATGGCACTGGAAATCATCATGCCATGGCACTGGACTGGCCGTGCCGTGGCACTGAATTGGCATTTCCATGGGAGTAAATTGGCAATGACAATGGGCACTTCAAGTTTGATCTTGTTCCATTCAAATATATCAACAAATGATGAGATTAATAACAAACTAATTCTTGTTCCATTCAAATATCCCCAAAATATTACATGATTTGAATCAACATCGAACTAGTTTCAATAAGTTACATAACAAACTTCCTAGGATTTAGTTAATACTAGACTAGATAATTAGATTAGTAAACACTACGTCACTTAGAAAACACAAACCAAGCCAACCAAACAGCCAAGACTCCTAAGAGAACAATGAAACCAAGTTGTATCTTCTCCAACCTTTTCTTCAGCATTTTGTTCTTAGCCAACATTCCCTTCATCTCCACTTCAAGCTTTTTCTTCTCTGCAACAATGGCCTTGTTCTCTTTAGCAGGCTCAATAAACTCTTCGAGCACACAATCCTTTTCTGCAACATTTGTAATATTCTTGGAATTCATCTCCAACAAGTTGCTAATATCAGCTCTCATGTCACTACAAGAAATTACTGGAAAAACGATGGAAAGGTCCGTCGCCCCTGTAGCGACGAATCGCTAAGGGTAGCGACGGATAAAATTATCCGTCGCTACTTTTGTTGACCATAATAAAAAGAAAAAAAATAAAAAAAATTTAGCGACGGATAGATCTATCCGTCACTAAAAATAGCGACGGATAGATCTATCCGTCGCTAACTTTTTTTTTTATTTTCCGGCTATATTAGCGACGGATAGATCTAGATCTATCCGTCGCTAAAAGCCTAAAAAATATAATATATCTCCACCACCACCTCCTTTCCTCCACCACCACTCCTCCATTTCTCCTCTCCTCCGCCTCCACCACCACCATCTCCTCCACCACCACCTTTCTCCTCCCACCACCACCGCACCACCACACTGCCACCACCACCATCTCCTCCACCTCCTCCTTTCCTCCTCCCACCACCACCGCACCACACCCACCACCACCGCACCACACCCACCGCACCACCATCCTCCTCCCACCGCACCACCACTGCCACCACCACCTTTCTCCTCCCACCACACTGCCACCACCACCGCACTACCACACTGCGACCACCACCTCACCACCACTGCCACCACCACCATCCGCCTCTCACCACCACCACCCGTCTCTCCACGCCACCACTGCCTCCGGATCTCATCGCCACCACCGCCACCGGATCTCCATCGTCCACCTCCGGATCTTCGATTTATCTTTTTATATATTTTCGGTATTTTAGGTATTTTAGGTATTTTAGATTGTACATTTTAGGTATTTATCTTTTATCTTTTTGTACATTTTCGGTATTTTAGTTTGTATTGTATTATTGTATAATGAATTTGTATTATTGTCATTGTATACAATTTTCGATTTATTGTATAATCGTATTGAATATTGTAGTTTCGATTTGAATATCAACCGAATTATTGTCCGATTTGAATATTGTAGTTTTGATAAATCAATATCTCGTATACAAATACAAATTGGATATGAATTAATCCGTATACGGATATAAAAATTCGAATACGGATTTTTTTTTTTTTTTAAATAGCAATGTAACGACGGATAGATCTATCCGTCGCCACGTGGAGCGACGGATAGAATCTATCCGTCGTTATATTGGCGACGGATAGATTCTATCCGTCGCCAATAATCAATTTTAAAAAAAAATAAAAATAAAAAGTCAAAAATGATAATCCGTCGTCCAATCCGTCGCGAATTGGACGACGGATTATCTATCCGTCGCCACAGCTCTAGTGGGGCGACGGAATTGTTATCCGTCGCCAGAGCTGGGGTGACGGATCGCTGGTACTGTAGCGATGGATAGATCCGTCACTACAGACCAGTTTTTTTGTAGTGTGTCAGCCGCTTCCAACTCCAACACCCCAACACGCTGCTCTGCAGCTAACTTCTGACGAAGCAACCCAGATATCAGATTAGCAAGATGGGGTGCCACGGGCTCATCAATCCACTTAAAGTACTTCCATCCTTTGTTTTCACCCTTCTACAAAACAGTACAAGATTGAACAACAATTTAAAATTCAACTTTTCAGAGGGCTTTTCAGAGGTGAATTGCGGGTGAATTGCTAATGGTTACCTTGAACAATGGACAACCCATGTATCGACGCCCAGGATTCTTAGCCCACGACACACCTTGAACAGCTTCCCGACGAGGAAAACAACAACACCATTCTATATCATTGTAAACATGATTTTGACCCTCGAATTCAGTACTGGTTGAAGAGCCCGTACCTGTTGAGACCATGGTTTAGGGTGGGAAAGAATGGAAGTTGGGAATTTTGGAGAAGACGGAATTTCGGAGAAGACAATTGGGATCAATTGGAAATTAGGGTTCATGTTCTTCCCCATTTATTAGAGACTTTCTTGCCGTTTTTTCTTTCCGTTGGAAACAGTGAAATTTAATTATTTTTTTCATTATTATTATAATTTTAGGAAAATATTTATATAATTTTTTTTAATTTTAAATATGTTTTTCATTTTTTTTCAAATTTAAACCCAGATTAAATTTTGTGACGACACGTGTCCATGCCATTTTAATAAAACTTTTTTTTCAAATTTAAGTCGAATTCAACGAATTATAGCGAATTATAAGGTCAAAATTAAGTCTCCGGCTGCCAGCCGTCCAATTTCACCGGAAAATTGCGAAACGTATGTCAATTGAAAAGGGTGTTGTTGATATGTACCAAAATTGGACGCTATCGTTCTAGCATACCAAAATTGGCACTGTAACATTCTACCGTACCAAAAAAAATTTTCACCCTGGCTAGAATACAGACTTGCTAATCTATTGCTATATACTATATGCAGTTAGGTTAGGATAATGGGATTATATTTATTTATTTAGTTTATAATGGAATGTCTTGATGTCATTAATTAAACTTGTTGGATTGGCAGCTTTTACTTTGATAAATAATGCTATCCGTACAAGAGATAGGATTGATTATTTCTTAGTTAGTGTCCAAACAGATTGGTCTTGTTCAGAAGGAATTTATGGATATTCAGTTTTGATGCCTCTTCAAGGGAGGTAGAGGCCTAATTTTGATGCCCACTATGAAGAGAATTTACCACAGGGAAGTTTGAGTTCTTGGAGCACCAGTTCCCTCATCCCTATAACATGCGTTAGTACCTCATGGTACTTTAAATATTGTATCATTGTTGTATCACGTGTAATCTATATTATATTAGACAACACACTAAAGCATCAGGATGCATTACAATATGCGATAGGGGAGGAAAAACCCAAAAAGCATGGTCCAACCAGATGATTTAGGCCACATCAACATCCATCCAAACATTAGTGCCACCCGCTACCGATTTTAAGTGTTAACTACATACATCCGATTTGTACACGCAAGACTACCTATTCACATCTTCCAACGAATGGGTTAATATGATTTACTTCATAATATTTTAACTCTCTTACAACAAAAATTTATAATAGATCAGAATAAAGTTTACAATTGGACAAGGTATGCTCCCAAAATCAACCCAAGGCAATTACAGTTTAAACCAAGACCTCATCATAATGCTAAGTATAACTAGGACCATCCAGTACCAATTACAAAGGATCATCACCACTAATCCTGACTCAACACCATTTTGTCATCGCCTAAACCACATTTTCTTCAATGGAACTGAAAACTCCCGTCAATTCCAAAGGAGAGAGTGCATCTATACTTGCCAACACCCCTCCACCAATACTCTTTATCAGAACAAATGACAAATACTTTAAGATATGATCATAGAAAGGACAAACAAATTTGTCAAATCCATGGAAGAAAGGATAAAGCTTCAACTCAAGTAATGAAATTCCGTTGTTTGTCATCCGGCGTCTAATATGTCTAAACCGATACATCGCATGTTTACATATTCTATTCGGATTACAATTAATGATAAATCAACTAGTAATCAATGATAAGTCAACTAACTAATAACTCCATTGGAGAAAAAAAAGACTTCATTTAGAAAAATAACACTCCATTTCGGAGAAAATCATGTTACGGGGACTCAATCCCTTCACCTCATGCTTGTACCTCCAGCTCCCTTACCACCCGACTTTAATAGGCAAACCTAGGAGACTTTACTCTTTATAATATAAACAAAGTTATCGGGATACTCTCGTGCCTAAAATGTGAGGGATGTATACGTTATGGGAATATTTGGTATACATTAAAACCATCCGTTATGGAATAATTTAAATGTTTTTTACAGGCTTTATCTTTAATTTAACCATAAGCCAAACACTCTTTAATGGTTAAATTAAGTTGAAATATTCATCTTCCCCACTTATTCGGAATAAAAACATAATAGCCTCTGTTGTTGACTCAGAGGGGGACTTCTGCAATGGAGTATGCAAATACAGCTTTAAAGTAGATGCATATTGTAAAGCTATTAAAAGTCGGGATTTTGGTTTTTCATATCATATCAGTAGTTGATGCTCACCTTGTTTAATTAATACTAGCGCTTTATTGTAAATATACTTTTTAGAAATATACATTCCTATAACTACTTGTTAGGTAAGAGTGAAATTTCGAAATGTATTTTACAATTATGATAGGAGTAAACTTTTACAAAGCATCTTAAAGTGGCAACCCAGCTTTAGTTTGTGCTCATTTGGCTTAGTTAACTCGGTTTAATTAATGCCCCATTATTTTAGTATATATGTTTATACTATGTAATACCTTCTTTTTATTTTCAAACTGCAACTATACCATTCGAATTCGAGCTCGAAGTAGTTACGGTTACTTATACTCGATTTAAGGTTAGTTTCTTTAACAATTCAAAACGAGCTCAAGTTTAATAATTAGAATGAAGGATGAAGCTCGAGCAAGCTCGGTATTTAACATCACCTAGTAATAGATAGTTAGTATTGAAAAACTCTAATAGAGAAAAGACAGTTGAAGATGGAAATGGAAAAACTTGAAATTATGGACGGCAAAAAGCAGGATAATTATATAACACAATGATTGAGATATTCAAAATTAAAGTTGATCAATAAAATAGAATGGTCGGTGTAAGAAAACATGAATTTGTGAATTGTGATGCTTTAAAAAGTGGAATTGAATTGAAGGGTAATCTTAAGTTAGGTGGAGCTGCTGACCTCCTAGGATTCGCGGGACGGTAAACAGAGGCCTACTTTAAAACAGTTCTGTCTGATTAAAGTGTTCTTTTTCAAATTAACTTCTCTTTTATTCATGACTAGAATGCATTTACGTAACACACTACGTGTCTTAAGAGTTTTTATATAAAAAAAGAATATGTGATTGAAAAAAGAGAAAACATTTGAAAATAATAAATAAATGAGAGAAACTTACGTCTATGGAATTCGAATCATGCACCTTCTACTTAAACTGTGACACATGTACGTACCAGATTCAAATTAAATAATTAAGATCAATGGATGATATTTACATTGAATTACAAACTTAATGAAACTTTATGAATTATTATACTATTTTGAATATATATTACCATGAGGTATTTTCTATTTTGTGTCGGTTGTGTATCAATCTAAATATTGATCTCCTTACCATTAAATAATCGTCATGTGTATTTTAATTTGATATGATCCATCATTTTTTTTATCCGAAGTCATTATACCTGTAATTTTAGATACGATTGAATTTTAACCTTTTATAGTTACAATCACCATAAAATATAGATCAAATAATAGTCATTTAAAAATACATATAATGCATAATTTAATTTCTCAAAATTGCATATGTAACTTTTATTTGTAACAAATCAAATAAATAAGTACTACAAATCCATCAACAAAATTTTCTTATTAAGTGAATGTTGATCATAAAAAGATTTTTGTTTTTATCCAATACTACTATAACACACGGGACTGCAACCAGCCACGCACTTACTTTTATTATGTAAATAAATCATTTGGCCTAATTAAGAATCCAATTCCCAAATCGAATGAAGAACTCTAAGTTAACCTAGCCATGGAGATTCCTTGTTTGGCTTATGGCACTTTGAGTAAAAGCCTGATTGTTTTGCTGTTTGATTTTGTATATTTTTATCACATTAATCTTGTTAGTTCAAATTATTCCTAATCCTTGGCGAAATTTGCAATTCAATTTAATTAGGCCGAATTCTTGTAAAACCTGAAAATCATATATATCGTTCCCGCCCCAAGGGCATTGCACTCTCCTACTTGATATTAATTATTATATGATTTTTCCACCATTTAAAAAATCAAATACAAAGACTTAGGCTCTATTCTCTTCGTCTAAACAGAACTGAATAGAATAGAACTGAACTAATCTGAACTGAACTGAACTGAATTAAACTGAATTGTAGTATAAAAATGAACTAAGCAAAACAGAACTGAACTGAAATTAATGAGTTTTCAGATGAAAAGAACAGAGCCTTACTCATCAAATTAATTGTAATTACCTATTCTAACAAATTAAAACAATCTTTTGAGGGTAAAACAGTAAATATATTTTTTAAAATTATATCACCAGACATTCAACTTATTAACTTCTCCATCTCCCTCTTATTGATCAGGATGGGGTTCTTAGGTACATGAATCGAATTTGCGTACTAGACGAGATGAGAGAAGTACTTCTAAATGAGGCTCATAAGACAAAGTACACTATACATCCTAGAGGACCGAAGATGTACAAGGATCTGAAAAAATGTTTCTGATGGAATGGAATGAAAAGAGACGTGCCAGATTTTGTGCAAAAATGTTTAACCTGTCAGATGGTCAAGGCTGAACATTAACTTCCGTCTGGTTTTTACAACCATTAGCGATACCAGAATGGAAGTGGGATCAAATTACCATGGACTTCTTTACGGGTTTACAAAAAGTGAGAGGAGGATATGATAGTATATGGGTGATTGAGCATAGGCTCACCAAATCCGCACACTTTCTTCTTGTCGCAACGCATTACAATGTTAAAACTCTTGCAGAGATATACAAGAAAGAAATAATCAGATTGCATGGAATTCCTGCTAGCATTGTATCTGACCGTGACCCGAAGTTTACATCGCACTTGTGGAAGTAGCTGCAAGGAAATTTAGTACATCAGCACATCCGCAAACTGATGGGCAATCAGAAAGAGTTATTGGATTTTTGGAGGATATGTTGAGGTTGTGTATTTTGGACTACGGGGGTAGTTGGGTCAAATATCTACCCTTAATTGAGTTTTCTTATAACAACAGTTACCAAGCTTCGATCCAGATGGCACCATATGAAGCCTTATACGGAAGAAAATGCCGATCTCCGGTAAATTCGGAGTTGGATGAGTGGAGGAAAACCTCTGATGGCCACCATCGAGCAATACAACCAGATATCATCCAAGATGCAATTGAAAAGGTACGAGTGATCAAGCAAAGAATTAAAGCTGCACAGGATCGACAAAAGAGCTATGCTGACAAGCGAAGAAAGGATCTTGAATTCGAACCCGGAGACTTGGTATTTCTTAAGGCATCTCCTTAAAAAGGGTTCAAACGAATAGGGAAAAAGAGGGAAGCTCACTCCTCGATATGTTGGACCATTCAAAATAGTTGAGCGGATTGGACAAGTGGCGTATAGATTAATGTTGCCAGAAAACATTTTTGGGATTCATGATGTTTTCCATGTCTCCCAATTGAGGAAATATTACTCAGATGCATCACATGTAATCAACCATGTTGAGTTGTAGTTAGAAGATAACTTGACATATAAGGAGAAGCCTATTCACATAATTGAGTGGAAAATTCAAGAATTTCGAAATAGAAAGATACCGTTGGTGAAGGTGGTGTGGAAGAGCCACAATGTTGAAGAAGAAACTTGGGAGCACGAAGTTGACGTGCGGCAACATTATCCAGAACTATTTCATGATTCAGGTGAGAATCTGGGAACCAGATTCCTTTAATGGGGGAAGATTGTGATACCTACATCGATTATTATAAGGTTTATACAATAATAAAGTTATGTCTTCAAATGTGTTCATTTTTAAAGCACTTCGAAACTTAATGTCTTAAAAGACATAATTATCTTTTTTGGGGCTCTTTGAAAATAAATACAAGCTTTAGGTACTTTTTTATAATATGTTTATGTCTTTTTGTAATAAAACTAATGTTAGGGACTTAGTTATAATAACTAAAAGATTGCATGACTTGAGTTGGACAAGTGTCCACAACCAACTAATGCATGATGAACATTTGTTGACAAATGCTTGTGCCTTCTTGCTATAAATAGACTATTTTTGTGCAAAAATCGGCTCTTCTAAAATGTTATGCAGTACTAGCCGACTAACAAATGGAGAGAAATCAGGAGTAAAATTTTAAGGTATCATCCATTCTTGGAATCTCTAAAATTAGTATATTTGGTATTTGGTTATGCTAATTACTTACTTAATTGATTTGTGTAGGTTATTAAGTATGTGAAGCATGTGGTACGCATGTCTCTTAGCTAGTAGTGAGATAGGTTCTATTTTAAGTATATACTTATGTTAAATTCTCATCATTGAATTGATCATCTAGAAATAACCTATTTTTAGTATTATGGAATTCTGATTGTAAAGAAGAAGAAGAAGATGATTTTAAGTACATGCATAATGATGAGATTGGCCATTATTTTCTGTAGTTTAGAATATGATGTTGGGTTTTTCGGAAAAATAACCTCCAAGGTTACGCAGCGGAAAGTTAAAATTTTAATTCACTAACAACGAATATCTGATAAGCTATACAAAAATATAATTTACGATAACGTAAATCGAAAGCTTACTTTCTATGGCGACATAATAAGCTTTCCGGATTTCTGATGCCAGGAACAACGATAACGTAATTCAGGGTTCGGTTGTTTGTATAAGTGGTCGACCTTAGTTGATCCACATCAATTGAGTACCAAAAGCACTTGAGCACAATCTCGCATATTGTTGGATTCTCTTTCGAAGAATTGCTAGGATATCTTCTAAGAGAAAACGTTTCTTCTAAACTATTTAGAGTAATCGTTGTTTTGGAATTCTAGTTGAATTCAAGTGTGATAACGACTATAGAATTCGAGTCGAATTCAAGCGTCTAACAAGTATTGAATTCGAGTCGAATTCAAGTGTATCAACACTACGAATTCAGGCTTAACTTTAAGTGTGTCTTCCAAAGAGTGTCTTGAGTGTTATATAACACATCATCAATATTATGAAGGTTAGCCCTTCTATTTATAAGGGACAAACTTAGAGACCAAGCAATAAGGGAGGAGTTTGGTGAAAGCAACAAAGGAGTAGTGGCCAAGAAACTTATGGAGTAGGGACCAAGCTATTCGAAGAGTAGGGACCAAGTAACAAACGCTATCAAAATCCAACTCTTCTTTGAAGTTCCGGAGCGCGTATCAAATACGCACTTTACTCCATATTCATGGCAGTATTCCTTTTACGCTATATTATTCTAAGGAAGCTTGGTCGAAAGTGCCTTGCATGCACCCTAGTAAATTATGTCAAGGCATACGACTCAATCTAATTGGTTTGATTATCGGGTTTGGACTTTAAATCAAATTGCGTCCAAATCATCTCCTTATAAATAATTAATTATGTCCAAGTAAATCCAATTTAAAATATTTTCTATCAAATAGAAAATCCTTCATAATATAAATATCTCTAATCCAATTAGATATTTAATTAATCATATGTTCGATCCAATCAACATTTAATTAATTCCAATATACGATTGGTGCAACATTCCAACATACGATTGGTGTAACAATTACTTTATTGTATGTGACCCTTAGGGCCTTATGTACAAGCACTAATCAAATCAAGGTCCGGACGAACTCCTAGATGATTCACTGGACACTCTTGATACATAATGACGTTTGTGAGGACTTATATAAACTCCCTGAAATGTAGAGCTAATGATGATACGGTCCCTTCATTCATGAATACTCGATTAAGTCTAGAACTTGATATTGTGCCTGTTCCAATAACTTAACTAATTTCTCTCAATCGTATTAGTTGATCTTGATATATTCGAACACCATTTCAAATATATATCAAATGCATTGGCCAATGACTAACGATCAACTAAATATGCGAAGTAGAGTATTCTCTCAAATTCTATTACGGGGAATGAATTCTATCTTGGCTCAATTACGACTTCCATGTGCTCCATGATGTACCTAGCGCACGCCGTATCTACCCCCTCTGGAGTGCAAGCGTTGGTCGTGTCCAAAGTACATCACTTCACACATGAAACCGTATTGACCTCAAGTCGAAGGGCTATTACATCATCCTATATGCCGATACTTCCATAGACACGTAAACAGAATACACCAAATGGTTTCTCGGTAGGGTATACCAACACTCTCTAAAGTGTCCATGTGCCCATCATGAATAACCGAGTTATTCATAGTTGTGAGAACCACTACACCCCTCTAAGGATATGATGCAAACCACATGCCAATCTTCAATATCCCAAGGATATTATGCATCATCGATATCCCATTCTCGATGATCATTGATTGGGCCGATTTAAAAGCTTATGCTATATCACTTAAGATCTCACATTCTCAGTGACAACATTAAACTCATGGGAACACGTATATAAATGAATGCAGATAAATAGGTAATAAACATTTAAACACCGTAATGCCTATATATATATATATATATATATATATATATATATATATCCATACATATACATTATAATTACATAGAACAATTATATGCAAATACTGAATGTGAATAAGTATATATGTTCCCAATATGATTGTCTCTAGAACATATATACCTTCATATCATATCAGACATGTCCTAATTCTAGCATATAAACTTCCCACTATTGCATGCACCATTTCACCTTGTAAATTGTATATGCATGTACTTCTTTACACTAAGTAGGCGCTAGATTAGGAGGTAATTTGCTGGAATAGTAATTATGACATAAACTATTAAATTGAAGCTTTTACCAGAAAACTTTAGGTGCAAAGATAGTGTTTTCAGCATACGAGTAGCTTTAAATTGATGATCACTATACATGCATGGACAAGTAGAAAAGAAAATAGGAAAAATATTGATAGAGTATAACTTGATGTACTCGAAAAATACTATTAGTGTACTTGTAAAATGAGTCCCTACTTTGACAACCCTAAGTCATTAATACAAATTGACCCGCTATTGTTAAAAAGATTATCACATTTTCAGGGGCGAGGCCACCCCAAGGCTGGGTGGGGCTGAAGCCCCACCCGTCCCCACCAAAATTTAAAAAAAAAAAAAATTATATTTAGAAAAACGAAAATTACAGGTCTAATAATGCTGATAGACCCACCCAATAATAACATAACATCGATCTCTGCTTCTTTTCTTCCATTCGGGCTCACCATTTGTGTCTCTTCTAAGCTTGCCGGCATCTTGCTCACTCTCTTGAACTCTCACGCTTTCTCTACTCTCACACGCCTCACAGTCACAGACTCACAGGTAACTGCTGCTCACTATCAAGAAATTGAAATTGAAATTGAAATTTGGGGTTTATTGATTTTTTGGCCACTATTCATGATTCTGGTTGATACTCTGTGGAAATTTGGATGGATTGATAGTTGATGATATAAACAGGGGCAATTGAAGTGGAATTGATTAATAATACAACATCTATAATTGATGTTGGAAACTGGACGATTGATGGTGGATATTACTTAGCTTTTTGTTTGGTTAAATTAATATAGATTGTAAGGTTCTTGCTTCACATGTGTTAAGCATTTTGCTTTCCATGCTATCTTTTTGAAAATAAACCTTTCCATAATCCTGCATTTGTTAAGGATGGATTTAATTGTTGGAATCGGGTTAAAAGTCCTAATTGGTGTGCATTTACCTCTCATTATGGAGTCCCAAACTCTCCACATCAAAATGCTGCAAGTGCTCTTGATGATTTGAAGAATGCGAAAGGTCACATTGATACATATTATTGAATCGCAAGAAACTAGAAGAGGTTGAACGGAATCGTTTGCGACTCAAGGCAACAATAGAAAGTGTTCGTTGGCTTTCTTTGCAAGCATGTGGGCTTAGAGTACATGATGAATCTGAATCCTCGGCAAATAGGGGAAACTTAATTGAGATGATTACTCTTCCACGAAAAATGAATGATGTTGTGTTAGAGAATGCTCCAAAGAATGCAAAGTATATATCATCAACTATACAGAAAGATATTTTACATATTCTTTCGGACATGGTGAAAGATAAAATTCGTGAAGAAATTGGAGATGCGAAGTTTTCTATCTTAGTTGATGAAGCCAAAGACACTTCTGATAAAGAACAAATGGCTATTGTGATTAGATTCGTGGATGCAAGTGGATTTATTCGGGAGAGATTCTTTGATATTGTTCATGTCAGTGATACTACAGCTGCAACACTTAAGGCTAGTTAGTATATGTGCCTCTCTTGGTAGGTACAACTTGCAGGTCCACGACATTCGGGGTCAAGGATATGACGGTGCAAGTAACATGCGTGGCTCGTGGAATGGCCTACAGGCTCTCTTTCTTCGAGAGGCTCCCTCTGCTTATTTTGTGCATTGCTTCGCTCACAGATTGCAAGTTGCATTGATTGCAGCCGCTGAAAATGAGGTGTCTGTATGGGACTTTTTTTCAAAATTATCTTCCAACATTAATTTGATTAAGGGATCTCCTAAACGTATGGTTCAGTTGCATTCTGCCCAAGTAGTTGAAGTTGAGCGCATGGTGGAGAGTGGTGAACTTGATACAAGTAGAGGTGCCAATCAAATTGGTAGTTTACAAAGGCTGGAAAGACCCGTTGGAGTTCACATTATGAGTCAATCTGCAGCTTAGTTGATATGTATGGTTCTGTGGCTACTGTTTTAGAGAAAATAATGTGGGAGGGGCCCACTAACTCTATTCGTGGTGAAGCAGCTGGCAATTTGAAAGCAATGAGGTCGTTTGATTATATCTTTATATTGCATCTGATGCAAAATATCATGGGGGTTACATATTTTCTATGTCAAGCCTTGCAAGGAGATTCTTTAGACATACTAAATGCAGTTGCTAGTGTTTCAACAAATAAGAGTTTGCTTCAAGATTTAAGAGATGAAGGTTTCGATGGTCTTCTTGAATATGTCAGATCATTTTGTGAGAAGCATCAGGTTCATATGCCCAATATGGAAGACCGTTATTTATCAGCTACTGGACGTTCATGCCAACAAAATGATTTCATCACCATCGAACATCATTATCGTATTGATATATTCCATGCTGCAATTGATTTTCAAGTTGCGGAGATTTCCAGTAGGTTTAATGATAATGCTTTGGAGCTTCTTAAGCTTAGTGCTGCTTTGGAACCTAAAAATAACTTTGAACAGTTCGATGTTGATCACATTTGTAGTCTTGCTCAGAAGTACTATCCTGCCGATTTTAGTGAAATGGACTTCAAGTACTTGAGACTTCAATTGGAGCATTATGCGGTTGATGTTACTTCCCATGAAAGATTTAGAGATCTATCAACTCTTTCAGAGTTATGCCGGAGATTAGTTGAGATACATAAGTCTTCACTACAATTTGATTGACAGGTTAGTTCCTCTTTACTTTTCTTTTGTTTTTGAATTAATATTTATTCTTCAAGTTTTACAATATCGGTGTCTCCTCATATATTGAATGCATATACATTTAACAGGTTGATTCGACTAGTATTAACTCTTCCAGTATCTACAGCAACAACTGAGCGAGCATTTTCTGCTATGAAACTTGTAAAATCAGTTCTTCGCAACAAGATGGGTGATGAGTATTTAGCAAATTCTATGGCCATTTATGTTGAACGTGAGATATCTCAAGGCATTGATTGTGATTCGGTTATTGATGAATTCAACAAGAGAAAGCATCGTAGAGTTCAACTTCAATAATTTATTTTTTTAGTGTTTTTGTCTAGTTAAGTAGACTGCTTTATGTAAATTTTATTAGAACTTGTTTTGGTTTTAGAATTAATGGGTGTCCAAGGTTCATGATGCGTTTTGATTAGGTAGTGTACTTGATAAAATGGATTTTATCTCTTTTGTCCGACCCGTATTCTATTGGCTTCTGGTTTACTTCATTAATTTGTTCAATTTGTGCCACTTTTTGTAAAACGAGGACCTTTTGTGTGGATACTTACTATTTTCATGCCACGAAAAAAAAAAAATTGTCAAAGAATTTTTTTCTTCCAACAATTTTTTTCTGTACGAAGTCGATATGTGATAGAAAAGTTCATGATCAAATAAAAATGTACTCCCTCCGTTCCAAAAGAAATGACAAGTTTGTTTTTGGGCATGGAGATTAATATGCAGTGTAAATGATAGTGAGAACAAATGCACATGAGTTGTAAATGTTGTCAAAAAGGAAAATGTAACATTTGTATTGAAACATACATAAATGAAATATGTGTCGTTTGTTCTGGGACGGAGGGAGTAACAATTTTAAGGAACTGTCTTATAGCCCACGTGCCAGAGATTATGGGTTTGAATGACGTTAGTGCAGATTTATGTTCAAGTACATTCTATTTTTGATATATTGATTGATAGAATGATATATTAGTTGGATTGATATAATATAATTTTAATACTGACATTAAAAAGGGTTAGTCTTATTTTTAAGACTCTATAGCGTATTTGGCTAACGATTAAAACGATGAAAACCAAATTAAAAACATCTTTTAAGGTTTTAGTCGTTATCAAAAGTTTCATCACTAAAGAAACTTATATAGTTAAATTAGGGCAGATAAACCAAAAAAGTCTTCCTTCTTTCTCTTAAATCCAAAATTTGACAAATGTTTGCGGAGTGGTAGATAGTTTAAAATAAAATTTTATTCTTCAAAAAATGATATTCAGAATTCCTCGTAAAATCACATATTTTAATTCTTTCAAACAAAATAATTCAGTATTTCATATTTAAAAGTTAGATTACACTCCATACGTCCCGAAACTTCATACATTTGTCATTTTTAACTGTCACATAGAACCCCAAACATTACTAAAAAAAAAGAGTTTTTCCACGCCCAACAAATAATAAACAATGTCTCATTTGCATACAAATTATACATTTTGCTACCAAATACACTTTGTTTTCCGTAGTTTCATGCTTTATAATTTAATTTCAATTTTTACCTAAATTACATCCGAGTATACGTAGTTCTCTACTTCTCTAGTACGGACTACGGAGGGAGTGGTATTATTTATTAACAAGCTCATTAGAAATGAATGAACACTAATAAGATAGCTATTATTAAAGTAATACGATATCACATTTGGTGGAAGTGTTTTCTTCAACATCTTTCTCCTTTTATTTGGAAGCTTCATAGCACAAGGAAGAGTCTTGAGCTCGACTAATCGACAACATGTGCTGTCTGGTTTACCATTTTACATACCCACGAAATTAGAGAAACTACAGACTTACATGTCATCAGTTTTCTTGCACATCATCAAGGAAAGGAATAGACGCGCAGCAATGGTAGTAACCATTCTCATCGAACGCAAACCTTTGAGAGAGATGAGCTTCCCGAATAAGATACTCTCCCCATTCTTCTGAGCCATATAGATCAAATATCCCTCTTGCATCAAATGAGTCAAGCTTTCTTGTTCCTTTCCTTCTGAAAATACACACACAAACAGATGCTCATCAGATTACCCACAACTTATCAATTAAACAAGTAATTATATCTCATTAGCAAGGGAAAACTGAATTGTAAGAAGACAATGTTCTGAAGAAGAAGACTGGCACCTTTTTCTGTGTCGTGCGTTCATAAGGGTGGCATGCAACTGCATTTGACAGAAAACAGCAACCATAAATAGTGTGATTCAAACATGATCAGTTCATATCAAACTATCATTTTTAATTCTTAATGTGATCTACGGAATGTGCTCAGCAGGATTGCAGGAATAGTAGGTAGTTGCCAAATTACAGGAGAAAACTCGAGAATACAATGTACAGCATTTCAAGTAGAAACCCAATCGTTAATAATATGCTCAGAAGTTTTAATTGTTCTTGTAGAAACAGAGTGTGGGAAAAAAGCCAAAAGTAGGTAGAAATTAACTACCGGAACCAAACTTCTGAAGACTGGAATATGAAAAACAGCACATAATGGGAAAGAATTATAGAAATCAATGATTTTGTAAAACTATAGGGACATAAATATGACAGTATTCTAAATAAAAAATGAGATAATTACAAGTCTTCGCAGTAGAAGCAATAAGCAGAGTTCCTTCTCTGCCTCTAACTTCTGCTGTACTTTAAAAGGTTTGACTTGAAAACATTCCGAGACTCCTTGAGAAATAAAATAAGCATTAAAGAAGTGTCATAACTCATACAATACTTCCTATTACCATTCTCTGAGGTGTACCCTATGAAATAGTCTTTACTTTCAGCGCTTGAAGATAGGGTCAAATTAATGATTTGGAATAAAGGGGCACTATGACTACTTGCCATACTTCCAAACAGAAATTCAGTAACATGAAGTAAAAGTGCATATGCCACAAAAGGAAGTTGCTATAATAATATGAAGCCGAAATACATCACAAAAAATGTCTTCTCCTGGTCTGATAAATCTAATTATAAGAAAGATTACCTTTAACTTCTGTTGCACATCTTTCTCAATGACTAAACCAGCCTCCACAAATGCATCAGTAATGACTTCTAAGAAAGCTTAAGAATAACAAATAGTAATATAACACATAAAAGAGCAAGATCTCGGGATCCAATAAAAAATTTAGGCGAATTCACACTTATACCCCCCAGGATACAACACATAAACCAGTGATCCGTTAATTTCTTACACAAACACCCCCTACAATTAGTAGAATCTTACATCAACAGGTCCAACCGTTAACGTTTTACTTTCAGACCCTTTAAATTGTTTGAACTTCACAAAATATTTGGAGGTCTCTATGTGCGATGTTAACACTCAACAGTTGAACCTGTCGATGTAGGATTTTCCTACTTAAGAAATTAACAGAGCACTAGTTATGAGCAATCTGTTGTCTACTGAAATTTATAATTCCCTAAAAAAGTTGATGAAGTTAAGAGCTAGAAAGATCTAGACACCAGGGAAAATAATGGATACGACAGGCACGTAAAAGTCGGCTCTCGCCACCAACTTCTTCAACAGGAGCATAAAGCACACGAGTTTTAGATAAGGAACCTCTCATGCAATCCTGCAACAAAGATGTAACCAAGAAACTTAGAAATGTGTGCTCCAGCTACTTCTGAGCAAAAGACAAATAATTGTGGTGAGACCCAAGTATTTCGGACGTGCTATTGTTTTCAGTTTGTGTCTGTTTTCCAGAGCATGTACAGTCAGAAATATAAAGCTGCTACAAGTAGCATGTGCAGTTCAGAAAACAATGCATGGTGTTCGTGGGTTAACATGCAGAGTTTTGGAATGATAGCCGTAAAGCTTTAGTACTTCCCTGCTTAGATGGAAAGAGGAAAGAAGAGAGCTTTTACCAAGAAATACAACGATAAACCAGTTTAAAAATTTTTACGGAGAAGAAACTGTACCAGTCCCTTTAGTCTGATGGAAATAGGCCGTCCATCCAGAGCATCCATTACTCTCGATGATACACTCTAGAAGCAGGAGAATTATAACTTTGTAGATAAATGATCACCAGCAGTACATGATATGGTACATGAAAACCGGAAAACACTTACCTAGACCAGGTCTACAATTAATTTTCTAGACCATGCGGCTAGGAATGATACACAATAGCAAACAAGTGTGAGTCACATTCATTCATGTGTGTTCTTGATGATTCCTAGCCACAAGGTCCATGAAAAAATCATAGACCCGGTCTAGATCCCATGAAAAGCTTACCTGCAAAACCTCAGAAGCTGCCTTAACACGTTCCTTATTCCACAACTTCAGCATCAGAACAGTTAAGTGAAAGGTCTTTGGTTTGATAAATATAGACTTCTCAATCCCCAGCGCTGCACAGAAATGAACTGCTTATTTCTAAAAGCTTATATGGGAAAAATTATAAAGTCACTATCATGTTAAGAGGGGGCACATGACTTAATGAAGTTTTTATTAGTATCACCAACGAAAGGGAGACAGTAAGGAAAATGCATTAATTGTAAGTTTGCACAACCGAGTGACCAGGGCTTTATACTACGAGGTAAAACTTTATATCAAACACAAAAAGAAAAAAAAAACACCAGTAGGAGACCATGTCTGTGACGCAGGAGCTTTTGACTCTTTTGGAATATAACTTACAAGAGGAATATCAGTTATATTTACTTTCGGAGGTGCATCAGCATGTTCAGGGTTGAGTTCAACAGAAACTAGAGGAGTTTCAACTGAATTCTTGTCACTTGTTATATTTACTTCAACTTGATCAACAGCTTTTACATCTTTTGGACTAATAGAGACTTTAGAAGCTGTACTTGAACACTGGCCTTCCTCATTCTCATTTCTATCAGATGCATCCGCTCCAAGTATGATATTCTGGAAATTGACAAGCTTTTCCACCAGGCCAGGATGGATAGCCAAGGGAAGTGAAACAAAGTGAGAATAGTCGAATTCTCGACTATTAACAGCCTGTTTAAACAAGAATAAGAAAATTAACTTTTAACAGCATACAAAATGCTTATTGTACATAAATCAGCAATGTGTTAGTTACAAATTCCGCATAACAGAAGGCATCAAAGTTGTGACTTATTTCTTTAAAGCATCTCATGAGTTTGTTCATATATGATGCTTGAAAGTCATAGGAATACATATTGTGCTTTCTATACTAGAGCCTGCTCTGTTTTATAACACTACCAACCAAGACAATATAATACTCTAGGGGGTCAGATAATCTGATGGCAAGTGCCACAGTAGCTGTCATTTGGAACCAAATTTGAATTATGCCGCATGAAATAATTCTTTTAGAAATAATTTTTTAATAATCTTTCAAACAATAATAGGGGCCTCAGTACCACAGTGTCGCGCCAAGTGGATAGTTCATAACAAAATACAACAATTTTCACTCTGTTCAGATTTCTTCACACGAATGGAATCGACCAAATGATTTGTTTTTGCAATAAGATTTTTGTGGCCTTTTCGGCAGAGTAAAATTTACACCAAATAACAAAAACCTATAACAGCCTAACCTTATCTATTATGCTTTGTATTTTCTCAGATGCTTTAGCCACACTTTCAGCAGAGTTGCTTTCGATGACTGCAACAAATGATACCAGTCAGATGAGTTGGTCAGAAAATGGAATAAACATGATTACTTATTCTGTGAACTAAGCACAAATGTGATGAAATGAAACGATACAAAATAGGTTTTTGGGCATTAGAACAGAAAGAGGACTTTCCCTTCAGCAAAAAGGAACATTCTGGAAACTAAAGATCAAATGTATTGGACATGTCACGCATAACCAGAGAAAATTGAATAGACAAACACACACTCTCAATGACTCAAATACACATTTTGCATAGGATCTAACACACATCAAGTCTCAGCTAAGGGAATAGTGCCATATTCTTGTCTCGGCGCATAGAGTGCAAACTCTCTATGCGTGTGGCCTTTCCTAGAGGCATGCAAATTTTTTGTGACTCATAGCCATAAATTTGATTATGAAGAAATTATTTACTTACTTCATTAACTATGTAGTATGAGATGAGATTGAGAAAGATCAGATGCACTAAAACTACGAACTGGCTTATTTTGTTGAATGATATACCCCACGTATTGCATAATTCATTAGGTATGTGTTCCGTATACGTATTACATTTGCATATCTGGCATAATAAAAATTAGTTATCCCTGATCATGACAAGCAACCTAGAGTTTAGATGGTTATATGTGTACCAGAAATTCCTCGGGGATGGGGCTGGTGAGAGCCTGAGGGGAGTATGAGATAAGAATAATAGATAACTCATGCATGCATTGTATAAGTAGGAGGATGAAGGTGAATCTGTATCTGTATGATTAAGAAACTACAAAATGCGGGGTTACTTGATTAAATATTTGAAGCAGATGACAAAAAAATTAACAGGAACCTTGCATTCAAAATTAAACTTGAAATACTAAAAACATATTGAACATATTTACTCATGATTGTTTGGACAGAAACATTGAATGCAGAATATAAACACACCACGTTCAAAAGTAAGCAAACAATTAACAAAAAATGACGAACAAACTCACTGATGGACTCCTCTCTTTTGGAATTTAAAAATACAATTTTAACACTGAATTCCTCCTCAATTTCTTCCCATGTGCGTCCCCTGTAAGAAAATAAAAATATAATATATATATATACCATGTTCCATATTGCTAGAATACAAGAACATGGACATACTCTTTCCCTCTAACAAAACGTATCAGTGGTGCTCCAATCTGCAAACACACAAAGATCCAGTATAAGACAGAACCGTTGAGGAATGACCAATTATTACAAAATAGATGGAGCTCCCAAGAAAGTAATCCGTTACGAAATTCCATGCAAAAAATTGAAGGCCTGCCAACAGAAACCTTCTTGAATGAAAACCATGCAAACAACAAACTTCTAAGTCATTCAGTATATGTTATTTTATTTAAAGAGCATACACGGCTTTAAATACGTTTATACTGTTTGTACCCCTGATGCAATCAGCCTTTATCCACAACTAAATGAAATAAAACAAATAAGAAGTATACTAGTGAATATAAATAATACTAGTTCACAGAACAGCCTCCTTGGGAAAATGTAAGTGTAAGGCTGTAGGCCGTGTTACCCGTGTACAGTATATGCCCACCCACCACCGCATAACTGAAGAGCCCTTAGGCACAGTAGAGCCCAGGATGACGGAAAAACATACTACATAAAAATATGCGGGAAAAAAATAAAAGTGAAGAACAAAACTGAAAATATATTTATAAAAAAAATTAAAAATTAAAAAAAATGCTTGAAAAATGTTGACTCTTCTGGAACCCATATTCTTCAGAAGTATTGGTTATCACTTACTTTTTTTTTAAAGCAAAAATGCAGTTACAAGTACTATGAAATTCAAACTAGCTACTTAGACATATAATCTTCAACAAATAGACACCGAGCAGGCTAAGGGAAGTGCTGGGAAGGATGGCTATTTGACTAAAGCTTTATCCATTGATTATGGTTATTAAAGTACACCAGTCAGCGCACCTAACAAATCCTTATAGTCAAGGTCGATTGCAGCCTTACGGAAAAATTTCTATTTCTTTTTTACTACTCCATATATGCTAAATACTGTAAATCATAAGATAATATATTGTTTGATATTTCTTTTCAGTGCAGAACTGAGCATGATTTTGCTGGTGAAAAAATTTATATGAAGATGTGCCTCCTGATAAAATGTTTTTTATTAAAACGCTTTTGATTCAATATCAGCAAAATGAAGTAAAACAGACTAATTATCATAAGCCATTGATTCCGTTTCATCACACTAAAGGGGAATATAATATTTCAAAAGTTAAAACCATGCATATCAACTTAGGAAAGCACTGCTACAATTAAAGGTAAGATTTAAATTAAGCATGATGAAATGGCCGACCACAAGTAACAATAAAGATGGACTCAATTCCTAATTACATAATAAAGAAACTAAATATACTAACTTTAGTTAATTAGGAGTAAACCTAAGGCCAATCAATGTACCAAGTAAATTAAGACTGATAAAATAGACAAGTTAAACAAGAAAAATAGGTCATGCAACTTAAATTTACAATCAAATATCACCTCCATCGACATGAAATGCTTCATTGAAGGATTTAACTCTCCCTCCACATGTATATTACTACTGCAGCTGCCTACTGTAGTTGAACATCCAGGTGCATCAACTGGCTCATTTGTAACTTTAGGATTGGCACCATCTTCATATGTAGCTTGTGAAATTGGATGATCCATTTCTTGTTCCCCGTTCTGCTGAAGCTCCTCCTTACTACCTGATCATTTGTTTGCAAAGCATGAGAAAAATGAGAAAACAAAAGACCAAAAATAACTAAAATATTAACAATAAATTCCGAATCACAAGAATACAATTACCAAATCTGTTGAGAACATAATATCGAAATCAAATACTATAATAAATCTGTAAACAAGATATTCATATGTTAGTTACAAAATTCATCTATTCAAACAGCAAAAGCAATTCATAACTTGTCAAGCACGACTTCTTACTCACTCCAAAACCACATAACCATTGTGAAGCATTTAATTAGCATATACGAACTACAACTACTACTTGAGAATGTGATGGTAAGAATTAACTACCTTGATAACTAGGCTGAGTAGAAACTTTTCGCCACGTCTGCTTGAGAGTAGCATCTTGTCTTTGCTTTCGATTTGTATAATCCATTGATTTAGAGCTTAAACAACGGAAAAATTCATACTTGTGCTGAAAGGGAAAAGGACCAAAAGCTACCTAAAGATGAAGTGATCGGTGCAATCATGAATGCTCAAAAACTGTATTAATAACCCTACTACTATTATCAAACGGACCTGTTGGTAGTGCAAGGTGTTCGTGCTTCTGCAAGCTTGGGAGCAAGTTCTGCTGCGTATGGCAATTGAATTTGGAAATGATTGTTACCAATTGATTTGAATTTGATGGACTATTTTGATGAAATTGATTTTCGTAGTAGTAATTATCATTATCATATGAAAAAATTGAGTGGAAGTATGAGAAGTGGGCAAGTAGTACCTGATGGTGAGGAGAGACCTGCTGCAAGCTATCATTCGCACTCACTCGTCGCCGGTCACGGCTGCTCTCATTAAAATGCGTTCGATTTTACTATTTGTTCACACAACCAACTTCTAATTTATTTTACCCCTTTTTAATTTCTTGATTACTGGATTACTTGATTAGGGGTGTTCAAAATTCGGTTTGGACCGTATATACCGGTTCCGGGCCGGGCTGGATGGCTTACGATTCAGTTTTCGGACTCAACAAAATGGTGATTCCGATTTCCGGATCGTAAAAATCCGGTTTGGACAGGAAAGATCGGTATACTAGTAACCCTACTGCATCTATGTAAATATCATATATATATTCTAATCCATATATAAACTACTACAGTATTTGTTACTATTGAATAATGATAACTTTTTCTCTTTAAAAACGTATTTTGTTGGTGGTCAAACTTATTCAATATGTTTGTGAATATGGATGAGTTGACTTAGTACACTTAGTAGTGTATAAAAAGAAATCTACATCATAATATATGTTACTTTAAAATATCACCTCTAATTTCCAATTACTTCCCATATAAATCTGTTAATGAGTAATGTCTTACTTAATTTATTCCACGTAATCAAGCATTAATTAAAGGTTTGATAATATTTTGTTCGTTTACTAATTAATTACTACTATAATCATTTAACTTGATTATATAAACTCCAATTGGAATGATTGGCTTACAGTACCCAATTTATTTACATCTTTGTCGCTTGGTTTGAGGTGATCAAAATGGTTTTTTTTTTCACTCGAACTTTGCTAATTTAGTATTTCTTTTTCAAAATTTATTTTATTTTTGAAAATAGGCTAATATCGGTTTAAGCGGTCCAAAACTGGAACGACCGGAATATCCGGTTCCGGTTCGGTCTGAATCGTAAGCTTAAGGGTTCGGTTTCCGGTCCTACGATTTTTGTGATTCCGGTCTGATTTTAGACCGTTGAACACCCCTAAACTTGATTCAATTTTGCGAGATTCCCCAACATATTGGAAAGTTTCCTATAATTTTAGGGTTACGCTTGTAAACAAAATGCATTATTCTATATGAACAATATTAATATTGATACATACTCCCTCCGTCCCTTCGAAGTTGTCGGGTTTACTGTTCATGCACAGAAATTAAGGAGAGTAATATTATAACACTATATAGTACATGTGGGGTTTACTTTAACTTTTCATGAATTGTTACATCCTTTAGAATGTAATAACGTGTTCCCTCCGACTTTTGGCTATTAGACGAAGAGGTTCAACACTTTCTCAACGTGGTTTAAGTAGTATAATCAGTTGATTGAATCCTTCCAAGACTACACAACATTCTTTCAACTCTTAAGTTGGTCACTTTTGCATAAGTCTCTAAGTTTCGTCAAACTAACTATTGAAGTACTCCCTCGTCATTTAATGAAGTTTTCTGGGTGACATTGCATCAACCGTAAACACCGTAGCAATGCAAAAAAGTTTTAGGAGAAACATATAATCTTCATACCTTGTTTATCTCCATCTTGATACACTTCCTATCCCCATAATATACAATCATTTTCCTTGCAATATTTGCTAAAGACAACTAAAAGCTGCAGCTACTAGAAAGCAAAACACGAGCAAAAGTGACGCTAATTTCTTACCTTTTCCTTGCCATTACCCTGACGCCATATTTCTCTTTGTCAACTATACCATTCTTGACACAAAGGTCATATGCGTGACCACATAATACTAATATCACATCACCTGAAATTGCTAGCAAAAGAAGAAAAGAATCTAAGAAATCTCAGATCCAAGAGCGAAAGATTCTAGTATATCCTTCTGCATTACTTTGGCAATGGCATGCCTAGGAATTCTGTTTGGATGCAGGCCTTCCTCACTCAAATCATGGGCGTTTTCGGCCCTCATCATCTTTGCTATCTTCATCTGTCTCCGTCTACTCTACACTGTTGGTTGTCGGCTATTGAGAAGGAAGAATGAGGCAGCGCGTAGTGAACCGGATTCAGCTGATGCACATGTAATTGGGATCAATCCTGCCGCGGTAATCAGGTTCCAGGCCTGTGAAGGCTCACACTAGATTTGGAGCAACTTGTACTAATTGAGGTTGATCAATTATAAAAGTAGTACTAGTATCTATCTGTCATGAATCTTTTATGTTTATATGGTTAATCAAGTAGTATCATGCTAGATAAAGTAATAAAAAAGACTTTGAGTTGCATGAGCAAAGTAAAAGAACAAGGTTTCTAGTTAGCATGCTCAAGTTCTTAGTTCTTACAACTATACTTACTACCTCACACTAGCACATATACAAATTAGTTCTTCTCTGCTATATAAGTTCATCAATCTCTGTGATCCAGCATTCACACCAGCCAGGTCCATCTTATAATAGCTCAAAATACTCTCGAGCACTATTCGACGAATCCTTACCTTGGATCATGGTATTACGCACGCGCCATACTTTAATCACTCCATCGACACTTCCCGTGCAAACATTACAGTAGCCCTCACCACGATTATCGTCAGAAAGTATCGCCACACATCTAACAGGGCCCCTATGACCTTGCAACACTGCGATACACGTGTGGATCCCATCCGGCTCCCTAATCCAAACCCTACTGGTCACATCAGCCGAACCACTCACCACATAATCACCCATACTAGCTAAGCACAACACAGCGTGCGTGTGGCCGGCAAGCGCACCCCCATATTGCAATTGCCCTGAGACCCAACCCTTCACCCAATAGTGCACATAGCCATCGCTGCACCCTCCATAGAGTACCTTATCGCCCGAGGTCAAAGTCAGGGCCTTGACAGGGGAGCATTTGGCTGGTAGAGTGACGGTTAATGAGTGGAGTCGAGCCCTGGTGCAGAAATCGCGTTGCCAGACCTTGACAGTGGCATCATCTGAGGCCGTGTAGAGAATGCCATCTTCCGATACGGCTATGGCATTGATAGGCTCATGGTGAGCCTGGATGGTCTCTATGCATTTGAAATCGGAGATTCTCCATACTTTTATCGTCTTGTCGAGGGATGCAGAGTACAGAACATCATCCGGTACGTTGACCGCGAGCGAGGAGATTGGTCCTAAATGTTTCTGCTGCCCAATTGTATGTTACAAATTGTTAAATCAACTTGTGTGTATGTTTAGACATAAGAACTAACTAGCAACAATAATTTAAGCATGACAAAAAATTTGCAAATTGATTTAATTTCATGGTTATTCATTTGGCCTGCAGTCTAGTAAGTGAAAAGACTAAATGTGAGTGAACAAATTAAAGAATTTGGTGTATGGCAATTCAGAACTAGCTTGTCCTTGTCCTAAGGTTTCTAGAGACAACTCGTAAGTACATTTAGGATTTTACCAAGTAAATAGGGAGGAGAAAATTGAAGAAGCTATTGACAGAGCTTTAATGAACACAGCTAACATATTAAACACAACTGAATATGGGTCAACATAACAAGTATATTGTGACCCCGTTTTACTGAGTTTCATCTTTTCATAACAATTGGGGACCATATAATCAAATCCTATGACGTCAAATCGAACATGTGCACAATTTACCATCAATATATAGGTTATTTATATAGAGTCGCTACTTATTATCGTTGCTATACCCTCTCACTATTCACTGTGGATCGGTCTACTGATTAGGTGAATATCCATATCATCGTAAGAAGATGTTTACGAACATAAACAATATAGTGTAAAACTAGGCCGACTAATAATCACTCATATTCAAATTTCAAAGCTCTATAATGAATTTAATCGAATTCTTCAGAGAACTGTATTTCATTGCTAAGTAAAAGGCCTCAACACTATTTTCCGACCGATCGGAAGTAAAAGAACGTTCTTCCATGCAAGGTTGCATTTTATCTGTGATCTAATTGTACTTCTGCCAATCTGTGGCGATATCTGCATCTATAATTATAATTATAATACTTACTCCCTAGTATATCGGTGTCACAATAAATGCCACATATTTCATTCTTTACTAACTTTTACGATATACCGTCTCTCGAAGAAGATATCAACATCACATATATAGTTACAAGCATTGCATATTTAGCTATAAAATATAGTTATATGTTGTGTACGGAGGGATTAGGCTGTCATATACTGTAATTGGTAATGTGGATAGCTGAGGTGGATTCGGACATTTTTGGGAGAAATTGATTGGCAAACACTCCCTTACACATTAAAAACCCCAACATTTTATATAAACCCTAACCCTAACCTGATTTCCCAAATCGATTTTCGAAATTTGTAGTGTTTAGTGGGCGATTGAGTTTTCAATTAATAATCTATCTTACGAGCTTTGAACAAGCTTTAAGGCTTTCATGGAAGCTCGTAACAGAGCTTTGAAAAGCAATTTAAGCTCTGAAACAGAGCCTCAAAGCTCCAAGGCTTCCATGGAAGCTTTCTTTTCCATTTAACATTAGCTTTCTTTGTAAATTAGATGCATTGAATATGTAAGCTACTCATTTTAGTGCAAAATCAGGGAAATGTAAGAACCACAATGAACAAATTCATGTAAGATTACCATTTTGTCCCTTCCGGAAATGTAGTTCCGTACAAAACCGCCTGCCGCAGGAACAGTCCCTACACGCACGTGCTTCACAACACCTTCCCAAGTCCGGCGCCATATCCTTACCTTACAATCCGCGTACGCCGCATAAACCCGATCATCCGAAACCCGCAGTGCAACCACTACGGTCGCCTTCGACTTCAGTTGCCCGCATTCGGTCATCTCAGGCACCTTCCACACGCGTATCGCATTCCCTTGCGACCCCGTGTAGATTAGCCCGTTCGTTGCCGCAATGCAAAGGATTTGTCCGTCCCTTTTCAACACGGAAGCCACGCAATAATAAGTAGGGGCATCGGGTTCGGTAGAGGCGAGCTTAGAGGAGTCGGAGGTGAAGGAGAGTCGAGGGGTGGGGGGCGGGAAGTCGAAGAGGGAGAACGGGGCCGCGGTGGTGGCACTGAGGCGGGGAGGGAGAGGAACGAGGTTGTCCGGGTGGGGAAGGGGTGCCTCTTTGGTGGAGATACTACGTTGGAAAGAGAAGTTGTTAGTGTTGTTTCCTTTCATGGAGAATGACAAATTTTGAAGTTCAAGTTCGGGTTCCATTTTTTAGTTCTGTATTTTAGTCGTGGAATGTGTACATATTTATATGGAGGTTTTAAATGTCTGTGAAGGTAATTGAGTAATAAGTGCAGAATTTGAAATGTGGTAGCTTTGATAATTGATGTAATAATGTACGTGCCTAGCTACGGTCGGTCACATTCAATTTCATTTTTATTGTGATCAAATAAATGTCTACTTGTTGTCATGGAGTATTCAATATATATTTGTGAATACATATAAATTGCTAGATTCATGTGCACCCGGTTAAAATGTTGGAATGTAAGTATATACGTACCACGAAGTTTCATATATTTACCGTTTTTAGTCGTCACACTTTTGTCCAGGTTGGATACACGCATAAATGA